>OU862928.1:2500-1202500 GCA_917880885.1 Limnephilus marmoratus | reverse complement strand
CGGATCGAGAGACTGGTTGAGGAGGTCTTTTGACCCCAGCAAGAATCCCTTAACCCATCGCCTTGCACCGCAATTGAAGAGATGGATTCACATGTCTGTCACTCCTGGACACACTGACTCCCAGATTTCTACCCACCCCTCTCACCTATTTCTTTCCCAGAACTTCCTCTTCTTGCTTTCTTAAAAAAAACCTTCACACAGCATCCCCTAAGATGACATAGGCTCTGAGGGAAATTGCCTCCTGTGTGGAGCTAACGTAAAAAAAATTGGAAGTGCGGTGGCTTGAGGAATATTTACCCCAAAGTTTTTTTCTTGAAAAATGTTCATACAGCGTGTCCAGCCATTCCAACAGTTTTGATGGTTCACTCACCCTAGCAGGCCCTGCAGCTATTTCCGTACCGGAGATAGGAGTGGCTGCCGACACTGTCCCAAATACCGGCAGACCTGGTTTACTCTTCAACCTGTCCCCGGAGGAGAGAACCCCCTCAAGGATGGCCCCATCAATACTGAGGCCCCTTTCCAGGGTAGCCACTGTCCTCCGTCTCTCTAGGTAGGCCCCCGTGCAGTAGCTACCCGCAGTCACTCCGCCAACAGCCACACATTTCAGAACAAATCTAGACATTTTATAACCTAAAAATAGCGCTTGTAATGTTAGTATTTAAAATCAATTATGAATAGATGTTAGATTTATTTACTTATCAAACTGGTTTATTTAATTTGTTTTCATTGTAAATATTTTAATAAATTGGGTTTTGAAGTGTTATCGAAACTTCGCGGTTTGACATAACTTTGACAGTTGCCAAAAAGTTGCCAGGCTTGAAACCCATTTTTTCCCAACATATTTTTTAAAACTAGAAAATATTGAATTTTGCGGTCAATATGACAGAAAAAGTTATTATTGCGATCTTAAAAAATATCTAATATTTATTTACATTTGTGCGAATGATCGCCGCTACTAAAAATATATGAAAACAATAAGATAATATATTATTTCAGTGGAGATTGTACCGCTTGGAATTATTGCCAGGAATAAAAACTCACTTGACCTAAATCGTAAAACTACCCGCACTGCCCGATACGATTGTTGTGCAAATACTGCAAATTTTGAAGTCAAGTTATAATTTCAAATCAGCTGTTGGAGCGATGCCAGAAAGATTAGAATTTGTAAAATAAAGTGCATTGTCTCAGTTTAAATATAATCAACGTCTATCGAGCCGGCTTTAAGTTTACCAATCCGTAAGTATTTCATTCAACTTGTACGTGCAAAACAACACCATACTTTCGCTGCGCAGGATTATTCGCGATACTAATTAACCTAACTTTTTTGTTTATGTCAGATTCAAGATGGGTTACAAGGCCCTCGTGAGGAGCAAATCTATCCTCGTCGAGCTCGCCAAGCGTTCCTACTGCACCCCCGCCTCGAGCAACGACGACATCATCCAAATCAACTCGCGCTCCTACACACCGGATGACTTTACCAATGTCTCGCCTAAGATACTTACCTACGTCAACCGCAACCTGCATCTGCAAAAGAAGCACCCGTTATGTCTGATACGCGAGAAGATCGTGGACTACTTCTACAAGGGCTATCTCAACGTGAAGGGCAGCCCCGTGTTCTCGGTGTACGATCGCCTGAGTCCCGTGGTGTCGGTGAAGCAGAACTTCGACGACCTGCTCATTCCCCCCGATCACCCCTCGCGCTCCAAGAGCGACTGCTACTACGTTAACAAGAGCACCCTGCTGCGGGCACACACCACGGCACACCAGACCGACCTCATCCGCGCTGGCCTCGACAACTTCCTCGTGGTGGGGGAGGTGTACCGGAGAGATGCCATCGACTCCACACACTTCCCCGTCTTCCACCAAATGGACGCTTTGAGAAGCCAGACGCGGGAACAGCTGTTTCCCGATCAGCCCGACCTGAACATCTTCGAACGCCGCGGCGGACCCGAAGGCGGCAAGCAACCGTGCCACACGCTGGAAGCAGTCAAAGTCATGGAGTACCAACTCAAGCACGCGCTGGTGGGCATGGTCAAGTGCCTCTTCGGAGAGAACATAGAGTATCGCTGGGTAGACGCCGAGTTCCCTTTCACACAGCCGTCCTGGGAGCTGGAAGTCTTCTGGAACGGCGACTGGTTAGAAGTATTAGGCTGTGGGATAGTACGGCAAGAGATTATGACATCGGCCGGGTCAGCTAACTGCGTGGCGTATGCCTTCGGGATGGGACTAGAGAGACTAGCGATGGCGTTGTACAACATCCCGGACATCCGCCTCTTCTGGAGCGAAGATTCGGGCTTTCTCAACCAATTCAATCCCAAAGACCCTAAACGCATTATTAAATACCGTCCTATTTCTATATTCCCGCAATGCAAGAACGACCTATCCTTCTGGCTGCCGGATGACAAGGTGGCGACCTATTCGGACAATGACCTATATGACATAGTGCGCGAAGTAGGGGGCGACCTTATAGAGCAGGTGGAACTGACGGACAAGTTCGTACACCCCAAGACGGGGCGTTCCTCACGCTGCTATCGCATCATATACCGCCACATGGAGCGCACCCTGACGCAGGAAGAGGTGAACGCAGTGCACAAAAAGATCGAGGAAGCCGTTACCACCAAACTCAAGGCTGAAATGCGGTAGTTACCTGCAATGCCTTCATTTCTGTTTCTAGCATTTCATTGCTTCTCATTTTCTATAACAAGTATTTATTATATTTTTAAGAGTTTGAAGAACAGTTTTATGATTATTTTAAGCAGTTAGATATAAGAATAACTTTGCCATTACATACTTTCAAAAATCAAATACAACATTATGCATGTGTCAGACTATGTTATGCTTGCGAGCCCAAAAACGCATGCTTCATTATTCGGAGTCAGAAGTACCTTTAAGAAATTTTGTATACAATTGTAAATCTGTTATCCAAAATCATTTGTACTTATTTTAAATTCGAGATCTCTGAAAAAAATTAATGTACTGTTTATAATTACCAGTTTTTATATTACGTGTTATGTTTGTTGGCCTGTATTCCGTTAAATATCATTTTACTGATCACCATTTTAGTTATTTACGTTGAATAATATGAATGTTTATGTTTATGTTCACAGAATAGGAGAGACAGAGTTGACTGTTAAGTTTGTTATTTGCTTGAAGCATTGAGTTTATTACCAAATTATTTCTAATGCAATATTATAATATTATTCATTCATTAGTGTTAAAGCAGGTTCCTAGAATTATTGTCACCTTGAATATTATATTATCTTAGGTGTATTTTAAAAATAAAATGTTACATGATTTTTATTTTTTGTTTTAATTTATGAAAGTTGTGATGATTGTACAGCGGAGAAGGAATTAGCGATTCTTTTTTTTTGGAAGGAAGCAAATATTTTCAGGTATGACATGTTAAACACTCCACTTTTATTGAATTTATAAATGACAGCCAATCAGGTTCCGCTTCTCTCAAGCTTCGTCAGGTCGCACATGTTCACTAATTATGATTACATGAAGGCGCATATATCGATCGTCCAGTTGGTTAGTCAGACATCTCCGAAACTTCGAAATTTCCATTGGGTATGCAGTTATACATAAAAGTGTACCCTCTATCTGGTACAATACTCGGATTAATCATGAACACTACCAAATCAATTTTTATATAGAAAAACTTGTAGTGAATTAATCAAAAAATATATTTATTATTTTTTAATTGGTAAACTAATGTTAAATGCGTAGCACAAAGGGTAACAATTATTATAAGTAAAGACCGGATTATATGCAACAAAAACAGCCCAAAATATGCAATAAAAATAGCTAAAATATGCAAGAAAATCCATAAAAAGGGCCAAAATATGCAACATGAAATAATACAGGAAGTCATATTTTAAAATATTTTTTTTATTTTAGTAAGCTATTAGTTCTCAAGGATAACAATTGTATTTTAGAAAATATCAATTACAAAATGTATTTAACGAGAAATTTACAATTTTTCTTTAAATACGAATATGACTAAGTACTGTTCTACATGTTCTGTAGACAAATTGTGTCTACGATCTCTTAATATATTTTTGTAAGAGGAAAAGGAGCGTTCTACATCTACTGATGTGACTGGACAGAATTTAAATTTCGGTGCGATATTTGAACTTATTGTGCCGGGCAAAATTTCACCTGCCCCGTTGATGAAGCTATCAATTTGGCACAAGGGTTCAAACCCTGGGTTATTGTTCAGTAAATTTTCCAACTTTTCTTTGAGTTTACTCGGGAATGGCTTTGGCAACGAGGAACCCATAAGGCAAATTTTCTTCATAACCTGAGTAGATTCATTCAACGCCAATCCATGAGTTTCAAGCGTTTTCACTAGCCGCGGAGCGATCAGTTCACTAGCCGCGCACTTAGCTATCTGACGTTTATAGTGTCACTATGTGAAAGATGAACGAGATCGAACGTAAATATGCAAGATCTCAAATTTTTTGCTAAAATATGCAAGTACCACTGAAAAGGGTCTAAATATGCATTTGCATATATCCGGTCTTTAATTATAAGTAATACTTATTAGCCTGAAACACTCATCTGCATTGAAAAATCTCCCGAGAAAAGATACATAAGCAGTAATTGTTGAATGAAACACAAGTATATCTTGAATTATTTGGCGGGCAGGAGATAAGCCGACGTAGCTCAGTGGATAAAGAGCACCTGACCAGATATCAGAAGGACGCGAGTTCGAGTCCCGTCGGCGGCATGTATCTTTTCTCAGGAGATTTTTTCAATGTAGATGAGTGTTTCAGGCTAATAATTATTACTCATAATAATATTACTTATAATAATTTTTGCAAAAAAATTATGTTTTCTGGGTTACTAGTAGGAAATTTCAAAATGTCATACTAATTACCAGACTGTTACGCATCCCGGTGTTATTTTATAGTGTATTCAATATGTAAAACACAGACACCTGTAAAAGATGATGTAAGAGAGGTTTTTGGGTTGGCACACCTGTTTCCGTAAATGCAAGAGCGAGACAGGAGATCTCACTATAAAAGGAGATGAAGACATCTCCTCGCCCTCTTTCCCTACTGCCAGCACAATAGTTAGGACGTTACAATAGACAATATGTTACAATAAATGTTCATCTCGCCAATCGCGTATTAATTACTAAAAACCTAAGCCTACACTCCGAGTCTGTATATAACAGATATTTTATTTATGGTGAGCATTAAAATACTGCTTTCCTCATTATCTCAAAACATAGTATTTGGAGATGTCTGACTAATCAATTGGACGATTGATATTAACTAATTTATAATGTATAACACAGACACATATTTAAGAAGATAATACAATGAGAGAAAGAGCTAAAAATAGAAAATAAGACAATATCTTATTGATAAGGCTCTCGTCAAGCAATCCGGAGGTGTTGGGTTCAAATCCCGGCGTGAGCAAATAAATTTTATATGTATTATTTCACAATTTAATCATTTAAAATAATATAAGGTATTTTTGCAGCACATTCCAGAGTGGAAGATACTTTCAGAATCACTCTGGTGTAGACCACCATTTAGAATTGTAATGTTGCTTGAAATGGCTTTAGCCGTGATGGTAACCAGATCTGAATAGCCGGGGACTTCTCCATCTCTTTCCCCTTTCCACTACCTTCGGCTTCATAACATACCCCAATTGGGGATGCCATAATCTCACGGCTCCAGACGGTTGAGAGCAGTTGGGACTCTTGTGCAGTATTAACATTTAAAAAAAAAAAGTCCATATTTGTAATGTCATTCTCGTGCTATTTTATCAATGTTAATGGTACAGTGGTAGAAGTATAAGTTGGCGAAAAAGGAGGGCGCAACGAAAGAAAATAACAGTATTAGGTGTGGTAGCCATACCTAATATAAAGATTTAGCCTTATATGTGCAGCACTGTATTCAGTTGATGATCTGCCAACTTATACGTGTAGCACTGTATTCAGTTGATGATCTACAGAAATATTAGCTTATTGTTTCCATGGTGATAGAATTAATTATTTACCTTGGTAACCAAGTTAACAATCCTACCATTGAGTTGTTACATTTCCTGAAGCCACAAATAAACCAATCATCTGAAGACAGTATTATAGAATATAGAAGATTATCTGTTGAGAGATATTGTGGCTGTTGGAAGATGGATAAACCCCTGAAGATGGAGGACCTCCTGCAGTTGGAGCAGAACCTCCGCAGTTCCGTGGAACAGGATCGAAAGTACTGGAGGGTCAATGATGTGAAGTGTGATGCCATCCACACCGCCAAGACTTATGAAGAGTTCAGGTAAAATATCATTTTATAAACCTCATCTCTCAATCTATGCGGACCAATGAAGTTTACTTGGTAAAATTATTTTTAATTATAAAATATTATTATTTATTATAATAGATTTTCAAGTTTACTAACATACGATAGGTAAATTTCTTCTTTTATAATCAAATATTCTTGAAGTGAAAACTTCTTTATCACCGTTGTGATTTGAAACTCGATGAAACAAAACAGCAACACTAAAAAGAAACAAACACATATATCTAAAGATATAAATAGAATTTGGTTTTATTTTAGATTATAATCAGTCTCATCTTTGTGCGGTGCTTCGTAGCCTATCGGTCTCCTCTTTGGTGCTTCGTAGCTTCCCCACTATTGTCTACTTTAGTTTTCTGAAGGTTTCACTTCTACCACATGTGAATTTCACACTCTGATTTTTTTTTTATAAATACTTTCAGCTTCACAAATCTTACAATCACGATATTGCTTATTTCACGGGTCTGCGCTGCCAGTAACAAATACTTGAAGTTCTAATAACTAAATTTGTACATCAAACCGTAACTCTTTGCAGTGATCGAGTGGCAGCCGCACATTTGAAATCCTTGGATAAAGGGGATCACATCAAAGCCGGCAGTTGTCAGGTGGTGTGGAACTCAGTAGCTCAGACGGGAGGAACTCACGGAGCGGGGAACTAATGTTGGAGTGTTCTATCACCTTTGATGAACATCAAATTGAATATTAGCACCATCTTGAATAATTGACATTTGAACTGTCCTTTTTTAAATGAAGATTCTCACCCCATTTCAGCTTTTGATCAATTTGTGTTCAACTATCAAGCATAACGGCCATGTTGTTATTATGCTTGTCAGCTGATTGCAATTTAATCAAAGGCTTAAAATGATCTAGAATCAAAGTTTAACGGGAACTATTCAAATGTCAAAAAATTCTAAATGGCGGTGAAAATTATTTTGAAGGTCATCAAATGCATAGATAATTTGAAACAAGCCAAATCAGGGGGAAAGAAACAATCATTAAATCTATTTATTACTTGATTGATTTGTATGAGGAATTCAATGAAATACAATTTTCTTCATAAAAATATAATATTTGCTATTTTATTGTTACATAAATGAAAATTTCACCATTTTATATAATATATGTACATAATATTCTGTAAAACCTTAACCAAGCATATATATATAGTGTAGACAGGACCCAAGTGGATAAATTAAGGTCCATTCACATCTATCGCATGGTGCGTGGCAGACGATTTCATGACAATTGATCCACTGGCAGTTTGGCCCTCCAGCATACTTACTTATGTACAATAAATGCAGTCGGTTTAGGGAAAATTTGGTATACCTACTTAGACAAAATATAACTAAGTCTTCTCGAAGGGGTGTGCAGAGAGGATGTACCGCTGAATAACAAAAGTATAAAACACATTTTCTTTTTTTTTAAATTAAATGAAGACAATATTAGCGAAACTCAATCGTCTGAAGACAGAAAAATCAGAAAAGATATTGGCTCCGCTGGGACTCGAACCCAGGAAAATGAAGATAATGTTGGTAGTTCTTAGTCGAAGTATGATACAGTTAAAAGCTTTATTATAAATTTATTATTTAATTTTTTTATTGTGCTGTTAATCAGAGGTAAAGTCACATGGAGGAAATCCATAATTGGTTTTATTTTGGCTATACAAACATGTACAAACTGGAAAAATGTAAACTGTCGATTTCCCGAAAATAAATAAACAAAAGTGACCGAATTGATATGGGTTCCGTAGCTCAATCGGTAGAGCTCTTGCCATGTAAGCAAAGGGTCCTAGGTTGGAGTCCCAGCGGAGCCAATATCTTTTCTGATTTTTCTGTCTCCAGATTTTCGATTGAGTTTCGCTAATATTGTCTTCATTTAATTAAATATTATAATTTGAGATTTTACTCATAAAGTTTAAAAAATTAAAAATAAACATATTTTCATTCAAATGTATCAAGGATAAAACTACTTGTCTATATACTATGTATACCAGCGTACAAGTACAAAAAATCAATACTGAAAATAAATTTGTTTGATATCCATACCAACTTATTTTTAAAGGTATTTTTGAAGTCGATTTTAAGTTTGAAAAAATAATGAACATATAATTTTATAGTAATTATAATTTCGGAGAATCTGTCAGGGAATCAATGTTGGATCACCGTGGCAACAAGGCAGGCACGGCACAAACCCTTGAAATTCAAATTAAAACTAATTCTAATCACGTTCGCATGGACTTTACCAAAGTTGATGCGACACCATTTTCTTCGCATCTGTGCCGTGTCTGTCACACACTGTGCCGGTAAACGTGAATAGACCTTTAATCAAAGTTAGTTACCATATCGCCTAAATAGATTTGTACAATTTTGAAAATATTAATGGCTTAAATCCTTTGTAAAACATTGTATCTCCACTCTATGGCAAAAAATAATTTTGAACCAGACTATAAGATCACAAATATGTTTGCGTAAAATTTTTGCATCTCTAACTGACACCACTTTAAAAATTTTTACACATTTCCAAATAATAAAATGAAATTTTCCAAGAGATTTAATATTTTTTTTCATTTATGGAGATACAATATCTTGGCTTAAGGGGGCATACATTAATTATGTGAGCAGTTTTTCCTCCAATCTAGACCCCCCCCTTGATGAGATAAATTTGGGCCACTTCGTAATTCTTTTCAAGTAGATGTGAGATTTTGTGCTGGACCCCCCCCCCCCTTTGTAATATATATGTCCCCTAAGCCATTAACATGTAGATTTTCATTTTCATAGACAAGTCTTAAAAGTGGGTAATTTTTTTTTACTGTTTTTGGTCAGTTTTGGAAAATGCAACACGGTTGAACATCATTATTAGGCCTTGGTATCTAATAAAATACTTAAAAAAAATCAAATTTACTAAACTTGTAAACTTAATTTAATGATAATAATTAATTAGGGGTCATCCAAATAACATCATTTTACCAATTTTAAGTCTCCCCCTATCATTCTGTATTACACTTTCTTGGAACCTCTCATGTAAACCCATTTCCATCTATCTTAGTATATTAATATGTACGAAAATTAAAGATATTAACATATTTCCAGAGTGGCAGATACTCTCAGTATCGCCCTAGTGAAAGACCACCGTTCGAAATGAAAGCTTGTAATGAATGCGTTTCGCTGTATTTAGTACCAGATCTGAATCTCCCCATTACTTTACCTCACAACATATCCAAATAATTGGAAATGTCATAATCTGCAGACAAATCCATTGAAGGCCTTCAAAAGCCACGCCTATTTGAGAAAAAACCGCGCGAAAATTACCTTCCTGATTTTTGCTCAAATATCCGTATAAATACGAAAATGAACTGATGTTATTTCTACGCAAACCTGAATAGACATCCTACGTGAAAAAACACATTTCAAAGGTGATTGCGAATAGATAAATACCTTTATATGCATTAGAAAAAGGAACAAAAATGCCAAAACGACAAAATGACTTTTCGGTTTTGACAGCGTTTGCAAGTCACAGATAATTCAAACACAAACAGTGTAGTGTTGCCACATGAATGAAATCTTTGAAGCCACCAAGAGAGATATTAGCGCAAGCGATTGTGACGTTGTCTTTCATACAGTTTCTTTATACATAAGGGTTAAAATCGCATATAATTTTTTTTTTTTTAATTCTACTGTGGCCACCTGGTGACAACGGCCTACGAGAGGAATATGAGGGATGACCCCTAATTGCACATCTACTGTGTACCAACTTAACACACTTCAGGCGGGCGAAAACAAGGAATCCATTTGAGAAAATGGAATTTGTCAAAAACCGATATACATCTTTATCACATATACCTACATATATTTAGGACCCTTACAAAGAGATTGGTGTTCAATATTCACACAAAAATATTTGAAAGCAATGCCTTTTCACGAATTCAAGTAGGACGGACGTAAAAGTTAGAACTACCGTTCCCGCCTAAAGTATGTCAATATAAATGCAAAAATATAATAAATGATTTATCTAAATTTAATAGAATAACAAAACACTATTAATTAACGACAATATTGGTTTAACATGAATTGTATAAAAATAGTTTATAATAATAATTGTTATATTATAAACAGTGGGGTAGCTAGCAAGGGTGGCACCTGGCGCGGATAATGTGGTGTCACTACTTGTAATTAATGAGAATGACACAAGGGACAAGCAAGAAATATTTCAGGGGAATCCCCAACCGAGCAATAGTTAGAGCTAGGAACAAAAATAAAACAACAAAATTTTTGGGGAATCCCCGACCGACCGAGACATAGAGCTTTGAAAATATAGATAACAGACAGTTTTCATGTGCAAAATATTTTTGGGGCAATATTCTACCTTCGTAAGTTTTTTTCACGGTCGTGTGTCACTTCTCATCGGGTGGCACCCAGTGCCACGCCCGCCCCTAGACACGCCACTGATTATAAAACTTCTCTACACGTCTGCTGTCGGTCATGCCTATCGGAAGTTGGTTGAGTGGCCGAGCTGCATTTTAGATTATTCTAAAACAACTTCTATTATTGTGCCAAAATTTGGCACTTTAACGGCAAACGTGCTAACTTCTCCTTTCTTTGACTGGAATGTAGCAAAAGCCCAAGTCGCAGGCAAGTTATATTGTGTTGGGTTGTTTTAAGTTCTCGTCCAATTGATGACCATCAAATTGGCAGTTCCATGACAGTTGATCCCCCCGACAGTTGACCCCCCAGCATACTTATATACAATATGCAGTCAGTTTAGAGAAAACACGGTATACCTACTTACACAAAATATAACTAAGTACCCCGAAGGGTTGTGCAAAGAGGATGTACTGCCGAATAACAGGTACTTATAAAACATATTTTCATTCAAATGCATCAAGAATAAAACTACTTACTGTCTATATATATACTGTACTAGGTGGTCCCCGGCATGCGTTGCTATGCCATTTAATAAAGAAATTGTTTCTCCCTGCGTGTCCTTTCCTATTCGTCCCGTTCCCACTCCGCCTCCTCCACCTGCCCTCTCCCCACATTACTCCCCCTTCCCCTCCTCTCCCTCCTGGGTCCCATCCCCCATCTCTCCCTCCCGCTTTCCATACATTCAGTTTTCAAACCTCGCGTGCCACCAATAGCAATTTTTTTATACAAATTTCATAATGCCAGAGCTCACCGGAAGTTTTATAAAAACCTTGTCCTGACAATAAAGAACACACAAAAAAAAGAATTATCCAATTTGGTGCAGTCGTTCGAAAGTTATGCGCTTAGCAACACATTCAGCGATTCATTTTTATATTATAGATTTAGCAGCGTATAAGTACAAAAAATCATCACTATAAATAAATTCGTTTGATATCCATACCAACTTATTATTAAAGATATTTTTTAATCGATTTTAGGTTTGAATTTGGTAAATATTGCACAAAAATTATAATTTTATAGTAAAAACCTTTCCCCGGGGGCCAATTATCGGCGAATCAACTATCAGGTCACCCTTTGTTACCTAGAATTAATTGTATGTTTTTTATGGATAGTGTTGTTTTACTTTAAGCCTTCATATGTTAAGTAATATATTATAAGGTTAGGTTAGGGTGACCAGGTATGGACTATCTAATGCTCCAAGTCCTGCCGCAACCCCGCCTTCATTGGCATCGCTGAGCTTGGTGCGGAGCATGTGTCCGACCTGCTTGTTGAGCAGCACCTCGTCCTTGCTGCCGAGGATGACACCGAATATGCCGAGCTCGGAGACGAGGTCCGCCAGGAGTGGCGGCTGTCCGGGCCGCAGCACGTAGCCGAGCACCACGGGCGGGCGGATGCGCTCCATGAGGATGTAGGCGCGGCGGTCATTGCCGAGCCGCTGTAGTTCCGTCACGATGTCCGCTCCGTATACGTTGTTACCGCCGCCCTCGCGTTGGGGCTTCATCACGAACCTGCACCAGAGACAAAGTGTGTTTACTTTCTGTAATGTTCTTTGATTTGTGTTGTGGCTCACTAGCCCACAATGTAATGATTCCAACGTAAGTTCTTTTTACTGGTTTATTGCGAATTATATTAGGAATAAATATTGTTAGTAGCGTCTGTTTACAGGCGATCTCTAATTAGGTCTGACTACGGTTCGCCGAACGGCCGACTACTCTGCACGTTCGTAAACCCTCGGCGCCGCCCGATCTACTCCGAACGAATGCGGTCTTTTCGTGTGGCATTCTACACCACTACATTCATATACTACACTTTCTATCTTTCTTCTTTAAAAGAGAAACGGACATTCTTGAGTTACAAAAACTCTGACAAAATTTCATTCAGAAACACAACAAATTTCAGGAAAAAAATATGTTCTTCTTAACCCGTCAGGCTAATTTGTTCGCCTTTCCGAACATCTCATAAAGGTCTCACAGAAATCATTGTGTATCACTTACTATCATGGTGAGAAATATGAATTAAATGTTTTTTTCTTGTTTTTGGGGTGTTATGCCGTGTTGCTCTACCTCCTTCTTTAGCCAACGTTTCGGATAGCGTTGCAGTGTCCATCATCAGGGCAGATCTGGTAGATGTCACATTTCACACATCTACCGGATCTGCCCTGATGATGGACACTGCAACGCTGTCTGAAACGTTGGCTAAAGAAGGAGGTAGCGCAACACGGTTTAACACCCCAAAACCAAATAACGAAAATACTTTTGGCCGTGAAAATCTTAAAACGTATCTGAACTAAATGTTATTGGAAAAATATCGCGCCATATATTCAAATTCTAAAAATTAACCACAAAATATTAAAAATGTACAACTTCTTGAAACCAAAGTTTCCGACCGCAATTTGAAAAAAAAAACGATGAAACTTTGTGAATTTTTTATCAATTGTTTTTACCAAATGACAAAGGTGATGATAATGGTTATAAAAATCATTTATCTAATAAAATTTGTGTGTTTTAATTTTTTTTCGTTCCCAGTAATTTTAGTTAGAAAAAACATAAAGTTAGTTATTTTAAAATTTTTTTAAAGTTTAAATAAAAAAAAATTTAAAAATTGTTTTTCATTTTCGGATACTTTCACAAATACTCCATTTATTTGGACTTTATTGCAAAGCGGAAATATCTGACTTACTGACAGAATATGGTCGAGACCTGATGGGTTAATAACTAAATAAACAACACCCTCCACACACAAGCATAGCTTTTTATGGGGGTACAATTTTAAATTAAAATGTATATATATATAAGAAATTCAAGAACTCAATTTCAAAGTAAGAACCCCGGAAGAAGAAGAGGCCTGGATTATACAAATGAGGAAAAATAGATGTCGGTAGCTTGTTCCACATACGAGTTTATTACGAGTGACTTACACAAAAAATGAATTGAAGAAACAACCCGTTCTAATGAAGCCAACATCAACTGTGAACGGATGTTCCGCTTGAAACGTGTTTAACCATGTTTAGTGATCAGATCCAAGTGTACCTGTCAGCGTCCTTGAGCGCCATGGCCACGGCCTCGTCCCCGAAGGAGTCCAGGTCCAGGGAGTAGAGGCCGGTGAAGATCTCGCGCACGGTCTGCGCGCGCTCGGGTTCCAGGAAGGCCTCCAGGGCTCCGGGACGCGCCAGGGCCTGCTGCACCTTTTTGGTGCCTGCCAGGTGGTAGTGGATGGAGGGGCACTTTATGGCACTAGAACACAACACAGTAATCAATATTTTTTTTGTAGTAATTATTATTTTTCACGAAGTTGACAAAACATCTTAAATCGGCTGAAGCTAATTCTAATAATGAAATAACATTACTGAATTTTCTATTGATCACCAAAATAAACCATAAGAAAAATATCAATTTTTCTTATGGTTTATTTATTAATATCAATTTTCACAGGTTTTCCAATAGAGAAACAGCTATGTATAATTTTTAAGGTCTCAATTCAGTGAAAGGCCGTCCGATTGAAAATAATTATTGGACAATTTATTTACAATTACCCTTTTAACATGACTTGCATATCTTTTGACGCTACATATCTTTTGACGCTACATATCTTTTGATGCTGCATGGAATATGATCCATAACGGCTCGGTCCCTGGATCTAAGACAGTCCCGGGATCTAAGACACTCCTAGTCCGTTGGTTGCTTCGAGTAAAAGAGGAAGATTAAAGAATCCCATTGTATTTTTAAAAATGCTAACAAAAAGAACTATCACAATGAAAAAACAAACACACAACTAAAGGGACATGACCGGCTGGGTTAGATATCTGTTTTACCATCTGATGATTAATTCCTAGAACCTATACCAGTGGTTCAGCCAAGCGCCGAACCAGTTTATACAACATTATATTTATTATACATTTTATTCCATAGAAGGCTATATTAGCTAATTATTGATTTTAACAAAGCATTTCATGAAAAAGTGTATTCTGAGATATTGGTTATTATTTCTTGGCACATTAAGGGTTAAGTTGAAGATATTTTGAGAAACGTATATCACAAAAACAAGATGTCTTTAGTTATTCTTCTGGCCGATGCAAAGTTATCCGTGTCAAGCTATAACGGTTTGAATGAAATATTTGATATGAAGAAATAAAGAAAAAAGAGGTGTGGTACTCACTTGGATCTCTCGATGGTCAGGCGCGCCTCCCACTCCCCCTCCGTGTGATAGTGGCCGGGTTCGTACCCCGCTCGAAAGTAAACCACAGCCACCGGACAACCTTCCCTAAATACACAGAAGAAACACACAAGTCAATATCGGACAACCTTCCTTAAACACGTGGAAGAAACAATCAAATCAATATACAGTTCAAAATACCCAATACTGGTTTGTGATATTAGAGTACCTACTGTTACTGTTAATACAATGTAAATATCTTCAACTTCAAGTAGGGCACAGTCAAAATACCCAATACTGGTTTGTGATATTATGAGTACCTACCTGTTAATACAATGTAAATATCTTCAACTTCAAGTAGGGCACAGTCAAAATACCCAATACTGGTTTGTGATATTATGAGTACCTACCTGTTAATACAATGTAAATATCTTCAACTTCAAGTAGGGCACAGTCAAAATACCCAATACTGGTTTGTGATATTATGAGTACCTACCTGTTAATACAATGTAAATATCTTCAACTTCAAGTAGGGCACAGTCAAAATACCCAATACTGGTTTGTGATATTATGAGTACCTACCTGTTAATACAATGTAAATATCTTCAACTTCAAGTAGGGCACAGTCAAAATACCCAATACTGGTTTGTGATATTATGAGTACCTACCTGTTAATACAATGTAAATATCTTCAACTTCAAGTAGGGCACAGTCAAAATACCCAATACTGGTTTGTGATATTATGAGTACCTACCTGTTAATACAATGTAAATATCTTCAACTTCAAGTAGGGCACAGTCAAAATACCCAATACTGGTTTGTGATATTATGAGTACCTACCTGTTAATACAATGTAAATATCTTCAACTTCAAGTAGGGCACAGTCAAAATACCCAATACTGGTTTGTGATATTATGAGTACCTACCTGTTAATACAATGTAAATATCTTCAACTTCAAGTAGGGCACAGTCAAAATACCCAATACTGGTTTGTGATATTATGAGTACCTACCTGTTAATACAATGTAAATATCTTCAACTTCAAGTAGGGCACAGTCAAAATACCCAATACTGGTTTGTGATATTATGAGTACCTACCTGTTAATACAATGTAAATATCTTCAACTTCAAGTAGGGCACAGTCAAAATACCCAATACTGGTTTGTGATATTATGAGTACCTACCTGTTAATACAATGTAAATATCTTCAACTTCAAGTAGGGCACAGTCAAAATACCCAATACTGGTTTGTGATATTATGAGTACCTACCTGTTAATGCAATGTAAATATCTTCAACTTCAAGTAGGGCACAGTCAAAATACCCAATACTGGTTTGTGATATTATGAGTACCTACCTGTTAATACAATGTAAATATCTTCAACTTCAAGTAGGGCACAGTCAAAAAAGGGTTTTCAACTATGAAATTTGATCAGCAAATAATAAATATAAAGAATGAGTGTAAATAGAAAAAAAATAAATAAAAAAACAACAACAAATAAACAAGAGTGGTCCCAGAATAGGCCCTTGGGGAACTCCAAAAAACATCAAGAATTCAACAGAACTTCTAAAAAAACAATTTTCTGAAGTTAGAAGCAACAAAAATGGGGTACACTTCTGAAAATATTAAAAACCGGCCGGACCCTGGTACAAAGCACTGCAATTGCAGTTCGACTTAATATATTTTATTTTTGTTATTATTGTACAACAGAATAATTCCAATTACAGTACAATTTAGTTAACCTATCAGCATTTAGGCAGGTGACTCTTCAATAATAGTTTTAAGGCATATAAAGATTAATTTACTTCTGAAAATATTAAAAACCCAGTAAGTCCTTAGGGGCCGGACCCTGGTACAAAGCACTGCAATTGCAGGTCGACTTAATATATTTTATTTTTGTTATTATTGTGCAACAGAATAATTCCAATTACAGTACAATTTAGTTACCCTATCAGCATTTAGGCAGGTGACTCTTCAATAAAAGTTTCAAGACATATAAAGAACAGTCACTTACATCCAAATGGTTTTGCAAGTTCATTTAACAGCACCACTCCCCTCGTCACGCTATGCTTTGCCAAGACTGTACTGTTCTGCCGTTCGGTACTTTAAATAAGTTATCATGTCGAGCATGTAAATCATAGCATCTCAAGAGAAATGGGCTATCAATGAAATTGTTCCAAATTTTGAAAGACAGAATAGCAAGACTTTGGCATATTTATTCATTTGGCCTTTGGATATTACCTTTACTGACTTGGTTAAAGACAAAAAATAAAATGTTAATTTATCAAGTATGGTATTTAGATAGATGATCCTTTAATTTTATTCTTAATTTTACTTATTTAAATGATGTTTTCTTCATATTTTTTCCTGTATTTAATATGGCAGACTGATTAAAAACAACAACAAAAAAATTGTAGGGTTTGTTCGGGTGGGCGAAACATCTGTCATGTTTAATAAAAAAGTTTGTGCAATACTTACACAATGAGCTGCTTCTTATCATCCAGCGTGGCATCCTTGATGAGTTGTGTCAGGGTCCTACGCACCACGCGTATGTCGGGGCGGACGGCCGCAATCTGGAACTCGTGGAAGCGCTGGTCGCAGATGTTATAGGAGACATCCTCCACGATGAAGAGTGTGAGGGCACCGGGTACTCCAAACAGGTCCCACGCCGCTGTGATGCCCTCGCACAAGCCGGCCAGGGCGTCGTTGGGCGGGAGCTTTAAGAAATCAAAAATAAATAACTTATTTAATTCTAGATCACCTACATTCGTCTCACAGTCGACCAGCATCTGTCGCGTTCGATGTTTGGGTATGTTCCCGATCTCTCAGTACCTTTCTGATTGGCTAAATAGTGACTCGTGCGGAGACGACGCGGACGCACGCTTACTAGTTCTGGAGTTATAGCAAAATAGTCGGCTCACAGACAAATGTGTAGTGACTACATACATATATAAATACATACTACATACATTAAAGAAATTCTAAAAATCAATGATGTTTCTCCTAGTACGTCTCAAGGACAATCAAATAAACGCCAGATTTGCGGATTTTGTCCATACGAAAAATGCAGAATGACTAAATACTCATGCCACTCATGCAGAAAAGCAATTTGCGGCGAGCACACACTTCCTATATGTAATGACTGCAAAGATTGAAAAAGAAAAACAATGTTATAATAATATTTAGATGAATAAAAGATTAAACTTGGCTGTGTCGTTAATTATTCCATTTAATTATAATAAATAAATAAAACACATGCATTTTTATTTGTTCGTCTGTAAGTCGAATGTTTAGTGACCGAGTTACATCGAAATGTGTTTAGTGAGCTAGGGTTAAGACCTGCTCTAAGTCAACCATTTTACATTCCATTTCTGTTTCAAGATGGTGGCCATTTTAATAGTAACTTATATTAAGGTGTAAAATCTTGTCAGTTCATTTGGATAGGGTTCTTTAAATAATCGGAGACGGTATACATATATATAGTTCCCGTGAGCACTTAGGCTGTAGACCTATTGTACTATCTCCCATTTAACCTCATTCCTTTGACCAGTAACCAGTAACCCAGTCCCTTTTATAAAGTTCTTCAATGTATCTTCCCAGGTCTCATTTCCCCTCTTCACTCCTCCTTGGTTCCTTGAAGGCCCCACAAGGGAAGAGTTCATGGAGGTGGCCTCAGCTCACCTCTCCACGGTTTCTCCTCTTGGTTCCTCCTACGGCCCCAGGAAGGAAATCCACAGAGGTGGCCTCAGCACTCCTAGGTTCGCAAAAGGCCCCTAGTTTTAGAATGGTCCAATTTTTTTTTGTCCCACGAGTTACCAGGGAAATAGAAGGTCCACTCCAGCAGAGCCCTGAATGCTGGAGTGAGGTCTAAATACTCCGAGATGCGACCTTGTTTCTCAGAGGCACCGTTCGTGACGCTGTTCCCCAGGACATTCAGCCTGAGCACGGTAGCTCACACCTTGGCTTGGGATGGCTATTGCAGGTTTGTGTTTCCACTCCCTGAGCGATGGGTTCCCCACACTCCCTACGCTAGATAGGGTTCTAACTTCACTTCACCTTTTTGTGAGATACCGTATTTTTCCTAAACTGACTGCATATTGTACATAAATATGCCGGGGGTCCAATTGTCGGGGTATCAATTGTCAAGGAATCAACGGTGTTAAAGTTTGCATAGACGATTTCTCATAATCTATTTAGCAATTCCCAGTTAAATCTTGCATAAAGTATTTTAATTCAACATAATTTAAAGGAAAGTATTTAAATATGTAAACTTACCATTTTAGAAGAAAACTAAACTTGCAAATAGAACCATACATGTCCCTAATGCAATTCCAAGTTAGGGCCATGTCCTATTTAAATATTTTCCATTAAAATATGATAAACTAAAATTGTTAAGTAGATTACAAAAATTCGTCTTTGCAAATTTTGAAACCTTAAAACATGGTAAGGCAAAGTTAGAACCCTGTCCAACCAAAGTGGCGAACCATAATGAGAGTCTATCCAAATGAGGTGACGTCTTATATAGGTGTATGTAGTAACATAAGTATGAGTATAAATGATGTAAGTTAAGCAACTGGCCCAATCAGTCAGTTGTCCAACGACATTCGCGAAGTCTGCATTTCATTTGCAAATCCTTACCCAAGGTACCCTGAAGAGGAAACCGGCAATTTACAGTCGATGCCACTAGCGTAAGCGTCCAGTACACCTATGATGTAGAACGTAGTATTCGATGCAACTTTTAAATACGAAAACGCCGCTCGGTCCTATAGTTCATTTTGTTCGTACGCACATATCACTTGAATGTCTGTCTTTGTCATACACAAACAACTTTTGAATTAAGAATTTACTGGAAATACAAGGGCCTGGGGTGTATAAATAACCCCTAACTTGCTGGGCATAATACCCCAAAAATTAACTAATGAAATTATTTTTCGCGGACACAAAAATATATCAAAAAAATGCAATCAGCAATGGACTCAAATTACAACAAAGACACCAACCTCATTTGCTGCATAGGCGCCTTTTAGATGGTTTCCAGTCTAATCACATACACAATTTAATAATATTTTGTGATGGACACAGTTAGATTTCAAATAGAGTTGGCAGTTTGCGTTTTATCGTGTCACAATAATATTTTAATAATTCACTTTTTGTATTGAAAAGGACACTTCAACGCCATCTGTTTCCCAGTTGTGGTTATTCTGCAGTTCAAGCACAATAAATTTTAATGTCTCTAAAAGCACATAGAGACCGCCAAACAACCATTTTGCTGATATAAATAATATTTTGTTAATTGTTAATTGGCGGTAAATGCTGCAGAGCAAAGCCCACGCAGCCCTCGAAGGACCAGTCCCGAAACTACGTGAAATCGCTAAGTTATATGGGACGATTAAATAGCATACACTCGCAAAACCTGATGGATAGTCAGTCGATAGTTCAGATCTGTGCTTTTGGAAAATTAGATAAGCACAGATTGGAATAAGGAAAATAGGACTCACCGTTGCAGATGGGGGCCTCACTGAACTCCAGTTTTGGTGCACACTTCTCACTGTTTAAAATTCGCAATATTCTTATAACAAGAGGTTACGATACATGCGCCCTGTCTTTTTTTTTCTTTTTTTTTTTACATTAACTCCACACAGGAGGCCCTGAAGAAAATAATTTCCCTCAGGGCCTATGTCATCTGGGATGCTGTGTGGAGGGTCTTTTTGAGGAGAGGAAGGAATGAACATTGGTCTTGAAGAGACCCATGTTGTAGGAAGGAGGAAACACAGAGGCCGGCAAATCATTCCACAGCCGAGCTGTTGAACACAAGAACGAGTCGAAGAAACGACCCGTTCTCATGTGACAAATGTCAACCGTGTACAAATGTTGGGCACGCGTTTGGCGTGTTTCCCGACTATGCACCGGTGCCGAAGGGATCAATGATGCTAGTTCCTCGGAGCATCTTCCATTGTAATACCGGTAGAACAAGGATAGCATTCCCACCCGACGCCTGTGCTCTAAAGATTGCAATCCGTCTGTTAAGATGGGAGAATCTATCAAACGGACCGCCCGTTTCTGCACAGAGTCGAGGGTATTTTTCAGGTATTTTGGAGCTCCAGACCAGAGATGGCTGCCAAATTCAACCGTGGGGCGTACTTGTGATTTCTACAAGGTTAGCAGTTGTGTACTATTAAAGTATCTGCGGGCCCTGTACAGTACGCCCAGTTTTTGGGAGGCTAGCTTTACTCTGGCTTCAATGGAGCCCCCATACCTGAGCTGGTCACTTAGGGTTACACCAAGCATATCAATGGAGGGCCTGTTCGGAAGATTGCTTCCGTTGAAAGAGACTAGATTTTCATTTCGATCCCTTTTGGACGTAATCAGACAAGATTGGGTCTTTGAAACATTAAATTCAACGAGATTATTTTTACCCCAAGAGAAAACACTCTCGAGGTAGCCGTCCATTCTTTGCTTCAAAGCCCTACGAGCTGTTGGAGTTTGTGAGCCCTTTGGGGGCTTGTCAAACAAAAAGCTATCATGAACTGTACTGTCATCCGCATAACAGTGAATTGGTGCACATGACAAAAGGTCGTTGATGTGCAACAAAAACAAAGTTGGAGACAGAACCGATCCCTGCGGGACGCCAGCATTTATCGAGTGTGAGGAAGAGGTGAAACCATCGACTACCGTCTGAATCGACCTCCCCCTCAAGAAGTCGGCAATCCACATACACAAGGATGCGGGAAGTCCGTAAGAAAGCAGTTTGTTGACAAGTCCTCGGTGCCAAACCCGGTCAAAGGCCTTGGAGATGTCCAGTGCAACCGTTTGGGTCTCACCGAAACGTTCCAGGCATCGCCCCCAAACATGCGTCACATACGCGAGAAGATCACCGCACGAGCGGTTCCGCCGGAATCCGTATTGACGGTCGTTGATAATTTTGTTCTTCTCGAGGTATGTGAGCAGTTTGTCGTTGATCACACGTTCCATCACCTTAGACAGAACTGATGTGATCGCTATGGGGCGGTAGTTGGCCGGGTTGGAGCGGTCACCCTTCTTTGGAATAGGATGGATAACCGCTTTTTTCCAACCAGAGGGCACAGAGCCAGTCTTCAGGGACAGTTTAAAAAGCTTCGTCAAAATTGGAGCTAATTCTGCAGCGCACCTCTGCAATACCAGGGCAGGTATTCCGTCGGGCCCACTAGCTTTATTAACATCAAGCCCTCGTAAAACATGGAGTACTTCCCGATGCCGGATCCTCAGCTTTTTCATATGAAAACCGCAGTGAGGAACCGACGTCGGGACAGCACCTTGGTCATCGAGGGTTGAGTTATCCGCAAACATTTTACCTAGTAAGTTAGCCTTTTCGGTGGCGGTGTTTGCTAGTGAGCCGTCAGGTCTGGTAAGAGGTGGCAGACTGGATTTGCAGAAATTGCGACCTATTGAGCCCGCAAGTGACCAGAATTGCCTGCTGCCATGCGGGCATGCAGTCAGCTTTCTGCTGATCTGCTGGTCGTGCTCGAATTTTGACCTATTTATGATTCTCTTGGTTTCCTTTGCCATTTTGTTGTAAGCTGATCTGTCTTCGGATGTTCTAGATGTGTTGTAGGCTCGGTAAGCCGCGTTTTTTCGTCGCACTGCTTCAGCGCATTGTCGAATGAACCACGGCTTTGAGCCTACACCAGTTTCCTTAACAGTAGATTTGATGAAGCCATCCATCGCGGATGTGATGACTTCACCAATTTCCTGGGCACATCTTGAGGGATCCGAAGTCCGAAAACAGACAGCTGACCACGGAAAAGCATTAAAATGTGCCCGCAGACCGAACCAATCTGCTGACCTATAGTGCCTGAGATGTAATTTTGTACTGAGCAGCAAATCACACTGTCACCTCTCCAAAGTTTAGTACTTTCTTGCAACAATTTTTATGGTGACATTTAGGAAGGGAAGATTAGGTAGTTGGGATAAATTCAGGATTTTGACATATCTACCCACCAAGTCTGCGAATGCAATACTCAATCAATCCCATATAAAAACGCGCGAACATATTTTTTAATTTATTATGGAGATATAAAAAAAAAAAAAAACTATTATGATGCCTAACCATACTAGATGCATTTTTTCTTAATTTTGTGAGACAATAACAGATCTGCATTATATGTATTTATTGTAATGTCATTGATGATAGTACTTACATCTTTAATCTTATCGCCATGCCCCAACTGCTGAAGGATGAAACTGTAATCAAAAAAACACTTTACTTTTTTTCTTGCATAATTTTTTACTATGTCAATCGAATAGTTATTATTTATTTAGTTTAAAAATCAAAACAAATTAATAAGCTCTGAAATATTGCAAAATAGACAAATAATAAAAATTTTATCAATGAAATTAAATAGTTTTATGGGAGAGTAAATTAATACTAAACCTTCCTCTTTCCAGAAAGTAATATGAACTACGGACATATATAGCTGGTTCAGAAGAAAAACGTCACATTCAAACCACAATTTTTTAGATAATTTTTTTTTATTGTATGAAAAATAAGTTTGTCATATTATTAGTATTATTTTTTTGCCCACCATGTTGGTTACCTATCTATAAATATTATATCTTGGAAAAAAATTGTCACATCAAGTTAAAAAATATGGAAATAATTTTATAATAACCTCACAAGTCCAATTTCTCGCAATTTTTTTTTTGAGGAAATTTGTTGAACATTTTTGTAATTAAATATACTTTATCTATATGCGAACACCTCAGCACAAGTTCTCCTAGTGAGGTGTTTACAAAATACTTCTACTAACCAATTTCCGTACAATTACTGATTATAAATATTTTTTCAATTACTGGTACTTTTTATTATATATGTCAACTGGAAACATCTGTAAATTGAAAATAAATTAAATAGAAAAGAAAAATACATTTCTAACAGCAGAACCAATCAAAGTTGCACTTATTCTGAAATTGAACTTGCAAAATGTGACTTTTTGTTTTGTGACATTTTTCTTCCGGAGCATGGGTACGTAATGATTAATTTTACCTTGACATAAAAGTAACACTGACATAGTTTTGTTGCGCGGGCAATATACACTAAGTGATACTTTCTCATTTGTTCAAGAGGTCAATTTAACTTGAAGTACTAAAAAGTTCACAAATGTAATCATTTAACACAGTTATATTACCTGAGCAACAATATTGGCAGATTGCATAAAAACAAAACAACACAAAGAGGGTTTTAAAAACAGCCAATTTACTAACAAGCATAACCACGAAACATACAAACAGAAAGAAGATGGCCAAACACTGATGAAGGATGAAATAAAAACAGAAAGAAAATGGCCAAACATTGATGAAGGATGAAATAAAAACAGAAAGAAAATGGCCAAACATTGATGAAGGATGAAATACAAACATAATGAAGATGGCCAAACATTGATGAAGGATGAAATACAAACATAATGAAGATGGCCAAACACTGATGAAGGATGAATTACAAACATAATGAAGATGGCCAAACATTGATGTAGAATGAAATGCACTGAACAGATCAGTGATCAATACTGATGTCACCAGTTTGCATAAAACCTTAAAAAAGGCTAATGAAATTGATTATCTGTTCTAGAAAGAATTTCGACATTTGAAAACGCTAGATCAATTTCTACAAAGTAAAATAAAAATTGACCTTAATTCAGGCACACAGGCTCTCCAACAATACACTTATAACGGTTTTTCTCTTCATACAGCACAACACAAAGAGGGTTTTAAAAGCAGTCAATTAACTTTAACAACCACAAAACATACGAAATGAAGATGGCCAAACATTGATGAAGGATGAAATCAAATGTAAATTAAAGTACCAATGTCAACTCTACCAAAACAAGTTGCTGGATGAATGCCTAAAAACATTTAGTACAAAGATGAGTGGAACAGGGAGTTAAAGAGCAAGCCTTCAGTGTGATTTCTTTTTCCAACAAATTCGCATACCGCTTTCCTTTCGCAATATACACATACAGTCATTTGATAAAGCTGTGTTGTTATTGACTTAGACAAGGATGGGTTAGTCCCAAAGACAAATACTGCAGAGGTACGGCTGGTTCCCATGAGATAGCAGCAGATTAGAGATGCAGCCGGTGTTTGCAAGGAAAGGTGCATAAAACCAGGACAAAGCCAAACGGTGCCTGGCATTAGTGAAAACCTCAAAAGTTTTAGGTGTAAGGTATTATCAGTGCGTTGGCAAGTCGGCGTCAGCACGGCAATTGCCCTTGCATGACCGGCCCTGCATATGACAGCTGGAGCATGCACGAAGCAGCCTAAATGAGACAAGAAGACAGTGTTTGGACTACTGATGAGGGAGTTAGTGTTTGTGAAAGATGTGTAGAAAGATATATGTTAAAATCAATAACTAGCTAATATAGCCCTCCATCAAACAAAATGTATAATAAATATAACATTATATAAAATGGCTCGGTGCTTGGCTGAACCCCTGTTGTTTGTTCTAGTAATTAATCGTCAAATGATAAAATAGATATCTAACCCAGTCGGTCACGTCCCTTTGAGTTGTTTGTTTTTGTTTTCATTCTGTTAGTCCCCTTTTTGTTAATATTTTTATAAATACGATGTGATTCTTTAATCTTCCCTCTTTTACCAGAAGCAACCAACGAATTAGGAGTGTCTTAGATCCCAGGGACCGAGCGTTGTGGATCATAATCCATGTAACGTTAAAAGATAGTGCAAGTCATTTTAAAAGTATCTTAGTAAATAACTGAATCGGAGTGCCGTTCATTGCATTGAGGCGACCTTAAAAATTATAAAATACTTAAATCGTTGAAAATGATTATTTTTTTTCATACTTTGCCGATTTCAATAACGAGTAAATTAAAAATCATCATACTTTGACAAAATTTATAATCTTCTGTATATATATATATATATATAAAGAAGAGAGTCTCGGGGTGAGTTGGTTTTATAAAAAAAATATAGTTTTCTGAAATTGATAAAATTTTGCATACTCAACCTACAATATAGGAGGAAGTTCACCATCTACATGAGATTTCGAAAAACCAACCACCTTTTAAAGAAGAATTTTGAAACTTTTGAACTCTATTTCGGGTTTGAATCTTGCAATCATACATAAAGATAGCAGCCAATAAAAATATGCATTAAGAAAAATGAAGATAATGTTGGTAGTTCTAAGTCGAAGTGTGATATAGTTAAATATGACCGAAACGGATAGGGACACATTAGCTAAGTTGGTAGAGTTGCGCTGCGGTAAAGCGAAGGTCCTGAGTTCGAGTCTTTGATTGAATTTCGCTAGTATTGTCTTCATTTAATAAAAAAAAATTTTCCTTGTTTGTTACCTGCCTAACTAGACAATGCCTGTTCTGAGATGCTTATGTTAGTGTGTTGTGGGCTGGGTTGCTGTTTGAATAGGATTGCGGTGCGGGTTGTTTGTTTGCTTGTTTAGTGTAAGAGCAGTACCTATGCAGGGGAGGGATCACGGTGGAGATTCCTCCGAAGCTGGAGGCGATGGTGTTGATCTCCACCTGCTTGATGTGCCCCTGGGAGTCGGAGTGCAGCAGATAGTCGGAGCGCAGCAGGCCCAGACTCACCGCCTGCAACACACAACGCACGCACTTCACACTCTACGCCACGCGCAACACACGCCGCTCACGCACCGGGCATTGCTCGGGGCCTGAAGACAATCACACCGGAGGGCGTACTCCGCTCCACTTCTCTACAGGCAAGGAAAGCGTGCTCAAGCTAGTGTTAGCTACTCCGTCTACAAGCGTTAGTCTCTTTACGTTCAAGTTAATAATACCACCCGTCCAGAGGCTGGGGAATCCGCAGCAAGCTACTTGCCTTGTTCTATGGAAGATTGCTAACATAATGGACAGATTTCGTAATGTTACCAATAAAAAATTGTTCAAAGTATGTATAAAAAGGAAAATCACACTAATCTGACATTATCTGAGGGGGAATCGGAATTTGGTTATATAAAATCAGGTATTTTAAGATGTTGATACTTCGGTCACCTTTAAAGTGATTTTCGTTTGATGCAATGCACCTATCGTTTCAAACTCATCAATCCTGATGGCAAAGTGTTAGAGAACTTTTTCATCTGGGGGAGTAAAAATTGTAGCTTGGAGCGATATCAAGTGAACAGGTACTTTGAAGCACGGGTGTTGTGCTGGTTTTGGCCTAAAATTAAAGGCAGTTATTACCAAATGTGGGCAGGTGTGTTGTAATGGTGGAGGAATAAGTCACCTGTTTTCAAAACTCGCAGCATTTCATAGCAGGTATTATTATTATACGGTGACAGATTAGTGATATTCTATTCTTGTATACAAATTACGTTCACGGAAAATTGTTAGGTTAGGTTATAATTTCCATAGAAAAAGGTTTCTAGATTACTGAAGATGCCTTGGAGACTAGAGTTGGACTGAATACTGGCCAGGCTACCATGACAGGGTTCCACATAACTGCAAAAGACTAGTAGGCTAAGATATCGAGCATGTTGACTTGGCTGGTGTCAATTTGGTTTGATCTTTTTATTGAGTGCAGTAAACCATACTTTTCCCGATGGTAATTGGAAATCTGTCATAGTAGCCTGGCATACTGACTAGGGACTATATATATACGTAAAGCTACGGGGGAAAGCGGGAGGGATTGTTGGGTGGGGATATTGTGTAAGGTATGTGGTAGGGTTGTTGGGTGGAATTGTTTGGATGGTGTTGTTGGCTGGAGTTGTTGGGTGGAGTTGTTGGGTGGAGTTGTTGGGTGAAGTTGTTGGGTGGAGTTCTTGGGTGGAGTTGTTGGGTGGAGTTGTTTGGATGGTGTTGTTGGTTGGAGTTGTTGGGTGGAGTTGTCAGGTGGAGTTGTTGGTTGGAGTTGTTGGGTGGAGTTGTTGGGTGGAGTTGTTGGGCGGAGTTGTTTGGAGAGGCTATTGGATGGTGTTGTTGGGTGGAATTGTTTAGAGAGGCTATTGGATGGTGTTGTTGGGTGGAGTTGTTTAGAGAGGCTATTGGATGGTGTTGTTGGTTGGAGTTGTTTGGAGAGGCTATCGGATGGTGGAGTTGTTTAGAGAGGCTATTGGATGGTGTTGTTGGTTGGAGTTGTTTGGAGAGGCTATCGGATGGTGTTGTTGGGTGGAGTTGTTTAGGGAGGCTATTGGATGGCGTTGTTGGTTAGAGTTGTTGGGTGGAGTTGTTTGGAGGGGACACTGGATTGAGGATGTTGGGTGGTTGGGGTTGTTGGATGGTTGTTTTGTGAGGTTGCTGGGTGGAATTATTGTGTGATTTTGTTGGGTGGGGAGATTGGTTAGGTGGGATTCGTTGGTGTGGTTGCTGGTGGGGTCTGTTGGGTGAGGTTAATTAAGTGGGGTTGGTTAAGTGGCATCATTTGGTAGGGTTTTTATTTAGGAGGGTTTGTTGGTTGGTATTATTGGGTAATGTTGGATGGGCTTGTTGGGTGAGGTTGAGAGCTAGGTGGGTGGGAACTGTTGGGTGGTGTTAGTTGAGATGGTGTTGTCGGGTGGTGTTGTCGGGTGGGCTACCTCTGCAGGCGGCGGGATACGGGCCCGAGATGGCCAAAGCCGCTGGCGATGCTGTTGATCTCCACCTGCTTCCAGCAGCAATAGGGCTGATGGCGGCGACAGCGCCCTGACTCCCGAGGGCAGCGCGTCTCCAGCATGATGTCCGAGCGCAGCATGCCCAGCGACACACTCTACACACGCACACACCACTCGCTAGTCTCTCTCACGTCTTATCACATCAATATATACTTCAATCAACATTCCGTAACACCAAATGACAACCTTCCCAAAGGAGGCCTTGAGGGAAATAATTTCCCTCAAAGCCTGTGTCATCTTTGGGAATGCTGTATGAAGGCTGCTCCAAAATATAACACATTATTACCAGCCGTTATTAACATTACTCTTGACCTGTTTTAACTTTCCATCAAATGGTGATCGGCTGACAAGCACAAAAACATGAACGTGATGACGGCAGCTCACAATTTGTTAAAAAGCTGAAATGGGCCTAGATTCAGTGTTTATAAAAGTATATTTTTTTTAAATGGCGCTAATCAACGAATTGTGACGATGACAAATAATATGACAAAAGTTTGAAACAACACACAATGACAGTATTTCCAAAGTATATAATGCATTTTTTCCCCCAGAAGTGCAGAAAATTTAACAAATGTATTTGTGTGACATTTCTAGCCTAATAAGACAGTGCGGAGTGAACTTAAAAAAGCCAGGAATGTTAAACAGTAATCACTCTATTTAAATTAGTTTTCAAACGTCACAATCACAATTACACAGCGTCTAGAAACTCATAGATGCTCACAGGGAACTGATTAAATTAATAATATAGATCACATTACTTTGTTAAGGTTGTGTAATTAGAGTTGGCTCAAACAACGCGCACTTAGCATTGTGTGCATTGGCGCATATTATGCATGTACGCATTGTTTATAGCAAAAAAAGGACAGCAAGTGTTTTCTTTTTATTATATTAAAACAGTTATAATGACAGTTCATCCCATGGTAATTTGCCCCCCCCCCGGCATACCTCCTGGGGAACCAAGGTGGAGTGGAGTCTTCCCTTGTGGGGCCTTTAGGGAACCAAGGGGAGGTGGACTCTTCGTCGTGGAGCCTTCGGGGAACTAAGGAGTGGAGAGGTGAGATGAAGCCCTTTTCCCTCGTGGGGTCTTCAGGGAACCAAAGAGGAGTGAAGAGGAGAAATAAGATCTGGGAAGACACATTGTCAAAACAGAAGATATAGCTTCATTTCCAATGACAAGCCTAGTGAACTTTATAAAAGGGACTGGGTTACTGTCAAAGCAATGAGGTGAAATAAGAGATAGCACAATGGGCCCATGGCCTAAGTGCTCACGGGAACTATTTATATGTAAACTGTCTCCGAATCAGCGTGAGGAGAGAGAATGAACAAAAGTATAAAACATATTTTCATTGAAATGCATCAAGGATAAAACTACTTGTCTATATACTGTGTATACCAGTGTATAAGAACAAAATATCGATACTGTAAATAAATTTGTTTGATGTCCTTACCAACTTATTACCTATATTAAAGGACTTTTTGAAGTTGATTTTATGTTTGAAATTGGTAAATAATGCACAAAATATTATAATTATTATAAGTTCTGGGGATCAACTGTCAGGTCACCATTAAAAATGAATTAATTTTCAATTTTCTGAAATTTTCTTTTCTGAATTCAAATAGCAAATTTGAAATATGCTGTATACGAGCAACGTATCTGTGTTAACAGTGTTAGCATCTGTGTTAGCAAAGTGTTTGTAACAACTCTAGCTGCGATACATTTAAGGTGTATTTTTTTGTGAGAATTAACACCAAATACAATTCTATTAGATATTGATAAAAAAATTAAGTTAAACTCAAACCAATCCTAATTACACAATGAGTTTCTGGACACTGTATCAAACTTATAAAAAAACACTGGCAAAAAATACAATAATTTATAATTTTTTTTATAAATTAGCTGAGGTTGGGTTGTAACATTTGATCAATAATTAACTCCATTTTGCATTTCTAACATTCAAACGGTCCTCATTAAACAAAAATTGTCAACATTTGATCGGTTATCAAGCTTAACAGCATGACCGTTACACTTGAGGGCTGATCAAAATTTGATCGAGCATCGAAATGGGTCAAGAAACAGCAGTTAACAGGGAATGTTCAATTTGTCAAAAATCAAAATGGCGCTGGATCGTCAAACAAATGTGTCGAAGATTGAAAATCCTCAACAATGAAGAGATTACATTACATAGAAGATGGAAGGTTTTCACGGAGTTGACATACGACGGTTCTCCAAGAATTAAAGATCGTTCTTATTTTATCACACATATCCCCACTATTTTTCGACATAGTCCCCGTTATAATCGATGGACTTGGTGAGCCTTGGCACAAGATCCTTGATTCCCTTGTTGTAGAACTCTGCTGCCAAAAATGCTATCACCTTTTTCTTCGCATCCTAGTCCGTCTCCAAAGGTTTTCCGGCCAAATGTTGCTTCAGGCGAGGAAAAAGATGCAAATCATGCCATTGATTGCCTTTTTGATTCCGGAGTTGGGTGATGAACGCATGTTTCAACCCAAAAAAGCCTCGCCTTGGTTGGAAAAACGGTTCGAAGAGACCCGAGCGATTTCCACACGATTTTGCTCTTTAGCATTTTGGGAACCCAACGATCATGCAATTTGATCATAGTTTTTGTAGTAGACTTACTAAATTCTGGGATCAAAATTGCGAGCTTACAAACTTTAATAGGCGGCGGGATTCGACAACAGGGGGTCCGTCTCAAACGGACGCAAAGATCGCACTGAAGCAGCTACCAAGCCGGATCACCAATCGTTTTTCAAGGGAAAGTCTGAGCTACGCGCTAGCGCTGCCATATTTTGAGAAATAATGTCTGCATCGCCGAAAATGTGGAAAGGTCTTTAAATCTTGGAAGACCCTCGTATAAATGTTATTGTACGTTAGCCATAAATACATAGTCATTCAACGATGTTGCATAATTTCATCAATTAAATTCAAACATTTGTTCCCGTTAACACTAATATAAAACACTCAAACAAACCATAAAATTAAAATGTGTTAGGAATTTGGGACTGCAATTTATTATGAACAACAAAAGTGTTTCGCTTCGCTTCTTGAGTCGATGTTTTGGATAACTTTACAGCGTTCATCATTAGAAGGGCGATTCGTATCTTTTGTGACAGCCTAACACGTGTTTTATCGGCCGAATAAGACACATTTTGATAGTTTTCTTAAATGCGGTAATCCACATCTAACGAGCTAAATACTACGCTTGTGTTAAGAAACCAACTTTTAAAAGTAGTTACACTAAGGCCAGAGATGACGGCGCGTAACCCTCGTTAAACCTATTAAAGAGTGTTGTAGTTCAACAAAATTGCTGAATACACTTTTTAAAATTAAGAAAATGTAAGAATTCGTTTTGTATTCTTTCAACAGCTTGTATATATGAATACTGTAGGGTGTAGATGAATTGGAAAAAAAATCTGTTTTTAAATTGTGGATACCATCGCTACGCATTTCTTCAGATTGATTTGTGAATGGTTTAAAAACTCGGCTATCGTGGAGAGCATTAATTTGCATGTTCTCGATGGTTATCTCCGTCACCGACAGCATAGACTGTCCTATCTCTCAGCCTGCAGGACTAACTTGCCAATGGTCATGCCGGTGGGAAGTGCTATCTTGTTGTTGACCAGAATCAATTCGGATATTGACATATTTAGCGTTAGTGAAGCTGTCTTTAAAAGGCAAGCTCTATTAATGCTATATAGTATAGTTTGTATACCGACTACTTATGTTTAAAATACATACAAATATATTTTAAAAACACAAAAATCTTGTAATGTTTTTGAAACAATAAATAAATTGAAAAAGAATACGGTGTAAAAAAAAGCAGCATAATTATTTCCCTCTATTATGACTTGTTCGCATTGGGAATGAGTAGTTTAGTCGAGCAGCGAGTAACTTGCTACTTGACTCGCCGAAAAGCGTTCGTATTACATTCGAGTAGAGTACGTTAGTAAGCCGCGCGTTGCAAGATAACGGGCTACCACGCAACAAAGTAAATATGCTAATTAAGCTGATTGTAATGCTTATTTTAGAGGAGGTGGAAGAATAAATTAGTGATGGAAATAAATAAATTATGGACACGAAAAGAGATTAAATGCAGAATAAATAAAGAATTTTCGAGTAGCATCTTCGCTTCAACGGCATGACTTTTTTACTCATCTGCTAATGAACGCTGCTAAAGCGACGGGTTTGCGCATGTCAGTGTACAGGGATGCGTGGTGGGGGTCACTACTCGCCCGAAAAAATAGAATGAAATAGAAATTTGACTCTATTAAAGAGCTGACTAAACTACTCTACTAAAATTGTGAGGTTAAGTGGCATCTTTGGGCCAGTTTGTTGGTTGGAGATGTTGGGTAGTATTGTTGGGTGATGTTGGATGGGCTTGTTGAGCTGACTAAATTACTCTACTAAAATTGTGATGTTCAGACGCGTTTAGTTACTAATATACTCGCTACTCGACTAAACTACTCTCCCAGTGCGAACGGCTCTTTAGTATTCTGGACAGTGGCAGTTAGTCCCAGAATTTCTGCAATATGTTTATCTTGTGAATAAAGCTGTTGTTTCAAATAAAAAATAAAATATATTAAAAGTTTTAGAGTGGATTGACTGCCTGACTGACCTGCGTAACCCCCTCCTTGGTGACCGTGTCCCAGATGGAGTGCAGGCGCGCGGTGAAGGGGTCGACGGCCAGCGTGGGGGCGAGGGCTTCGCGCAGGAAGGCGGGATCGTGCGCAACGCGGTGCGTCAGCTCATTCAGCAGCGGCTGCATGGCCACCGCCTTCTCAAATTCCAAGCGCGGAAACGCTGAAGGGGTTAGCGCAAACGGTGCAAACTGTAACAAAATCAAATAGAATGTCACTAACAAAACGTAATGTTTCTCTCTTGTAATCCTTTACAGAGATATTTGTCTACATTATTAGCACTGGACCTAATCTCAGTACTATATTATTTGATTAAAATAATTTGGTTCTTTAAAATCACAGTGACTGTTTATTGTTACTATGAACAATACAAATATGGTTTAAGGGGACAGTTATTTGAAGCCAGTTGCTAGTTGCTGTGTTTTTTAATCTCATCCTAAACAGAAAGAAAGCTGGTTGTTTCAGCGACTAACCTGCAGAGCGTCCTTGCTGAAGGCGGTCTTGCTGCGCATGGCGGCTCCGTGCATGAGCGCCCAGTCCTTGGCCGCCTCGCCCACGCGCTCCAGCACCTCGTCCGGCAGGGGCAGTTCCACGCATGGCACCAGCCGCGGTACTTCACTGTTGCTCATCCTGAAAACAATATAACAACAAGTCAACCAACAATCTATATTGTAACCGACGTGTTGCTCTCCCTCATTTCTTAATTTTATAATTTATATGTTTTGCTTATGTACAATGCCCCGGTGCAACCAATAAAGCTTGTGTGCCAAGTTTGCAACGGGAGACATTCTAGAATCCTATAATTTTAATAATTTTAATAATTAATACTTTATTTATGATTATTTACGCCTCCAAAGGCAACCAGGCTGACCAGCCTCCTTTTTAGTTATGTCCCTGAGAAGGGCCGTTTTTTCGGCTCCGAAGGAAGCAGCTACTCCGCCAAACGGACTGCCTTCCCTCCCTTGCCGTTCTGCCGTTATGGCACGGCAGGAAGCGGCTGCTCTACCAAGCAGGCTGCTTTACCTCCCTTTTATGGCGGCCCCCACAAGGGCCTTTTTTAGGCTCTCAGTCGGCTTTACCGTGCCGCCAGCAACGATCTTTTTTAAAAACACATTTTATCATTTTTAAATGTCTTTTTTCTTAATATACAAATGCCCCGGTGACACAAATAAAACTTGGATACCAAGTTGCCACCGGGAGACATCCTAAACTTATTATTTTATCGCCTTCAGGGCTATTTCTCCGGCTACAAAGCCAAAAAACCAGTTTGGGCGTCCCCAGTAAGGGCCTTTATATTGGTCAAAAATACACCATATTTTAATATAACTTCGTTTAAACACCCCGTAGGACGCTGAAACTAAGACGTTTCAGTGCAGAGTCCTACGGGGCATCCATAGAGCCATAAATAAACATTGTAACTCTTAAACTGCCAACGCTATCAGCATTTGCGCAGATTTTCGAGACTTTAGCATCATTTCACTTTTTCTCCATTTTAAAAATCCCAGGACCTCGTAAAGCGACGGAACCAAAAGGTTTCGATAGCCAAGCTTACGGGGGACCTGGGAAAAATATTAACTTCTTTATAACTATTCAAATTCCTCTTTTAAATGTAAATACCTACCGACAAAATGTCAAAACTCATTAAACTAATTCTAAAATCATCAAACAAAATTCTACGGATAAACAATATCCGTAGAAACCCATTAGCATTAAGAAAACCATTGTATTAGTTATAATTTAAGCTGTATAATTAATTTAAGAAACCAATTTTAATCGACCACTTTCGAGGAAATGGTCGGCAAAACCAGCGGCAACAGAAAACCGCACCTTATATACAAAACGGGATAGGTAAATCCCCCCACTCTAAAAATGTACCACGTGACCGTTTTTTCACACGAAAACGGGTATAAAAAGCGTGATTTTTTGAATAATAAATTAGTTCTTCCATCAACGTCAACTCGTGTTATTATTTCCTACTGGGAAAAGTTTATTATCATCTGCTGCCTCCCGCCGACCTCTGCCTAGGCTTTGCTCCTGGTGCCATCAGTCTCCTCCAGAAAGCCGGCCCTACTTCAGGCAACCGCCACGCACCAGGACTGGGCAGAGGATTAGGCACATCCAGTGTCCTCAACTCATCAGGCACTGGGTCCACGGGAGGTCAGTATTTTATTATTTCAACCATTTCATCCTATTCGTGCACTGAGACCCGGTACTATTTTTCAGTCTTGTGGCGACGCTGATACGTCTGTTACATATATAATATATAAAAATCAAAATATGTTTGCTTATATAGAGGTACGTATATATATATATATATATGTGAGTTGTCTATGCAATGCTAAACCATTCATCCGATTGCGATGAAACTTTGGAACTTTGAAACTTTTGAAACTTTGATGTGCGCATGACGGCGATGGTTTCTATATAATAGTGAACTCTGGCTTCATAAAATTATGCATTGCTAAACCGTTCATCCGATTGCGATGAAACTTTGGGGATTTGATGTGTGAATGCCCGCGATGGTTTCTATATATGCTGGTGAGCTCTGCCATTATGAAATTTGCACAAAAAAATTGCAATAGGTGGCACGCGAGTTGTGAATGTAAAGGGAATGAATGTATGGAAAATTAATGTAGAGGGAATGAATGTATGGAATGCAGGAGGGGGGAGGGGAATGTGGGAGGGAGTTTGCGGGATGGGGAAGGCGGGAGAGGGGAGTGGGGAGAGAGAGAAACAATTTCTTTATTAAGTGGCATTGCAACGCATGCCAGGAACTCGCTAGTAAAGAAATAAATTAATTTGATTATTTTAGGACAGTGATTCCTAATGTATTTTTTTTACATGAGCTCAGAAAATAATTCAGGGCCTATGTCATCTTTGGGGATGTTGTGTGGAGGGTTTTTTTAAAAAAGGAATTAGAGGAGAGTTCTGGAAAGGAAAAGGGTTTAAGGGGTGGGTAGGAATCTGGGGTTCAGTGTGTCCTGGTCATCCGCCTCCAAGACATAGACAAACCTCATCCCATGAACCCGAGCACCCCTGCTAAATCACCAAACATAGCAAACCACAACAATGGGGACGGTCAAAGGCTCCAAGGGGATGAAAAAGGGGGGCAGAGGAACTTAAAAAAAACACTTTCATAATGACATGATTTTAGATTTTCACGGCCAAAACTTTTTTCATTATTTATTTTTGGGGTGTTATGCTGTATTGCACTACCTCCTTCTTTAGCCAAAATTTTGAACGCTGATTGATTGATTATCGTTACTAATGAATCGACGGCCTTCGTGGTCGAAGGGTAAGGCTCTCGAAAAATTCCGGCATGCGCAAGTAAATTTTATTTGATTAATTTGTGTTATTTAAATTTAATTAAATCATTTAAATGAACAATCAAATCATTTAAAAATAATATAAGATATATTTGCGGCATTTTCTGGAGTGAAAGATATTCTCAGTACGAAATGGCTTTAGCCGTGTTTGGTGACTAGAACTGAATAGCCAGGTACTTCCCCACCTTCCTTTTCCCCATCTTCTTCCCCTCCCCACTACCTTCAGCCTCACAACATAACCCAGGTGGGGAGAGCAGTTGGGACTCTTGAGTTTTAAGTTGAGAATAAATGAGATCCACGTCTTCCAAGGGAGAGATCTGAAGAAAGAAAATCTTCTTTTAGATCGTTTTTAAACTTATAAAAATAAAGAAGAACAATATTATTGTCTTCGTTGCTAGAGTTAGTTGACATCGTATCTACTCCACGCCTGGAGTAGGTGGATGAATTTGTTAATCTGGGTAGTATGTTTACGAAAGATGGGCAGGCTGATAGAGATATTGAATAAAGGATAAATGCAGGTAACTCCGTTAATGGAGGACTGAATGCTGTTGGCGTTAATAAAAACCGTCAAAAGAAGCGAAGCTAGCCGTCCACAATAGGGTGCTGGTACCTACCCTGATTACGGCAGTGAGGCATGGAACTGGCAGAAGAAAGATGAGAGTAAACTGAATGCTGTTGAAAAGAGATCCCTCAGGCTTATATGTGGTAAAACCATGTACGATCGTGTGAGAAATGTGGAGATCCACAAAGAATACAAGGTTGATGTAAGCATAATGAGTAAGATTAAGAAAGAGACCCTCAGATGGTTTGGACATGTAGAGCAAATGAACGAAGAAAGTAGTGTAAGAAGAATATATGACGCAAATGTGAATGGTAGAGAAAGTCGGGGACGCCCGAGGAAGACATGGCACGATCAAGTGAATCAGATACTTGAGTCGGGCCATGTGAAAAGTCAGAATAATAGAAGAGCATGCATGAATGGGAGTGAGGCAAAGAGTGCGTGCCAAGACCAAGTTGTTTGACGGTCCGTCCTCTCTGCCTACCCTTGCGGTAAACGGCGTGATGGTTAGTTAGTTAGTTAGTGCATGTGTGCAATGTTCAAGTTCAGTATATTTTGGATAGCGCTGTGTACAGAAACCAGTAGCATATCGGTAGGCTACTTTTGGTTGCATCACAGTTAACAGCTTGTAAATATATCCATGTACGAAGTGCCTTAATTTCACAAACGAACAGCGCAAACTAAATGACCTTCAGAAGCGCGCCAGCTGGAATACGGAAGTGACATTCCCCCTCTATACGCATGCGCAGGTTTGAGGTTGTTGAATACACCCAGTGTATTTTGAGAAGCCTAAGTATGGAGACTTGTTCTAGTGCTCTGTCAACATGTGAGTTAAACGGTGTGCTGGTATTGAATTTTAACTGCCGAAAAATTGACTCCTACTGAGATTCATCGTCTTTTAAAGGATGTTTTTTGTGATGATGCTGTTGATAGGTCTACTGTTAATCGACGGGTAATAAAATTTCATGATTGTGAACCTGGAAAAGCCATAATTGTTGATGAAACACGCAACGATAAACATTGCAAACTCGTCGACGATTTGATTCAAAATGACCGGCAAATCACTCAAAAGAGTATTACAAACCATATTGGAATATCCAGGAACGTATCGGCTTCATTATTGAACAATTGGAATCATGTAAAATCTGTGCACGATGGGTACCACGTCGTCTCACAGACGAGAACAAACATCGTCGCGAAAAAACAGCGGAGGCTCTGCGAAACCTGAAGTTTAAACCGATTCCACACCCTTCTTATTCCCCCTCAGAGACCTCAAGGGTTCAATCATGGATGATGAGGTGACGACAAACGGACGATGAGGTGAAGGTAGCTGTCAAGTCCTGGTTTCAAGAAAAGTCGGAAGAATTTTGCAGTGACGGAATGAAAAAACTTGTTACACATTGGGAGAAATATGTTAGCCTTAACGGTGACTATGTTGAAAACTAAACACGTGATTTTGAAGCTTAAGAATTGTACCATAATGTACTTTTTGCCAGATCTTGCTATTTGTTTTTGTTTGTGTTCTACAAGCGTGTGTGCATTACTTTTCAGCCTGCCCTCGTATAATACTTTAATTTGATAGAAATTATTGACAGATCTTGCTATTTGTTTTTGTTTGTTTTCTACAAGCGTGTGTGCATTACTTTTCAGCCTGCCCTCGTATAATACTTTAATTTTATAGAAATTATTGACAGATCTTGCTATTTGTTTTTGTTTGTGTTCTACAAGCGTATGTGCATTACTTTTCAGCCTGCCCTCGTATAATACTTTAATTTGATAGAAATTATTGACAGATCTTGCTATTTGTTTTTGTTTGTGTTCTACAAGCGTGTGTGCATTACTTTTCAGCCTGCCCTCGTATAATACTTTAATTTGATAGAAATTATTGACAGATCTTGCTATTTGTTTTTGTTTGTGTTCTACAAGCGTGTGTGCATTACTTTTCAGCCTGCCCTCGTATAATACTTTAATTTGATAGAAATTATTGACAGATCTTGCTATTTGTTTTTGTTTGTTTTCTACAAGCGTGTGTGCATTACTTTTCAGCCTGCCCTCGTATAATACTTTAATTTGATAGAAATTATTGACAGATCTTGCTATTTGTTTTTGTTTGTGTTCTACAAGCGTGTGTGCATTACTTTTCAGCCTGCCCTCGTATAATACTTTAATTTGATAGAAATTATTGACAGATCTTGCTATTTGTTTTTGTTTGTGTTCTACAAGCGTGTGTGCATTACTTTTCAGCCTGCCCTCGTATAATACTTTAATTTGATAGAAATTATTGACAGATCTTGCTATTTGTTTTTGTTTGTGTTCTACAAGCGTGTGTGCATTACTTTTCAGCCTGCCCTCGTATAATACTTTAATTTGATAGAAATTATTGACAGATCTTGCTATTTGTTTTTGTTTGTGTTCTACAAGCGTGTGTGCATTACTTTTCAGCCTGCCCTCGTATAATACTTTAATTTGATAGAAATTATTGACAGATCTTGCTATTTGTTTTTGTTTGTTTTCTACAAGCGTGTGTGCATTACTTTTCAGCCTGCCCTCGTATAATACTTTAATTTGATAGAAATTATTGACAGATCTTGCTATTTGTTTTTGTTTGTGTTCTACAAGCGTGTGTGCATTACTTTTCAGCCTGCCCTCGTATAATACGTTAATTTGATAGAAATTATTGACAGATCTTGCTATTTGTTTTTGTTTGTGTTCTACAAGCGTGTGTGCATTACTTTTCAGCCTGCCCTCGTATAATACTTTAATTTGATAGAAATTATTGACAGATCTTGCTATTTGTTTTTGTTTGTTTTCTACAAGCGTGTGTGCATTACTTTTCAGCCTGCCCTCGTATAATACTTTAATTTGATAGAAATTATTGACAGATCTTGCTATTTGTTTTTGTTTGTTTTCTACAAGCGTGTGTGCATTACTTTTCGGCCTGCCCTCGTATAATACTTTAATTTGATAGAAATTATTGACAGATCTTGTGTAACATTACAATCTAATCAACTAAGTACTAATAATCACACCGTTTCCACAAATAGGTAGGTACCCAAAAAGGATAGACTGACAACACTATTTGGCACACTCCTTGCTTTATCCACATTCATACAAACTCTTCTGTTATTCTGACACTTTGATATAACCAGACTCAAGCATTTAAGTTGGGTTATGTCAAGGGTATCAGGAAAAACTAATTTACTTCTATTGAATTATTCTAGAAATTGTCCAAAATTGAATAAACTTACATTTTGACAGATTTGTTTTATAATAATGACCGGCAAAATTGGAAAACCGAAACTTAAATAGTCACAGCTTTTTTATCAGTAAAAGAATGAGATAAGCACCATAAACCAACTAATTTATCACAAGTCATTTGGATGTATAAATAACAGTGAAGTGGTTGGTGGTGGGGTCACCATGACTACTGCTACATAACAATCACTGAATAGACAATTCCTAGAAGTGTGATCTATACAATATCTATATACTAGCAGACCCGGCCACGCGTTGCCGTGGCTAACGAAACCTTTATAACCAACGCCATCTGTTAAATCAAATCCACACCATGCTGCCCGCTGCCCGCAGCCGCTTGGCTATGTATTTCAACCAATTTACACAGAACCTTGACAAATTATATACCTAAAAACCTTCCTCATGAATCACTCTATCTATTGGTGATAACCGCATGAAAATCCGTTGCGTAGTTTAAAAGATCTAAGCGCACATACAGCGTGAGTGACTTCATTTTATACTTAGTAAAGATAAAGATACAACTAACTAACTAACTAACCATCGTACCATTTCACCGCTGGGGTAGGCAGAGAGGATGGACCGCCAAACAACTCAGTCTTGGCACACACTCCTTGCCTCACTCGCATTCATACATCGTCTCATACATATTCTTCTATTATTTTGACTTTTGTATCTGATTCACTTGATCGTGCCATGTCTTCCTCGGGCGTCGCCGACTTCTTCTACCATTCGCATTTGCGTCATATACATATTCTTCTTACACTACTTTCTTCGTCCATTCGCTCTACATGCCTAAACTATCTGTGGGTCCCTTTCTTAATCTTACTCATTATGCTTACATCAGCCTTACATTCTTTGCTAATATACACATTCCGCACACGATCATACATTATATATATCTACAGAAGAATACTCAAAATAAGCTGGATGGACAGAGTTACGAATGAAGATGTTATGGTTCGGATGAATAAAGAAAAAGAAGTTATTAAAACTATAAAAATCCGAAAACTTCAATATCTTGGATTTGTGATGCGACATACAGAGAAGTATTTTCCCGGCAATCTTTCCCTGCATCTCATAATGCAGGGAAAGATTGCCGGAAGACGGGGCCCTGGAAGAAGGAGAACCTCATGGTTGAAAAACCTGAGACAGTGGTTTGGCCAGTCTACTGTAGAGCTGTTCCGGGCCGCAGTAAAAGCCCACATAGTCAACATCCGTTGAACGGACAGAGCACGAGAAGAAGAAGTGTGATCTATAAATAATACCGATTTGAAAGGAAACTGATGTCGCCAGTTATATAAGATCTTGGTAAATATTCCCCTAACTGCCACACTTTTATTAGGCACAAATTTTAGAAATTACACTACATACTTTATTACCGAAACAACTATTTTCAATTTGGCACGCGGGAATGGGTATGGCGCTCCGGCAAACCATTTATTGGGTAACCAACACCTCTATCATAGGTCATCCCAAGTGGTTCGCTACGTTTGGTGACTTAGCAGGGATGCCCGGGTTCATGGGATGAGGTTTGTCCAGATCTTGGCGCCGAATGACCTGGGTAGACTGAACCCCAGATTACTACCCACCCCTCTTTTCTTTCCCAGAACTTCCTTTCCCTAAAAAGACCATCCACACAGCATCCTCAAAGATGACATAAGCCCTGAGGGAAATTATTTTCCTCAGGTGGTGATAATGTTAAAAAAAATGACGTTTGGATGGACGGTAGAAGACAATTCAAATTCTATTTTTATTCAAAGTTCTAAATTTCCCCTATAAAACAATCCCTTTGCCGCCATTTTCGATAATAATTGAAAATGTATGATCAATCTCACCAGAAGTAAGATCAGATTGAGCTTACTTTATGCACACGGAGATGCTCACAAATATACTTCTATCAGTGTATCTCCTTATTGATAACACTCAACAAACAGTGAATGGGCAAATTGCGGTTGATTATCTTATTTGTAGACATTTTAAATTAACATCAATACATTCATGGGCACAGATTGTAGAAATGTGTTGTGGCATATCTATATTCTAGAAATAAGGTAATTTTCACTTAATGCTCCACAAGCCGCAGCACTTATAAAAGGCATTGATTTTGGAAATCACACTAGATTTCAAGTTAATACTACAAGAAACAACTAATTAAGTTTGGATAGATGGTAAAAGATCATTCAAATTCCATTTTTATTCAATGTTCAAAATTTCCCTTAGTGCCTCCGTTCACGGAGATACTTACAAGCTACTCGATCCTCGTGCGCGTATCATACGCGCCGATCGTAAGTACCCCCCGTACGATTTAGCTGGTGCCCGTTCACGGCGCTACGCGGCGGCTGTCGGTTTCCAATCAGTATCACGACAGTGCTAATCGCACGCGACGGGTCGCATAATTTGTGTCTGATACTTATTTGTTTAACGTTTGACAGAAATGGCTTCGGAACACGAAAGTAATGTTAGATTTGTTCTGGAAGTGGAAAAAAAGCATGTTTATATAGCTATACTTTACCAGAATACGTAAGAAAGGATTTAGTGGAGAAGGCATGGATTGATGTTGGAAAAAAGGTCATATGACATCACTTGACAGCGTGTTAACTCCACGGCTGCACGTGAAGAATGATCAAGTTCAGTATATTTCGGATGGCGCCGTGTACGGAGACTAGCATTAAAAAGTGGTATATCAGCAGGGTCCTTGTGGTTTCGTCACAATTACGTAGATTGTAAATATCTCCATGAACGGAGGGCCTTATAAAACGATTCCTTTGCTGCCATGTTTTTTTTAAAGTGAAAACTTCTTTGGCAGTTTTAGCACCATTGTGATTTAAAAGTCAATGAAACGGAAACGAGCGACACTACAAAGAGACAAACAGATACATCTATAGGATATAGCCTGCGAGAGGGTGGGATAGTATAATCGGTCTCCTCGTTTACTTTTCTGAAGGTTTCACTTCTACCGCGTGTGAACTGCACATTTGAATTTTAAATAAGCATGAATTACTTGGTTTAACCAAACTAAGAACCTAATAACCTGTTTTGTGCACGTAAATATTGACATCAGCTTATTGATCACACTTCTAGAGATTACTGGTTCAGTGCTTAAATAAGCCGGTTCAGCGTTGGTAAGGTACCTATTAGCGATGCACTTGTAAAATAATAATACACTACTTATCTTATCAATCTAGACTTGTAAATTAAACTTACTTTTATTTTTATGTTTTGTACAAGCAGCAGACAGCCGGGACGATTACTATTTAACAGTAGATCACCTAAAGATTGGTTAATTAATTAAGGTTATTCTATAAGTAATATTGTAAATATTATCAGAAGTTCAGATTCAATCAATATTTAATGGCGAAAAACTGAAATGAAATTGATATATTTTTACTCATGCCAATTTTTTTTTTTCGTGACAGAAAAGTGATGTTCATCGAGTGAGGATAATCGAAATAACTCGAGATGATTTCTCTATTTTCTTCCTTATTTATTTTTTCCTCAAATTCTCTACATATTTTAAGTTTAACGTTTAACGTATTTTCCGTAATGACGTTACAATATATTTATATAGTCGCGCTGTAGAAATGTAGTGTTTTCGATCTCGTAGTTTTAAAAAGATTGTTTTTAAAAACGAGTCGCGGAATTTACAAAATTTGCTTAGATTTTACATCACAAAACTACAAAAAACAGTTGTTCAATTCTTCATAAAATTAAAAAAATACCCTGTTTGCAATCCACACGCGGTAGAAGTGAAACCTCCAGAAAACTAAAGTACATAAGAGTGGGGAGACTACGAAGCACCTCACAAAGAGGAGACCGATTATACTATCTCATTCTCTCGCAGGCTAAATCCTATAGATGTATGTTTTTCTTTTTAGTAGAGCTATTTTTCGTTTCATCGAGTTTCAAATCACAATGGTGCTAAAGAAGTTTTCACTTCAAAAATATTTATTATAAAAACAACTCTCTATGGAATGAATCAATCTTGTACCGTAGAACTTACTACTACCTATTATAAACATTAAATTAAGTAATGTTTATTAGAGATATGCTTTTCATCAGATATGGTTTTAATTAATATTTATGTTAAATAAAAAACACAAATATTACCTACGTTTGAATATGAAACACAACGTTTTGGTTGTATTAATTAATGATAATTTCACTATTTTGTGATTAGTCCCAGCAACGACAAAAGTACGGAATAAGTAATTTTCTTTATTTTTAAACCAATTCGAAGTAAAAATACCAATATTATTTCTTCGTGATAAAAATCGAGGTAATACTCGGCTTTATTAATCGACTGCCCAACACTAGACCGACAACTGTCAAAATACGTTAACAAAATGTGTTGCCAGTTTTGAACTGCATCGAGCAAGTACTTTTGCCGAAGGAAAAATAATAAACAGCTGAAATGACCCATAATATAAAATCTTCATAATGAATTCATTTTCATTATATTTCGTACTTATATTTGTAAGTATACTATGTACAAGGTTAATTTTTTTGTTAGGTATTAACATTATTTCTCTGTACCATACGATAAATCCCATTAGGGGGTTGATAATTAATACAATTTATTTAATAAATACACACTTTGCATTTACCTACAATGACTGAGAAAAGTACACAGAAAAGAAAAATGATTTGGGTACAATTAAGAAACGAACTCACTCTATCGGTTGCGCTACCGAACTCCCTAATAAAAATGTTTCAGTACATTTCATAATGGAGTGAAGCTCTAAAAATATTTCAAGCAATATTTTAATACATGGCCGTTGAATATTTGCTGGCTTCTATGTTTTTTCCCTTCTATAAAATGGGTCTCTTCAAGGCCTATCCTACCTCCTTCTTCCTTTCCTAAAAAGAGCCCTTCACACAGCATCTCCAAAGATGACATGGGCCCTGAGAGAAATTATTTCCATCGGTGCGTCCTGTGGTTATTTTATAAAAAAAATATTTTGACCTGGCTGGAAACATAAGCGGTTTGGCAACACGCGCATGTTTTAGTATTGGAAAAAAACTGTCTTGTTATATCATTTCCAAAGACAGAAGTCTTCTTAAAAACGAAAACTAAGTTATTTTGTTACTTATTGAAGGTATTTATCGCAAATAAATATATCTATTTAGCAACCCATTCTATCAGCTATCAAAACTAACCTTAACCTATTTAATGGCAGCCGTAAATTCGGCTATTTACTAGTCTAAAATTGTCCACGTTAAACGTCAGATGCTCCAGTCTAAAACCATCAAGCCGTTTCGCTGGAGGGGTGGGCAGAGAGGATATACCGTCACACAACTGTGGCTTGATACACGCTCTTTGCTTCATTCAATTCATACATACTCTTGTGTTATTCTAAGACCAGTCAAATATTTTGTTTCACTGGGTCGTGCTATGTATTCCTCGGGCGCCCCCGACCTCTTCTACTATTCGCTTTCTTCTACTATTGTTGAATATCGTAGCTGGGGGCCTAATACCTTCAATGCGAAAAAAATAATATTTTACATGGGAGTGAAAAAGCCAGTTTTGATGCAGTAAAATGAAGGTGGACCTCCAAACATATTTAGTTATATAAATATTGATTATTGTACACAATAAATAAACATCAATCTAAGTCTCTCTTCATTTTCCTGCTTAAAAATGAGTTTTTCACTTGGTAAATATTCCACTAACCGCTGCACTTTTATCAGGCACAGATTTTGCGTATTACACTACTTTTCCACTTAATTACTGCAAGAAACAACTAATTACGTCTGGATAGATGGTAAGATGCATTAAAATTCCATTTTTATTCATACAAAGTTCAAAATTTCGGGTGAAATGCAGAATACGCCAATGTCAGGGAATTTAATAAAAATGCACTTTCTAGATGAGAAAAGTGTGTAGAAACTCATTAAAAAAAGAATTAATGTGCGGAAAGCAAAATTGAGGGAGATACAGCCGATCAAAGTTTTATAAAATTTCACTTCGCGAACTGATACTATAATGTAAATAGGCACTGGAATGGAGAATCCCGCCAGACAAACCATTTAAAAACGTAGGCTGTTTTTTAATGTAAAGATAACATACACAAGCCCGCTAGAAAGGTTAGGTTAGGTTCGGTTAGGTTAGGTTAGGTTAGGTTATGGGGGGGGGGGGGGGCAGATCCGGCGCTGGGTTAACATACACAAGCCCGCTAGAAAGGTTAGGTTAGGTTCGGTTAGGTTAGGTTAGGTTAGGTTAGGTTAGGTTAGGTTAGGTTAGGTTAGGTTAGGTTAGGTTAGGTTAGGTTAGGTTAGGTTAGGTTATGGGGTAACCCAACCTAACAGTGACAAAAGATGGCGGGCGGGCTGTCATAGTATCGGTTCGCGAAGTGAAATTTTATAAAACTTTGATCGGCTGTATCTCCCTCAATTTTGCTTTCCGCACATTAATTCTTTTTTTAATGAGTTTCTACACACTTTTCTCATCTAGAAAGTGCATTTTTATTAAATTCCCTGACATTGGCGTATTCTGCATTCCTCCCAAAATTTCCCTTATAAAACTATTCCTTTGCCACCATTTAAATTTTTTTTTGTATATTGACATTTGCATAAGTTTTGTTTCATCTAAATCGCATGAATTACTTAGTTTACCCCAAACTAAGAATTTAATAATCTACTTTGTGAATGTAAATAGTTGTTTCTTGTAGTAATTATTAAAACTAATTATAATCCATAATCTGTGTCTAAAAGTGTGGCGGTTAGTGGAATAATTACCCAAGAATTAACTATTTACATGTACAAAAAAGGTTATTAGTTTCTTAGCTTGAAACGAAACTTTCGCAAACATCACTATACTACATAAAATCAAAAATGGCTGCACAAAATCGTTTTATAAGAGAAATTTAGAATTTTGAATAAAAATGGAACTTTAATGCATATTTTACCATCCCTACCAGCATAAATAGATAATTAAACAATTACACAAATATATTTAGATGTGTCACATAAAATGACACATTAAAAGAAGAATAAATCTTTATTTAAATGTAACCATTCTAGTAACACTTTTAGGCGAACGAAATCAGAAAAATTTTCCTTTGAACAATTTACTATTTGTCATTTAGGACAGTTTTATGTTAGATAGATGAGATACAGAAACTCACCCACTTGCTCCAAGTATTTTTTTAATTTAATTCAATTTCTTTAGTTATAAATGAATTGTATTATGAATTTTGAACTGATTGAACATGATTTACATTTGTTTTACAGGAAAGTCCCCAAGCTGTAATTCCATACCTTATAATAATAAATAAACCTAATGATAAATAAATTATTCAAAGTGTGCTTTTTGGAACATAGAATTTTAATTTATATAATCTACTAACATTAGATATCAGTCGTTCACAGATTTTATTTATTTGTTTGCAGGTAATGGTGGCAGCCTGACTGCTAGAAGACTAGTACAATGCCCTCGCTACTGCGGATGATGGTGATTCGGGCGCCGTTTGGCGCCCGCGGGATTGCCGGCAAGGTGATGCGGCAGTCCCTCAACGTGCCCCCGAGACCCAAGCCCTTCCCCTGGGAGACGCAGCACTATAACCTCTATCACCGCCTCTGGGACAACACTTCCAGTCGCTTCAACGACAACACCAAGGTATACATTATTACGAGATAATTGATTGTGCCACATCTTTCTGAACGGCCCTCAATAGTAGGTTTGTTTTTAGAATTCTATCTGGTTACGCCCATACATATACCTACACATACACATAACTACATAGCACGCATACATACTGTCACTGCTTGAGATTGGTATTAATATTGTTGCAAGTTCCTTTTTCTACCTATCCCTATTTGCCTACCCGCCAATCTTATTCAGTGTGCAATAGACTCCCGCCGCATATAGCCATTTTGTGCTTCCGCTCTCGGTTAATCGCCATTAAAAACAACTCTGCCGTGTATCCGCTATCAAAATAACTCCGCAGTGGAGGTAATCCACCTCTTACCCGCCCTGGTAAAAGTAACTGATGGTTACTCCTTCAAGGCTCTCGCAAGATTCTATTTTTTTTGATTAAACGAAGCTACATTTATTTATTTTGAACGAATCTAGACCTCCAGTGTCCATGCATACGTTGTTAGTAAGCAGTATGCAAGTGCTTAACAGGAAAAACAAAATTCAAAAAAATAGGTTAGAAAGACAAAGATAAATTAAACAGGGCAAAAGAAAAACTCATTCATGAGACTCCATGATGCGGAATTGCATCTGTAAAAAACCTGCAAGCACCTGTATAAAATAGAGAACATAAGAAATACAATAAATCTCAAATCAATTGGCAAGTACCAACAAAAAATGTGAATGGCTTTCGGTCTGACCATAAACTACACTTAGCTTCCGTGTCCCTTAGCCAACCACTCAGTGAAGCCTCAAAGAATGTTAACTGAATATTTGGGGTAAACAACTCCGCCGTGTATCCGCTATCAAAATAACTCCGCAGTATATTATAAAAATAAACGAATCTCACGCCTATTACTGTTTTGTTCCTGTTGGATGGGAAAGGAAACATACAAGTGCATTTGCCAGCCTACAAGTTCTTATCCTTTTTCCGGTGAGTCCTCTCCTTTCTATGCAACACGTGTTTTTATCATTTTTAAGCAGTGATAGTAACACAAAATCAAGGTCCTTCGCCAATCATTTTTTACACAAACATAATAATCCACTCTCACAACATAAATACCATTCACTATCTATTTACCCCCCGCACACAAGCCACACCTTAACCCTTAAAGCCTCTGACATTTTGCAATGTTTTAAGAGAACCGTCAGATTGCAGATTGCGCGGAAAATATTTTCACATTAATATTTATAAATAGTTTCATAATAAAATACTGTTTTTGAAAGTAGACGAAATACTCTTTCAGATTTTAGCATTACAAATCGATGAATGAAGTTAAAAATATTGAATTTTTTATTTTTATTTTTTATTTTTTTATTTAAACATTTATTAAAGTTACAATTTTACAACATAATATAACAACAATATTTCAATCACTCTCCTTACAGCAAACTTTGAATATGTGCTAAAAAAGGTATCAAAAAAGTTAAATTTTCTTAGAAGACTAAGACGTAAATTAAATAGTAACACTACGGAGCTTATTTATAAAACTATCGTTGCTCCACATTTGGACTACTGCTCTACGATGTTATATTTGACCAATGAAGGAAATTTGAACAAATTAGAAGTTATACAAAACAAAGCTATGAGATGTATACTGGGGAAAGGCAAATACGCAAGTATTAATCAAATGAGAGAGGAGCTAAATTGGATTCCAATAAAAAAAGAGACTACTATTTAATGTGTTAATTTTTGTGCATAAAATTATGAAAAACCAAATGCCAAAATACTTTAAGGATGAAATTGTTTTTAATAGAGACTTTCATAATTATGAAACAAGATATTTCTTATATTTAAACAGAGTTCGATTGCCACAAATGAAGAAATCAAAATCACAGAACTGCCTAATGTACAGAGGACTAAAGATGTATGATGAAATGCCTGAAAGTATGAAGAATGAAGAAAGAATGAATGTATTTAAAAAGAAATGTTATACTTTCTGTTAAAATATTTAAATTTATCAAATGAAATGTTACATTGTGCTTATTAGTTTATATTCATGTAGTATAAACTAACTCAATAAATAAAAAAATAAAAATAAAGCAGTTGCTTGTGTTTAGGAGAGGACAACTAAATACTTTTACATCTATATAAATTAAAAATATCATTACAAAAACTAGTAGAGAAAATATGATACAAGTAATAATATTATTGGTTAGTTAATAAATGATTCAACGGATTGATAAAGCAAAACATATTTCTAAACAATAAGTAAAGTTATGAAGTAGTTTTCTCCCAATCGTATATCTAGGGGTAATTTATTGAATAATTTGAAACCCTTGAATATGTAGTGATACTGTGCTGTTGTGGTTCGTACTAGTGGTACGGTTAGTCCTCCAACAGATATGATGCTTTTGGTAATATTTAATTGTGATATCTAACCGTTCACGGATTCCAATATCTACATCGTATTTAATTAACAATAATGAAATTGCATTAGTACCATTTATCAAAGACCTTGGTGTTATTTTTGACCGGAAACTTACATTTGATCGTCACTGTGAAACAATTTCCAATAAGGCCATGCAAATTCTAGGTTTTGTAATACGTAACACAAGGACTTTTCAAAACATTGAGTCAATTAAGCTACTTTACTGCTCTCTTGTAAGATCGCAGCTGGAATATGCATCTCCTGTATCTCCGATTTATACCAGTAACTTACACCGTTTGGAGAGAGTACAAAGAAAATTTCTTCGATACGTTCAATTCAAATTGAGACAGCCTGTAATTGAAATCCGCTACAATGCATTAATGTCTGATCTAAACCTATCACTACTTTCTACCCGGCGTACTATTAATGACATTCTTATACTTTTTAAATTACTGAACAATCTCATAGACCGCCCTCAAATGTTAAGTGTTATAAATATTCGTGTCCCTGTTAAATCAACTCGACTCCACCACCTTTTCCACAGTGACAATCATAGCACTAACTATTCCTATCATTCACCGCTAGTGCGTTTTCACCAAACTGCCAATACGTATACAGACCTTTTCGATATTTTCAAAACCTCACCGTCTTGCATCAAAGCAAAAATAACTAGTTATTTATGTAACTGATGTTTGTAAAATGATAAATATTTGTTGTACTAATATACAGTACATATGTTATTCTATGTATGTATATGATAAATATTTGTTGTACTAATATGCATCATATGTATGTACTGTATGTTATTCTATATATATAATGTTTGTAAATGTTCGATACACTTGTATTATGTATGTAATAGCCCTATGTACGGGCGTTTAAATAATAAATAAAAAATAAAAATATAGTATTTTTATTAAAGAAATCTTTATGTAATTGTAGTAGTGCAATTTTGTCATAATTTTTTGAATGCAAACATAGATAAGTTTTTAAAGTCATTTACCGATGATTTTTATTGTGTAAACTGTAATTGCAACGTTAAACTAAACTAAAAAAACATATTTAATTAGTCAAAGGGATTATAAAACTTATTATAGAGCTTGGTGTTTTAGGTGTGTAAAGGTTGTGGTAAAGCAAATAAGTGTTGATTGATGTCGGTACATTACTTCTTACGGGTTTATTAACAATTTACAACTTACACATAACTCCTCTATATTTAAATATTAACAATAATAATAATGTGAAGGGCGAACAAACACGATATGTAAATGATTCTTGACCGGTAGTTTAAAACAGAATGATCGGTGGTTTTCGATGCGGCGCGCAGAGAGTTCTTGTGACTTGAAAATTTTTTCTTGAATTCGATTGGTTGCTAGGAGACCAATCGGATAGCCAGCCGAATGCAATTCAGTGTCCTTTGTTCGACCTCCACATTTTTTTTGTCTTATATAAAAACATTTATTAAAAACCCTGACAGATATTTTTCAAATGCAAATGCTCTGCCGTATGTTGTTTCATAGAATTTAAAAAAAATTTTTGGCAGTGTCTTTAGTAAACTTTTGGGTGCAAATTGAAAACATATTATTCTCTATTTCTAAAATTGTTTGAATCATATGACTAACCATAATACAAATGATTTGTTACATACATAGTCCATAGTTCATAGTTCCATAGTCAAGTTAAACACTTAGGTAATATTATTATTTTTATGGTTGTTGATAAATTTGAAACCTCATGGAATTTTCCTTCCGTCCATTTAATTTTCGATGAAGGTCCACCGAGCAGAGGTATTGTATTGTCTATTACTGTTGTACTAACTGTTACTGTTTGAAGGTGGTGGTTATCGACGGGCCTCCGGCGGCCGGGAAGACCACGCTGGCCGCGCAGCTGGCCGAGGAGCTGGACATGCGTCACTTCCCCGAAGCTACCATGGACGACATCTACATCAACTCGTACGGCTTCGACCTGCGCTCCGTGGACCACTTGATGCCCGCCAGCTGCCGCACCTTCGACCACAAGGACTTCTGCCGCGACCCCGGACACCCGCAAGCCGCCAACTTCCAGGTCATGATGTTCCGCGCGCGCTGCAGTCAGTATATCGACGCCGTGACGCACATCTTCAACACGGGGCAGGGAGTGGTACTCGAACGTAGCCCTTGGTCTGATTTTGTGTTCATCGAAGCCATGTACAAGTGCGGCTTCATCAACCTGAACTGCCGCAACGCTTACAGGAAGATCAAAGCCAACATCATCACAGAACTGCGTCGCCCGCAGCTCGTCATCTATTTGGACGTGCCGGTCAGCGTGACGCAGGAGAGGATCAAAGCCAGGAAGCTGGACTACGAACAGAAGTCTCCGGCGTTTAGTGACCTGTATCTCGATACCCTCGAGCGCCAGCACAAGCAGACCTACCTAAAAGAGATGGGTCTCCACGCCGAGGTGATGGTATACGACTGGAGCGTCCCCGGAGATACGGAGGCCATTGTGGAAGACATTGAGCGCTTGGACTTTGACAATTATCCAAAATACGGTGAGATGGGAAAAGACTGGAGGTTCTTCTTCGAACAAGAGATGGCCGATGCTCGTGCGGAAGTGACCAACTACAAGCCAGAGATAATGAACTTCCTGAACGTGCCCGTGTTCGATGTGCCTGAACTTCTGATCAGTGGGGAGGACACTTTTGAGCGCAATCAAGTGATGGCCAAGGTGCCGAGCCACCAGTACGCCCCCGGCTACAACAAGGAATTGGGAGACCGCGGATTGCTGTTCAAGACCGACAATAAGGCCTACCTGCGAACTGGCCTCGATCCTTGGGCCCAATAAACACCCTAAGAGGAGAGAAGCAGCACAGTTGGAGCATCTGATTGTAAAACATGTAGATCCGTTGACATCTGTAATATTATGTACTTCTTTGTAAATAAACGATGCTAAATTATAATAATACGTGCTGGAATTGACTTATTTTTACATTAGTTGAAACTCTCATATTTTAATTTCTATTTTGTACTTGCTGAATACCTTACAATCAACTATTTTTAAATTAAAGAACCTTTTCAATTGTCTTTAATAGAGCTCTTTTTATGAAAGTTGAAACATTATAAATTAAATAAACACGATGAAACATACGTAATCTCTACATATTATAAATTAAAGTCCTCCGCCGCATCTGCCTGTCTGTCTGTTCACGATAAACTCAAAAACTACTGAACGGATTTTCATGTGGTTTTCACCAATAGGTGGAGTAATTCATGAGGAAGGTTTAGGTATATAATTTATCAAGGTTTTGTGTAAATTGGTTGAAATATAAAGGAGTATGTGGTGGAGAGTGGGATGGCAAGCGGGTGGTGTGGATTGGATTTGTATGCAAATTAACTGATGGCGGTGGTCATAAAGGTTGGGTAACCATTCAGTAGTTGGCGTTGTGTTTCATTAGCCACAGCAACGTGTGGCCGGGTCAGCTAGTATTGGATAAACTTTAAAATGTTTGCTGTATGTACAACTGTGATACGGCATATTTTTAAATTAGTAAAATAAAATTCACTCAAAACAAAACTGAAATTTCATAATTTTGTAACTGTCTAAAATTTATATATGTGTTCATGTATTTCATCAAAGATTAACTCCATTTTGAATTTTTTAAATTTGAATGGTTCCCGTTAGCCGCCGATTCTGGAAGGTTTCAGTGTTTGATCAATCTTTACGTTGTCATTTTCTTCTATCAAATGTAACAAAGTTTGAAACACCAACGTTAGTGTCGATACGTCTCGCACCGTTTTGTGCAAGTACCTATACGTTTACGAGCCTATTGAGGTTTGCACAAGTACCTAAAAGAACCTATCGAGATTTGCACAAGTACCTACACCTGGGGTTGCCAAACGGTCAATCGCGAGTGCTTTTTTAGTCGATTTGGAGAAAAAATTGCCGATGTGAATAGACCTATACACAGTTTTTATCAGACACACTTCGAAGAAAAGAATTATCTTATTCAAAGTGCAATTATAAAATTTTTGTTGCAGACTATGCATTTGCTGCCAGAATAAAAAAAAAACATTTCCATACTCCGAGTGTAGTTTTAATTCGCCGCATACAGATTTAATTTAAACCAATTTTGTGTTCACTATGTAAAATTCGAGTTGTGGATTCATCTGCTGACACATTTCGAAGGAAAACATTCTCTTATTCAAAGTGCAGTTATAAAATTCTAGTTGCAGACTATTTATGTACTGCCAGAATAAAAAAAAAACATGAATGTAGTTTCAATTTATTAATTTATTGGAAGAATACTCGTCACATGTGATAAAAAATCGGCGTAAAATGAGGTCGCAATAAAAAAAAGGATTTCCGCCCTCTTCGGCGCTACAGCCTGTCAGAGTCGATCGATCGGAGTCTAATAATAATATTGAGGTAGATCGCCAGCAGTTCAAGTTTGAGCACCCCTGACCTACACGAACCTATTGAGGTTTGCACAAGTACCTACACGAACTTTTTGAGGTTTGCACAAGTCCTCACACGAGTCCATTGAGGTATGCACAAGTACCGGCTCGACCCCATTAAGGTTTTTCACAAGTTTGCACAAGTTAATATCTATAAGAGCCTATTGAAGTTTGCACAAGTACCTACAAGAGCCTATTGAGGCTTGCACAAGTACCTATAAGAACCTATTGAGGTTTGTACAAGTGGGTACCAGGGCCGTAGCTAGAGTTGAATTTAAGATAGGGCAGCGGTAATTACAGGTAGGGCGCAAGTAAAATGATCTGATCTGGGTCGGAATGGGGGGGGGGGTGCGCTCCGGGCGGGACATGCGAGCAGATTCACCCTTAATTTAAAACCAGTTTTGTGATCAGAATGTAAATTTCCAGTTTTGGATTCATCTGCTGACATATTTTGAAGGAAAACGTTCTCTTATTCGAAGTGAATTGGAGGTTTTCCACCACATACCCGCCCGGTGTAAGTAAGAGAAGGTTACTATTTAACTCTTATTTTTTTATAGAACGACCCTCCAATTATAATTAACTAAAACTAGACCCCTATTGTCCCTGCATACGTTGTTAGCGAGCAGTATGCAAGTGCTTGATCTGATGACAAACCGTTTAGTATGGAGAAGGCCCGAAGATATCGATCTAGGGATTGATTTATTTATGACTCAACCGAAGAATAACATCCCCAAACTGTTTGGGAATTCCCCCTAAGCAGTGATTGCAATACGCGCACAGCCTCTCACCACTTACTTCAATTCCATCTATGGGCAGAGTAAAGAATTGATATAATATGATTCTTTGGTTAATTCGAAGCTGTTTAGTTAGATGTCGCTACGCTACCCTAATAGGAAGTATTTTTTTTCAATCATGTCAAACAATGAACAAACAGTTTACTAGTATATTATCATAGTCGATGGTATTTCTTAAGGTAGGGCACAGGTATTTTAAGGTAGGGCATTGCCCCCTAATGCCGCCCCCTAGCTACGGCCCTGGTGGGTACCTACAAGAGCCTGGTGAGGTTTGCACCAGTACCTAGTAGTTAAGAAATTTACAGACAACCAAAATTAATTTGTCTATAACCTATTTATTTACGTAAAAGCCCTCTGTAAAATAAATGAATTAAAAATGCAAAAATATATTGGGACTTGGGACACGGTGATAGTTATATGAAAATAAAATAAAATAGTTTGAAATTACACGTGGCTGTCAGCCGGTACGGAGCAATAGCTACAATCATTAACCACCACAGAAGTTGCAAGTGACATTAGCCGTAGCGTATCGGGCAACACTGGCGCGGTCTGCCAGCTGCCCAGCTGATCTTTCGCAGCTGATTTTCGCCCTTGAATGTCGCGGGTCGAGCTGAAGGTTTTTCATTATGACGAAATTAACACTTTAATGTAAATAAAGGTACTGCAGAACACGGACTGAACGTTATCTAAAAAGCCCGAGCTTTCCAATCAAACAATGTCTTAGAGAAACCTTAAGTGTAGGCTAGCAATTTTTTAAAATTTCGCCCGTAATATAAATATAAATCGCGCGGTTTTTCCATAATTCCGGGTTTCTTGATGTTATATTTTTGTATCTGGTTACCGCCCTTGCGCAAAAATTTGCGTCACAGGCTGAATTCTATTTCTAAGTTTGTATGTTAACGTATCCAGCGCACGGTTTAGTCGATAATTCGTAATTCGCCGTGACGTATTTTGCGCGCGTGTTCTCTTATATTAACTTGTGCGCTCCTGGTAGCCTGTAATATTCCAAAATGCCTAACATCATTAATGAGGTGAAATTGGACTTCAAAGATGTCCTGTTGCGGCCGAAAAGGAGCACGCTTCGAAGCCGAAACGATGTGAGTTTCATTTATTTACTGTTTTTAATAGCTCATACATAGTTCTAACTTAAAACATGGTATCTAAGACCTCCACTTTTTGGTTAAAACTCAAAATGCGTTGAACGATTTATTTTACTATGGAGAATGTGCAAAAATATGGCATCTCTAACTCACACCATTCCAGAGTTATTTACATATCAACATCAAATTTTATAAAATATTCAAATTTTCAACATCTGGAAATAATAGAGATACTTGGAGCAGGTGGATGAGTTTGTGTATCTGGGTAGTATGTTTACGAGAGATGGGAAGGCTGATAGAGATATTGAAAGAAGGGTGAATGCCGGTAACTCCATTAATGGTGGACTGTATGCCGTTGGCGCTAATAAAAAACTGTCAAAAGAAGCGAAGCTAGCAGTCCATAATGGAGTCCTGGTACCTACCCTGATGTATGGCAGTGAGGCATGGAACTGGCAGGGGAAGGATGAAAGTAAACTTAATGCTGTTGAAATGAGATGCCTGAGACGTATGTGTGGTAAAACAATGTATAATCGTGTGAGAAATGTGGATATCCGCAAAGAATGTAAAGCTGATGTAAGCATAATGAGTAAAATTAAGAAAGGGACCCTCAGATGGTTGGGCATGTAGAGCGAATGAACGAAGAAACTAGTGTAAGAAGAATATACGACGCAAATGTAAATGGAAGAAAAAGTCGGGGACGTCCGAGGAAGACATGACACGATCAAGTGAATCAGATACTTGAGCCGGGCCATGTCAAAAGTCAGAATAATAGAAGAGTATGTATGAGACGATGTATGAATGTGAGTGAGACAAAGAGTGTGCCAAGACCGAGTTGTTTGGGGGTCCGTCCTCTCCGCCTACCCCTGCGGGGAAACGGCGTGATGGTTAGTTAGTTTGTTAGTTAGAAATAAAGGGAAATCACATCGATTTTTTTTGTCCTAATAAAATCCTTTAAACCACAGCATAAATTATTTTAAAACGTAATTTTAAGTTAACCTTAATTCTCTTAAGATTTTCTTCCGATTTGAATATTTTATTTTATTTTTTTTATTTATTCTCATTTCTTTGTACATATAATGTATAATAGCAAATAGTATATATATAATAACAAATAGTATGAACAGGGCCGGATCTACGAAATCTAGCGCCCTGTGCAGTAGGTACCGATGGCGCCCCCCCCCCTACATTTTTATTTTGATTAAAAATTCGTTAACCCCAATTTTTTTTTTAATTTAATATTTTTTTTTTTAACATTAATTTATCAAATAAAATCAAGACATATAAAGGGTGTAACCCTATCTAAAGTTTTCGAATAAATAAGCCACGATCTATGTAATGTCCCAATGGAAACGAGTTTTTTATGTCATTATGCTCTTTATTTCTAAGTTATAGATTCTGCGAGCCTGAAAGTTTTTTTAATTATTGTTCTATTCATTGTAATCCACAATCCACAACCTCTAACAACCAATAGAAATTTAGTTATAAATTAAAAAATCTAATAATTTGTAACCTCAAATTTGTACCTTGCATTTCCATTTCTCCTGTCTTCTGTGTTGAGCGAACAAACACGAACGTATCTATGGTATCAACGGCTTACGAAAGACACTTACACTGATTATTACTGATTGTAAAATAACAAATCTAATAGAAATTAATTATAGGTACATTTAACGAACTTCAACTGTCAAATCAATGATGAAACTGTTCTGTTGCAAACCGTGCGATGTTTATGCTAATGGAATTTACTGAAGATTTCATAAGAAAATGGTCTTTAAGTCCCTTCTCCTAGAGACTTAAATCGTACAAAAGCATTTTGAAAGGAGCCGTCGGTTTGTTTGTTCTCTTGAATAAAAGTACGGCGCTGTGATTGGTTAATGAATTTGGATTGCACTCATTCGTCGTAAAAGACGGCAAAAGATATATGGAAAAATAGTTCTTACGTTTAAACTAAATATATGGAATTTGTAAAAAAATTCTGTAACTGACTATAAATTCGTAAATCGTTGAATTTCGTTGAATTCAAACCAGATGCGTGCTCAGTCTGTATCTTTGGAAAGTGTTGCTAGAGCGTAATAATTATTTCGTACTATGGGTAATTTTTAAACGATTCAGGGAATATTATAACAAATTTTTAATACAATATTTATTTTCTCACGGCGCCCCTTCGGAGTTGGCGCCAGATTTTTTGCACGTTTTTGAACGTATGGCAGATCCGTCGCTGAGTATGAACAAGAAATGAAAACCCACTAAGGCACTGCCTGAGTGTGGGTAATATTATAACAAAATACTATATTTCCAAGTACCCAAAGTATAAAATAGACTTAAAAAACATATAAAATATAAAGTTAGTATAAAAAGTTAGTATTACATAGGTAGAATAAGTGAAAAAGGTTTTTTTTCGGCTATTATAAAATTAAACATACTGATTTTTAATCATCTGGATATCTAGCATGATCGATCGATAGAGATTTTATCAATAATATTGGTATCTTGTCAGCATTCCAAAGCATTACTGCAGATCGCCAAAGAATAAGCAATAGTTCACAATGATAAGGTGTTCTTCATTATTTCAACGTGACGGGACAGATTGGGAGAGACTGGTTGAGGGAGACCTTTTGACCTCTTCAGCCGGACTCTCTCAACCCATCGCCTTGCACCGCAGTGGGAGGGATAGATTTATATGGACTTATAACTTAAAATGGACCGAACACATTACCTATTTAAATAATAAAATTAAAAAACTAAGTTATTTTTCAAAACTATCAGGAATGTCCTCATTAAAAAAGACTTAATCAAGATTTACATGGCTCTCTGCCAATTACTGTTAGAATATGGTATTATTGGATGGGGCAGAGCAAATAAAAACATACTAAATCCACTAATTAAAACTCAAAAAGCCATAATGAAAATTATACTGAAAGTTCCTGTACGAACTAGCACTGACGAAATCTTCAACAATCTTAACATCATGTCAATTAAACAACTATAATCTAAAACTATACTCATTTACATTCATAAGTACAAAACCCAAGAAATAACAACCAACACATACATTAGAAACACTAGATTTCATGGTCAAAAACATATCCAACAAGTACCTAACAACTAAAACAACATTTGGGCAAAAAAACTTCTCATATTATGGTATTAAACTCTACAATAAATACCACTCACTCAAAAACCTCAACATTATAACATTTAAATCTCAAATAAAAAGCTGGATACTAAATATAGGGAGATCAGAAGTATACTGATATCAAATACAGACTAAAACCAAATCTAGTGAACTGAATTATAAAAATAACACTATCTTATTTACTTTATAATTATAAAAAAAAAGCTACATGATATATGTTTATAACTAATTCATATTAATTTCTTATAATTAAATTATAATATGTAGGTAAATGAAATTCTCAGCACGGGAGATCCCAGTGAGGATATCATTATCTCTACATGTTACTAAGAAAGGAAGATAATAAATCATTATTATTATTATACATCTGTCACTCCTGGACTCACTGACCCCCAGATTCCTATCCACCCATCTTACCCTTTTCCTTCCCAGAACTTCCTCTCCTTCCTTTCCCTAAAATGACCCTCCACACAGTGTCCCAAAGAATGAATAAAATTAAGAAAGGGATGCTTAGATGTAGTGCAGTAAAAGTGCCAGGACAAACTTCGGTAAAGTTGCCAAATTCGGCTGCATACAAAAATGCATGCAACAAATAAAATAACACAAAATTTCCGTAGTATATAGGATTAGATGTATAGTTACTTACGTGTAGTTCTTAGGTGTCTCAACAGATGTCAGTTAAATAGTTTTGAGATTAAAGGAGGAAAGCACTATTCAAATGTTCACCATAAATCAAATGTTATTTACGCGTGTTCGTTTTTTACATATTACATATGCTATAAAATAACACTGGGAGGCGAAACGGTCATTTTGAAATTTCCTACTAGTGACCCAGGAAATATCAATTTTTTTTCTTTAACCTTTAACTAGCGTCGTGCATTTTTTGTAACGTAAGTACTGACGTGAGGCCTGACAGGCCGCGTATATTATGCAATGTTTTATAAAGAAAATGATGATTTAAATATCTGTCTTTGCATTAGGATGTTAAATGAAGTGTTTTAACAAAAACAATGCGTAGAAAGAAAATAAAATTTATAAAATTTTTAAATATAAAACTACAATAAAAATTTGCTTGAATTTTGGGGAAAAATCTGACTATTAGATATAAATGATCAAAACACAAAAAAAAACTCCTCTCAGAATAACAAAAAATTGTATTTCTTACTTAAGACTAATATAAATTTTGGAAAAAAAATAGAGTAGGTACGTATGTACCTACTCTATTTTACTTCTGAAAAAAAAAATGTCCACAGTCGAACTACACCTTAAATTCTAAGCACAGTCAGGGCACACTTGTTTCGCGCACTGTAAACAAATGTGTTTTTTGCACGAATAGCATCTATATGTGGATTATCAGTGATAGTATCCGTATCATGCTCAATGTGCTCTGGACAAAAATCTTCACCAACGTCGTCAACCTCGGATTCACTGGAATCTTCATCCGCGATCCAGTTCTCAATCACTTGCGCAAAATTTGGATTGGATTCATTTACACTTATCCGAGATCTCTTTGGATGCGGTAAATCTGTCGCAGAACTATTTATTTTACTTCCTGAAGTCCCTGGTACATCCATAAATAACAATATCTGTAAATATAACAATTTACTCTAACAATAAAATAAAACAAAAAACTTACGTAACTACTGACGTGAGGCCTGAGAGGCCGCTTCGGAATTTCAAATCGTAATTACTCACCAAATGTGCGCATGAAGACACTACTTTCTGCTCCCACGTAAATGTGCGTACTGAACTTGCAGCTACTTAAAAGTGGGGATCGGTGTTACGCGGGGAAAGGGGTAAACTAGCAAGTCAAGTACCTGCCGGGGCCTGTAAGACCGCACGACAGTAGTTAAAGGTTAAGAGGGTATTACCAGAGAAAACCAGAAATATGTCATTTTAGACGTATTGACTCTTTTCCACAAAAAATTATAAATGGTTTTCAAAAGATTGTTCTTTTATCTAGTATTCGCATGTTTTAAATTTTGAGAAAAAATGTTTATTTTTAGTATAATAAGGTCATACCATAGGTCGTTGGCAGATTTGTTAAATTTTCAAAAAAGATTTTGTATTATACCACACCCATTTCAAATCATTTAATCATGCAATAAAATAAATCAATACATTGTCTGGGTATCGCATGTTTTAGAATTTTAATTTTAGTTTAAATAAAATCATTAAAAAATATATGCGTACATGTGTTTCTTGACGAAAATTGGTTCTTTTGTGTATTTATTTGCGCACTTACAAACATATTTAAGATTTTTTTAACATTCTTATTTAACTTAGACATTTTTGAAAAATTATAAATACTTATAATAAAAAAATAATTACAAAAAGTCCATTATTTTAATAGTTTTATCATCACGCCTTTCAGCATTTTTGGATGTAGGTATAAATTAAAGCAAATTTAGAGTGAAATAAAATCAAAATTGAGTTATAATTTTAAAAAGCTGGTACGGAGAATAATTAATCTTTTTCATTATAACCGCCCTGCATGATCGTAAGAACAACTTTCGACGAAATGTGGATTTTCATCCGCTGGCTGGTTAAACGCTCTTAAGTGTTTCTGCATTATAATTGATTTGGTGGCATTAAGAGTAATCTGAGTAATGTACCAGATAGAGAATACACTTTTACATATAACTGCATAGTCAACTCTAATTTAGATTAGGTAAAAGTGAATTCAGTCCACCTCATGGATATTACAGTACGTATGTGTTGTCTAAACTCGATACACGGTTATGCACGGAAAATACGGAATATTCCTATTTTTAACCAATAGACAAATATGAAATTTGTCGGAAGTACCAATCTTATTAAATAAATTCTCGTCAAAATAAAAACAAAAAAGTACCTACTTGCATGTCATCATAATTTAAATATACGTACCAGGTTTTGAATGGTTTGTACGGCAAGCAGAGTTTGTCTAATGGTGGTTTGTGAAGTTGGATTTGCAATTATGTATAGCATATTGGAATAACGTAATATTGCGTATGCAGTTTAAAAAACTTAATTTATGGATGTATGTATGTAAAAATCCCTAATATCGGACTATTGGACACACTTAGCTGATTATTAAGGATTTGGGTTTTTGTTTTAACAGCTTTCTTTATTTCGAATGCTTCTAAATTATTTACATAGTCTGTTACCATGACCATTTCTATGTCAGTTAGGTTAGGTTAGGTTGTGGTGCCGTGTATTTCGAAATAAATAAATATCTTTGTATTATGACCTCCATGTTCAATAAATTATTGTCCTCGTAAACAGCAAAATACGTATATTAGTCCAACCTATGCTCCATAGATATTAGTCACCACTTGGACCGTCATAGATATTCGTCCGACCTTAGCTCTGTAGATATTAGTCCACACTCTGAAGTTCGTAGATATCAGTCCAACATATGAGCTGTAGATATTCGTCCAACATACAGGCTGTAGATATTAGTATCTGGAGTCGTTATCGAGGGTTGATACTTACAAAAATGATGAAAATAAAAAGACATGCATATTTTTTTGTCTCCCCCGACATAAATACTCACTTTTTGTGATAATAAAGCGAAATCTAAATGTTTGAATAAGAAATATTGCATATTAACCAGTACGCGGAGTAAGACATAAATAATAAAATTCTATTGGCGACCCGCGGGTCAGATATTGATGCATATTTGGCCGCCAGTTTTGTGTGTATTTCGATTTGAAATACTAGTTTTGTATATAAAATAAGATACTGGATCTGGTATTGCATTCAGGGCAACAAAATGCAATATTTTCTAATAGGGCGAGTGCGTTGGTGAGTCAATATGGAAGTTCACAAACAGTATGTCAAATATGTCCCAAAAAATAATTAATATTTACTGATTGTGTAAATAATGAATAATGACAGGCAGGTGTTAAAACTGCTGACTAATGTCAGCTGTCAGGATATCTCATTACTATTTATTGCTTCTTTTCGTTGAATAATGCTTAATCATAGACATCCAAATTCAATAGACCAGAAGATACAGATGAGGGGAAAAACCAAACTATGGGGGACGAAGAGAGGAAAGATGACTGTGATTCGTTAAAAAATCAATCTGACAGTATATAGGCATCTCGCATTATAATATCACCATTTAGTTCTTAAAAGCAAAATCTCCTTTGAATGAATAGGCCTTTTTACATGGGAGCGCGAATTGCTTGCCACGTTAATAACATATTTGCGAAGGCCAAATGCTCGCCCCGAAAAGATTCGCCCCTACTCACATAGCAATATTTTGTTGCCGTGTTTAGTTTTACAAATGTTTCTTAATTTACTTATCCCTGTAACCAGCGACGAGCACACTGGAGAACCGCCCACATTCGCTACGTCCACATAATACGTGGGTATAATGTATAGCACAAGCTACCGTTTTTGGCGTGTTATTTCGTAAAATGTATGGATGTTAGTTCCGCGCTGGTCAGGACAAGAATGAAGATGTCACATATTTTAGATTCAAGCGAGGCTATCTCCCCTCCCCATGGAGCGAGCTGGCTCCAAGGAGGAGCTCCAGCTGGCTCCATGGGGAGGCGGAAATAATACGTTTTTATCACTTAGGGCAGGTCCAGATATATTCATATGTCCGTGTGCTTAATCCATGTTTTTTTTATTTCTTTTAAAAATGTTTCAAAAATATGCATTTTTAGGATGATCTTAACCTTTCCTTTCTGGGTATGTTAACTGAGTTGACATCATATCTAATTATTTAAATGTCTTATTAAATATACTAAATAGAGAGTTCATATTTTCTGTGATCCTCCGTAATCCACCAGTGTTCCTCCGTAATCCACCAGTGTTCCTCGGAGCACTTGTTAAGAACCACTGGTCTAAAAAGTATTGTTTTGTTATTTAGGTGGACCTGTACCGGGATATCACATTTGTTAACTCCAAGCAGAGCTACCGAGGGGTGCCCGTGATGGCCAGCAACATGGACACCGTTGGCACCTTCCAAATGGCCAAGGCACTGGCCAAGGTAGGTGACATACCAAACAATTCTACCTTACTTATGTCCATAACCTGCTTTCAGATCAAACAAACAAACTAACATAACCCATTCTAATGCAATTTGGGAGGCGGGTATGGGTACCGCCGCCCCGGGAACCATTTACTGGATAACCAACACCTCTGCCATAGGTCACCCCAAGTGGTTCGCTACGTTTGGTGACTAAGCAGGGATGCCCCCATGGGGTGAGGTTTGTCTGGGTGAGAATGGTTGAGGGAGTCCCTTTGACTATTCCAGCCGTACTCTCTGGGAAAGTCGCCTTGCACCGCAGTGGGAGGGATGGATTCATACGTCCGTCACTCCTGGATACACTGACCCCCAGTTCCTAACCACCCCTCGTACCTATTTCCTTCCCAGAACTCATTCTTCTTCCGTTCCTTAACAAAAACCTTCCACACAGCATTCCCTAAGATGACATAGACCCTGAGGGAAATTATTTTCCTCCTGTGTGGAGCCTCCTGTGTAAAAAAATAAAAATACTTTGCATATGGATCAAACAAATAACCTAACCAAACCCCTTCTTTTATCATGTTCCGGTTTATCTGTTTTTTTTAAATATTTATTTCTACATTAACTCCACAAATGTCATCTTTGGGGATTGGAGAGGATCCACGACTTTCCCAATGGCGTAATAAGGAAACATATGGTCTCCTCCTCCGATACGGGGTTTTCAAGCAGTATGCAAGTACTCACATAATTAATTTATAATTAGAGACATTGTTAATTTGTAAATATAAGAGAAATACACAAAGGAAAGTGTAAAATACAAAAAGGAGATTAGGGAGCGTTCAAGTATTACGTAACGCAATTTTTGAAGATTTTTGACCCCCCCTCCCCCCATGTAACGCGCCGTGACGTTTTCCTGTTCAACCCCCCCCCCCCCCCCCTAAGCGTTACGTAACACCCAAGTAACAATTTTTACCCGAAAGTCACAATTAAGTTGCGCAACGTACTGAAATGTCGCTTAAATACCCTTTTTCTTGATTTTATCTCGGTTGCGGTAATAAATAAAACATGAGATTTCTAACTCGCGATACATTATATACATTTTATATATTCATATTGTCATTTTGAAAAAAATTGAGAATATTATTATTTTTATCGGCCTTGTATTCCTTCCAGATCTCCACAATTTAACACTGTCTGACCTAAAATAAACCTACATGGTGTTACAACACATACTTTCTTTTACATTAGCTTTAGTGAGGAGGCCCTGAGGAAAGTAATTTCCCTAAGTTTTCCCCTGGAGCAACACTTTACTCCACTATGATTCACAAGCGGACTCATAGTGGAGTTAAACCTTTTCCATATCCCGAATGCAGTTATGCAAGTTCTCAAAGGGAAGATTTAAAAATCAACAGTATGATTCACAGAAGAATAAAACCATTTTCATGTCCTGACTGCAACTATTCGTGTCCTCTAAAGACATATCTAAGAAGTCACTTGCTGACTCACGGTGTAGAAAAACCGTTTTTATGTTCCGACTGCAACTATTCATGTACTACGAAGAGAAATCTAAAAATTACGCATGTTTACCCACAATGGAGAAAAATCCATTTCATGTCCTGACTGCAACTATTCTACTTCTCGAAAAAAAATAACGAAAACGGCACCTGCTAACTCACAGTGACGAAAAACCTTTTTCTTGTCCCGATTGCGAATATTCATGCGCTACACAACGGTATCCAAAAGTTCACGTGTTGATCCACACTGGACAAAAACCTTTTTCATGTCCCGACTGCAATTATTCATGTAGTGCAAAGGAACTTCTTAGAAATCATTTGCTTACTCAAAGTGATACAAAACCTTTTACATGTTTCTACTGCACTATTCATGTTCTACAAAGAGTCACCAAAAACCACATGTTAACGCACAGTGGACAAAAACCATTTTCCTGTCCAGAGTGCAGTTATACAAGTTCTCAAAAGGACAATTTATAAATCCACCGTGTGATTTACAGAAGAGAAAACCTTTTACATGTACTAACTGCAACTATTTGTGTTTTTAAAAGGGATATCCAAGAATTCTTTTGCTAACTCTACTCATTGTGGAGAAAAGCATTTTTCATGTTCCGACTGTAACTATTCAGAGAAATAAAAAAAATCACATGTTTACTCATAGTGGTGAAAAACCCATTTCATGCCCTGACTGCAACTATTCTTTTTCTCGAAAAAAAAACTAAAACGGCCCTTGCTAATTCAGTGATGAAAAACCTTTTACTTGTCCCGAGTGCGACTATTTAGGCGCTACAAAACGGTATCTAAAAATTCACATGTTTATCCACACTGGACCAAAACCTTTTTCGTGTCCCGACTGCAATTATTCATGTTGTACAAAGGAACTTCTTAGAAATCATTTGCTGACTCACAGTGCTACAAAACCACTTACATGTTTCTACTGTAACTATTCGTGTTCTACAAAGAGGCATGAAAAATCACATGTTTACCTTCAGCAGACAAAACAATTTTTTTGTCCCAGCGTGGTTTTTCAAGTTCTCGAAAGGGAGATTAAAAAATCCACAGAATGATTCAAAGTGAAGAAAACCTTTTTCATGTTCTGAGTGTAACTATGCATTTACTACGAAACCTAGCTTTAGGTAATATTATTAAATTTTAGCAGTAAACTAACCTGTGTGTAATAACTAAAAGTTGTTTTTACTAAAAACTCTCGTATAACATCATTCATATGTTGGATAAATTTTTTTTTTTTTTTAATTTTTCTTTTGCTGTCTTCCAAATTTGGTTGGCATTTTTTGGTTGCGCTGCGCTGGCAAGTCAGCATGAGAGCCTTTATAGGCCAATAACAGCTGATGATATATGAAAGTAATAAAATTCTTCACAAAAACCAATTTGGTTTTATAAAGTCACTCAGCACACAAGATGCTATTGCTAATGTAACCTCATACATCAATGAATCATTGGGTAAAGGTGAAAAATGTGCCGGTATATTTATTGATCTCAGAAAAGCTTTTGATAGTATATCCCATGAGATTCTACTAAAAAAACTAAACAATATAGGTATACAAGACAATGCAATTAAATGGATTTCGAACTACCTAAAAAATCGACCGCAAGTCGTAAAAATAAATCAGATTAATAGCGATAAAGAAATATCAGACTTTGGAATCCCTCAAGGTACAGTAATCGGACCAATCCTTTTCACCATATATGTTAATGACATTTTTTTTCAACCACTACATGGCCAAATTACTTCATACGCCGATGATACGGTACTAATAATTAGCGATAAAACTTGGGATAAAGTAACATTTAAAGCCACCGAAGACATAAATATTTTAAAGAATTTCTTCAACGTAAATTTACTATCACTAAATGGTGATAAAACATTTGTAATTCCATTTGCAATACGCAAAAATGATACCCCTAAAAACAATGACATCATCATCCATGATAATTCCAAAACACATAGTAAAAATTATTGTATCCAAAACTGCACAATATTAAAAACAACAAACATAATCAAATATTTAGGAGTCATTATCGATAAAAATTTGAAATGGAAGGAACAAATTTGTCAAGTTGTAAAAAAAATTAGAAAATTGATTTATATATTTTTAAGAATCAGAAATTTTTTATCTGTAAAAAACTTATATCTAATATATTACGCTTTGGTTCAATCAACTTTACAATATGCTATCATTAGCTGGGGATCCGCATACAAAACTAATCTTTCCCCAATTGAAGTTGTGCAGAGGCTAATAATTAAAATCATATTAAAAAAACCTTTTGACTACCCAACAGATCAATTATTTAAGGAATTCCAAGTACCATCTTTCGAAGATCTATACAATAGAAATGCATTGATTCAAATTATAAAAGAAAAAGAAAAGTGTCAATTTATAACTGAAAACCGTACTAGACATAAATATATTTTTTCATGCCCAAAATTAAACACTTCCTTTGCACAAAATTATTATACTTATCAAGGAAGACTTATTTTCAACCGATTACCGGATGAAATTAGGAAAATTAATGATAAAATCCAATTCATAAACACTGTAAAAAAATATTTTAAAGATAATCTCAAAAAAAAAAAAAACAGTTTCCGACTAATCTAATCTCAAGAATAACTACTTATAACCCAGTTTCCAAGTGATACTCCATTCTTCAAATAAGTTAAATTTTGTATTGTTTTTAGCAACTAATTACAATAATTCTAGACACATTATCCAAACAGTAAAATTGTTTTGATAGTAGATACATACTTATAATTACATATCACCGAACTTACAACTTATTGTTTTTTACATTCACATTGTAATTTAAGAACTTAAATATAGCATTAAAAAATGTACACTACTCTTCCAGACACAAGCTAACGCTTCCATGGAAGAGTGGTATTAGCATATTTGAATATGAACATGTAAGCAAATTAATACATCATCTAAATGTACATTATATTTTATATGCTAAAAAAAAATAATAAATATAAATCTCCCGGTTTGGAGGATATTATAATTGCTAAAAACTCACATTAACAACACTGACTACAGCAAATTGTCTTTATGCGTATTTCGTGTTTAAAACACCAACAAATACTGACAATGAAAATAAAATGAAAATGACGCACAATACAGTTGAGGAATTCCCCGTACAACATAAACTAAAAGGCTTGCCAACTTGGAAGATTTCAATTCCTTAGTTTTTTATTTAAATAAAGAAAAACATGTTACGTAACGCGTCCTTCGAACCCCCCCCCCCCGTAACGCGCCGTAACGTTTCACCAGACCCCCCCTCCCCCCCCAAGTTTGTTACGTAATACTTGAACGGCCCCTTAGATATCAATTATGTAAGTGTCAGATTTATGAACATGTGTCATATCTCGACTAAGACTGCCGTCCCATTTATGCTGGGCAATCCCGGGCAGTCGAGAATGAGCACAGAAGTCAGCCCGACAGCCGAGCAGTTTCTGCGCCCGTTAACCGACTTCCCGATTGGCCCTTGAATAACTGTGGTAGGGAAGAGGGGAGATACCCTAAGACCCTGAAGAAAGAGTGAGCAACAGGTCGTCATAGGCGACAGGAGAGGCGCAGACAGGTCGCGGACAGCTATCTCAGGGGTTTCATCACCAGGGTTAATGCCCCCGTCCATCCCACCCCCTTGATGAACTGTTGAACATGATTCATTACATTTTTTTGGAGTTGTAGGAAGGAGGGAACACAGAAGCCGGCAAATCGTTCCACTGCTGAGCTGTAGAACTCGAGAAAGAGTCGTAGCATGACACAAAGATGTGCAACTGTGCACAAATTTTGAGCGTGTTTTCTGACTACGCATAGGTGCCAAAGGGATTAATAGTTACTCTAGTTCCTCAAAGCATTGAAATATCGCCAGAACACGAACAGCTTACCCACCTGATGCCCGTGCTCTAAAGATTGCAATATTTTGTTAAGATAGGGGAATCTGTCAATGGACTGCCCATTTCTGCACATAGTTGTTTGTAGCTCCACACAGATTCACATAGGTATCTACGGAAATATAACACAGGTGGCTAAAGTAATGGTTTTGCATTCAAAGGTCATTTTTGAAAAAAATGTCAGTTAGAATCTTGTCCAATTAAGGTGACATAGTGTTGGATACCATTTGTGAAGCGCAATCATCGTAGCAGCCGGCAATTCTATGGAAATACGAGTAAATTAAATAATTGGGACGTTTTGCTTGTTAGAGCTGTGATCTTGTTATTACTAGGACCCGGATGTCAGCTATAAATCTCAGACAGATAAGCTGTAACTTTCATATCCTAATATAAATTCTCATTCTGGGAGATGGGTATGGGTACCCCCGCCCCGGGAACCATTTATTTGATAACCAACACCTCTGTCATAGTCACCCCATGTGGTTCGCTTCGTTTAGTGATTTAGAAGGGGTGACCAGGTTCACGGGGTGAGGTTTGTCAGGGATGCATCTGCCCACCTATTGTGTGGCGGGCCGGATCGAGGCTGGTTTAGTGAGGCCTTTTGACCTCTCCAGCCGGACTTTCTCGACCAATCGCCTTGCATCGCAGGTGGAGGATTTATAAGTCTGTCACTCCTGAAAACACTGACCCCCAGATTCCTACCTCTCATACCTGGAAAAAGACCCTCCAAGTTAACATAGGCCCTGAGGGATATTATTTTCCTCAGGGCCTCCTTTGTGGAGCTAATGTAAAAAAAAACATTTTTGATGAATTTTAATTCATAAAAATCACCTACCAAATTTGTTCCGTTATCGCTAGAGTGGATAAGACATTTCGACTCCTAGAAATTATTTATTTGCTAAAGAAAGAATTTCCATATTTGAAAATGATCATTTTCATCAGAAGTAAGGAAAAATTGAGCTTACTTCTATAAGTTTATCTCTGTAGAGTATATAGAAGCGACAAGAAGGGTACAGCAACAGGAGTAACGCGTGTTCTTGTGTGTTGCAGTATGGACTATTTACCACTATGCACAAGTACCTGACGCTGGATGAATGGAAGAAGTTTGCCGAAGAGTCTCCCGAGTGCCTGCAGCATATGGGTGAGCCTTCTATTGTCTTTCTTCTTCTTGAACCTTCTGGAGGGTGATTCTGTATGTTTTGTGTTATCTTTTGTGTAAAGACAGTGTTACAAGACAATTAAGACAAAAAGGCAAAATCTGTCAGATGTCGGAAGATGTCCATCGTGCGTTATCAGCTGTCAATTCATCATTCAATTGAGAGTTAACATGTTTTTTTCAAAGGGTGTTTCTATATTTTTTGCGACATAAATCATGTTATATCGGCCTTATACGACATATTAAAATAAAATGTGACAGTTAAAATGAAACGAGCTTGCGTCTAAGACACCAACTCTTAAAAGTAGTTACGCTAACAGGAGAGAAGACGGTGCGTCTGCCACAAAATCCTCGTTAAGAGTTGTTAGTCGCTGGAAAATTTGCAAATTGAATGTTATTGCCTATAAAAAAATACAAATCATTTATGAACGCTGATTAGGCTTATATTATTAAATATGTACGTAGTTATAATAAAATAATTTTGATAATACGGCAAGCTTTATGTATAAAGCCCGATAAGTTATTGGTAAAGTTGCCGAATTCCGATTATGCCTGTTTCCCAACCTTCAAACCTAATGTTGATTGAGAACAAATGTAAGTTTAACCCATTGGCCACAAACCCCGGCAGCCTGCCGGGTGTGCAACTCAGGTACTTAACCACAAACCCCAGCGCGCTGACGGGCTAGAGTAGGTCCGCCAAAAAATGGAAAACGAGCACGACAGTGACATTATTAAATAAAATTTTAAATGCCAAAAGTCTCTGTAGGTAATTAATCATTCGTTACGTAGAATTGGCAATAATATATTTCTTTTGTTTTTCCCTGATATATGTGTTCCAAGATTTGTATGCAGCCAGCCGCCATTTAATTTCTTCAAAATTGCGAGTGGTTCTAGGATTTTGGTAGTGACCATGAACGTCCCTGATTGCTTTGAGGACTATCATACCAAAATATTTTATTAGTTATTAGTATACATGTATGTAAAAAAAATAAATTATTGTCCGATTTATGAATATTATGTTTTTTGTAACTTTTTGAATAAAAATGTAGAAAAAAACTTACGAAAGAAGAGAATGTTATATTTAAATCCTTATTCATATTTATTTTTTATAAATTTTTATTTTTATGTTATTCTTTACCTTACTCCATATGTAAACAAATTTAAAGAAATTAATTTATTTGAATATGTGGTTCAAAAGTTGCAATAGATTTAGTATACCAATGCAGATTTTTAATTTTTGGTACGAAAATAATTCAGTGGTGAAGGCCAATTTTTTAGCTCGTTAATTCTATGGCCAATGGGTTAGTGCACGTTTTACCATCTTCCTTGACATAAATATTGTTTCTTGCATTGATTAAGTTGAAACCAAGTTATTTTACACATTGAAATATCTTGTAAATGCTAAATTGAATGATGAATTGACAACCGATAAAGCAAGACAGACTTTATTTATTTACTCTTTTTTACACCCGTGGGGCTTTTACATTTGGTACATAATGATTACATTTACTCTTTTTTACACCCGTGGGGCTTTTACATTTGGTACATAATGATTACATTTACTCTTTTTTACACCCGTGGGGCTTTTACATTTGGTACATAATGATTACATTTACTCTTTTTTACACCCGTGGGGCTTTTACATTTGGTACATAATGATTACATTTACTCTTTTTTACACCCGTGGGGCTTTTACATTTGGTACATAATGATTACATTTACTCTTTTTTACACCCGTGGGGCTTTTACATTTGGTACATAATGATTACATTTACTCTTTTTTACACCCGTGGGGCTTTTACATTTGGTACATAATGATTACATTTACTCTTTTTTACACCCGTGGGGCTTTTACATTTGGTACATAATGATTACATTTTTTTTTTTACATAGGGGTTAAAAGGTTAATAAAAATAATTTCTTACGTTACGGTGGTTTACAGTTGGATACATTTGAAGAAAATAAAATGATATCAATAATAAACAGAAATTATCATAAATAATATGTTAACATAATAAATCAATATCATTTGCATATTTAGAATGAAAAAAGTAGTTTGTTTAAAAAACCACTTTATTTTTATTTATATTTGTCGACTGGTTTCGGTTGAACTTAACCTTCTTCAGGACAATAAGCATATAAACTAAATTACAGTACAGAGTTAAGATTCTAAGGTTAACATAAAAGAAAGAGAGAGCATATAAGAGAGGGAGAGAACATCATTTAAAATTTAAAATTAAAACATTTAAAATTAAACAAACAGTTAGAATTAACCAACAGCCCAATTTTAAAGTTATTCCCTTTCTCCCTATGTAACCCCCACCCCCACTCACCCGTGACTCCGCCTCCTACCCTTCCACCAACCAGTCTCTGATGTTCTCTCCCTCTCTTATATGCTCTCTCTCTTTCTTTTGTGTTAACCTTAGAATCTTAACTCTTTACTGTAATTTAGTTTATATATTTATTGTCCTGAAGGAGGTTGAGTTCAACCGAAACCGGTCGACAAATATAAATAAAAATAAAGTGGTTTTTTAAACAAAGTACTTGTTTCATTCTATATAATGTCAAGCCACAAAGTGTTTGCTTTCTACGATATTTGTTAACATTTAAACCTGATAATTTGCATATTTGTTTGCTAAACTATGTAAATGAGGAATTGGTGAGTTTGCCACATATTTGTTTGCGAATGGTGGTCCACATTGAGTTTCCCTCTGTTGAGTTTTCCACTGTATTGAGTTTCCCTCAATTTATTAACAATTTTAAAAAAGAAATTTAGGTTTAATTGTCTTGTAACGCTGTCTTAACACAAAAAAAAAACACAAAAGACACAGAATCACCCTTCAGGCGTCCATTCGAAGATAGAATTAAAATTAATTATTTAAAATACTAAACTCCAAATTCAACTGTTGAAACTCTTGCGACTGGCTCCGGACGGTTGGAACTTTTGCGCGGTGTACAAATAAAAATAAATAAGCAATATAAAGCGCCCTTGAGGTGACTGAATCGCTAAATTATCTATGTTAAGTTATTTATTTATTAATTTACGGACAACAGTCCATTAAAAACATAATAATAACACGAATATAAAAAACAGATATGACAGTGAAGGGAGAGCACATATAAATTAATAGCAATGACAATATAAAATGTTAAAAGTACATATAGAAGACACTACAAGTCAAAGCATGAAGAAGCTTTTAAATATTGCTTATCGACTGCAGAAAGTCATTTAGTTTTACACCAAAAAAATCAATGTTTTGACTTGCGTTGACAAGTCTCCACATTCTGGATAAGGGAGAATAGTATCCATAATTAGTAGAATGTTGATTGAGGAACAGCAATTCATTATTTCGAAGTCTACGGGAAGTTGACCAATTCTAATAATGTTTCAGCGGCCAGTAGTGGGACAGGTCAGGGAGACTTTGAGCGCCTGTCAGACATCTTGCTGGCGGTGAAGGGGCTCTCGTTCATCTGCCTGGACGTCGCCAACGGGTATTCGCAGCACTTTGTGGAGTACGTTCGCAAGGTTCGGCAGGCCTTCCCCCAACACACCATCATTGTGAGTAATTCACCGTTCAGAACGAAACGTTGCTTAGAATGGTATTCCCGCTGTGTTTGGTGATCAGGGTATCTAGCACGGTAGATTGATAAAACCCTATATCAAAACGATATTGATTAATTAGTGATATTTGCGAGCATGTCCAGTACATGACTCCAACGGTCGATAGACAATAGCCACTGCTTTTAACCCTTTGATTAGTGAGTTATTTTTTTGTCATCTACATCGTGAGAGTGAGTTATTTTTCAAGTTTTTCTTAATTTTTTAATCGATTTAATTAATAATCTTCTTACCTTGTTTTACTATACAAGTTAATTTCGGAGCTTTTTTATTACTATATATAACCTTTTCTTATTGAATAAGTAAGCATTACGTAAATTTATTTGGACAAATTCAGTGGTTCTCAACATTTTACAAATAGTGTTGCGAAAAAAAAATTTTTTAATAAAAAATGATATATCACAATACCTAATAAAAGTCATAAAACATGATACTAAAAATAAAAATAAATTATAAATTCAGTGGTTCTCAACATTTTACAAACAAAAAGTTTTCAAATTTTTATTTTTTTTTTTTACTTATATAAAAAGAAATATAATATGTAATAAACGGATAATACTAAAAATAAAAAAGTGGACTTATTCAGTGGTTCTCAACATTTTACAAATAGTTTTTTCAAGAAAAAATAATAAAAATATGTATAATAACAGAAATGTACAGTAATAAAAACATAATACTAAAAATAAAAATAAAGTATCAATTCAGTGATTCTCAACATTTTACAAATAAAATTTTTTCAAATTTCTAATTTTTTTTATTTACTTATATAAAAAGAAATATAATATGTAATAAAGGGATAATACTAAAAATAAAAAAGTGGACCTATTCAGTGGTTCTCAACATTTTACAAATAGTTTCTTTTTTTTTTAATAAATATAGGTATTTATAAAAACAAAATGTACAGTAATAAAAACATAGTGCTAAAAATAAAAATAAGGTATAAATTCAGTGGTTCTCAACATGTGAATAATGTTAGATTTAAATTACTAGCTAAAATATTCTTTTCGTGTGGTATTCCTCAAAACATGGATACATACATAATGGAACATTACATCCAACACACATAAATTTTTCCTTCCTTTGAACTGGACGAATTTTGGAATTACTGCACACAAAACATCTCCTACGTGTCCTACCTACGGTAGCAACGGCACCGCCCTACTGTTGCTACGCCGTATACCCCGGGCACGATGGATTCCTGGAAGCGAACTGGAATTGATTCCTGGAACTGAACAAAAGTGCTTGACGACTGCGCTTTATTTTATTTTATTTATTTATTTATTTTTTTTTTTTTTACGTTAGCTCCACACAGGAGGCACCAAGGAAAACCATTTCCCTAGGGGCCTATGTCATCTTTGAGGATGCTGTGTGGAGGGTTTCTTAAGAAAAAGGAAGGAGAAGAAGATATGGGAAGGAAAAAGGTTTAAGGGGTGGGTAGGAATCTGGGGGTCAGTGTGGCCAGGAGTGACGGACGCATGAATCTATTTCTCACACTGCGGTGCAAGGCGAAGGGTCGGGAGAATTAGGCTGGAGAGGTTAAAAGACCTCCCTGAATCAGTCTCCTCCGATCCAGCCTGCCACGCAGTGGTTGGGCTAACGCATCCGCCACCAAGACCTGGACAAACCAATAATAAACCAATAAAAATCTTGTTTATAAATAAAAAAACATAAATTTTGAAAACACTATTTGTAAAATCTTTGAGAGCCACTGGATTAGTCCACTTTTTTATTTTTAGTTTTATCCCTTTATTATTGTTTATTTCTTTTTATACAAATAAAAAAATCAAAATTTTTTAAAACGTTTTATTTGTAAAATGTTGAGAGCCCCTGGATTAGTCCACTTTTTTTATTTTTAGTATTATCCCTTTATTATTGTACATTTCTTTCTATATAAATAAATTAATTAAAATTTTTGAAAACTTTTTATTTTTAAAATGTTGAGAGCCACTGGATTAGTCCACTTTTTTAATTTTAGTATTATACCTTTATAATTGTTCATTTCTTTCTATATAAATAAATTAATTAAAATTTTTGAAAACTTTTTATTTGTAAAATGTTGAGAGCCACTGGATTACGTAATCTGTAACGTGAAATCCGTAACAATTTTGGTAAAAACATGTAAAAATGTTTGACAAATATATTATATATGTATTATCTACAAATCATAATTTAATCGAAATTACAAACACGGCATAGAAAAAACTAAATAAAGTCGTGCTGCCGCACGTATGCGACAATACTCTATTTGGATCGTCCTAGTGCTGCCGCATACGTGCGGCAATACTCCTCAAAGGGTTAACACAGCCCTCCAAGGTGTCACAACTTTTTGAATAATATCATTTGTTATGCAAAATAACTGGCTTATTAATGAACGGAGGTAAACTAACGAAGCTCTTAGAACTGCAAGAAATCGCCATCCATAGACTTTACCCATAGACATTTAGTTTCATTCCATACTAAGTTTACTACTATAATATTATGTTCTCTCAATTGGTTCCCTTTATTGTGTGTTCCACTGAATTGATTTTCCTTCTGTATCGAGTTTCCCTCTGTTGAGTGTTCCACTGTATTGATTTTCCCTCTATTGCATTGAGTTCCCTCTATTGAGTGTCCCACTGTAACAAGGTTCCCTCTTTGAGTATTCCACCGTATTGAGTTTTCCTCTATTGAGTATTCCACTGTTCTGAGTTTCCTCTATTGAGTATTCACTGTATCGAGTGTTCCTCTGTTGAGTGTTCCACTGTATTGTGTTTCCTTCTGTATTGAGTGTTCCCTGTTCCCCTTATATTTATTTTCCCCCTGCTCACAGGCTGGCAACGTGGTGACTGGGGAGATGGTGGAGGAGCTGATCCTGTCGGGGGCGGACATCATCAAGGTGGGAATCGGTCCGGGGTCTGTGTGCACGACGCGTATCAAGACCGGTGTGGGTTATCCGCAGCTGTCGGCCGTCATCGAGTGTGCCGACGCGGCACACGGGCTCAAGGGGCACATCATCTCGGTAAGTCATGCTCTATTCAAAGTCATAAAGTCATGTCCTATTCAAAGGCTTATCCTATTCAAAGTCATGTCCTATTCAAAGTCATGTCCTATTCAAAGTCATGTTCTATTCAAAGCGTTGTCCTATTCAAAGTCATGTCCTATTCAAAGTCATGTTCTATTCAAAGTGTTGTCCTATTGAAAGTCATGTTCTAGTCAAAGTGTTGTCCTATTCAAAGTCATGTCCAAGTCATGTTCTATTCAAAGTGTTGTCCTATTCAAATCATGTCCTATTCAAAGTCATGTTCTATTCAAAGTGTTGTCCTATTCAAAGTGTTGTCCTATTCAAAGTCATGTTCTATTTAAAGTGTTGTCCTATTCAAAGTCACGTCCTATTCCAAGTCTTGTCCTATTCAAAGTCTGGTCCTATTTAAAGTCTTCTATTCAAAGACATGTTCCACGTACTATTCAAAGTCATGTGATATTTAGAGTCATGTTCTATTCAAAGTCATTTCCTAAATAAAGACAAGTTCCATTGAGAGTCTTTTGTCCTATTCAAAGTCTTGTCCTACTAAAAATGATGTCCTATTCAGATTCATGTCCTATTCAGAGTCACGTCCTATCCAAAGTCATGTCATAATTAACAGTGGGATGTAATTTCAAGTTTGGTTGAAATCAAATGCCGCATTGAGCTCATTTGATTTCAACCAAATTAAGCTCGTGCAATCTTTATTCGCATGAAAAATATGTTCTGCAGTCATGATCTCAACCTTGGATTACGAATGCGAATTTGTTACGTGTTTTCAATATTATTTTATGGAATGGAAGCATGGACACTTACTGAAGAACTAATTAGGCGACTTGAGGCATTTAAGATGTGGATCTATAGAAGAATACTAAAAATAAGCTGGATGGACAGGGTTACGAATGAAGATATTATGGTTTGGATGAATAAAGAAAAATAAGTTATTAAAACTATAAAAATCCAAAAACTTCAATATCTTGGACATGTGATGAGACATCCAGAGAAGTATGAGATCTTGCATCTCATAATGCAGGGAAAGATTGGAAGAAGGAGAACCTCATGGCTGAAAAACCTGAGACAGTGGTTTGGCCAGTCTACTGTAGAACTGTTCCGGGCCGCAGTAAACAAAGTCCGCATAGCCAACATGATAGCCAACGTCCGTTGAACGGACAGGGCACAAGAAGAAGTAATTTAAAGGGAATGTATTTATGTTACAATAAATCATTATCTAAATCTAAAGACATTATCTGCACTTTAAAATGTTCTTTTAGTTTAAGTTAGTGATTAGATAATAATTTATTGTACCATTTTATTCTGAGAAAATAATAATGATGTTGAACCATAGTGGCTCTTACCATTGGAATGGATATCAATAGGCCACTTGCATCACAGTTTAAAAAAAAAATCCGGTTTAGACAAATATTCTAAGACATTCTGTATTTTTTTTTTTAATTGTATTTTTGAAACCCTGGCGATTTTTTGAAAATTTCAATCTGAAAAATCAGACCATTTTTTATAAACCGGAAAGACAGGACATAATTTTATGGGTACGAAAAAACGATAATTACATAGCCGAAAATCATTTTAAAAAAAAACAACATTTTACGAATGGCACAGGAGAATAACGAGGTATACCAAAAATATTACATCTCATAAATTTTTTTTCCTTGATCCATTTTATTGATCATTATTCATTATAATGTTCAATGTCTATATATGACTAAATCCAATGTAATATATTTGTACTTGTAAATTATAACAATATTAAGAATATTATAACATTTGATTTTGTTAAAATCAACACCATTACCATTACACTTATAAAACAGGTACAGAAGGCGTAAAATGTATGGGATTCTCTTCGTAACATCTGTCAAAACGTCAAACCAAATTATAAGTTCGCAGAGAACAAACAATAAATCTAGTGAATGTTAAATATCAAATTAAAAAATTCGCCTAAAATAAATCAGTGAGGAATTTAAAAAAATTAATAGAACATCATCGGAGACAGGACATTTTCATGTAGTGACGTCAGGAGCCCAAATAATGGATTTATTTATTTAAAAAAAAAAACTGTACACTTCTAAAAATTTTGACTAATATTTTCGTAATCTTAGTAAAAAAATCTATCCACTGGATTTTTCCAAGTCATTATGAAATCCATGCAAGTGGCCTATTCCTTTATTTTAAATCTATCTCTGACCGAATCCAATGGGCAGAATTTTTAAATGAAATGTCCTTTGTAGATTTGGAGAAGTTTGTTGATTTGTTTTGGTATTGCTGTAGGACGGAGGTTGCACGTGTCCAGGAGACGTGGCCAAGGCATTCGGGGCGGGAGCTGACTTTGTCATGGCCGGAGGAATGTTTGCAGGTAATTTGAACTTCTATCTAACTCTTCCGGCTAATTTGTCCACTTTTGGGAATAATAACAACTCACATAGGTCTCAGAGAAATCGTTTGTCTCCCTTTACTATCAAGGTGAGAAATATGATCTAAACGGTGTTGGAATGAGAAAATTCCACGCTATATATTCAAATCTAAAAGTTAACCCAAAACAATTAAAATGTACACCTTTATGAAACCAAAGTTTGGGAAAGCAATTTGAAAAAAAGTATGTAATTTTGAGAATTTTTTATTAATTATTTTTACCTGAAACAACAAAAAGTGAGGTAATGACAATGTTTAAATTTCATTTGTCTAATAAAATTGTTTTTATTTTTTTTCATTATCTGTAATTTTAGCCATTTTAAAAACTTTTTTATGTTTGTATTCAAAATTTTTATATGTCAAAAATTATATATTTATTTTGAATTATAAAATTTGAAAGTGTATTTTATCACCTTTACAAAAACTGTTTTTAGTTTTTGGATACATTCAGAAATATTCCATTTATTTGAATTTTATTGCAGAGCGGAAATATTTTGACCTTCTGATAAAGTAGGCCGTGAGGGTTAAATTTTTTTAAACATTTTAAAAGATCACAGTGCCCTCCATTTTTGTGTACATTATTTTGCCGACCTGTTCAATCTTGCATTAAGTAATCAAGGTGTCTGTGTCTAGGTGTGTTTGGCGGCCATTGTAAATCCGTTTCATAGCTTTTTGCAGATGTGTGCAGTCGCAGTGAATGATTAATAACATTGACAAATGACTTAACACTGCTGTCATTTCTTAGTCACTACATTAATACTGTCATAAAACTTAGAATCAGTTACAAGGTCTTCCAATGACTGATGAATTATTATTTTATTTTTATTTTGATACAACGATGCATGGTGAATCATCATCATCATCACTATTGGCTCTACAACCCCTGGTGGGTCTTGGCCTCCTCAAGAGTCTTCCTCCACTCATCTCGGTTTTGTGCCAGCTCTCTCCAGTTTAGAAGCTCCAAGATAGATATGACTTTGAGGACGTTGTCGCTCCATCTTAGTCTTGGTTTTCCCAGGTTCCTTCGCCCTATTGGTCTTGAGTTCAGCAGGGACTTTGGTACTTTGATGCATAATTGACCCGCAATTAATGCAACATCTGGATTTGCTCTCTGAAACGCGCTACGAAAGTCTCCAATCTAGAAGGAATGGGACCCTTACAGTAACAGCTTTTAGAATTATAAATTACTAGCTGGTACCCGGCATGCGTTGCTGTACCATTTAATAAAGAAATTGTTTCTCCCTGCGTGTCCTTTCCCATTTGTCCCGTTCCCCTTCCTTTCCCGCGCCCCCTTCCCCTCTGCCTCCTTTACCTTCCCTCTCCCCACTCCACTCCCCACCTTCCCCTGTCTCGCGAACCCCCCTCCCGAGTTCCCCTCCCCCTCCCAGGTTCCCCTCGAGTTATCTTCCTTTTAATAAGCGATATCTATTAGCACCTTCCACACGCACACTTCGGAGCGACCGAGTCCCGCGACATTTCAGGCGGACCATTGTCTTCTTTCTATTTTCTGTGTCTTGTTCTCTTTCATATTTTCGTTTAGATTATTATTGTTATCTTCTTCAATGATATATTACATTGATGGGAATAACCTTCAAAAGTTATAAAAGACAGTATTTCTTATAAAAAATTGAATATTCATTTAGACTTTTATAAAAAGTTAATAGTTCCATATGAATAAATTCGTATACATTTATCTGAGACTCTATCCAGGATTCAAACCAATTCTTAGAATGATTGTTTCCAATAAAAAGGGTAGTTGCGCATAATTATTATTGTTAATTCTAAAATTTGAAATATGAGATTGACTATTATGACGGCTTGACAGAAGGGAGCAATAGCGAAATTGGTTAACGCGCACGTCACGGTTAGACGAGAGGTCTGGGTTCGAGTCCCAGTTGCAACCATTGTCTTTTTTCTGTTTTCTGTGTCTTGTTCGTTTTCATATTTTCGTTTAGATTATTATAGTTATCTTCTTCTTCAAAGATTTATTTTTAACTTTATGAGTTAAACCTTAAATTAATAATTTTGAAGTGGGGATAGAGGGCACCATATAACTCCCTTGATCGTACTGGGACTCGTTTCTGAGATTTAGCGGCACGCACATTGTAGTACACTTTCTTTTATAATATGCATTGATTATAATTTGATCAATTTTATCTAAGTAAGGTAAAATTGACATTAATTTGGGCACACAGAAATGCCCATAATACACTTCTATCGATTTGTTACTTCAGTGGCTTTTAGTGTAACACGGTTGCATGCTTTGAGCTGGCTTCATTTACATTACTTAATAATATAAATTATTTGTTTAGAGTTTAGATTGTTTGTCGAGATATGCAATCTCACTTACAATCGTCATACCGAATAGTTACTTTTGATTGCAATGAAGTTGACCATTCAAGGTAACAATAGCCTATAAATACTGGAACTAATGCGCTGTAACTAATGCATTAGTATACGCTACATTAACCCCTCAGGTCTCATGCATATTCTGTCGGGTCGGAAAATTTCCACTTCGCAATATAATCTAAATAATTGTTTTTGAAAAGTGTGAAATACACTTTCAAATATTATCATCAGAAATAAACATATATTTTTTTTAACTATTAAATTTTTTAATGCAAACTTTAAAAAGTTTAACTTATGTTTTTTCTACCTAAATTTCTATTTTTAATTTAAATTAAAATTTTTCTACCTAATTTTACCACAATTTCTATGAGACCTAGAGTTATTCCCAAAAGCTAACAAAAAGACTATATATATATTAATACACAGTTTATCGACCGCTCACTCTTCGACTTTACGCGAAAACCGACCACTCTGCCCCTCGCGTTTCACCCACCTTAAGATTCACTTTCGCTTAAAGTCACATTCAGCCACCCTCAGTACTTTGATTTTGTGAGGTCAATTTTTTTCGACAAAATTAGCGCCTTATTCACAGAAAAACTGACGCGAATCAACGGCGAAAACTAGAACCAATAGTAAAATTATACTCAATTCGGCCAGGTTACATTTCCCGCCGACAGGTTCGCGTTTCCAAAAAAAAAGATGTCATTTTGGCCATCAGTTTCACCCTCAGTACTTTGATTTTGCGAGGTCAATTTTTTTCGACAAAATTAGCGCTTTATTCACAGAAAAACTGACGCGAATCAACGGCGAAAACTAGAACCAATAGTAAAATTATACTCAATTCGGCCAGGTTACATTTCCCGCCGACAGGTTCGCGTTTCCAAAAAAAAAGATGGCATTTTGGCCATCAGTTTCACCCTCAGTACTTTGATTTTGCAAGGTCAATTTTTTTCGACAAAATTAGCGCTTTATTCACAAAAAAACTGACGCGAATCAACGGCGAAAACTAGAACCAATAGTAAAATTATACTCAATTCGGCCAGGTTACATTTCCCGCCGACAGGTTCGCTTTTCCAAAAAAAAGATGTCATTTTGGCCATCAGTTTCAATGCAAATGAAAATGCTATGAATATTGAGTCAAGTCAGGGATCTTAGACGTCAAATTTTTAGCCTAACAAAACAGACTTTTCACAGTTTTCGGTAGTGGCTTTACGGTACGCGGCATTGCGGCCCCAAAACCGATTCCGGCTTGGATGTTTTTCAAAAATCTAATACAGTAGAGAATTCCGCAACTTTAAATACCAAAATTACATGCCCATCCCATATAAAAAAGTTCAGGAGATGCTGACAAAACTCGACATTTTCCGAAAAAAAATCATCAAAACACGTGCTTACAGATTCCACCGGAAGTTTAAATTTTTCTAGCCAGTTCAAATTAACACGTTATTCATTCGGGGTAGGTACCTACTTATTTCGGTAGTATTGCAAATATGATGAAAAAAGCAAAGATTGCCGGAATTGAAGGAAATGCGCAGGTACCTACCCGAATACGTAGATACACAATTATTTAGGTTTTAATGCAATACTAAGGTAAGGTTGTTCCGATGATACTGAATAATTCAACTTTTTTTTAAAGTTAATTTTCACGTTCTGTATTGGATCTACTCAAGTTCTGTTATTTTATCATTAAAGGCCAGTTACATTACAAAACTGAACGCGTGTTCTAGGTAGGTACTTACTTGCAGGGACTTTTTTCCTTTAAAAATCAAAACATGATATTGAATAAATTTATTTGTGCTGAAAAGAAATTTTATAAAATTATTTTATACTCAACAACATAATGGCGCCGTTTTGGTGAAATATTACAACAAAGTACCTACTTAGTACTTAGCCGCGCAAAATGAAATACAATACAACTACAAGAGTGACCTCTGGCATCATAAAATTTTGCATTGCTAAACAGTGCAACCGATTGTGATGAAACTTTTGGAATTTGATGTACGCATCCCCTCGATTCTTTCTGTATAAAAAAGTGAGCTCTGGCATTATGAAATTATGCATTGCTAAACCGTTCATCCGATTGCGATAAAACTTCTTTACGCACCCGCGAAATGGGGGGTAAGCTGGTGAATGCGTTACGAAAGAGAATATAAATATTATACATTTTATGCGAACAGTAATCGATGCGAATCGATGGTGATCGGGTGAGGCGAACGGTCGGGCCTTTACGCACGCTTGACTTGAGGAGTGATAAGGATAGGGAGGCCGATGGGGATGGGGACGGGGACGGGGACCGGGACTGGGATGGGAACCGAGACGGGGACGGGGACGGGAATGGGGATGGGGACGGGGACGGGGACAGGGGCGGGGACGGGGACGGGGACTGGGACGGGGATGGGGATGGGGATAGGGATAGGGAAGGGGATGAGGAGGGAAAGGATAAGAGGGAGATGGAGATATAAGTTGAAGTTTTTTTATATTTTTAATTGACTATTTGCCCGTAAATAAATAAATTAAATACAGCTGGTACCCGGCATGCGTTGCAAGGCCACTGTAATCTCGGGATCAACTTAACTGTAATGGTTCCATCCCAACTCCCGGGAAACTACGTTATAATGCAAGCCCTGCACTAAATAACATTATATTCAACGGGTACCCGGCATGCGTTGCAAGGTAACTGTAATCTCGGGGGTTAACTTAACTGTAATGGTTCTATCCCAACTCAATGCCTGTGCAAGCGCCTGCACTATATAACATTATACACAACGGGTACCCGGCATGCGTCGCAAGGCTATTTTAATCTCAGGTCAATTAAACTGTAATGGTTCCATCCCAAGTCCCGGGAAATTACATTATAATGCAAGCACCTGCACTAAATAACATTATATACAACGGGTACCAGGCATGCGTTGCAAGACCATTTTAACCTCGGGGTCAACTAAACTGTAATGGTTCCATCCCAGAACCCGGGAAACTACATTGTAATGCAAGCACTGCACTATATAACATTACATACAATGGGTACTCGGCATGCGTTGCAAACTCACTGTAACCTCGGGGTCAACTAAACTGTTATGGTTCCATCCCAAGTCCCGGGAAACTACGTTATAATGCAAGTTCCTGCACTATATAACATTATAAACAACGAGTACCCGGCATGCGTTGCAAGGCGACTTTAACCTCGGGTCAAATAAACTGTATTGGTTCCATCCCAAATCCTGGAAAACTACATTATAATGCAAGCACATGCACTATATAACATTATATACAACGGGTACCCGGCATGCGTTGCAAGGCGACTTTAACCTCGGGTCTACTAAACTGTATTGGTTCCATCCCAAATCCTGGAAAACTATATTGTAATGCAAGCACCTGCACTATATAACATTATATACAACGGGTACCCGGCATGCGTTGCGAGGTCTCTTTAACCTCGGGTCAACTAAACTGTATTCTTTCCATCCCAAATCCTGAAAAACTACATTATAATGCAAGCAACTGCACTATATAACATTATATACAACGGGTACCCGGCATGCGTTGCAAGGCCTCTTTAACCTCGGGGTCAACTTAACTATAATGGTTCCATCCCACGTCCCGGGAAATTACATTATAATGCAAGCACCTGCACTTTGAAACATTATATACAACGGGTACCCGGCATGCGTTACAAGGCTACTTTAACCTCGGGGTCAATTAAACTGTAATGGTTTCATCCCAAGTCCCGGGAAACTACATTATAATTTTTGATATTTAACCGATTGATATTTGATTTAACACACACTCCTTCTCGCTTCATCCACGTTTACACGCAAATCGCATAGTGTTTTAACCCGTTAGTTGCTTTTGCAACGGGCCCAGCTAGTAAGGATTAATGTGTGACATCTATTGACTTTTCTGCAAGTCTAGGATGAATTTTTTTTTAACTAAATGCAATATAAATAATGTCTTCGATAAACATATCCATTTTTATTGTAATGTGAGACATCTATTGACTTTTCTGCAAGTCTATTATTATTTTGTCTTCTATTATTTTTGAAATAACTTAAAATTCAAATTGTAATATTTAATCGAGCGGATATTACCATTTTGTTGACTGTAATGTAATGTTGTTGCAGGACACGACCAGTGCGCCGGTGAATACATAGAGCGCGACGGCAAGAAGTTCAAACTGTTCTACGGCATGGCCAGCGCGGAGGCCATGCAGAAGCACTCGGGCGGCGTGGCCGAGTACCGCTCCCCCGAGGGCAAGGCCGTGGAGGTGGCGTACCGGGGCGACGTGGAGGACACGGTGCGCGACATGCTCGGCGGTCTGCGCTCCGCATGCACCTATGTGGGAGCCTCGCGACTGCGCGAACTGCCGCGCAGAGCCACCTTCATCCGCTGCACCCAGCAAGTCAACACCTTCTACAGCTCCTAGATCAACATCTTCGAACAACTTCTAGCTGCCATCTATTTCTAGATCAACACCTTCAAATGCTCCAATGCTGATGCCTTCTGAAGAGCGATTCTATATCTTTTGTGGGATTGTTATGAGATAATGGACGTGATCTCCTATCAGATTTGTGTGATTTTCTACGACTGTTGTTTGCTTTTTCTATGGGCCGATGTCAGGTTTCAGCAGTGTTTCACATATTTTAGTTTAAAACACGATTTCCGGCAAGTATGCATGGTTATTTATTCATTTTATGTACGTTTTAAGTTATATACTGTGGTTATATGCATGGCAAAGTATTACTTGAACTTTTAATGTCAGTAAACTAGACGATAGCCAAACGTTAGTGTGAAATTCGAATATTCGACATCTCCACCCGTTGCTTTTTTATTTAATTACTTTGCCGTGCATATTACCACAATATACAACTTGAAATGTACGTTAAATGAATAAATAATCATGCGTGCTTGCAGGAATTCGTATTTAAAACGATCTAAACTAAAATATGTGATAGCAGCTGAAACCTGCCATCGGCCTGTAGAAAAAGCAAATAACATCACACGAGTCTGACAGGAGATCACATCCGTTATCTCTAACGATCTCAGAATCGCTCTTCTGACCGTGTGATTTTCTTACTCTATATGCAGCAGGTCAATGCCTTCTTGCTCCTAAGCATCACCTTCTTTTAAATCAACATCTTCTATAGCTCTTGGGTGCCATTCTTTTAGGTACTAATCTCGCCACCCTCAAGGTAAAAACCTCTTACAGCTCCTAGGCACAAATATCTTCTAGGTCAATATCTTCTACAACTCTTAGGTGCTACGTACCGCGATATATGCGCACTTGCATATTCCAGCAGGTCATCTTCTGTCACAGTTCCTGGTGGCTGGAATATACCTGCTACTGTTTGACCTTTATTCGCTTCAACCGGCGAACGAAATCGCCCCCATTTTGCTCAAGCACAAACAAGCATTTTGTTTTAAACATTTAACACACTTTAAATGCACAAAACTATTTATTATTACTAATTTATTTTTGACATACAGTTGAACTACGAATATCCAAACCAATCGAGTTACAGTGACTTCTGCTTTCTGTATCCTCGGTCAAGGTAATCGCCAATCTAGTTTGTACATACAGTAGAATCCGGATATAACTACACTCAAGGGGCCAGCGATACTTTGTCATACTAACCGGACGATGCACAAAATTACCGGATAATTTAAGCTTGTTTTTATATGAGACACGCCGAACTCCATTGCGAGGGTTGCATTTGATTCACCGGTTTCTAAGCGATGTAATATAGCACTTTTTTCTTCAATTGAAAGACTCTTTGGCTTCACAGAACTCATCGCGTCGAGCTTTTAACCTAGTCACAAACAGATGATAAACACTGACTGTGATTTACGCGTGCTAATAAAGATAGGTGTTAGTGCACGGGGAGTAGGCGAGACACGGGGCAGCGAGGTATTGGTGCGTAGGTTTTGTAAACAAAATACTGCGTGTCGTTCTAACCGGACGAATTATCATTAAAATAGGTCGCTTAAAACGGAGTCGTACTAAACGGATAAAATCCTACTAAAATCTATGAAACCTTACTTGAGTTTACATTGTCGTCTCTAAAAATGGTAAGCCGTTGTAAGCGAAGTCGTTATATCGGAATTCTACTGTATATACATATTAAGGCTGTTTTAAACTATCTTCACATTTGGTGACCATCAAATTGCCATTTTTAACTTTTTACATTAGGACAGTTCCTGTTAAACGCTGATTCTTCGTCCATTTCAGATTTTTTTTAAAATATGACCGTTAGGCTTGATGCTATCAAAATTTGATCAAGAGCAAAAGATTTTTCTGTTTTCAGATTTTTGATCGAGTTTCGCTAAATTTTTCTTCATTCAATATGTAATGCAATTTGTAAATGAAAAATTTCGCAATAATGTAATAACGTTGCATGATTCGGTGCGGTTTGGATATTTGGCGCTTTTCTATTCTTCCGACGTGATAACAGGCTACAACTTGACACAACTTTGCAAGCGGCCGAAGAAGGAACCAATACAAAATTAACACACTCGGAATTAAAACACTAGAATATAAAAGAAAATCTGACAAGTGTCGATGCATATATATGTATGCCAATTTGAAAGAATGCTGATGTCGCTAATAATTTACATATTAGAACTTTGGACTCCTGGGCCCCAGATTGGTTAATGGAATTATCGATATTTGATCAAATTCACCACACAATTTAAGAGGTGGGTATGGGTACCGCCGCCCAGTAAACCATTTATTGGACAACCAACACCTCTGCCATAGGTTAAACCAAATGGTTCGCTACGTTTGGTGACTTAGCAGGGGTGCCCGGGTTCATGGGGCGGTGGATGCGTCTGCCCCTTTTTACCTCCCAGCAGGCTCTCTCGATTCATCGCCTTGCACCACAGTGGGAGGGATTATTTCAAACGTCCATCACTCCGAGACACTTTCTCCCTACCCCGTGCATACCTTTTTTCTTCCCAGATCTTCCTTTCCTTAAAAAACTCTCCACACAGCATCCTCAAAGATGTCGTAGGCCTTGAGGGAAATTAATTTCCTCAGGGCCTCCTGTGTGCTAATGTTAAAAAAAGACAAATGGAAAGTAAGTCGGTTCACATTTTCAGCAGATACAGCCGAATGCAATGTTAACTGTGTCAAGGTGTGCCTTGTATATTTTTAGTTACCAAAGATTTATTCATTATTATAATATGAATGCCGGGACGTACCGAAAGTATTAACTTAGTATTAAACATACCGCACATCCATAGAAAAGTGTCATAAGCCAAAATTTTCTATTTTACATTTTATCTCTGAAGAGTAAAGTGATTGTGATTATCTATGCCACACGAAAACTGTATTTAAGTTAGATCACTTCATCTCCGCAAGATGTCACTAGTATGTCTTTTCATTAACTATTTTGACTTACAACACTTTTCTACGGCATGTGTGATATATGTACAACTGTTACAGTATCACCGATTAGTCTAGTCAGATGTGATAACTCTAGCCTATGCTCTAGTTGTGGAAAAAACAACCTCAGTACCTCAATTCAAATCCGTTTTTAAGTAATGTATATTGTAAATCTTCCCACTTTAATAATATGGCTTGTACAATTAAATTGTTACCATAGACATTCAAATTGATAGACCAGCCCAAATTTGGGTAGCTATCGCTTAAGAGTATTAACAGTGCTATGGGTTCCTACCCAGGCGTCGCTAGCTAAGTCCATCGTTGCACAATTTCAGCTTGTGATGATTGTTAAAGGAGGAATTTGAATATTTTCAGGTTTTTCTTAACCACTCCGACCCGTAGCGTGTTTACACGACAATATAACAATAGCAGTCAAGTACAATAAGCGTGTTTTCACGTTAACGCGTGTGTTCCCACAGAAATTGTTATAACTCTGTTATTGATCTAGTGAAAACCCTAAAACAAAAAGTAGTAGATTCATACTGAATCAAGATTCACATTTCTATTCAAAGTTGTCCATAGAAGTACATAAAAATACTTATTTTGTAGAAACAGTTTTCACCCGCCAAATCGCCTATGCGCCGTTAGACATTGTTTATTATACATTTATACAATAGAATAAATATATATATTTTTTAAATAATCTATGATTTTAGTACCGTTTTTACATAAAAACATCATGTGAGTCATTTTTACAATTTTTTTATGTTTGCATTCTAAATTTTAATATTTACAAATGTTAATATTTATTTGTAATATAACAATTTGAAAGCTTATTTTATAAACTTTTAAAACAGTTTTTAGTATTCGGCTACGTTCAGAAATGTTTCATTTATAGAGCTTTAATTGCGAAGCGGTAATAACACAAAGTTTTTATAAATCTGTCAGTTCGTTTAAGACAAAAAACTTGCACAATCGCAAAATACCGGAGTGGTTAACCTGTGAATGTTTCTCTTTTCAACCTTTGACATGCCTTAGATGCAAAACAAATCTTTTGTTACTAGGGGTCCCGGAGATACCCCATGCATTTTATCATTATAAAATTATTTGTAGGTTTTGTAGGAGTACAAAAAATAACAATTGAATAAATTTCACTATTTAGACTGATGCACGGAGGATAGTAATTTTAGAAATTTTGGTTACACATGTTGACAATGAGAAGGTAAAAAGAATTGTGGATTTTGAGGTTGTCTTTTCTGTAGCTGGACTAATTATGTATTTTTTGGAATCTCTGGCAGTATTGAGTCTCCTAACATGGTGAGTTTATAATATATATGTATAATATATATTGAATATTTGCGGGGTTTGTGTTGTTATGTACATATAACCTACAACCGCCTATTGGGTGTAGAGTTTAGGTCAATTTGTAAATATATAATATATTTATTTTAAATAATGTAATCTGGCTGAGTGTAGTGGTCAGCGCAAATTGTGGAAGCTTTGCGATTGCCCTTATTAATAAATAAATAAAATTGTTTGGTAAATATGGCCACTTTCATTTCATATTGTTTATTGCATGTTCTATAAATATATCATCAGGAGTTTCACAAGGCTCACATGTTGGACCTCTATTATTTCTTTTGTTTGTCATTGATATAATTTATATATATTTTTTTTAACCATCTGGAGCCAGTGGACCTACGGCATCCAAAATTGGGGTTTGTTGTGAGGCTGAAGGTAGTGGGAAGAAGGAGATAGGAAAGTTGAAGATGAGGAAGTACCAGTCTATTTATATTTAGATCTGTAAATATACTTCTACTTATATTATTTTATACTAGCGCAGTTAGTAAATGATGCTTTCTTGAAAATAGAAAAAGCACAGACCCTAGAAAAATTACAAAATTTAACTTTAATTGTCAAGATTAACCCTAAAAAAATTTATCAAAAGGATTTATGTTAAGGATTTATTAAATTCTGGATACGCAGCCGAGGATCTTACCATTAGGCCACGGAGGTTGTCAGATAATAATAAAGCATACAGTTTCAATCAACAATTTTAATGATAGAATACAAAGATGAACATCAAGACCTGAATTACCCTCTAAAATCTATCAAAATAATACATCAACGCAATTGAACCCTTAAGCGGAAAAACAGTATTATATTACGAAATAGTTAGTTCTGGCATATTGGCTGTTAAGGTGATACAAGAACTAATAATCTAGTCTTTCGTAGATGAATTAATTGTTTTCCAAGTTTAATTATTTTAGGTAAAAACGCTTTTTACAAGTTGTGCTTTAAAATATTAAGATGAATTAATTGTTTGCGCCCGTGCATATGTAAAATGAATATGTATGAATAAATATTTTTGTCCATGAACAAACTCAAATATTTCAAGAAAGGCTATCAAATACAGAATTCGATTGAATCACCGATGAAATATTGTACTTGTGTGCCTTTCTTGAAAGAATTGAGTTTGTATAAGGACAAAACTATTTATTATTAATACTATATGTATTAATATTGCACATGTTTGGGTGCAAACAAATATTTTATCTTAACACACTTCAGATGGGAAGGGCAGTTCTACCTTTTACTTGAATGCCTGCACTCTTTGTAAGGGTCTCAACTATGTATATGTAAAAAAACATATAAATATATACATATGTATATGTGATACAAGATGGAAAAAATTGTACGGAAAAAGGGTGCACTACTAGCCATCACTCTACGCCTTGTAATGCCACTGTGTTTGAGATTTTAAAACGATTAAAGTTATGAACGTATATGTCGCATAATAATAATAATAATAATGGTCTTTATTCCAGGATGTGGGTAGGTGAGTGCATAGGTACATACATACATACCCACATCCCATAGAGCGTAATTTGAATGTATCTGTTTTTCCGCATAGGTGCTCAATTATAATACAATATAACAAGTGTGGCAAATAATTGACGGGCCTCTTTGGCGCCTGTGTGCATTTGAGATCGTTGGAAACCCAAAAATATGGTGGAAGCTTTGCGATTGCCTTATAAATAAAAATTGTTTGGTAAATACGGTGACTTTCATTTTATATTACATTTTGTATGTTCTATAAATACAACATCAGGAGTTCCACAAGGCTCACATGTTGAACTTCTATTATTTCTTTTTTACGTCTTTGATATAATATGTATATTATTTTTTTTAATCATCTGGAGCCAGTGACCTTTTTAAAACATATTTAAAGGACGCTGAAAGTGTGGGTGTTGGAATGTTGATCAGAATCAGAAAAAGAAACTTTTAAGGTCGGGGTGTTTTGCAGAAACTCAAATGTAACATTGTCATCAAATGGCAAAACAGCGCCATTTTGTTTTATTTGACATTTAAAATTTCTTTGTTAAACGTCGATTATATCCGTTTCAGCTTTCTGTCAAATTGTAATCAGCTGACAAGTTTAACAACATGACAGTTGCGCTTTTCTGCTTATTAAAAATTGTTCAAAAGCTGGAAAGGGGCTAGATTGGCGTTTAATGTGACCTTTTAAATGTGAAAAAAACAAAATGGCGCTGATTGGCTATTTGACCACAATATTACACTATTGATTGACGACAATATTACATTAATAATACTCAGGTTATTAGACAACAGTTACATTTAAATTTAAGTGAAACACATTAACCTGAATTTTCTACACATTTTTAACAGTAAACATTTTTGTGAAAATACCCTATTCTATATAAGAATTTTTATCCAAGATTTACAGTGCTGCATGTATAAGTTGGTGAAAAAGGAGGGGCTGTCGTATATAACACTTTTTTTACATTAGCTTCACACAGGAGGCCCTGAGGATAATAATTTCCCCAATAAATAAAGACTTGGACTAACCTCACCCCATGAACCTGGACACCCCTGCTAAATCACCAAACGTAGCGAATCATTTGGGGTGACCACAGAGGTGTTGGCTAAAAAGGTTTTAGGTGTGGTTGCCAGATTATAATATAACCATAGGAGTGCTTTTTGCCACAATATGGCATTATTTAAAATACCTCGGATTGCTTTGCTGCCAATTTTGGTAAATTTTCCCTTATTTTTAAGTAATTAAGTTGAAGTTCACGATTTTATATTTTTTTATAAATCCTACGAATATATGACAATCAACAAAAGATAAGTGAATTCATTAGCTATATAGAACTATAATCAGTTTGTATGTCTCCACATTAAAATTCGGAGGTATGATTTTTTAATGTTGGCGAAAAATATTCAAAATGATCACCAAAAAACCTCAACCAATAAAGATTTAGCATTAGTTCATGTTTACGCCACTGTCAACTTTTACATGTAGCCCTGTATTATCGTTTTAATTTCTGGTTTATTATGTCATTTTTATCAGGAACATTGAATTTTTTATCCGGGCAAATTCAATCCCTAATTCATTTAAGAATATCCCAGTATTTTTTTTCTTAAATTAAAACATCAATTTCATACAAGATAAGATTTCGACAATAAATACGTATCTAATAATATTATTAAAATGTGAACATCACTAAGTTGGATTTCGCCTGGTAGGTTTTATCAATGACGTGATCTGTGTGCGAAAGGAAAAACTGGAAAAAGGATAATTCAAAATATGCTCCAACCACTTGAGCATTTTTGGTGACATTTTGGCGACATTTGCGAATCAAGCGTTCGCCGGTCAAAATGTGGCCAATTTTAATATTTTATAACATTTATTGCAATTATTTAAAAAGTTCCTGTGCGTTGTATACTTAGGGTGATATTCAAAAGAATTAATTATCTGCTTGTATCGAATGTGTCAAAGAAATCAGTGTGTATCGAACGAGTCCACGAAAGCAAATGACAACTAAAAAATTCGAAAGTGGAATTTACGTTTACCACACAGTACCATGCTGCCAGCACACACATTTACTTTATCAACCAATCGATGTGCAAACAACGCATCTTCCAAACGATGTGCAAACCGCTATTACGTTCTTCAAATAACTTATCAATTGAAAACATACATGCAATTGGTAATAAATACATGCGGCATCAAAATCGGACTCGAAAATATGTCTAAATAACCACTTAATACCTCCACCAGAGACTACAGACAGCAATGACCACCACCAAGCAAATGGTTCACTATTTACGTTGCCCCCACTCTGCGACCAGCCGAGTTACTATTGGTCAATGCTGAACAAAGGAAATCTCTCGAAAACTTGGAGCTAAATTTCGAGAAATTGGTGATAATTAGATCAATAAATAAATATCATCGCCTAAAAATGGAATTATAAGGAAGAATAACAACTTGAAAACTGACGTCTACCAGTGATTGTTGCGCTTTAAGAAAAATGTTTATTCTTCAATATTGTACTTTATATTACATATGTAAACTAATACATTTTCTTGTAAATACTATAAAAATGATGTGAGACTTTGGTTTTGGAGATCAGGACTGTCTTGGCAAGGGCTATCACATACAATTTTAACACATCTGACCAAATATGCAAATCGTAGCCATCAGAAAAAATACCTAACACACAGACAAGTTATGCTTTAAAATATTATGATGAAGTAATTGTGTGCGCCTGAACATCCGCAAAATGAATATTAATAAATAGTTTTGTCCATAAAAAAACTCAAATTTTTCACGAAAGGCTAACAAATACAATATTGGATTGAATCACGAAAGCAATATTGTATTTGTTAGCCGGTATTGAAAGATTTGAGTTTGTTTATGGACAAAACTATTTATTCAGATTCATACTGTGGATTGTTAGGGATGTTATGGATGTTATGATGTTAGGGATGTTATGGAGCAAAAATATCCATAACCGTAAGGAAACGTACCCATACTACGTGACCAACTTTTTGCAATTTGTACGTTCCCTAAATGAAACCGATATAAAAGTTTCGGATAGTTTCGGATAAAAGCGGAGTCTAAATGACAGGTTACGACAGGTTTTTGTTTGTTTTGCCCGGCCGAGCCATCACTTGTCCAGGGTTCCCAACTTAGGGGTTTTCCCCCCAAATTTAGGGGGTAAATAAGTGGGATGGGATTTTTTTAGGGGTTTAATATGTTTAGTAAGTATTTATTAATATTTATTTATTAAGATTTTTTTAGGGATTTTGTGACTCCATTTTTTTAAAAGTTTTATTACTTACATCGTAAACACGGAGCACTCACACACTTCACAATTTTATTTGTTGACCTAGCGACTTCGGATTTGGTGACATCTAGTGAATTATGTTCCAAAAAAATTACTCAAAATATCTCAAAATTTGGATTAACATTTGTCACGATTCCAATTTCAAATGCAAGTATCGAACGTGCATTCTCCATCTATAATATCGTCAAAAATAAGCTGCGGAATAGACTCTCTATTGAAATGTTGCAAAGCATGATTATGGTTTGGTCCACACTAAATCAAAATGGTGGATCTTGCACAAAATTCAATCCATCTCCTAAAATGTTAAGTTTATTCAATGTCAACATGTATGATTTTAAAAAATCTTATTCTCCCAATAAAATGAAGTAGTATTGTAATATCCGTAACCGAAATTATCCGAAACTAGCAGATAATCCGAAATAATTTCATATCTGTAACCGTATCCGAAACCGATATAATATTATTCCTATATCCGTATCCGAAATGTCACATCCATAACATCCCTACTGTGGATATACGGGCCCAAACAATTAATTGATCTTAATGTTTTAAAGCCTAACTTATAAAAAGCGTTTTTTCCTAAAATAATTATACTAGCGCCATCTATAAAAGGGTGGTAGATTATTTTGAATTATTTTGAGTATCATCTAAATTATTGATGAGTAATCACAAAGAACACTTAGTAGTTTCACTTTTGAACAAGAGATGTCTCGCAGAATGCAGATTTCATGCATTTATAAATTTAACTAATCTTTTAATTAATTAATCTTTTTTACGAATCTTAAAAATATGGCATAAACGATTAAATATAGGTGCGTTCAATGGCTCTTTAACACTATAAGCAGTTTAAATGCCTCCATATTCAAATTCAGAGGTGTGATTTTTTTTAATGATGGCGGGAAAATTCCAAATTGGATGCTAAGAAATTCCATACGTTGGAAGCGTTTTTCAATTATTAACGCGAACGCTCGAGTGGCTAAACATCGTTAGCATTATTATAGTTCTATATACTTAGGTACCCCTTTGTCCTTCCGTGTTTTTCTAATATTGAATTGCATCATTTTTTTTTTAATTTGACAAATTTTTCTTGCAAAATAATCGATATTATGTAACTAATTTGAATTTGTATACTACCTTTTTTTCCTTTCGCTCACAGAAATAGTAAAAATAGTACATTAAGTTATGTTATTTAATAATTATTATTGTTTGCCACAAACACTTACCGATTAGATAACAGTGCAAAGTTATAAACAAAAGCATTACAAACTAAATAAGAACAGTGTAAAAAACTTTAAATCAACAATACATTTATGGTAAATAAAATTTTATCAAAATCATAGGTAGGTACTTATAAAATATTAATAAATCTAAATAAGTATTGGCTTAGATTTCTCTTTGAGAATAGAAAATAAAATATATACGCTTAATTAGTAAAATATCACAAAGCATAAAAAGATTGTGTTCTTCATTTCTAGATAAAATGTTAAATCTAAATCATTTCCCATTCCAAAGCTTTTAGCTATAACTGCATAAAAAATAGTTAAAACATTAAAAATGAATAAAATATTTAGGTACAATACCATAAAAAAGTTAAGAATAAGTAAAAAAGACTTGAACACATTACATATATAGACACTTATTGGACTCATAATAACATTTATATTTTCAAAAAACTGGATTACATTAAAATACTGTAGATTACAGGTTGGATTCCGAAGAAGTAATGATTATTACAATTTGGATTCCAAACAAATACTGCAGATTACAGATTGGATTCCAAAGAAATACTGAATAATACAGATTGGATTCCAAAGAAATACTGAATATTATAGATTGGATTCCAAAGAAATACTGAATATTACAGATTGGATTTTAAAGAAATATTGATTATTACAGATTGGATTTCAAATAAATACTGAATATTACAGATTGGATTCCATTGAAGTACTATGGATTACAGATTGGATTCCAAAGAAACACTGATTATTACAGATTGGATTCCATTGTAGTACTGTAGATTACAGATTGTGTACCAAAGAAATACCAAACATTACAGATTAGGCAAGAAATACTAAATATTTGAGTCCATTGAAGTACTGGGGATTACAGATTGGATTCCAAAGAAATACTGATTTTTTCAGATTGGATTCCAAAGAAATACTTAATATTACAGATTGGATTCCATTGAAGTACTGAGGATTACAAATTCCATACCAAAGAAATACCGAATATAGATGGAATCCAAAGAAATACTGAATATTACAGATTGGATTCCAAAGAAGTAATGAATATTATATATTGGATTCAAAAAAAAAAACTTTATCTTAATTACATAATAATTTTTTTTGGATGATTGGCATAGTGCCATTTTTGTGAAAAGTGACCTCAATGGCGCTATTTTCATATAAATAAATACTGATGATTATGTGTTGGACTTCTAAGAAACGCGAATTGGATTCCAAAAATATATAAAATATTGGAATCCAAACAAAGTCTTAAGAAACGCAATATTGGATTTATTAGAACAACAACTGTCGATTACATAATATTGTATTGGAATCCATATAAAACTGTAGATTAAAATAGAATTCCAATCGGAACGAATGTACAATAAAATAATTGAATAAAAAAATGCTAAGGTTTAAAAAATTATATGCTGAATTCCAAAGATATTCTGTACGTTGAATTTTGGATTCCAAAGAAATTCTTAAGTTCATATTAAGCATAAAACTGTAGATTATAAATTGGATTCCAAAGAAATACTGTTGATTGTAAATTGGATTCCATATGAATAACATAAAATAAAAATTGGACTCTGAAAAAATTCATTACATATATTGGATTGCACTCAGTTAAATAAATTTGACTTCAAGGAATAAATTTGCCTCAGTTAAAATGGTTTACATAAGGCGGAATACTTTTTGGAATACATTAGACTCATCCGCATATGGATGTAGAACAGAACAGCCAGATGTTCCGGAGATCATTGGGGGCACGGGGGGCCCCAGAGAAGCCCTAGAGCTGCGCGGGGTGCAGCTTGCGTTCCTCCTCAGCGTCTTGGCGTGCCTGGTCGATAGCGGAGGCAGTGGGAACCCCGCACGGGGGCTCCAACAGTTCCCCCTCAAATTGCATTATATTCTCCGCTTCCTCTGCAAAGCACAATCAGAAAAATTCTTAAGTCAAATTTATTTATTATTACAGACTATTATTACTAAGGGCCTTCGCTCATGGAGAAACCGAAAACTGCTTGGCAACTGCATTCACGGCATAACTCAATTTATCAACCTCCTGAACAAAATCGATATTTTTCTGATCAGATATATCGCAAATTACTCGAAAACTTGATAGGTCGTGAGCCGTTACCATGGCAACTGAAACGCGATGGCCGTAGCGACCAGCACTGCTAGTCACCGCGTCGCCCTTGACAACTGGTCTCAAGTTGTCTGTGTGCGGACCGCCATTGAAATTCATAAGTTCCTTTCCTGTGGATAGAGATTGAGTCGCCAAATGGTGTTTTTCGGTTTCTCCATGAGCGGATGGCCTAACACCTCTGCCATAGGTCACCCCAAATGGCAAGCTTGGTGATTTAGCAGGGGTGCCCGGGTTCATGAGGTGCGATCTGTCAAGGTCTTGACGGCGGATGCATCTGCCCACCAGCTGTGTGATGGTCTGAATCTGGAGATGTCAGTTGAGGGAGACCTTTTGACTTCTCCAGCCGTACTCTCTAGACCCGTTGCCTTGCACTGCAGTGGGAGGGATGGATTCACATCACGTCACTCTTGGACCTCCAAACCTTTTACCTTCCTCTTCCTATCAATAAAAAAATCCTTCAAACATCATCCACAAAGATTACAGGAGCCCCGAGGGAAGTTAATTTCTGTTTGCCCCCTGTGTGAAGATATCGATCGTCAGTTGATTAGTCAGACATATCCAAAAAATAGAAATTAGAGTTGACTATGCAGTTATATGTAAAAGTGTACCCTCTATCTGGTACATTACTCAGATTACTCTTAAACACTACCCAATCAATTATAATGCAGAAAAACTTGTAGTGAAATAAACAAAAAAATTGATGTTTCTAGTCACCAATAGGATATTTCAAAATATCATTCTAAGCACCGGGCCGTTATGCCTCCCAGTGTTATTTCATAGCATATTTAATACGTAAAACACAGAAATCTGTAAATAATATTTGATTTATGTGAGTATTAGAATATTGTTTTCCTTATTATCTCAAAACTTAGTATTTGGAGATGTCTGACTAATAAACTAGATTATTGATATTATTAGTGCAAAATCAGTTATTGTTAAAGGATTAGTTTTTTATTTAAAACTGTCATTGAAAAATTCATTTGACGGCCTCCATGGTCGAGGGGTAAGGCTTTTGTAGGTAAGCGATTGTAGGTAAATTTTATTTGGTTTATTTGTGTTATTTCACAATTTTATCATTTAAAAATAATATATAGTATATTGCGGCCCGTTCCAGAGTGGAAGATACTCTCAGAATCGCCCTGGTGTAAGACCATCATTCAGAATTGAAACGATGCCCGAAATGACTTTAGCCGTGTTTGGTGACTAGATCTATATGGCCATCTCCTTCCCCTCCCCACTACCTCCAGCCTCACAACATACCCCGATTGGGGATGCCATAGTCTCCGTGGCTTCAGTCGGTCGGGGGCAATCGGGAGTGCTTTGGTACTGCAAATCTGTAAACAAGTCATTACAGTACAAATTGAAGAATATGCAAGGATAATTACGTATGATTCTCTGCATTTTGTTGCCGTACGCGTAGTCCAGCTGGTATCCAACGCAGAAGAAGAGTGGCAGCAGTGGCGCCACCACGTACGCCCGCTTCGTACGGCGGAACCTGGGCACAACACCGCTCAAGTTAGTTCTACTGTCACCAGTGCAATTTGTGTAAGTTTGATTAGGTTTCATCACACAACCGAAACTGGTTGGTGTTTTATAATTGTTAAACTCATAGTACAAGCAGGAAATACATTACATAGAGAATAAACATACATATTTTTTAACCCTAGAATTAATTAATTCAGTGGTGAGGGCCAATTTCTTAGCTCATTAATTCTGTGGCCAATGGGTTAAGTTATTACAAAAATAAAAATAAGCTGGCTGTTTGGTTTTGAAATGATGATATGCATAGTAGCGTGTGTCAATTATTTCAACTTTTGAATTCAGAAACGCCCGGGGTCTCAAAAGTTGCGTCTTGCAAAGAAAATGAGAACTGCATTTAAATTTATTTTTTAAAAAATGGTTATTAGCCCGCTAAAATGCATTGAAAATCAGAAAACAAACCTAAAACCATTTTTTTTTTAAATTTTTAATAAAATTTTTTTTTCAGTAAACTAACCTTTTAACGTTTGTTTATTATTAAAAAATGCGTACAACTGACAAAAATGAAAAAAAAGTTCAACGTTATGAATACAAGTAAGTCAACAAGAATTCTGATTTTATCCAGAAAAAGTGTTATTTTCCCCTTTTATTTTTTTAACCGACACATCACATATGTTTTAAAAATATATTTTTTTGGTTCTTTGTACTGCAGTTATGTAATGAAATATAAGTTTGGTACAAAATATAAAATATGAACCCTTTGTTTTATTTTTTTTCCAAATCACGAAATCTATTTTTTTCGAAACTTTCGGCCATTTTACCGGGCTAATAGTGAACAATAATTTCATTTTTTTTTACATTTTCGAATAGCTAGAGATCATACGAAACTTTTGAGACCCCGGGCGTTTAAATATAAGGCCATTTGTTTTCTCTCTATGGAGAGCGACACACGCTAATGCATGGGATATCATTTATCCAGTACCTACCCTCCCAAACCATATCACCTTGCTGGAAAAGCAGATGAAAATGGAACAATAACAAAAACATTGCAACAGTCTCAGATATTTGTGATCTTGGAATAACCCTTGATAGTAAACTACAATATAATCTTCATATACAACAAATCACAAATAAAGCTGCTAAAATGTTAGGTTTCATCATAAGAAACACAAAACTTTTCAATAGCATTAATATCATTAAGCAATTCTACTTTGCCTATGTACGGAGTCATCTAGAGTTTGCATTAGTTGTTTGGTCTCCATTTTACAAAATCCACATACACAAAATCGAGGCAATTCAAAACAAATTCCTAAAATATCTTTGTTACAAGTCATTTGTAAGATTTAATAATTATGCAGAGGCAGCTTCACCTTTAAAATTGATTCATTGAGTGTACGAAGGCATCATAGGGATATACTATTCCTGTATAAAGTATTCAACAATAATATTCAATGCCCAGAGTTGCTAAATAAAATTCAATTCAATGTATAGTTTGGCAAATAAGTGTAGAAATTAAATCATTTGGAACTAAACGTTTTCATTACTATGGCAGCACCGAATTATTCGCTTTGCTATGACGTTTCCAATAGCTGTCATGTTATCGCATTTTACGGTTGATTTATTGTCTTAAATCTGAGTAGAAGATCGCTGATTTGATAATATTTTTATTCATTGTTTGCCTGAATTTAATTAAAATGAATAAACCATTACATAGTGATCAAAGAGGGGTTATATTCTGCGTTTTTCAATGCTGCCTAGCCGAGGAACACGTGAAGAAGCTTTTGTCTAATGTAGAAGATGTTTACAAACGAATTGCAGAAGTGACTGGTATGTAGTATAGTTTGTTTAATAAATTTCATTAGTATTACAAGATTTATGCCAATTTTCGAGCGCTTATAGTCATAACAATCTTATTCGAGGTTATGTTTAGAAATCAGAATTTGGCACTTTCATTTGACAATTCATGTGAAGCCACAAGAAAAAGGGAATAACTCAATTAAAAAAATAATATGCAACTTCTTTAAATTCATAGAAAAGTAACTTTTTCTTAATTTTCTATTTCTTTCTTAATGAATATTATCTACTGTGTTTTTTTTAAATACCTTCTATAATAATAATTTTTATGATGTTTTTCACACCCAGGTAAATCTCAATCAACGGTAAGGCGAATCGTCAAGGAAGGGGAAAAAGCAGATGGAAAATTTTAAATACCGGGAAAACGGAAAATGGGGCGCCCTAAAAATGAATTTGATTTTGATATTTGTGCCATTCGTCAGAAAATTCTTTTTTTTTTACATAGTACGTAAAGAAGTCCCAACTTTAAGAACTTTACTAACCGTACTCAAAAAAGACATTGGATTTGATGGTAGCCGGGAATATTTGGGAAAAATTTTGCATTCCATCGGATTTGTTTATAAACTTTGCAATTTTATTTTGAATATTATCTTTATAAATTTGTAATGTTGCATGATAAAAGTATAATTCACTTAATTTTCTGACCTTAAATTGTTTGAATAAAAGTTCTGACGAATATGAGTAGGGTTTTTTAAAATTGTATTTATTATTAGTTTTTGTGATATTTAAATTGTTTGTGTTTTATTTGTATATGTACCGCCCCATCCTTTAATGCCGTATTAATATTATTATTATTATTTCCTAACGAAATAAACGCCCACTTAAAATTTGTTTTGTTTTATTTTACTTATATTAACCCCTCAGAAAATCGCCAATATGCACTTTAAATGTCTTAAACGAAATGACATTTTCGAAAACTTTGTGTTATTACCGCTCCACAATTAATGCTCTATAAATAAAAAATTTCTGAACGTAGCCGAATAGTAATAACTGTTTTAGACAGGTTACAAAATAAGCTTTCGAATTATTATATTAAAAATAAATATTAATATTTGTAAATATTAAAAATTAGAATGCAAACATTAAAAAAATGTCAAAATGACTCATGTGATGTTTTTATGTAAAAACGGTACTTAAATCACAGATTATGTAAACAACAATACTTATTCTATTGTATAAATGTGTAATAAACACTTTTGTAATCTCACTTTTTTATCATTTCATATAAAAATATTTTATAAAAATTAATAATGTCGGGAGCGGGCGACCTGCCCGTAGGAAATTTGGCGGGATAAATTATGTGTCAGACTGCGCGTCTGACAGAATGTTCTTTTTATCTATTTCTATGGACTATTCACTATCGACATTTCACTTTTTATTTTACGGATGTAACTTTTTTTTTTTTTTTACAGTGAATACCGCACAAGAATCTCAACTGCTCCCGTCTGGAGCCAGTGAGACTATGGCATCCCCAATTGGGGTATGTTGTGAGGCTGAAGGTAGTGGGGAGGGGAAGGAGGTGGGGAAGAGGAAGGTTGGGAAGTACCTGGCTATTCAGATCTGGTCACTAAACACGGCTAAAGCCATTTTCAAGCAACGTTTCAATTCTGAATGGTGGTCTTACACCAGGGCGATACTGATAGTATCTTCCACTCTGGAACATGCCGCAAATATACTATATATTATTTTAAATTAATTAATTGTGAAATAACACAAATTAATCAAATAAAATTTATTTGCGCATGCCGGGTTCGAACCCGCGACCTCCGGATTGTGAGTCAAGAGTCTTACCCACTGGACTACGGAGGTCGTCATAACTAAAACAATAACGGAGTTATAACGGTTTCTATGGAGACACACGCGCTGACGCGTAAACACGCTTATTGTACTTGACTGCTGTCGTATTTTTAACGCATATATCTGCTTACGTTGCGGAGGGGTTAAATTACAATTTTACTTCTATTATTTACTTCTATTAAATTATAGTTTTTTGTGCAAAATTTTTGAAAATACAAATACGTTATGAAATATGCATTTTGACCGAAGTGTTTTTTTTAAACATACGTTCATTGTCTTATGAGCCATCTTGGTGTTGTCATTTAAAACCTAAAAAACGATCGCAGCGCCATCATTTATTTTCTACACTTAATTGCCAAACTGTACCTGCACATTCAACACGCTCTTCTGTCCTGTTCAGGGTGGATCAAAGCAAGACAAACTGTAAGCAGAATTCTTGCCTGAACAGTCTATGCAATAGCGTATTATCCAATGTGGACATTTTCAATTGCAAATTTACCAAATATAAGAGGTCCACAAAAGAATATTTCTCTGATGGTTCGTGAATAATGTTATGTTTTTATTGTTTATATTTCTGTTATGATTTGATTTATATGTACAACCTCTCTCCATAGCTACCAATGTATTGATAGATTTTTTGTTTTGAAAATTTTCATTTTATATTAAAAAAAAACTTGTTTTAAGTATAAATATGTATATATTTTTTTGTTTTATATAATTTTTGGATTCATATTCCTTTTTTATAAAATTAAATTACTAATTCTTACTGTGCTGTCTCAGTAGAAGTAAAGTCACAAGGAGGAAATCCATAATTGGTTTTATTTTGGCTATTTAGTACTATGTACAAATGAAATAAATGTAAACTGTCGATTTCCCGAAAATTAATAAATAAATAAAAAATGTCAAGAGTGAATTCAATTTCATTTGTTTCTGAAAAAACAGAAGAATTTGGACTACATTTGAAAGTATTTTGTTGGTTGTTCGGGTTCATATAATATATTCGTTGATGAACTAAATCAAGGAGTTTTTTATACTTATTTGTGTGGTTGTGGCAATAATTACCCAGAGGTACCGCGGTGGAACTATATAAAGTATTTGTTATTGTGTTGTTCGCATTCGGAGAGGTAAGTGATTGGTTGCCCTTCTTCCTTGTAATCCATTATTTTTCCCATACACACATTATCATTCAATTCAAGCAAACACCATTTCTTCTTCGAACTTTGCAAAATAACTTTGTGGTATCATTTTTTTATATAATGAATAAAAAATCACTTTGTTTAAACCACTATTTTTAAAACAAATCAACATGTTTCGACAACAATGTTGTCTTCATCAGGATATGTTACTATAGTAACATATGTTACTATATAGTAACATATCCTGATGAAGACAACATTGTTGTCGAAACATGTTGATTTGTTTTAAAAATAGTGGTTTAAACAAAGTGATTTTTTATTCATTATATAAACACCATTTCGTTTAGTATTTACAGTCCACTTCCAAGTGCATCTGAAGCTGTAATTCGGAAACAGTTTCGGATGCACTTGAGCGGTTAGCGCATGTTTTAGTTGATAGAGTTGGTGTTTAGCTGTTAATTCCAATGGCTAATTATATCTGATGCAGTGCTAGTGTTAATGGTTGTCCAACTGGGGAATGTAAGTGGTGTATGATGAATGGGAAGTACTGACCCGGTGAGCAGACCAGCTGTGGCCAGCACGGAGAAGACCAGCAGCCAGTTGGTGCGATCGCGCTCCTTCGCGATGTCCAGGGCAACCTCGCGCTCGCGCATCTGTTCCAACATCTGCAGGTGGCGCTCCATCTACAAACAAAACATAAGAAACTGCAAGAAACAAATATAAACTAAAACAAATGAAAACAATATATTTTGCACTTTGTCAATCAATAATATAATATGGAATAATGGCTTGGGGAGGAGCAACAAACGCAACTATCGATCATATGTAAATCGCACAGAAAACCATCTTAACACTACTAAACTATATTTTTAACAAAAAAACAAATTTCAACAAACACAAACTATCATTAGTTAGACAAATGTAAAAAAAAAAACATTAAAACTACAAAGGTAAACACGAGCTTTGGAGAAAGACACCACACATATTCATCTTCAAAAACAAAAATAAAAGATTAAAGAACAAAAAAGCAACATTACAAAAAATTGGTAAACTTTCAAAATCACTGAAAATGCTTAATAAGAATATTTGGTAAACTTTGGGGATCGTTGGAAACGGTTAATACGCACTTTTTTTTGAAAATATCTTTTGATTCACCTTAATTACATCAAAAGACAACTATTTGCATTGGGGGAAGTGGAAAATATTTCATTCTAAATTTCGATTACGTAAAATTAAAATTAGCTTTCATTCTGTGAAACGAGACCGTCCATTTTCAAACATTATTTTCAAATGTCATTTTTTTGTGATGTTGGTATTCTTGTTACTGTACGAAAAGATGCTAGAGCAAATCGTAGCAGACTTCATGGGAATTCGGCTCGTAAAACCAACGGCTAGAGACAAAATCGCGCGGGAGTTTTTTAATGTTATAAAACTGAAATTCCGCCTAATTAGTAGGTACTTACCTAATACAAGTTGATTAAAATTTATTAGTTTAAATTTTTTTTGACTTTAAAATTTTATTTTTATAAGTCAACTATTTCTGCGATGTTGAGCGGCTACGTACGCTAATTTTATGTGATATGGTTTGTGATACAAAAGAAAGTGCCCCTTTATAACGCCCACTCGCATCACGGCAAAAAAACATCCCAGTTTTCAAGTAGTTTAGCGGCTACGCTAGGTTTGTGTAACATGGTTTGTGATACAAAAGAAAGTGCCCCTTTATAACGCCTACTCGCGTCAAGGCAAGAAAAACATCCCAGTTTTCAAGTAGTTTAGCAGCTACGCTAGGTTTGTGTAACATGGTTTGTGATAGAAAAGAAAGTGCCCCCTTCGTAGCGCCTACTCGCGTCACGGCAAAAAAACATCCCAGTTTTCAAGTAGTTTAGCGGCTACGCTAGGTTTGTGTAACATGGTTTGTGATACAAAAGAAAGTGCCCCTTTATAACGCCTACTCGCGTCAAGGCAAGAAAAACATCCCAGTTTTCAAGTAGTTTAACGGCTACGCTAGGTTTGTGTAACACGGTTTTTGATACAAAAGTGAATGTATTATTTGTAAAAAATAATTACCGAAATTAAAAACATGTTTTTTTCCGTCATTTTATTCCCAAAACTCCGATAATTTAGTACTTACCTTTCCAGATTTCGTGGTACCTTCAAAATCTTCTAGCCGTTCGTTATACATTCAAGTGTATCGGGAATACCAACATACCAAAGTGATAATAACCACAATGGCGTACAATCTCACAAGACGAAAACTAATTTTAATTTTACGTAATCGAAATTTAAAATGAAATATTTTCCACTTCCCCCAATGCAAAAAGTTGTCTTTTAATGTAATTAAGGTGAATCAAAAGATATTTTAAAAAAAAAGTGCGTATTAACCGTTTCCAACGATCCCCAAAAATTAATGAATATTTTTTAGACAAAACCTTGTGATTTATCTGACGTTATTATTACGCTAACATCTTTACAATTGAAATTTAAGAATTGAAAACACAGAATTAAAGCATTGCCAAAAGATGGCGCCACTTATGTTAACAGCTAGCGTGAGGAACGTCAGCTGGCAGGCGTAATTACTATTAGATTTGTACTTTCGTGAATCTCTCCAGATATGGATGGGATTATTATTATTGTAACTAGCAGTTGTGATTTCGACCACGCATCTATATATTACATTTGACGTCATTGCCTGTCGCGGTTACTTTGTCCTGGTGACTAGCTGTCACTGGATCCTAGGAACTGGCTATTTTTGGAACCAGTTCCTATTGGATTTATAAAATGATCATGAACACTTAAACTGGGCGAAGCCCACCAAAAGGCGCATACAATGGCCTAGTAGCAAAGTTTTAATTACTATAAAAGACAACTTTTGGAGCGATGGAAAATACTGTACTTATTCAAACTTTCAATTATGTAAGATGTCCATATATTTATAGTAAGTAATTAAGACAAATCAAAATGTTTTTTCTAAAAAATATTCTTATTAAGCGTGTCCAGTGATTTCGAAAGATTACTAGTAAAAGCACGACGGTTAGTGGAATGTTTACTAAAAAACATTAAAAAAAGTTGTATCATACCTACAGAAAACATTGAGAAAATATTATAACATAATATTGTTGAACTTTTAACAGAAAAAAATATTCTTACATGAAAGATATTTTATTAAATTATTAATTTGGTAAGACTTTATCTCAACAGTGGCAGTAGCCAGGATGTGGACAAAGATTAGAAGGACCTTTATCAACAGGATAAACAAATTAATATTCAAGTACGTAAGACTTACCTTTATCTTACTAATAGACGTTATGAAATCTTGATTCTTTTTAAAATTCTCCTCCATGTTGGTAGATTTATTCACGTTGCCCATTTTGTTAAAATAATCACTTCAATTTAAGTATTTACTTAATTACAGTCCGGGCAAATCCGGTTGCGGTCGGGTGAAATCCGAATTATTCTCAGTATTCTGACAGCACAACTTTTATTTATCTATGGTGATTCTGACAGTTAATTTAAGTGTTGCCAGCTTTGAAAATTCATTCATGAATTAGTGGTGCTTACAGAGCTATAACTGCAGTTATCGCTTTGTAGGTGATCTTGCAAAATCCTGTTTTTTTGTTTGGAAGTTACTACAAAACAACAAAAATTTATAAATAATAATTGATAATTGTGGTGGAAATAAAAGTTTACTTTTAAAATACATCTACTGGAATTTTTCTGGTCTGCACAAAGATTTTGCATAATATAATTTTGCTCTTTCAGGTATAACTTCGTGGTCAGTACCTAAGTATATTTGATGCAAAATGGCAGTTAATAAAAAAAGGAAGAGATTAGGAGATAAAAGGATTCAGATTTATGGCCCGTACCTAAGCGCTCAAAAAGAAGACGGGGAGATATGTAAAAACGAATGATGGAGAGAGCGGGCTACTATTAAAAACGATAATATAAACGATAATTGTAAAAATGATTAATAAAACAGGACTCGTTTAAAATAACTTGTAGAGTAAAAATCTCTAATACATGTCTTAAAGATACACTGTGAATATTTTCATACATAGGGTCAGTGGGCCTGTTGTGGCCATTGGGCCGGTTCTGGCCATTTTCAACTTTACAAGTCGAAATATAAGCTAAATAAAATCGAATCTTTTTTTACTCTATGGCAAAATGCATATTTGTCAATGGTCTTCGTTGACAAGTGACACAATAAATCTTATTGTTAACAGTTTGTGTTTGGTCGATGCGAATAAGTGTTGCGGAATTTTTTATTGAGATTGTTATCCAAAACCTTAAGGAACCCACTGTAAGTAATCTTAATATATATTTGTAATCCTTTTGATGTTTTATTTGAAAACAAGTTGTACCCATTATAAAAGGGTAAAGTAATATGTTTTTGAGGTTATTTTTAGCAAATTGGTTGTTTATACATGATTTTTCGATGTGGCCATTACTGACACAAGAATTTATACAAATGTATGGGTTGTGGCCACGTTGGTGGCCACAAGTGGCTCCCATACAGTACTAGTTTTGGCCATTATCTAAAAAAATTTACATATCCGCTAATTTTGATATTTTAACTTAATAAATTATTATGTTTCTTCTTCAGAACTGTGAAAATGACTCCAGCAAATAAGAAGAAAGATGCTATTTAGCACTCAAAACGCAAACTTTTTTGTTATTCACCATCGAAAGTGATTTTGGCACTCAATGAGGTATGAAGGTATCTACTGCTAGTAAAAACTACAAAGTCCCCCGTAGTACTTTGCATAACAAAATATGTGGACGTGCAAAAACAAAAAAAAAACAAAAAAAAAACAAAAAAAAATATTAAAAATTTTTTTTTTAAAAAAATATGTGGACGTGCGTGTAAATTTGCACTAAATCTTATTTTTTTTTAAGTTTACTGTATAACTTGAATAATAAACATCGATTTATAATCATTACTGTGTTTAATTTAGATAAAAAATGTAAGTTCCCTACATAGATTCATGTGGCCAAAACCGGCACACGGGTGTGGCCAGAACTGATTAAATTGTGGCCACAACTAATGCATGGGTCCAGTTCAATGAAAAAAAATTATTTAAAAATAATTAAAGAACTGTTACTGGATATTATTTACATTATATTAAAGACAGGTATTTTTATTGTACATTAATGTTGGAAAAATTATAATTTATATTTATGTGCAAGTTTGGTGCTCATTCAAAAACGAAAAAATCCTTAAGGTGGCCACAACCGGCCCACTGACCCTATAACTTGTATAATAACAGGAAAAAAACGTCTTTACGATAATTTTCGGAGCGTACTTTGCGATTTTTTCTATCGAGGGAATTTCAAATAATTACCGTTTTGGCTATCCAAATGTATAGATTGTAGATATTATCTTCAATACATATAATATAAAAATGAATCGCTGAATGTGTTGCTGCACCAAATTGGATAAATTTTTTTTGTGTGTTCGTTATTGTCAGGACAAGGTTTTTATAAAACTTTCGGTGAGCTCTGGCATTATGGAATTTGTATAAAAAAATTGCTATTGGTGGCACGCGAGGTTTGAAAACTGAATGGAAAGCGGGAGGGAGGGAGAGATGGGAGGGGCTGGTGGGGGGGGGGGGTAAGGGGGGGAGGGGGAGTAATGTGGGAAGAGGGCAGGTGGAGGAGGTGGAGTGGGAACGAGACGAATAGGAAAGGATACGCAGGGAGAAACAATTTCTTTATTAAATGGCATAGCAAGGCATGCCGGGACCAGCTAGTTACAAATAATTATAGAAGAAAATCATCACAGATCGTTAATATTTGGGGCTGAAATTTCTCAGAATAGTCTTAAGTATTATAACATCGCCTTGCAACTGTGGAAGGGATTCATATATCCGTAACTCCTGGATTCATACATCCGTCACCCCTGGACACACTGACCTCCAGATTCCTATCCATTCCTAATTCCTTTTCCTTCCCAGAACTTCCTCTCCTTCCTTTCCTAAAAATACTTACTACACAGCATCCCCAAGATGATATAGGCCCTGACGGGAATTATTTTCTTCAGTTCAATTCTTTACAATTCAATTTTGAACCTCACTAGGACAAGCTTATATTGGAATTAATAATTTTATAAAGTAATAAAAATAACCCTAAGTAGTAATATAGGTGTTGAAAGAACAGTATTGTTACATTAATGTTACTTACAGATAACGTTAAAGGGTAGGTATCTAATAATCTGAAAGATGCTTACACATTTAATGTAAACATGTGTTGAAATTTGATTTGAAATTATACTTATAATATTAATTACTTCAAAAAGAACTAAGAAAGAAAAAACACATGAAAGGTTCCATGACAACTCTGAATCATGCGACTTCAACTCCGTTTGAAAAGTAATTAAAAGTTATGAAAAAATTGAAAAATAGCCCATAACCTAACCTAAAGTATGATCCGGAAATTATTATATTAACGTTTGTTTCAGTTATTTTACAAGTTATATGTATGAAAAAATTCACAGTGTTTCTTTAAATGCTGTTTTAGACAACCCCCACGAGATTTTTGGCCTATTTTAAACTTCATTTTTAAATTTTCGCTTCAATTCTATCGTTTTAAATATTAGCGCGCTCTCTCCAACGTTCGTAATTACATATCTCTACATCTTCTTCTTTTTAAGCGGGGATACGGCGCCTTAACCATTTTTTTACATATTTTTTTCAACACTTTATTTAATTTTTGTTTATTAGGGAGACAAACAGTTATAAATATTTTATTATGGTAATTACATGGTTGCATGAAACATGTTTTAATCCAGTATTCCGCTAACTTTTTATGTTCAAGGTAAACCTACCAAATCAAGAAATTTTAGAGGTACAACTAGGGAAAAAATCAATATTTATTTATTATTTATTAACGCCATTTTCGGGACTTTTACATTACATATAATAAGAAATACACAGCATTCATTGTACATAACTGAACTGTTTCAGTAACAATATTTTATATTTGTTTAAACTTAAATTGAACATGTCCACTGACTACTATAATAATTGTTTCCCTACGTTAGTATTCTGGGCAAAGAGGAATACATATTGTAGTTAGTCCCAGAATTTCTGCACTGAAATAAATCCTGACTTCTAGTATTACGTAGTGGAATCCTGAAGCTGATCAATTCTAGCAATACCGGACCACCATAAATATACAAACCACCCACCGGACCACCAACAAAATCATTTAGAATTTTATATGGAAATACCAAGTCAGTGAAAATTCTTCCGTCTGACAATTTGAGCATATTCATATCATTTAAAATAGTGTTGTAGTTTAACATAATTGCTGGAATACCCATTTTAAAATTTAGAAAACGTAAGAATTTGATTTGTATTCTTCAACAGCTTTTTCATGTACCTATACTATAATGTGGATTCCAGGCGGGAGAATTGTACTAAAGTTGACTTCTAACATAGGCAAAATATAACAGTTTAATACACTTTATATTGTTAAAATTTCGAGTTAGCCTAGTTATAAATCCCAAAATTTTTAAGCCCTTATTAGAGATTTCTGTTATGTGGTTAACAAATGAAAGATTTGATTGAAAAGTGATGCCTAAGTCTTAAATTTGTGTTAATGTCTGAAGAGCATTGTTATCAATGTTGAAATTAAATATCACTGGATTTTTTATTCGCTAAAATCTAACTATTTGACATTTTGAGATATTTAGGTAAGGGGTCGTCCATTAATCACGTGAGGCTCGAAAAGGGGGGGGGGGGGGGTTCGGAAAAAATCACGACGGGGGGGGGGGGGGGGTATAATGAGATATCATTTATTTTTCGTGATAATATTCTGAAAATTTCAAAATACTTTGTACTAAAAAAAATACACGTGATTTTGGGAGGGGGGGGGGGGGGTAGTCTAAAACCTCACCACATATCACCAAGGGAGGGGGTTTAAAAAAAAGTTGCTAAAAAAACCATGCTAATATATTAAGATGTAGGCAATGCTTTTAAAGGAAAAATATATAAAAAAAACACGCAAAAATTAAGTGTATCTCTACATATTATAAATTAAAGTCATCCGCCGCGTCTGTCTGTCTGTTCGCGGTAAACTCAAAAACTACTCAACGAATTTTCATGCTGTTTTCACCAATAGATGGTTGATATATAAAGGAGAATGTCTGTATTTGGTGGAGAGCGGGCTGGCAAGCGGGCGGTGTGGATTTGATTTGTATGTAATATTTGTAAGGCGGTGGTTATAAAGGTTGGGTAACCATCCAGTAGATGTTTCGTTAGCCACAGCAACGCGTTGTCGGGTCAGCTAGTATTATATATAAATACATTGACCCAATCTCATTTGTAACTAGTGATTCTACACGCGAAATTGAACAAATTTTGTTCCACTTCTTTTTATTTCGACGAAAAAAAATTCGTGCTCTCTATGTACAACTCCAAACTCAGAAAGTATATTGAGACGAAGAATTTTTTTAACCTCAAAACATTTTGTAGAAAAGAGTTTCACGTGTATCTGTAGTTAAAATAAAGCCCAATTTCCCGTTATACTCTGTATAATTAATTGTACAATGTTAACATATGTACAGTGATTGTAACCCTTGAGCTTGCTTTGTAGAGCAAAGTTTGGCTTTATTTAACATAGGTAGAGCTAAGTTAAGAGCGTACCCCCATTTCACCCAAAAAATATATTTCCCTAGATTTCGAGATGAAATTTCCCCAGAATTTCCCTATATTTCGGGGGTACCACCTTGGCAAATCAAAACTCGCGTCAAGGAGGGGGAGGGGGGGTTGTTGGACTTTGAAATAAAGGACTTCTTTTATATATAATAAACTTTTTCTTCTATTTATTGCGCATTAACTGTAAAAAATTGTAGTAATTTTGTTTTAAAAAGTTTTATTTCTATGTACATTGGTTACTTAATTTTTATTTTAATTTAGAAAAAAAAAAATTTAAGTAACGAATTAGAAACGGAATTCCAAATAAAAAAGACTTTGCAAAATAAAAATCAACCGCAATCACCGAAAGAAAAAACGGAACTTAAAACTTAAATATATTTTTTTTCAGAGGTCCCCATTTATCTTTTTAGATATTCAATATCAATTTGAGTTGTCAGTGTTAAAAATAACTATTGCTTGATAACATTGCATGTAAGTACATCAACAATATTTAAGATTCATGAGAATCCCAAAAAAAAATATATATAGGTATATATAATACCAGTAATATTATCATAAGTTATAAAAATGTTGCCAGAGTTCGAAAATTCCCTAGATTTTGTGCTGATTTCCATTTTCCCTAAAAAATATTTTTCTCCCCTAGATCTAGGGAAATTTTCCTGGACATACCATTACTGCCCCAGAAGTACGCGTACCACAGGTTAAAACCACTGCTCTAACTAACTGTTTCAATTTTCAATGGTAGGTACTTTATCAAAGAATGATATAAGGTTATCTGCAATGTTGTTATTATTGTGTACTTACGCAAATACGTAAAACATAAATAAACCGGTGATAAAATAATAATTTCTTATTATTGTGACTTGGAAATTCCAACTAAATGCATAGTTTATATTATTAATTTATCGTAACAAGATTAGTAATTATCCTCTTGAACAGAGACTAGTAGAGATTGCAATACGGAAAATCCGGATTTTCGCAGATGATTTACAGTGGATTCAGAATCCGGATTTTTATATACAAGCGCACCTTAATACGAATTTTTTCATCTAGTAATGCTAATACGTTTGATGAAACTATTTATCTCTGGATGGAAAATGAACGTTGTTCTACCGGTATTACAATAGACGATGCTTAGAGGAACTAGCGTCATTGCACAAAATGTGTAGTCGGAAAAACACGCCAAATGCGTGCCCAACATATATATGTACACGGTTGATATTTGTCACATGAGAACGGGTCGTTTCTTCTTAAGATTCTTAAGTAGAAGAAAGCCCCCCACTGTGTTTCCTCCCTCCTACAACATGTTCAGTCCTTCCTCTCCCCAAAAAGGCCCTCCACATACCATCCCCAAAGATGACATAGGTTCTGGGGGAAATAATTTTCCTCACGGCCTGTTTTGATTTATTCAAGAAAAAAACATTGCCCAAAGTGTTTTATTTTATTTTGTGATTTTATTGCATTTTTTAAAGAATTCAATTTTCCACATTAGGTATACTATAAAATCTGAACTGAAAAAGGGTTCGCAGGTAGGAGATTTTGAACTTTAAAGAACTTTATAGTAAAAAAAAAAATTGATTAAATCAGAGGCAAATATGTGGTCTGTGGTCTACTCGCAGCATTCAATTAAAGCATGTAAGATATTCCCAAGCGATCATATTTTCAAACCAAAAACTCATATTTTACATTACGAGTACTTAGTAGTGCATCGCCTCGAACAAAATCAAAAATTTAATATTTTTTTAATTAAGATGTAATCCGGATTTTGAGTTTTCATAAATCCAATAATCCGATTTTCCTAATCGGCAATCCCTAGTTACCAGTTACATCTTTCTGCTGAATAAGCCAGACAGTTCCAAGGAGACTGGGGTCGCTTGAGGTCCTGCCAGTTTCAGATTGCATTATTGTCTAGTTTTTATGTGATATTAGTGATGAGTGATGACAGATTTGTTGACTGATTTTGGACATTTTCAGTGCCATGAAAAACGGTAAAAATACCTAATATGTGTAGGTTTTTAGTTTTTGTAACAGTTTGTTTTACAGGTGAGTTTTTCTTTTTATAGAAACAATGCGCGAATACGCAAAAAAATTAAAATGATGATTGATTTCAAATTGATTACTACGAGAAACAACTATTTATGACGGTAACTCGACAGCTGATGATGACAGTAGACAGTTGACGATGTTGGCCCCCTTGCAGTTGACGATGACGATGACTTGAACTTGACAGTTGACGAGGTTGGCCCCCCGAAATGATATTTATTAATTTACTTACCAATTTCATTGCATGCAGTATTTGTCAATTTTAAGCCTGAAATCGACTTCAAAAATATGTTGGTATGGATATCAAGCGAAGTTATTTACAGTGTAAGAATCAAATGAGAGGAGATAATATCCACAGTGATATGTGGTTTATCTGTCTGTGGATATTGAAGGACCTTGTATGTGTTTTGAAATATGTGAAAAACCACTGCACAAGTAAAAAGAAAGCACATGAGGAAAGGAAAGAAAGGACTTACTGCGCTACACTTCTCTTCTATCTTGGCTGGGTTTGTTGATGCACTCGTATGACTATTAGTCGCGATATGTTACTTGCAGTATGCGCGATTAAGTTTGCGGATGCGGCTGGCTGAATGTTAGAGATGTTTACGCGGCGAGTTTCGACTGACGACTGATTGTGGGTAACTTAAATGACAGGTAGATAGGGATGGGTAGGAAAGGAACATGTGACAACACAAGCTATAAGCACAGGGTCTATGATATATGTAGATGTATGTAGGTAAGAAACTCGTAGTGTAAGCGGAACACTGGTGAATCTACATCACACAGAAAGCCCAATTTATTTATTTATTTAAGGAAAATGAACAGTTTTAGTAACATAATATACATAAAAGGATGCAAGGGCGGATCCAGGATTTTTTATAGGGGGGGGGGGGGGGGCACAATGGGCGGACGGGCAAAAAAATCAGCAATTATTGTTAGAAAAAAACTTGAAGTACTTACAGTTTATTTTTACTTCAAGTTTATTTCTACAAGTTATTTTTTATTTCATTAACCTTCTTATTCATACAAGTTCAAGTATGAATAAGAAGGTGAAAGTGTCAAAACAATAGTTTTTTTCTAAGGGAGGGGGGGAGGGGGGGGGGGGGGTACAATGGGCGGACGGGCAAAAAAATCAGCAAATATTGTTAGAAAAAAAACTCGAAATACAGTTTATTTTTATTTCAAGTTTACAAGTTCAAGTATGAATAAGAAGGTTAATGAAAGTGTCAAAACAATAGAAAAATTAAATGTTTAATGAAGACAGTTTTTGCTTCTAAGTATGTACTGTGGTGGAATCTCCACAGTACGCAAAAATACCGTCTGGGGGGGGGGGGGGGGGGGGGCACGGAGGCACGTGACGTGCAAGGGCGGATCCAGGGGGGGGGGTCATGACCCCCCCCTGGGCTGGGTCCAGGACCTAGGTGGACCTACTTTTTACTTGTACCTATCTATTATTATCAAAATTAAATTATAACTTATTGTGACTTGACCACGACTATTGTGACCCCCTGGCGCCAAAGCTGGATCCGCCTTTGGTGACGTGGGGGGTCACGTGGACCCTAAATCCGCCCTTGAAAAAATGACAAAAACAGACCAATTTACTAATATTCACAGTTAGCACGCGTTAAAGGCAATAGCCACTTGCATGGATATCATTTGCAGATTTTTTTACTAAGATTACGAAAATGTTAGTAAATTTTTTTAGAAATGTACAGTTTTTTTATTATTATTAAATAAATCCATTATTTGGGCTCGTGGCGTCACTACAAGAAAATGTCCCATCTCTGATAAATATCAGAGATAAATATTTCTTATAGTTCTATCAAATTTTATAAAATTCCACACTGATTTTTTATATGGCAACACTTTGATTTCAGAGATTTTTTAACTTTGACATTTAAAATTCACTATATTGTTTTTTTGTTCTATGCGAACTTATAATTTGATTTGACGTTTTGACAGATGTTATGAAGAGAACCCCGTACATTTTATGCCTTCTGTACCTGTTTTAGAGGTGTAATGGTAATGGTGCTGATTTTAACAAAATCATAATATTCTTATTATTATTACAATTTACAAATATTGGTAGTCGTATACAGACGTTGAACATTAGGTATGTTGATTTATGATCAATAAGACGGATCAAGGAAAAAATATTTATGAAAATTTCATAATATTTTTAATGTAATATTTTTGGTATGCCTCGTTATTCCCCTGTGCCATTCGTGTGGAAAACGTTATTTTTTTAAAATGATTTTCGGCTATGTACCTAATTATCGTTTTTTGCAACCATAAAATTATGCCCCGTCTTTCCGGTTTATAAAAAATGGTCCGATTTTTCGAATTGAAGTTTTCAAAAAATCGCCAGGGTTTCAAAAATACAATAAAAAACAGAAAGTCTTAAGAATATTTGCCTAAATCGGAAAAAAAAAAAAAAAATGTGATGGAAGTGGCCTATACAAGGTGACCTCACTCGTACAGACCATGCAAAAGTAATAAATTTTTAAACGGGTTTGATAAAATACACTTACGAGTGTACCAAACCCGTTTATCAGAAATATTTTCTTCTCTGCATTTATTAACATTACAGGAAAGTGAAACCTACATTTTATATTTCTTGCATTTCAATTATAGCTTCAGATTCACTTGTAATGGATTGTAAATACTTTATGAAACGAAACAATATGTTTGTTGCGGGCATCGTAATGGAAAGGAAAGAACAAGGAATGGAAGGAAAACGGGAAGACCTATCATTTAGCTTTATATATATCTATTTACATAATATTTCATTGTAAGAGTACGTATGTTTATTCTTTATAGTCCCATAAGATATTTATTAACAGAAAAACGGACACACTCACACCGCACAATGCAGGATATCATATACCTACCGATCACTGAAGGCCGAAGCTGTTTCATGCTAACTAAAATCGTCACTGAAGGCCGACCCTGTTTCATGCTGACTAAAATCTTATTTTTTTTGAATGTAGCTATTACTTTGTGGTTATCCATTATAGAATAATGAAATAATTTTACTTTGTATAAACCACTTATTTGATATACTTTATAAGCTTTCCCTGACGAAGGAACGTTTGTTCCGAAACCGGTCGGATTTGCACATCAAATAAGTGGTTTATACAAAGTAAAATTATTTTATTATTCTAAAATCTTATTCTTCCCGAATAAGATTTTTTCGTTGGTTTCCTTATTTCCAAAGGCAAATGCGGAAGAATTCCTAAAAAGGACCCGACGAACTCCCTCTAACTCCCAACATAACACAGACACGTATGTTTATATTAGGGTTGCCATCACCAAACTTTGAAGTCCAGGATTTGAAGGTAGAAATACCAGGACATTTCGGTTTAATGCCAGTAAGTACATGTAATAAGAGCAGTAAGTACATAATTGTTATAGTTATATTACACTGAAAACAGGGTCAATAAAACAACTAATAGATATCACATTTTTATTAAAGTCTCCATCTAACATTTAGTTACAAAATTAGTAGTGGCGAGAGAATTTTAAAACATAGGTCCTTAACAGGACTCTAAAAAACTCAGGACGATGCTTAAAAACTATCCAAGACAGCCCAGGACACCCCAAAAAGCAGGACATGTCATGGAAGGTTGGCAACCCTAGTTTATATGGCCGCCGCGCCGGTTGCTGGTGCTGATAAGACAGCCCAGGACACCCCAAAAAGCAGGACATGTCATGGAAGGTTGGCAACCCTAGTTTATATGGCCGCCGCGCCGGTTGCTGGTGCTGATGAAAACTGTTGTTGATGAAAACTTGCAATTTTAGAAGGGTTTTTAGATAACAATTTTTCCTTACCGATGAAACACAAGACCTCTAAGTCTATAATAGCCAGGTAATATTTTGAATACCCACATGAGGTAAAAATTACGAGGCGCAATGACCTCGTTCTATTTGTATAATGAACAGTAGTTTTAAATTCAGTAATTTAAATGATTCATTCACCTGGTATATAAGAATCTAGAAAATGAAAAAAAACAAAATAACTAGCCACTCAGCCTACAATAATGCACATCGCCAATCATTTCGATTTGACTACTGAGACATTGCAGCGCTACGGAAATGTGTTAGGACGAGTAGGTACACACTTTTAGAGCACTTCTGCGCCACCGCAAGGGAAGCTTATGATGCAGTCTACGCCAATTGATTAATAAAATCCTTACTGCCATGATTGCCTGGATGGACTCCCTCTAATGGCCCTCTGGAGATGGGAGACTGTCAAATATCCTCCATAAACGGCTGCTGCATTAATTTTTTTCATTTTTATTCACGAACGAGTACATAAAAAGATATTATGTACAAAAACAGCAGCAACAATCTGTTTACATGATGTCAAAATCCTTATTTTTTCTTAAAAAACTGTACCAACAACTTGCTTCCAAAAAAACAAGCTCTGGAGTTCCACAGGGGTCAAATCTTGGACCCCTTACTTTTCTCACTATTTATCAATGACATTTACCATTGCATAAAATTTTCTAAGTTTCTATTAATCGCGGATGACATTAAACTATTCCTTTTGATAAAATCTTTGGAAAATTGCTTGCAGCTACAAAGTGATATAAATTCTATCGTCGAATGGAGTCACACCAATAAATTAGGATGTAATATTAAGAAATGCTCCATTATGTGCTACACCAAGGCAAACAAATCGATTTACTATAACTACAAAATGTCTTATTCATCTCTTCAGCACATTGTTATTTTGAGAGATTTGGGAATCACATTTGATTGCGCACCTAACATTTCACGTCCACATAGAAACGATATGCAGCAAAGATTTAAGAATGCTAGGATTTGTGCTAAGCAACTCCAGACATTTTTGCAGCTCGGCCGCGATTTGTGTGCTATACTATAGTTTAGTACGTAGCATTTTGGAAAGTGGTTCAGTAATATGGGGACCAGTGGATTTAACTTACTCTCAAATGATAGAGAAAGAAGAAGTTTACAAAAGAAGTTTCTGAGATATTTATATCTTAGAGACTTCGGAAATTATCCCTAGTTATATCCGTCAGCCCTTTTGTCCGGCATGCTGGGTATTAATAGCCTCTCCGATAGAAGGAAAACTGCTTTGCTGACAACAGCATATAAACAAACGGTAAGATCTGTATTCCCGATATAATACAAAAAATAGAGTTTTATGTCCCCGACCACCATTAGTAATGCCGCTTGAAAAAATGATTCTGTTACTAAATTACCTGTCCCCTGATATAGATATTTTTCAGCTAAATATTCATCAATTCGAAAACGCTATTATTACTTAATTAAATAAAATGTATGATGTAGCGCTTGGTATTCAGTTCGACGCACGGATCCGAGTACTTTCTCCCTCACACGCATAGCGCCGTTTCCCGGCCGCGAAGACACCCCGTTGGCCGAGCTACCCCCTCCCCTCCGTCGCCAGTCGGCACTACCCTGCCCTAAGGGGTATATAGTACAGTGCAGGCCTATATGAAATCAGTCTAGCCGGACTCCTGGTTGAACTAAGCAACAGCATCCTAGTGGTGAGTGCTCAGTTAACAAACCCAATACTAAGTCGAGAGAACCCTCTGGGTCCTCCTTGGGAATTAGAGTAGCCGGTCTCCTGGTTAAACAAAGCAACAGCATCCTAGTGGTCAGTGCTCGGTTAACTAAACCAGTACCAAGTCAAGAGAGCCCCCTGGGTCCTCCTTGGGAATTCAAGTAACAGCGCCCTAGTGGACGTTACTTGCCGGGAAACCTTAACCCAAATAAGAGACCACGGGTCCTATGTTGAGGGTATTACGCTAAGTGTTTAGCGAGGACAATAATGAACATTGTTTAAACTCTGACTTTACTTTGTGCTAAAACTGTTCTGTACTCGGTTTTTACTATAAGCTGTGAACCCTATATAAGAGAAATAAACTGAACAACGCCTAAAGACTATTTTCTTATATAAATACCCTGCCACAATGTTTATTATTGGTTATACATATATAACTGTTAATGTGCATTAAAAATATAATATATAAATAAGTAAATAAATGGCTTTCCGGTAGGAACCAACCATACTCTCATTTAAAGACCAAACAATTTTATTAAGGTGCGTAAAATTCGGAATCAGGCCGCTAACAATAACACGCCTTACGTAGATAGCGATAAGTTTTAAATTCCCGTTTAACACCACCCGCCTGTTTCTGATTTATTCTTGGTTGGTTTAGGAACTTCTGAATATTTTTCTAAAGTTCCTAAACCAACATATAATAATAATATTATATAATAACCAACACCTCTGCCATAGGTCACCCCGAGTGGTTCGCTACGTTTGGTGACTTAGCAGGGGTGCCCGGGTTCACGAGGAGAGGTTTGTCCATTTTGATCTTTCTAGCCGGACTCTCTCAACCCATAGCCTTGCACCACAGTTGGAGGGATGGATTCATACATCCATCACTCTTAGACACCCTGACCCCCAGATTCCTACCCACCCCTCATACCTTTTTCCTTCACAGAACTTCCTGTCCTTCCATTCCTTAAAAAGATCCTCAACACAGCATCCCCTAAGACAGGGGTCGGCAAACTTTTTAGCCAAAGAGCCAAATATGTACATTACAAGGATTCAAAAAGAATCTGGGAGCCAAATCTGTTTATTTATTTAGCAAACACTTATTATTGCACTTCATTAAATTGCGGATACGCTGAATAAAACTTGATTTCATACTTAACCCGGCCTGTGCCGCGTGTGCGCCGGCGCACAAAAATGAAAAATCAAAATTTTTACGCAATTTTGACCCTTATGTATAAAGAAAGTGTATGAAAAACACGGTCAGAATCGCTAGCTCTATTATCGCCCTTTACCATAGAAAAAGCCGCAATGCAGCCGGTCACTCTGAATAATTTATATGAAATTTTTCGTCGGGCCGGATGTGCGCAGGTCTTGCGCATGCGCGAAAAAAAAATATTTTCATCTTCGATTTTTACCCTTCTATGTACAAAATTTGAATAAGAACACGGTCAGAAATGCTAGCGCCAACATTCTCTATGAGATGGGTAAAAATTTCATTCACCTTGCAACATTAGAAAATTTTAAAATAATTTTTATCTGTGGGCATCTCGAACTGTCATTTTGGCGGCCGCGTCAAAATGCCGATGCGTGACCTCGAATAAAACATCATAAAACCTATCAATTTACGTAATTACGCACGTAATATTATTTTGGTAAATAGTTTATTGTTCTAGGAATGTGTTTCAGTCAATAAAATATACGATAGGTTAAATTTAATCCACAAAACATTCAATTGAAGATCGTGAAATTTCGGTGTTGTTCTGGTAAAAAGCCTGGCCCTCAGGGGGTTAATAAAGATTAAAATATGTAAATGAGGAATCCATAAATTTAATCATGACAATGACTGACACTTATCATTGAATCCTCTTTGGAAAGTTTGAGTAAGTCAGGTTTTATGTTGTTATTCTTAATTTTAGGCACGATTTCAGGTTCTCATCAATAAGATGACTTCTCAGTTTACTCTTGATAAAGTTCATGCTTGAAAAAGATTGTTCGCATGAATATGTAGACCCGAAAAGGGAAAGAACAGCAAATGCGAGTTTTTTCAGCAGATTGTAAGAGTGAGGCTATTCCAAGCATTGAAGATGATCTTGTCTTCCTTCTCCGGGTCTTTCAAAGCAGACCATTTGGGTTGTGAACTAAGCTCGCATTTGTTCTTCTCCAATATTTCCAAATCAACACAAAGTCGTTCATATTTAGAGCTCCACATTTCCTTGTTTTTTTAATCCATCAATTGTACTTCAAAGTTACCCATGTCAATGCAGGAGAAAGTTTCAAATCTGTTATCGGAGCATTAAGAGCGTGTTTGACGAATGCCATAAAGTTGCTCTGCTGCTTTTAAATTCCTGAAACCTGGTGTGAAATGCATCCCTTATGTTGAAAATGGTTGTTTTGAAATAGTGTCAATGGAGGAATTATTTTTGTGGCGATGCTTCAGCAGACTCGGAAAATGAAATAATGTTTCCCTTTCAAAATCTTTGGCAAAAGCATCTTGCGCGTCTGTCCATAGACATTTACAGTGCCAGAGCCGCACTTAACGGGCCAAAGAGCCGCATGCGGCTCCGGAGCCGCACTTTGCCGACCTCTGCCCTAAGATGACATAGGCCCTGAGGGAAATTATTTTCCTCAGGGCCTCCTGTGTGGAGCCAATGTTAAAAAAAGCCGTCACATGTCATGATATTGGTTGTCCAATGATGGAGGACTCAGCTAGCAAAGGAATTGAATTCACTGAGCGGGAGCCTGACACGTTTGTCACCTCAGCTACTAACTGGTCTTAATTAGTATTGTTTTGTTGCAGTGGTAGCAGCCTTCAGCGGTCACCCTCCGAGACATCTGGGAGACGAAAGGGGGTAAGAATCAAATGAGAGAGGATAATATACACAGTGTCCGGAAACTCATAGTACAAACGGGAAACTTTCAGACACCGTGTACCTATTTTATTTATTTTTATTTAATCTATATACAGGGTGTAATAGAACTTACCCGGGGGATTTTAACCAGCGATTCCTGAGCATATTTGAAGTAAAAAATGTACTTGTTATTTTGGTGTCCGATATTTTTTTTCTATTAAAAACAAAAAAATACGTCTTTTAATTATATGTACCGTCGTGACGGGTTTGGAAGATTCGCGCTGTTTCTTTTCGCTTATCAAGTACCGCTAGGCTATAAACGCGCTACTATTCTAACTTGTCGGTTGCGTGTGATGGAAAAATATTTTTAAATTCTTTAATAGATAAAAAAAGTCTTCAGACAGCAAAATGATATCTACAATTTTTACTCCAAATTATGGTCAGGAATCGCTGGTTAAAATCCCACGGGTACGTCGTTTAATTGGTATCAAGTAAAATATTTTTCATTTTCAGATTAGTGGATTTAATCAGCAGAGATTTGTACTCAAACTCTTCTTTGACTGCAAGGACAAGACAAAGCCGCCAGACTGGCCGCTGCAAGGGGTAACGTAACAGGCCAATCCTACCTGCGAAATATTATAATACACACTAAACTAACGTAGAGAAAACACATTAATGAAGAAGTAAAATTAGCAACAAGTCCGTAGCAGCACTCTATCCGATGCAAAGTAGAAAAAGTCGATTATCATCAATGACGTTATATACTATATTAGACGAGGGGTAGAAATCTCAAAGTGGGAAGACAAAAGCAAGACAATTGCACCGGTCTCGATATCTAGTACTTTAGTACTAAATTGCTACGCGTCGAGTAAGGTTGCGTCTTACCAGCACTTACCAGTAAGTAAATTGCATTTTAAAAAGTGCCAAAATGTCCTCCTGTGTGATGAGAAAATGTTTCAATTACACGGCAAATAATAGTAAAGGCGAATGAATAACATTTCATTTGTAAGTACACGCAAATTACTTAATATTATCGATTATTATAAATATTACAATTAATTTTCATGTTTCCCGCTCGCGGTTTTACACATCATTAGAGAAAATTCAAGTCCTACTAAAGTAAAGGGTCTGGACGCGTAACAGCCAAATTTCTGTTGCTAAGTAAACTTCACTGTTTTAAAGTAGACTAATCAGACTAAACACTCTGTTTATTTGTTTGCTTGCGGTAAAACAACACATAAATCAGTAATTTCAACAAATATTGATGACAATCGCCACCATTTGAAAACTGTCGTTGCCCTATTGTATTTATTGTATTGCTCGACATATCAAACTCCGACAGGCAGCCGGACCTTTTATTCTAGTGGGCCTCAAGAAAAGTAGACAGCGAACGTTCCATGAAAAAGTGACAAGCAATACGCCGCCCGCTCATGTATCCATGTCATTCATACACACACATTATTTGATTGTCTATCTTTATCACACAGGAATAAACTTTTGAATTAAGAAATTATACTGAAAATCGCTGAAAACAAAAGAGTGTTCCTTGCTTTCCACATTATATTGTGAGTATATGAGACTATGGCGAGTCTATTTATTTATATAACGTCATTGATTATCATCAGGTAATAAATGACTACTTTACAAGACGACCATTAGGCCGGACTTCACATACGCTGTGCTTATTTGGGACCATGCAGCTCACACACACTCAAATAAACTACAAACTTGGAAAACAAAGCTATTCGACTAGTGTTGAAAGCGCCCAAGTGGATCAGGGTTTTCACTCTCCATACACAATTCGTCTTCTTCTTCCTCCAATTGTAACTCTACTTGGGTTTCCATTACAGTGTAAATTAATGACAGTACAACACAACTGAGTCCATTGACACATCGACAGACTCTGCGACTGCGACACTGATACAGCTTGGTTGCGGTCGCGGTCTCGGTCTCCGCCCACAGTACATGCAGAAGAGACCGAGACACTGTCGCGGTCTCTCGTCTCTGTCTCTGGTCTCGGTCTCCGGTCGCGGTCACGGCGCGAACCGCCGCCTAAGCGTTTAAAAAATTATTTAAGACAAAATTTGTAGAGAATTTTATAATTGAAACTAATTTCTGAAAATTTTAACTGATTTACAATAATTATTGTTGTAACTTTGTTTGCTTGATTATCGGATTTATTTCGTGGGTTATTTTTACCCTGATTTTCTGATTTATTTTCCAGATCTGCCGATTGGCAATGTCGTGATGGGTCCTGTATAGAAAGGGACGAAGTGTGTGATGGGGCCGTCAACTGCCCAGACAGATCAGATGAAACTCAGGCCGTTTGTGTCGAGCTCAAGTGAGAATATTTTTTGTGTTATTATAGTTTTAACTGTCTGTAGCAAGCAGGACTATGGAATACCCAATTATAGTATACATATAATAACATTACATATAATTGTAAGGCTAAACGGAAGGGAAGGAGATGAGAAAGAGGCAGGTGGGGAAAAACCTGGCTTAGCATATCTTTTTGAAGTAAAACTTCTTTACGTACACTCGACTTGGGGGTAAGCTGGTGAATGCGTTACGAAAAGTGGTGAAGTGTTACGAAAAATTGTGATGTGTTAGGAAAAGTATGATGTTACGAAAAGTGTGATGTTACGAAAAGTGTGATGTTACGAAAAGTGTTATGTTACGAAAAGTGAAATGTTACGAACGGTCGAACCTTTACGCACGCTTGACTAGGGGAGTGATAAGGATAAGGATGGTCGTAGGTCACCTCAAGATCGTAGGTCACCCCAAGGTCGTAGGTCACCCCAAGGTCGAGGTCACCCCACGGTCATAAGTCACCCCAGGGTCATAGGTCACCCCGTGGTCATATGTCACCCCAATGTCATAATATGTCATCCCAATGTCTATGTCAATGCCAATGTCAATGTCAATGACAATGTCATATGTTCTTTTATAAGTTAGTGAAGTTTTACTTCAGTCGTGTGGTCTAAAGCATACTCGTTTTTTTAATACTTTTTAAAGTTTTCTGTTGTGGATGGCATTTAACAGGTGTAAGTTAGTTAATTTTAACACGTAAGACAAACAGGTATAAACCATTATAATATTACAGCAATTTACGCAAGATCCAACATACATATGTAGATAAGTTCTAATTTTTTGAGTAGTGTGTTCAAGTCCGTGCATAAAATAGTATTAAATTCATCAAATGTTTTCAAAATATCGGACAAAATATTTTTTTTTGTTTCCCTGCCCCAATGTTTCATGTTTGCACAAACTTGTGGGTCAATGTTTATGATAATATTGCAGCTGGAAACCCGACTTAACACAGGATTATTAGCAAAACTTTAAATTTTCCTGATCTTTTAATAAATTTTGTGTTATTGGTGACTCCAATTGTTCATATAGTATTCAAGTATCTGTAAATTAAAGGATAAAGCATAAATCGCTATGGACTTAGCTGTGGACTTACGTTGTTTATCCTTTAGGGAACAGATATAAGGAAGAGTATTGGACCAAGCACGGTGCCTTGGGGTACTCCGGAAGATACCGTTCGGTGACACTCAATTTTTTTTATTGAGGAATATTGGGTGCGGTTTCCCATAAAGCTTTCAGTCAATTTAAGTTAATTAATTAAAGTCATCATAAGCAATGTTTCGATTTGGAATAAAAGTGGTTTTGAAGTTAGAGGTTTTTCACCAGGGCGATAATGAGAGTATGTTTTATACTGGAAGTACAGAAAAAAATAATGCGATAGTTGCGTGTGACACATACATAATGCAGATATCCGCGATGATAAAAGTCGCCCCAAATCAAGGTTATTTAAATTATAGTCGGATACTTTTTCAATTTTATGAAACTTACATTATGTAATATTGAATGATTAGGGCATGTGCGTCCCACCTCTACCAATGCACGTATGGAGCGTGCGTAGAAGCAAGAGCCAGGTGCAATGGCAAGCTGGACTGTGCTGACGGGTCTGACGAACGCATCAAGGAATGCGATACGAACGCGGCAAGAAAATCCACAAATTGCAGGTATGTTCATTTTAATTATTTTCACTTTTTTTTTACCAGTTTTACCTTTTTTTTCACCATTTCTACCAGTCCGTTGATCATAAAATGCAGCTGTCTTCTGGCTGTGCCCCGGGAATAAGGAACTCCAGTGAAAAATATTATGGCTTTAAAAAAATATGTTCGTACAGACCAATGAACGCTGATTCTGAATATATAAGTTTTATTTCATAATATTAAACGTAGAGTTCTTGAAAAATTATTAAAATGTGCATTTGTAAACCTCTCGTCAAAACACACTGTAAAGTTGGTATTACTGAATGGTTAGTGCTGACGTCACGCGTCACCAGTCATTGTATTGAAACTTTGATTATGTAGGTATGACACAAGCCATCAGAATTAACAACATTTTTCATGTCATTCGTTATTTCATACTGTTTATAGAGATATAGTTGTTGTGTTTATTGAAACAATATTTAAGCCTAAATAATTCAGTATCAAAAATAGAGATATCTCTATTAGTTTATCTCTATTATTTAAAATATTGGAAAACTTTAAACTGTACGAAAAAATTGTATAATATACTACATCAAAATGCTACCTGGAGACGGGCAAAGTGGCTCAGTTGAACGAGAATGAAAAGATCCGGTTCAGTGAATCGGCTCAATTGAACGACCGAATTAAGCTACGGACACACTTGCTCATTAGAAGCCAAAGAGCATCCTACCTAGTAGCAATTGCTAATTGCTACCCGCTCACTCGTTTGCAAAGATCCGCGAACCACGAGCAAGTGTGTCAGTTGCTTTGAAGATAGGTCTTACAGAACCGGATCTTACGGATCCGTATGAAGATCCGGGTCATTGAGCCGACTCGTTCGCGAACGACTCACTTCTCTATGAACTTTGGTTTCAAAATGGCCGTCGTCGATCAGCTGGTAGGTGCTGTATCGCCTGTATCTTGCCTACAATTTTTGCAGTGTGCAGGTGATGCTCCGTTTCAGATAGTATTGATTTTAAAAGCTAAAAAAAGAATAATTTCCAACAATTTCTATACTGCTCTCCTGTAATAATATTGAAAAATATAATAACATAATAAATATAATATAATAAATAAATAATTCCACCTAAATAATGTTTTAACTTATCGAATAGTACCATACTTTCTTCCGTACAACTGTCATACAAAATGAACACCTGTTGAAAAACTTTTCAGGAGTGATGACGTCACACGATTCACTATACGTGCGGTGTTTTTTGGGGGATCTTGAAAAATTAAAACTTTGAAAATTATTTTAACTATTAAAACAAACTATAAAAAAAAATAAAAATATGCAGTTATTTAAGTCAGAAGGTTCATTAAAAAAAATAAAAAAATTGGACTGGAGTTCTCGATTGTTGCGTTTGTATTATGTATCTCAGGTACATTGTTAATAGGAAACCCGGTCGCAAAGAAATTCGAACAATAGGTATTTTACCAAACTGTTACTCCCCCCAATACTGCGAAAAAGGGACAACTGTACCTTAGGCCTAAATAAAATCATCAAAATTGAGGATTTGTAATCCCCACTTTTCTCCTCCAAAACTGGATCAATTTTTATTGAAATGATAACCAAACTGATTGCCTTTGCCTTATCCACGGGCAAGCATTAATTGTTGTGTTGGGGCTCTTCAAGAATAAACAAGTACTTGTCACAATCAGGTTTGTTTCTATTTTTACGTGCTTACAATATAATATTATACTTCTGGGTCGCACGACCGATCTTAACTGGCTTCAAATTGTATCTCAGGCTGCTGGCTTTGACTGCTCCCAGCGGCAGTGGCCGGCCAGACACCCCAGGCGGCATCTGTCGGAACTTGAGAAAAGCTCTAACCCTAACGACATCTATTGTTATCAACAAAAACTAATTGTCTTTTCAAAACACTACAGATATTAAATTATATGTTCAATATTATGTTTTCCCTTTTTAGTACGTACGAATTTCAATGTCTTCAAGGTCAGCAGTGCATAGACAAAAGCGACGTATGCGACGGAGTTGCTAACTGTAGAGACAAGTCTGATGAGACACTGTATCAGTGTGCGACCAACACGTGTCCCAGCCTCTACGAGAAATGTGCTTACGGAGCCTGCGTAGACCACGGTGCTAGGTGCAATAATGTACGTGGACATTCATTTATCATTAAACATGTTGCCCCTCAGGCTAATTTGTTAAAACAGTTTTTTTTGTTCATGGTTGTAGTATTTATTGTATAATCGAGTCAGTCTCGACGTTGGTTTGAATATACTTGTATTGTTATTGGTTTAGCATTTAGGTAATTTTGCCTTATTATAATTACCAATTTAAGGTGTGTCGGTGAGTAAAATAATAAAAACAGGTTGAAATCACAGACTTTAAGTTTATTAAATAAAGATTTACAATTTGAATACTCGAACGCGACACAACAAGAGTTATCAGAAGGAATTTAGAAAGATGGCTAGAATGCAAGCGAGCAGCTCAGCGGGATACGAGATAGCGAATAATCTTTCATGCCGGTCGATCAAAGTCGCCGGGCGCTGCGATGTACCTATTGATACCATTATAAAAAATAATTTATGTGGCTATAAAGTGAGCTCACTGTCATTCTCTACATTGTCAAGATTTATTCAATGCTCCTTTCTGAAATGCATTTTTGTTTTTAGGTTGTGAACTGTGTAGATGGTTCAGACGAGGATCCAGTCCTTTGTGCGGGGGTCGCTGGTTGGAGAGCACAAGTTACAAGTACTCCGAACTCTCCCGGTCTTGGCAATCGTCATGATTCCGCGTAAGTGTTTAAGTATTTATTGTTATTAGTAACTGAAATGTTTGGGTTATCCACAGGCAAACACTATTTATTGGGTAGGGGTTCTTCTTAGTAATAACAGGTCCTTGTTACAATCATTGAGTTTGCGTGTTTGCAATATTTATATTTTTGGTCACACAACCTGGCTAGCCAGTTGGCTATGAAAAGTATCTGGCTCTCTGGCAGGGTAGATGGCGGGCAATTCACAACTGCTACTTCGCGTTTCGTAACAATCGTTTTGCTGTCCGGTGATATATTTTTTGTATTAAAAACAACAATTTTTTTTTCAATCACACATCGCCACTGATCTTACTCCTATACGTCGCTAAGGGGTCATGTGATACATGCATATGTGAACGAGACAAACTGCATATGACGCCTCCCCCATCAGGCTTTGCCCGACTACTCAGTTGCGAAGTGTGATGGAAAAACGTTTATAATTGAAAAAAAAATGTTATCAGTCAGCAAAATGACATCTAATTTTTTTACTCCAATAGAGAACTCCAGTCCATTTTTTTTTATTTTTTGTTAATGAATAATGACCTTATAACTTAAATAACTGCATTTTTATTTTTATTTTTAGAGTTAGTTTTAATAGTTAAAATAATTGTCAAAATTTTAATTTTTCAAGACCCCAGAAAACCCACCATATCTATGTATGGTGAATAGTGTGATGTCATTACTCCTGAAAAATTACTACAGAATCGGGCAGTCAGCTGATCAACTACCGCCATTTTGAATTCCGTTGTTCGAAGTATTCTGCCTAGAAGAAGCATTACTAATTTTTTGTGCAGAAGTTTTTGAATATTTTCAATAATAGAGATAAACTAATAAGAGATACCTTTATTTTTGAAACATTATTTAGGCCTAAATAATGTTTCAATAAACACAACAACTAAATCTCTATAAGCAGTATGTAAATAAACGAATAAATTAATACGATGGCTTTTGTCATATGATACATTCCCATACAATGACTTTACAGTGATGTCACGATATGGCGAACAGTGACGTCGCCACTAAAATTTCAATAATACCAACTTGACGGCGTATTTTTACGACCCGATTAAAAATGAACTTTTTAATATTTTTTTAAAACTCTGCATTTAATATTATTAAATAAAACTTATATATTCAGAATCAGCGTTTATTGGTCTATATGAACATATTTTTTTAAAGCCATAATATTTTTCACTGGAGTTCCTTATTGTGTTCGCTAATTGCTGTTTAAAATCCTTCGGATACGTGCTGTCATATCCTGTATGTACGTTATTTGATGTTTTATATTATTTGCGCCGTAGCGATCCTGGGAGCAGAAGTTGTGTTCTGCCGGATTATCCAGAAGGAGGGAAATACACCATCCTTACAAATCCAACGCTGGGACCACGTCAAGTTGTCCCAATATTCACCTACCTAAATTATTCCTGCGATAACGGTTACGACTTGTCCATTGCCACCTCCCCCTCGTGTGACGGAAACAATGGCTGGGGCCAAACTCCAACCTGCAAAAGTGAGTACTCTATTTATCATTTCTTTTTCTCTAGTCTTATCTCATTGCTGAGGATCGTGACTCCACTCCGATTTCTAGTGAATAAGATTTTACCACTCCCCGCAATCCTGCACTCATGCCCAGCATTGATAACTGCCAACGACACCGATGTTCCTGACACCTGCAGAGCATTCTGGCAATCTCTCCACTTCTTTTGCCAAGCGATTTTATATCTTTTATGGGATCGTTATTAGATAACGGACGTGATCTCCTGTCAGATTTGCGTGATTTTTATGGCTGTTATTTGCTTTTTCTATGTACAACATACATTAAATGAATAAATAATCATGTATTCTTGCAGAAATTCGTGTTTAAAACGATCGAACTAAAATATGTGACATTGGAGGGGACCCCACCACTTTCCCAACGGCGTTATAAGGAATCATATGGTTTCCTCCTTCACCGCACACGTCAAGACTCTACTTTTTTTATTGAACGAAGCTACATTTATTTGAACGACTCTAGATCCTCCATTTTCCATTCGTACGGGGTTAGTAAGCATTATGCAAGTACTTACATTAACATAATACAAAAGATAAATAGAAGTAGCAGCCCGTGGAATAATTCATCTGAAATAGGCAACATCAAAAGAGATAATAGTGTTAGTAAAAGAAAAAGAAAAATATCGGTTATAACCAGTCGATGAAACCACCTGAAAATAAAATAAGTAATGAGGAAAAAAACAGTTATATGATTATGTTATAATGTAAGTAATTACATACTTTTTATTCATGTTCATGTTGCGTATGTACGGGCGAAAACAATTAATTATCATAAATAAATACAAACAGAAGTGCTGCCATCTATCATCAATATGCGTAATATAATATGTTCCCGCGAGTTTTTTCTGACGTAATATTAGTACGGATCAATCACAAAATTCACATATAGATAGCGCCACTTTCGTCTGCGTCTCGCACACGAGTAATTCCAACAACCTGATTTATATAAAAAATTTGCTTGGGTCCAGTACTCTGGTTTCCATTGAAAGAGTGACGGTAGTGCTTAATTGTATCACATGGCTATATATTACGTTTTATGAAGTCATTGTCCGTCCCGGTTACTTTGTCCGGGTGACTAGCTATCACTGGATTATTTTTGGAACCAGGTCACCAACACTGAGTGGGCGAAGTCGCCCACAGGGCCTAGCGGTAAAACCTGCAGAGCGGGTTTTAAACCGCTAGTTCTTAATATTACTTTAATTATATGTTATAGGTATTATAGATAATTATACGCACGACATCTATGAAAGAGTAAAATATGAATTCTTTTGACAATCGCCTTAAACACTAAATAACAACAGTCGAAAATGAGACAAACGGTGAACGTATGTCTGCACTTCTCCAAAGGAAACATACAATCATTACATGTATAAAGAAAATGAAACGTAATTGCCGTTGCCGTAGCCGAGCTGTAATAAGATACTAGTATATCTGTTTCCTCCAAAGGAAAAAAAGTAGTACTTTGGAGGAAACAGACACAAGTATATTGTGTGTCTCATCTTTTGTCTCACCATTATTTAATGCGTGAGAAAGAGTAGCAGCTGTATTAGGATAAAGAACGTACGTTTTATGTTTTTATGCCGTCATGGTACCCTATAATCTTGGATCTCCACGATAATAATAAAAGCGCTCAATGTATGTGCCTCTTGGGTGAAGTTAATGTAATTAAAAAAACGAGTGTGCTTTAGACCACACGACTGAACTAAAACTACAAGACAAACCTCGCCCAATGAACCCAGGTATCCCTGCTAAGTTACCAAACGTAGCAAACGGGGTGACCTATGACCTAGGGGTGACATATGACATTGGGGTGAAATATGACCATGGGGTGACCTACGACCATGGGGTGACCTACGACCATGGGGTGACCTACGACCATGGGGTGACCTACGACCTTGGGGTGACCATCCTTATCCTTATCACTCCCCAAATCCAGCGTGCGTAAAGGCCGAACCGTTCGCCTAGCAATCGATCACCGTTCGCATCGATTACCGTTCGCATGACATTTTTCGTAACAATCATCATTTTTGAAACGCATTCACCGGCTTACCCCCAAGTTGAGCGAGCAATATATTAATTACGTTAGCAGTTTTTCTTCCAATCTAGACCTCCCCCCCACCCCTTGGTGAGATAAATTTTGGCCACTTCGTAAATTCTTTTCATTAGACGTGAGATATTGCTGGACCCCCCCCCATCTTGATCTAACGTAATTAATGCATGCCCCAAAGAAGTTTTACTTTAAAAAAAGAACTAAAAGTAAATGCTTGTTTCATCGTGCTTTTCAGACAAGTGTTGGATGCCATCTTCATTCTCAGTGAACTTTGTGTGCAGATCTGCAAATTACCTGATTACATGCACAGAATTGGTGTCACACGGAACTGTGGTGCAATCCAAATGCAAGCGAGAATTTAACGTGGTCTACAGTATGAACGACATCACCTGCAACGACGGTAGGTGGACTGATGACCCACCCACCTGTAAAGCAGGTGAGAGATAAATCATATTATGATTACCGCACAAGAGTACCAATCGTTCGTAGCCAGTGGGACTATAAAATTTATTTCATGTGAATATCTCAGCTGCTCCCGTCTGGAGCAAATGACACTATGGATTCCTCAATTGGGATATGTCGTGAGGCTTAAGGTAGTGGGGAAGGGAAGGAGATGGGGAAGAGGAAGGTGGGGAAGTACCTGGCTATTCAGATCTGGTCACCAAAAACGGCTAAGCCATTTTAAACAACGTTTCAATTCTGAATGGTGGTCTTACACCAGGGCGATACTGAGAGTATCTTCCTTATTGACTGAGAGTAATTATTTATTTATTTTAGTAATTTATTTTAGTAATTATAGTTTAATTTAATTATGTTTAATTTAATTTAATTATGTAATTTATTTTGGTATATAATATTTATTTTAGTAATTATTTATTTATTAATTAATTATATTATTATTATTATTTTTTTTTTTTTTTTTTTTTTTTTTTTTTTTTTTTTTTTTTTTTTTTTTTTTTTTTTTTTTTTTTTTTTTTTTTTTTTTTTTTTTTTTTTTTTTTTTTTTTTTTTTACAGTGAATACCGCACAAGAATCTCAACTGCTCCCGTCTGGAGCCAGTGAGACTATGGCATCCCCAATTGGGGTATGTTGTGAGGCTGAAGGTAGCGGGGAGGGGAAGGAGGTGGGTAAGAGGAAGGTTGGGAAGTACCTGGCTATTCAGATCTGGTCACTAAACACGGCTAAAGCCATTTTCAAGCAACGTTTCAATTCTGAATGGTGGTCTTACACCAGGGCGATACTGATAGTATCTTCCACTCTGGAACATGCCGCAAATATACTATATATTATTTTAAATGAGTTAATTGTGAAATAACACAAATTAATCAAATAAAATTTATTTGCGAATGCCGGGTTCGAACCCGCGACCTCCGGAATGTGAGTCATGAGTCTTAGCCACTGGACTACGGAGGTCGTTAATATATTAGACTGGATTTCAAAGGTTAGTAAAAGCATATTTTCTGTATTTTTCAAGGACACTTCTTCTGGAGGCTTTGGAAACCAAGTTGAACTAGCAGAACTTTTCAATTTTTCTAATGAAAATTGTGTAAAACATTGTTTAAATGTTGCACTTTTATATGGTTTCTTTTTTTTTTGCTTTTTTTTTTATTAATAAAATTCCTTTATTATTTATTTACAGTTTTTTTACATTTTTAAATTAAGTCCCGTTAAACTGATTGATATCAGTTTGTCAACGGGTTCTTTTGACATTTACTTTTTTAAAATTAAGACAGGTACATAAAATATACACATTATTACATTTTATACATTAAAAAAAAAACATGTATTTTGGAAAAAAAAATTGTTAATAAAATTTATAAGAAATACAGAACAGAGAAAATGAAAGAAATAAAAAAAAAGACAAGAGAAAATAATTATGGAAAAAACATTAAAACGAAAAGCGGAAAAAACAATGATTAGTACAAAAACGGTTACAGTTTTAAATAATATAATTTATTTATTATACAAAAATTTAAGAATAAGTATATTATTTTTTCTAACTTTTAGCTACCATTTTTTTTTTTTTTTTTTACATGAGCTCCACACAGAAGGCCCTGAGGAAAATAATTTACCTCAGGGCCTATGTCATCTTTGGGGATGCTGTGTGGAGGGTTTTTTTTAAGGGAAGAAGAGAAAAGTTCTGGGGAGGAAAAGGGTTTAGGGGGTGGGTAGGAATCTGGGGTTCAGTATGTCCTGGTCATCCGCCTCCAAGACCTAGACAAACCTCACCCCATGAACCCGGGCACCCCTGCTAAATCACCAAACGTAGCGAACCACTTGGGGTGACCTATGGCAGAGGTGTTGGTTATCCAATAAAGGTTCCCGGGGCGGCGGTACCCATTCCCGCCTCCCAAATTGTAGGATATTTCAAAATTTTATTCACCGGATTATTAAGCCTCCCGGTGTTATTATATAGCATAATTAATATCTAAAACATAGACACATGTAAACAGTATTTGATTTACGGTGAGCATTCGATTATTGCTTTCCTCAATATCCAAAACTTAGTATTTGGAGATGTCTGAATAATCAACTGGACGATTGATAAATATTTTTTATAAAGTATGAAAACTTTCAAATTTCCAGAAGGAAAAAATAGGAAAAAGGAGTAAAAATGTTATTGGCCCAACTTATATTAAGTAAACATTTTTTGTTAATCTATTTTTTTAGTTTGTGGACTGGAAAAGCCCGGTGCAACACCTTATGCTAAATATGCACCGATAGCAAAAAAAAACTCCTTCCCCTGGCACGTGGGCGTTTATCAAATGTACAATGGAGAGCCAACATACGTCTGCGGGGGAACCATCCTGTACTCCAACGTCATCATCAGTGGTAAGTGGAGACGACACCTCACTCACTTCAATCTTGTTGACAGTGGAGGTTATCCATCTCTTACTCGCCCTGGTATAAGTAACAGATGGTTACTCCTTCAAGGTTCTCGCAAGATTCTAATTTTTTTGTTAACAAAGCTACATTTATTAATTTTGAACGAATCTAGACCTCCAGTGTCCTTGCATACGTTGTTAGTAAGCAGTATGCAAGTGCAATAATAATAATCTTGTTGACAGCTTGTTGCACGTTAAAGGCTCTGGCAATCTAGTTGTATTATAGGGCCATCTAGTCGTATTACAGGCCGATCTGTTGCAGCGAGCCAGTCGTGATCGCAGTGGGCAGCGATATAATCTAATATACCTTCTTCCTCAATCAACACTCGACTAATTATGGTTATAATTCACCACTATCCAGAATGTGTAGAATGGTCAACTCACGTCAAAACCTTGATTTTTTTGGTATAGGCCTAAATGATTTTGTCACTCACTAAAGATACTGAAGATATTTTATATTTACTCTAATTTTAGCAAAGTATTGACGTGACTTCATGTTTCTATTTCACTTCTATTTTCTTATGTTATCTCTGTTTTGTCTTTGGTTTCATATACCGTTCTTTATTCTTTTTCTTTATACTTTATTGTAAGCAATGTACATTTTCCCAAGTTTCGTGTTACTTTGGGGTAAATTGGACGCAAGTCCGATAATAAATAAATAATTGTACAAAAAGCACAAAATCATGCAATGCAATGTTCGTTGGGCATAACTCAATCTTGGGTTTTATTAGGTCATGTAGTTCCTCCAAAACAATATCTTTATGAGAATGAAAGTCAATAAAGATGCAGTGCTACTCCCAAAATATTTCATATAAATGTCATGTACCTACTTATGATCGTCCTTTGTTCCATTATTTTGTAGGGTTAGAAAAGAAGTTGCTCCTTATCCGAACAACTCACTCCGAACAAAAACCGTTAAAAATAGAGTCCTGCCTGCTAGGAAGCAACCACCATAACGAATCGCTCACAGAGGTATCACTTGGACTTGGACAAAGTTCAGAGTTCCTAAAACAATTAATTCAATGACTCTAACGTAATTATAAAACGGAATTATTTAGTGATTTACTTGGAAATGTTAATTTTTTATTATGATTAGTGACCGACCGAAGGTTCGGTTTCAGTTTCGGTTTCGGCAAGTTTCAGCAAAAAAATCTATTTTCGGCATCAGTTTCGGTTTTGGCAGATTTTCTGCTGAACCTTCGGCCGCACTGAAACTCTGCAAAAGATCTCAATAAAAGGTAAATTTAGTCTTAAGAATGTTGTGATTGTAAACGCAATTTAAATTAAAATACTCAATTAATGAGGTCCTTCCTTTGTAATGTACATAAGTGTTGATTATTGACCAATTTTTGTTCCAAGAAGCAGTTAACATGTTTGTTAATATCAAAAAAAATTTTTTTTTCACATACTTCAATTATTGTTTTTTTTATAATAGATTTTTAACATGTCTAAAAAAGTTTCGGTTTCGGTTTCGGCCGGAACTGAGACAGCTACCGAAGATTCGGTTTCGGTTTCGGTAGAAAGTCCGGTTTCAGAAAATGAGATACTGCGACTTGTGACAGGGTTTACTCCTATCGGAGGATTACTTTATAGCTAATGTAACAATTAACTCCTTTATCAGAAGAATGTTTATGTCACTATGAGGAGTGTGAACCCTGATCCACTTGAGCACAATCGACGCCAGTCATATTGTTTGTTTTGCAGTCATATTTATTAAAATACTTTTTCGGGAGTGTTTGGGGTAATTTTTTGTATGTTCATAATAGCGCGGTTTTCTCTCTTTCTAAAACCGTTTAAATAATATATTTCACTGTTATAGAAAAAATAAAACCATAACTTTTATGAGACCGTGTCAGGCTGGGAGATATATCTCTCGACAAGACTTTATGGGTATTGGTTGTCTGTGAAGAATCTCCCTAAATTCTTCTGTGAAATTCTCCCTAAATTGGCCAAGGGTTAAATACATGTTTTCCACTGTTCTTTCAGCCGCCCATTGCTTTTATAACAATGGACCAATAGCTGCTCGAGAGTTCAAGATCGCTGCTGGAAAGTTCTATAAGTCATATGACAATGCAGAGGACGACAAGAACAGCTGGGTACAGAAGAGAAATGTACGAACACAATTTTCATTATGTTTTACATATGTGTTGTTGAGTATGCTATTACAAAATTGTTGTCACTGTCACTGTTACTCCCCCCCCCCCCCTCCTGAATACTGAGTGAAAGGGCGGGCTGATTATACTTAAATAAAAACATAAAAATCGAGGATTTGAAATGTACCGTGTTTTCTCCCACAAAACTGGACTGATTTTTAAGATTTTTTTTCACCCACTGTATTAGAAAAAAATATTTTATGTCCATACGTTTTGCATTTTTAAAAATACATATACAAATTCGCAAACCAAAAGAAGTAACCTATCAAAAAAGAGCAACACTTAGGGATATTGCCAGTATATATTATATTGCCAGTGGTTGATAATTATATTATCTTAATAATATTTGTTCAAGTTTCAAAATCCAGAAAACATATAATATATGTTTTCTGGATTTTGAAACTTGAACAAATATGAATAATACATTTATATGGAGAAAATACCGCTTGCATTTTCTCTTATATGACAAAAAGAGGTAAAACAATTTTCATGTAGGTATAGGTATTTTTACAGTTCGACAAAGGAAAACATATAGGCAATCTATATTGTTTGAAAATAAAGCCACCGTCACTCTGCATGATGTCATCAGTGTTAGTTTGAGATGGTAGATCTTATGTATATAAAAATCAAAATATGCCTATATAAAGCATGTATTTGAGATGTCTATGTGTATGGAACGTGTCAAAGAAATATGTGTGTAACGAACGAGTGCACCCTGGAATTTCAAGAATGGAATTTACGCTCCCACACACTACCATGCTGCCAGCATGTTACCCCCCTCCATAACCTGCTAAACAATGGGAGTGCTGCTATTGGCTAATAATAACGAAACATCTTCCAAACGATGTCTACAACACTATTTCGTTCTTTAACCCCTATTGGGCGGCTGGCTACATTTGCAGCCCGGATAATTCGGTCCCAGCTGACGGCTGGCTACATTCGTAGCCACGGAGCGTGAGTCACTTTAATTATTATTTGTAACATTTATTTACTGATCAAATACGAAAGAAAGGGGATTTTTCATTAGCCTGATGATTTATCTACCTCATAAAAAATATATTAACACTTTTACTTGAGAGTTTTTAATTTCCGAGCTGTTTTTATAACATCTCATCTCACAGAAATCTCCCATCGGAAGATATGTCACTCACACAGTTACGTTACAGCATGCCTGTGTACTGGTCGCGCCGTGATCGCCTGTCGGTACACGCGTTTGTAGTGTGTTTGTTTATATTGCAGGGTATCCATTAGTTTTGATCGTTTCGAGGCGCCGGTAACTGGAGATTGCTTATGACTTCTTGGTGTTATATTATAAACATTAAGATTTGGTGGACTTCGTCGTGTTTTGTTACGTGAATTTTTATATTTATGTTATTGTTTTTGATCTCAATTTTACTGTTTCAACAATGGAAGAGGAAGAGTAGAATGATATGTTTTAAACTTTGATTCAGATTTTTCTATGAGTGACGATGATGAGTATAGAGTGGACAATTTAGAGGATCCATATGATCCTCCAGAAATAAGTGACGGTGAAATTGAGGATTCTGATTTATTAGAAATTAATCCCCCGGCAGAAATAGATGGACAGAGTTTTTTGCCTGCGTGGAGAAATGGTTATAGTTTAATTTTAAAATGCTAACAGTCAACTCAAAGCGACAAACATCATACCGGCGATGTTATGTTTGTAAAAACACTATGCGAGAGCCAAAAAAACGAGTTCAGACTCGTCATTGGTGTAGTGACTGTGAAGTTGCTTTATGCCCTACAAAATGTTTTAAAATATATCACGCACTACAAAACTTTTAATTGATAAAACACGCCCGGTCCCACAAAACTAACGCGTGGTCACCGTGTTCAATGCCGACGCAGAGTAACTTGAATGTGTGTGAGTGAGAAGGGCAATTTCTTATAGTGACTGAAAAAATCATTTGTTTACGTATATTCGTTTAAAAAAAAAGTTTTAATTTATTATAACATTATGTGGAAAAGTACATTTATGACATATACTAATTAAGTTTTACGATAAACTATACCATTACTATTCTATGACTGATTATTTGCGGGAAGGCTACATTTTTTGTGGTAATTACAAGTTTATTTATTTATTTATTAGTTGACTTCTACTCAAAATTGTATTGTTATTATTTTTAACTATACATTAAACAATTATTCTTATTACACAATTTTTTTCAAAACTTTAAATCGTCAGATTGCAGAGTTATTAGAATTTTAATACATAAGTTGCAAAACTGAAAATTCACGCCGTTTCCAGGGAACATTCGCAAATGTAGCCAGCCGCCCAATAGGGGTTAATTAACTTATCAATTGAAAACATGGACGCAATCGGTAATGAATACGTGCGGCATCAAAATTGGACTCCAAAACACGTCTAAATAACCACGTAACTCTTCTACCAGAGACTACGGACAGCAATAACCACAACCAAGGGAATGTTCCGCTATTTACATGTCCGCCACCACGCGACTTGCCGAGCTCTAATTGGTCAACGCTGAGCAAAGGAAATCTCCAAATAAATAATTACGCAACCAAATTCTGGTTGAGCTCTGGCATTATGAAATTTGTATAAAAAAATTGCAATAGGTGGCATGCGAGCTGTTTGGAAATTGAATGTATGAATTGCGGGAGGTTGGAGGGAAACTCAACGGGAGGTGGGGGGGGGAGGGGAGGGGGGGGGGGAGGTTCGCGAGATGGTAAGGGGACGCGGGAGAGGAAGGGGAGGCGGAAGTGGAACAGGAGGAATGGGAAGGGACACGCAGGGAGAAACTCGGAACTCGCTAGTATCTAATAATATCTGGATGCTTTACCGAACAATTCTATATATGTATGTTTCAGGTGACTCAGATCTTCTTGCGTGATATTTATGAAGGTGAAGAGACCAGATTCCAAAGTGACATAGCGCTGGTACACTTGAGCACCCCGCTCGAGTTCAGCGGGTCCGTGCGCCCAATCTGCTTCGATCTCGAACAAAGTGCTGAACCCTTCAACCGCTTACAAATAAAGCCAGGATCTGAGGGAAAGGTAAGATAACCAATGGAGAATTTTTGGCCACATTTTGGCCAATTTGCAAACACCTTCAAATGCTGACCAAAATGTGGCCAATTAGAAGAGATATTTTTAAACATTTATTGGAATGTACTACGCGTTAGGGGGCGTTCAAGTATTACGTAATGCAATTTTTGAAGATTTTTGACCCCCCTTCCCCCCCGTGTAACGTGCCGTAACGTTTTTCCGTCCCCCCCCCCCCCCCCCTAAACATTACGTAACGCCCAAGGGACAATTTTTACCCGAAAGTCACAATTAAGTTGCGCAAAGTGCTGGAAAGTCGCTTAAATACCTTTTTTCATGTTTTAATACAATTAAGGATAATTGCATTTTAAGTAGGAAAGAAATTAAAAAAAACATTTAAGAGACTTTTGAGTCAACATTTAGAATGCCAAAATGAAAGTTTATAAAAAATTTCAGCTTATTCCGTTTCATTCCGAGGTGAAACCCTAATTTGACTGAACTAGTACCGTTTCATTCCGAGGTGAAACCATAATTTGACTGAACTAGTATGAACTAGTACCGTTTCATTCCGAGGTGAAACCCTAATTTGACTGAACTAGTATGAACTAGTACCGTTTCATTCCGAGGTGAAACACTAATTTGACTGAACTAGTATGAACTAGTACCGTTTCATTCTGAGGTGAAACCCTAATTTGAATGAACTAGTATCGTTTCATTCCGAGGTGAAACCCTAATTTGACTGAACTAGTATGAACTAGTACCGTTTCATTCCGAGGTGAAACCCTAATTTGACTGAACTAGTATGAACTAGTAGCGTTTCATTCCGAGGTGAAACCCTAATTTGACTGGACTAGTATGCCAATGTCTTTATAAATTTAACGATCTTTTCAAATAAATTTTTATGAATCTCAAAAATGTGGGATAAACGATCAAATATAGTGACATTCAATGGCTTTTTAACACTGCAAACAGTTTATATGTCTCCATATTAAAAATTCGCATATATATAATTTTTTTAATGTCGGCGGGAAATTTCCAAAAAAACACTCTGAGTGATTATGACATTTAATTATATCTGTATATTATATTTGGTTTGCCTAATTCATTAACCTAATCTTATTACCTATTAATATAATATGAATGTTTGGGCAGGTGGCCGGCTGGGGCTTGACGGAGAGTGGCCGTCCATCGGAAGAACTGCGCGTCCTGTACATGCCGATCATCAGCATTGACGATTGTAAACAGGCTAATAACGAACTCCGCCTTTTAGTGACCTCCGACAAGCTGTGTGCAGGACATACAAATGGTTGGTTTACTTCATATAAGTCCAAATTGATAGACTAGCCAATCAGGGAAAGAGAAACAAACCGGGAAGGCGGGGTGACCGTCTCCCTTTCTATGATCTGTTAATAAATAAATCCAACAGTGTAGGTACAGGCAACTCCCTTTGTATTTGAAACGAGTGGATTACACGAGAAACACCTGACTTTTGATACATTGGCATTCAGAGCTCCGTGCCAAAAAGGCCCCTTTCTCTTTTTTCGTGGGTTTAGGTTCCATGCCAACTCAGAATCAAGTCAACTCAACACCTCTTTGAAAAGCCATTAAAAACTTTGAAAAATAAAAATTGAAAAGAGCCCAAAACCTCACCTATTTTGCCAATTTTTTTCATCACTTGAAAGTCGTCATGTCGATGTAGCGAGTCAGTCGTTTATTGGGCTATGTAGCAGATGGTCGGTGGTCGGTAACAAGATGTAATGCAGGGTGCCGTAGATGAGATGCTGCAGGCGTGCGGTGGAGATGGAGATGGTGTGGTGAAGGTCAGTGAGTTGCTCGACACCTTGTCGGTGGAGATGACCTATCTTCCAGGCCGTTGCTCGACGCTTTGTGTCGCGGAGATAAACGGTGAGTGGCTCGGTGAGCTGAGCCACCAGCAGGTAGTCCTGACGAGGCGGAGCGTGTTTCCATGGCAGCGAAGCACGGTGGGGCTTCGGGGTGCCATGAAGTGGTGAGCTGATCCCTGGACTGAAGGTGCGTCAAACCTTATAAGTCGCGGGATGGAGCTGATCTCAGGAGCTGAAGACACGATGGGCCTTGTAGCTGAGACGTGGTGATGGACCTCGAGGAAGCTGCCCTGGAGCGTAGCGATACCATGCAGGAGCACTTATTACATGCTGACCGACGATTAGTGTGAGACTGAACTGCAGCGGGCGAGCGATCGGCTGCTTATATAGCCGCGGTAGAGTAACTACCTCGCAGTAGGTAATACGAGCCACTTCGGCAATTGACGAGAATATTCGGCGCCGTACAGATATTGTACGGTGCTGTCTCGAGACCTTTCTAGGCGGGGCGATATTATTATCGTCGAGCTGGCACGGGAGGCGAGAAAGTACATCGCGGCCAGTATAGGTACGAAGGTAGGTACCTAGGCAAGTAGGTTTGCCGATGGGCGCGAATATTAGGAGATGTTTCTCGTATGTTCTTTTGATGGCGAAGATAATAATGATGTGTCGCCACACACCCCCTTCCCAGTGTACGGAGTACAGGGTTGAAAGATGATGCCATGCAGAGATCGTTACATGCTGACCGACGATTAGTGTGAGACTGAACTGCAGCGGGCGAGCGATCGGCTGCTTATATAGCCGCGGTAGACGTACTTGCACGCGTCGTGCTCACTGTCGGATTCACAAATGTAAACTTCGTGGTCACTAATGTGAACGTCGGTGTCACCAATGTGGATACTCAAGTGTCGTGGCTGATGATTGAATGAAGGAAACGAGTTTGCGTGTAATAATAGCCTTTAATGAGTCCACACAATAATTATAATACGTGAGCACAATAAAAGGTTAGCGTACAATTTTACGATATCAATAGTACACACTGGGTCAAGGTTGATCGCGGATAGACGAGGTAACTGCTCCGTGGTAAGTTGAATGAATACTGAATTTTCGCTGTTCTAGGCGTCCTTTTATATGGCCCGACGAGTAGAGTATTAGTAGTAAATCGTCACTTCGGCTAGTCACTGGAAGGCACTAGAACCTGTGCATTTCAAGCGTACAATGGTTCGTTCCTTTTCTGGAATGTGCGCTAGGTAGGTAAATCCACGCCTCTGTCCCGGCGAAGTAGGTATTACCTACGTTCAGTTGTGCATCGACCATGCCCGGCGGCAGTCGATCTCTCTAGTAATTTCGCTCGCATACAATTGAACACCGGCGACGCCTCTGGAAATATCGATACGTTTCGGGCGTAATCCAACACGTGACGTAGCAACAATGCGTGGTTGCTACACATTCTTTGCGGATATCCACATTTCTCACACAATCATACATGGTTTTACCACACATACACCTCAGGGATCTCATTTCTACAGCATTCAGTTTACTTTCATCCTTCCTCTGCCAGTTCCATGCCTCACTGCCATACATCAGAGTAGGTACCAGGACTCCATTGTGGACTGCTAGCTTCACTTCTTTTGACAATTTTTTATTGGCGCCAACGGCATTCAGTCCACCATTAATGGAGTTACCGGCATTCACCCTTCTTTCAATATCCCTATCCCTAGCCGTCCCATCTCTCGTAATTGTAGTTTCTCTTGTAGTTAATAAAAATAATATGGGTGCTGGAGGAATTGTCCGAGCTTTCACCAATCTCTTATGATTTTACGTTAGAGCAAGTTGGATGTCTATGGTTTACTTACTGATGACAAATGAAACAATTGAATGAACTTCCAGGTTCCTCGCTGTGCCAGGGTGACAGCGGCGGTGGACTGGTGTTTCCTGAGAACAGGACAGACCTGCAGGAGGTAGTGTGGCACCTGCGCGCGCTGGTCTCCGTTGGGCCGAAAGAGGACATCCCAAACCAATGTCTCTCCAAAACTTACACAGCATTCACTAAGATCTTCGACCATAGACTCTGGATGATTGAAAAATTGAAGTCTCTAAAAGTGTTGCGGTAGCACAAGTCACAAGCAAAGATATTGAAATAAAAGAGACGTGCTATCCGCAGTTTTTACTGGGTGGAACTGTGTTTCCTGGTGTCGCCGATATTGTTAACCAATACAACCACACTTTAAAAAAATCAACTAAATGAACGAATTCTTTCCGTATTCCAACTATTCCCATTAGTTAGTAGTCTGCTGACAGTCCGGCGGACATCATAGCATATCTCTTGTATTTCAATATCTTTGGTCACAAGTAATGACGGAAACAGATTGGGTGGCAAAAATGTAACATTTTTTGATACGAACTGTCAAGATATTCTTTTTGATTCCACGACAGTTGATCTCCTGATAGTTGGCCCTCCGGCATACTTATATACAATATGCAATCGATTTATGAAAATACGGTATACCTACTTGCGCAAAGTATAATGTAAAATTATTTACATACTGTTTAAAGTGTTCAGGGTGTTGTAGAACCCGTTATAAAATTATATATAGCTTTAAGCGTTGAGGGCGCTGCAGAACCCCGTATGAAATTATATACAGCTTAAAGTGTGTTAAAGGTGCTGCAGAACCTGATATAAAATTATATATAGCTCAAAGTGTTAAGAGTGCTGCAAAACCTGATATGAAATTATATACAGTTTAAAATATCGAGGGTGCGATAGAATCCGATGTGAAATTAATGCCGCTGTAAATTGGTGCTGCAGAACCTGGTATGAAATTATATACAGCTTAAAATGTTAAGGGTGCTGCAAAACCTGACATGAATTTATATGTAGCTTAAAGTGTAAAGGCAGAACCTGTTATGCTATTATATTATATTCAGCAAAGTGTCAAGGGTACTGCAGAACCCGATATTATATACAGCTTAAAGTTTTGAGGGCATTGCAGAACCTGACATGAATTTATATGTAGCTTAAAGTGTTAATAGTGCTGCAGAACCTGATATGAAATTATATACACTTTAAGTGTTAAGGGTGCGGCAGAACCTGCTAAAACGCTTAAAGTGTCAAGGGTACTTACCGTGGACCCTGATGTGAAATTATATACAGCTTAAAATGTTAATGCAGAACCTCACATGAAATGGTATGTAGCTTAAAGTGTTAATAGTGCTGCAGAACCTGATATGAAATTATATACAGTTTAACCCATTGGCCACAGAATTAATGAGCTAAAAAGTTGGCCTTCACCACTGAATTAATTTTGTACCAAAAATTGAAAACCTGCATTGGTGTACTAAATCTATTGTTACTTTTGAACCGTATATTCAAATTAAATAATTTCTTTAAAATTGTTTACATATTGGATTAAGGTAAAGAAAAACATAAAAAAATATATTTTTTTAAATATTAAAATATGTGTAAATAAGGTTACAAATATAACCTTCCCTTTTTTCGTCAGTTTTTTTCCACATTTTTATTCAAAAAGTTACAAAAAAACATAGGATTCTTAGATCGAACAATAATAATTTTTGATTTTTATATACATGTATACTAATAACTATTAAAATAATTGTCTATGATAGTCCTCAAAGCAATCAGGGACGTTCAGGGTCACTACCAAAAGCCTAGAACCACTCGCAATTTCGAAGAAATTAAATGGCGGCTGGCTGCATACAAAACTTGGAACACAAATATCAGGGAAAAAACATAAGAAACATATTATTGCCAATTCTATGAAATTAAAGATTAATTATCTACAGAGTGTTCGGCATTTAAAATTTTATTGAAAAATGTCACTATTGTGCTCGTTTTCTGTTTTTTGACGTACCTACTCTAGCCCGTCAGCGTGCCGGGGTTTGTGGTTAAGTACCTGAGTCGTACACCCGGCAGGCTGTCGGGGTTTGTGGCCAATGGGTTAAAGGTAAGACCACACTAAGCCCACGCAACGCCACGCCACGTGGGTTGACGTCACCATTTCCATATCTGGACTGCTTACCATCCACACATTTTCTATGGAAACGGGTGCTTTAGAATCAGACTAGCTCCACGCAACGCAAACCGACGCCCCCTACGCGACGTTGATCTGCTACAGCCAGATCGGCGTGGGCCATGTGGAAGGTGGAGGGGGTATGGTCACGCCTACTACGAGATGATTTTACATCTTTTTGGTGTTATCTGAGCATCTAACGTTGTTTCGCTATATCTATGGTTGTTTTTTTGACAGATATTATTCAAAAATGGATGACGAACAGTTTAGTGAAGCTTTTAGACGGCACGAAGTTATTTATAAAATCAAATTACAGGATTATAGAGATTCTGCATACGCAGTGCAACTTAGGAAGAAATTTCAGCCATTTATGGCATGATTTTCAATATTATACCCCTATAATGAATGTCAATCAAACTTTAGATCTTTCTCTGGTCCCAATTGACTTTCGAAGATGTGTGTTGTTATGTTGGTAATAATAATAACCAGCTGTCAGATGCGGATAGTTGGCAGGTCTGTCGCGTCACTTGATGTATAACCTTGAACTTGTCAACAGTGTCAATAAACGTCTTACAAATGAATCAGTTCTTGCATTTAATTAATGAACCTCAAACATTATAATTGGCGACGAGGAAAATCAGTTTATCAGTTAAAACGTGTGTGAATAGTATTAACAGTGATTTCGCCGTGGAAAAAACATTTTTTTCAACATGTCGAGTAGTACCTTGCCAGTGCCTCATTTCGAACCAGATTGCGAAAGTTTCAATATGTTTTTGGAACGCATACAAATGTATCTAAAAATTATTAATATCGCAGAGAAAGAAAAAATTGGATATTTGTGTATATTGATCGGTGCGGAGAAATTTAAAATTTTAAAAGAAACGGTGCATCCGAAAAATCTAGAAGATTTAACCTTCAACGATATTGTAACAACACTGAGGAGTAAATATGAAGAAAAAAGGTGTACAATTGCGCAAAGATATAAATTTTATAACCGGAAACAACATTCTAACGAAGGAATCGATGATTATATTACGGATATAAAAAGTCTGTCAATATCATGCAATTTTGGTGCTTTTCTAGACCAAGCTCTGAGAGATAAATTGGTGTGTGGTTTAAAAGATGATGCAATGACTAGAAGATTGCTATCTGAAGATGAATCGTTAACTTTTGAGAAAGCAAAATTAATTGTCAAAAATATTGAGACAGTAAGTCACAGCTCAGAGCAAATTTTACACAAAGAAAATGTTACATCGAAAATCTGTGAAGTCAAGTCAAAAATGTCACATAAAAAAACATGTCATGTCTCAAATGATCGCCCTTCACGTCAGAATAGTCCTAGTAGGCGATTTCATCAGGGTGAAAGGACTGGATTCAAGGGTCAAAGGAGTTCAAGGTCATCAAGTCAACTGTCATCTCCATCACGTCAAGGGTCCAGAAGATGCGAGAGGTGTTTTATAACTCATCAACCGGAGTTATGTCCTTCAAAAAAGTGGAAATGTTACAAGTGTAATATTTACGGGCATACGTCGAAATTTTGTCCAAATGCAAAATCAATCATCAATCACGTAAAATGTGTCAATAATGTAAATGTATTAAATATGTCAGTGTCTGATACAGCGAAAATTAATTTAATTGTAAATGGTATCAATATGTCTTTTATGATTGACACAGGAAGTTCTTCGACATTAATAAGTAACAAAATGTATTTAAAATTTTTCAAAACTTGTCAGTTAAGTCAATTCTACGGTAATTTGTTCACAGCAAATAGTCAGAATTTATTTTGTTTTGGATTTTTTATGGCAAAAGTAAATGTTGTGGATTCTAATGTTGTAATGGATTTACCAGTATTGGTTATAAAAAATCTGTCGTCTGATGCTATTTTGGGTAGAAATTGGTTAAAAGTGTTTGATCCATCTTGGGAAAATACTTTCATAAGTTCTTTAATGTCAAATATGCATAATAATACTGTAAATTCAGTGTCTGTCAGCGAGAAAAATAAAACAAATATTGTTAAAAAATTGTCACAAAAATATTTAAATTCTTTTTCGATTACTAATAACGATTTACCAATTAAAGAATTTTCTGTGAATTTAAGTTTAAAAAATAATGCTACTCCTGTCTTTCACAAAGCATATGAAGTTCCTTATGCACTTCGTGCTGAAGTATGTCAAGAGCTAAGTCGTCTTGAAAGCGAAGGCATTATTTCAAAAGTTAAATATAGTAGTTGGTCTTCTCCAATAGTTTGTGTACCTAAACAAAATGGAAAATTACGTTTATGTGCAGATTTGAAATCTACAGTCAATCCACAATTGAGAGTTGATCAATATCCTATTCCACGTCCAGAGGATATTTTTAATAAATTTTCAGGTTGTCAAGTATTCTGTAAATTAGATTTAACAAACGCATATTTACAGTTGTCTGTGTCAGATTCTAGTAAAGAATTACTTACAATTAATACATGTAATGGTTTATATGTCTATAATCGTTTAACTTATGGATTGTCATCGGCTCCTGCCGTTTTTCAAATGGTAATTGATACAGTTTTGTGTGGCATAAAAAACTGTGCTGCATATATTGATGATATTTGTATAGGTGGTAAAGACGAGAAGGAGTGTTCTGATACTTTGGATAAAGTTTTGTCAAAATTAAATGAGTTTAATATAAAAATTAATGTGTCAAAAAGTGAATTTTTTGTAAATTCTTTCGAATTTTTAGGGTTTACTTTGTCAGGTCAAGGCAAAAGTCCGTCTTTGTCGAAAGTTGAGAAAATTAAGTCTACTGGGTGTCCAGAAAATATTACTCAACTAAAGTCATATTTGTCAATGTTAAATTTTTATAGGAATTTTATTCCTATGTGTCCTACAGTGCTAGAACCACTTCACAATTTACTAAGAAAAAATGTAAAATGGTGTTGGTCTGATGAATGCGAAAAGGCATTTGTAAATAGTAAGTCTCTTTTGTCAGATAAAACTATGTTAGTTTTATTTGATCCGTCAAAACCATTGTGTCTTACAGTCGATTCCAGTGCATACGGTGTCGGTTGTGTCTTAAGTCATGTCGTAAAGAATCAAGAATTTCCTATAGCTTTTGAGTCTGCAACATTAAATTCAGCTCAAAGAAATTATAGCCAATTGCACAAGGAAGCCCTTGCTATTATTTTTGGAATTAAGAAATTTCACAAATATTTAATTGGTCGACATTTTACGATATATACTGATCATGCTCCATTGTTGTCTTTATTTGCTGAAAACAAAAAAGTCCCCGTTTTAGCAGCATCACGTCTTATAAGATGGTCTATAATATTGTCTGCGTACAATTATAAATTGGAATATAAAAAAGGATTGAAAATTCCTCAAGCAGATGTAATGTCACGTTTGCCAAGTAAACAACAATTCAATATTGAGGAATGTAATTTTGTATACATGTCTACACCATTAATTCCATTCTCAGAAGTTGAAAGTCATTCTGAAAAAGATGAAACGTTATGTAAAGTCATTAAGTATGTTTCAATCGGTTGGATTGAAAACTTGTCAAGTCCAGAAATTAAAAAATATTTCAAGTTTAAAAATTTACTGTCGGTCAAAGGAAAATGTCTTTTATTTGGTGACAGAATTGTAATACCAGAATCTCTTAAGTCCAAAGTCCTAAATTTAATACATTATGGTCATCCTGGTATAGTCAGATCAAAAATTCTTGCTCGTTCATATGTATGGTGGTTAGGTATGAATCAAGATATTGAAGATGTTATTTCTAGATGTGAAATGTGTCAGTCTGTACAAAATGCTAACAAAAATGTACGTCATAGTTGGCCTATTGCTGAAAGTCCATGGGAAAGAGTCCATTTGGATTTTTTTGATTTAAAAGGTTCAAAATACTTATTAGTTTGCGACTCATATTCAAAGTGGGTAGAATGTTTTTACATGAAAAATACTAAATATTCGGATTTGTTATCTAAATTAAGTGAAGTTTTTTCCAGATTCGCTTTTCCGAAAACTATTGTTTGTGATAATGGTCCCCCATTTTCATGCAAAGAATTTTCTATTTTTTGTAAAGAAAAATCAATTAAATTATTATTTTGTCCGCCGTATAATCCCGAGTCAAATGGATTAGCGGAACGGTCTGTTCAAACTTTCAAAAAAATATTAATTAAATTTATGTTTTCGAAAAATTCTAAATTTTTATCGCCAGCTCAACGTCTAATAGATTGTCTGTATAGTTATCGTTCCACTCCTACTTCTGTTACGGGTGTATCTCCAATGGCTAAAATATTTTCATATGAGCCACGTACACCACTACATATTTTGTCAGAAGAAAGTCATGTCAATAAAAGTAAACAATCACAAAATGTCAAACAATCAACAAAAAATGCATTGAAAGAATTTAAAGAAAATGATAATGTTTTGGTCTATTTAAGACATGTGAAAGGTCCTATGAAATGGTTTCAGGGAACTGTTAAGTTGAAATTAAGTCCATGGGTGTATCTAATTCAATTAATCGGAGGAGAGGTGAAAAAGGTTCATGTTAATCAAATAAAAAAAAGTTGTCTTAAGTCAAAATCAAGTTATGAGAATCCCGATAAATGGCAAGACTTTACAAGTCAGGAAAATGAAATTGTTATTGAACCGTTACCCAGCACTAGTGGAAATAATGATATTATAACTAGGTCTGGCAGAGTTGTGAAACCCCCTGTACGATTTAGTCATAGTGATTACTCTTAAGTTTCTTTGTCATTGTTATTTGGTTTGATATAAAAATAAAAAAAAAGGGAAGGAGGAAAGGATGTTATGTTGGTAATAATAATAACCAGCTGTCAGATGCGGATAGTTGGCAGGTCTGTCGCGTCACTTGATGTATAACCTTGAACTTGTCAACAGTGTCAATAAACGTCTTACAAATGAATCAGTTCTTGCATTTAATTAATGAACCTCAAACATTATAATCTTTTTTTATGTCATATTCAATAATTCAATTATGCTGTGAAGCTCTTCAAATACCACTTTACTCATACGGAAGTACATGAAGAATCGTCCGTCATCAGATTCTAGTTCCTTTACTTAAGTATGGAACTTTCCAAACATTTGTCTTTGTTTGTTAATGTTGTGGACCCAAATACTTCTCACTTTTTTTCTTTTTACGAGAATATTGATTTAACAATAATAATCGTAGCAAATCATCTTCAAATTCACTTTCAAGATATGGCAAAGCTGTCATCTGCTAAGAGAATCACATAAACATAACCTAAAAAATAAATGTCAAATGTGTCAAATCAAACGCGCCTGCGCACAACCAGAGACCCCTTGTCACGTGGTCACAGCGACGCGTACGTACGTCTGGCCAGTGTGAACGGCACAGGAACGTTGCGTGGTGTTGCGTCTGCTCAGTATGATCCTTGCTTAAGTGTTAAGGGTGCTGCAGAACCTGTTATGAAATTATACATATAAGCATAATGCAGAACCTGTTATGAAATTATATACACCTTAAAGGGGATAATGGTTTCTTTTTAAACCTGTAAGGCATTTGTAGAGTTCTTCTTTATTACATGGTTTAACTCGCCAAGAAATCCACCATGGTTATAGCAAGTAGCTCACCGTACTTGCCTCGATTTGATGGTAATTTTAACATCAAAAAATGCTCCTAACATACTAAATTATATTATTGTAATAATTAAAAACACTTTGTTTTTACCACGATAATCTTTATTTAAAAAGTCAACTGCTTTCAAGAACGATGTTCTCTTTAACAGGACATTATATGTACTAAAACTAAATGATCAAATATAGAAAGACAGGCGTGGGTAGAAATGGAAGTAGTGGGAGAGGAGAGAGGTGGAAGGGGGAGGTGCTTAGAAGATCAACAAGGGGGAGGGGGGGGGAGAGGTGGAAAGGGGGGTGCTTAGAAGAACGAAGTTAAAAAATTATAATGGAAATATGTTTAAGATACGGTTATTCACAAAATTAATTTGATTGTTAATAATATTTAAATTTCTATGGACATTTTTCCTAATTTGGGGTCGTCCATTAATCACGTGATGTTTTTTTAGCAACTTTTTAACCCCCCTCCCCCCCCCTGGTGAGGTTTTAGACTACCCCCCCCCGAAATCACGTGTATTTTTTTTAGTACAAAGTATTTTGAAATTTTCAGAATATTATCACGAAAAATAAATACATGTGATATCTCATTTTACCCCCCCCCCTCGTGATTTTTTCCGAACCCCCCCCCCCCCCCTTTCGAACCTCACGTGATTAATGGACGACCCCTTTCTAATATTTCTAAAAGATCTAAGTGAAAGATTTAGATCTTTTAGAAATTAGGAAAAATGTCAATAGAAATTTAAATATCATAAACAATCAAATTAATTTTGTGAATAACCATATCTTAAACATATTTCCATTGTAATTTTTTGTCTTTGTTCTTCTAAGCACCCCCCTTTCCATCTCTCCCCCCTCCCTCCCCCTTGTTGATCTTCTAAGCACCTCCCCTTTCCACCTCTCTCCTCTCCCACTACTTCCATTTCTACCCACGCTTGTCTTTCTATATTTGATCATTTAATTTTAGTACATATAATGTCCTGATGAAGAGAACATCATTCATGAAACATGTTGACTTCTTAAATAAAGATTATTGTGGTAAAAACAAAGTGTTTTTAATTATTTCATTAATAAAATGGTGCCACAAAGTGAATTTGCAAAATTTGAAGAAGAAATTATATTATATTCACTTTGCAAGGAAATAATGTATCTTATGAATAAGCAGAAGGATTTGGAAATAATAAATGAGACTCAAAAACTTTATTCAATTATTATTGTAATCAAAAAACCTTTTACTGCAAACTATCAACAACATATTTAATATTTCCATTATTTGATGTAAACAAAAAACATGTTATGCTTACAGTATTAAAATATTTGCACATTACAACAATAATATTATTTACATTTTATGAAAGAATTCCTCATTGCTTTATTAATGGAAACCAAATAATACACTTTTGAGTAATAATTCCAATTTGAGTGGCGGATATGGGTACCACCGCCCCGCCCCATTTGTTGGATAACCGACACCTCTGCCGTAGGTCACCCTAAGTGGTTTGCTACGTTTGGTGACTTAGCAGGTGTGCCCGGATTCATGAGGTTTTAGTGACAGAGGCTTTTGCCCGCCTACTATGTGGGCCAGATAGGACTCTCTCAACCCAAGCCTTGCACCGCAGTGGAGGGATGGATTCATACATCCGTCACTCCTGGACACATTGAGTCCCAGATTAATACCCACCGCTCATACCTTTACCTTCCCAGAACTTCCTTTCTCTAAAAAACCATCTACACAGCATCTCAAAAGATGACACAGGTCTTGAAGAATTTTTTTTCCTCAAGGCCTCCTGTGTGGAGCTAATGAAAAAAAAACAAAAAAAACGAAATTATTCCTTCAAAGGAACATTTTACCATCACTGAGTAAACTTTTGAGTAACTACTCGCCAAGTAAATTATTTCATAGAATTAACATGGTGATAAAACAGACATTTACTTGACAATTGGCGCTACTCAACGGTGGTAAAACAGACACATATTACCATATTAAATTTCTCGATAGTTTACCTAAGAGTTAGTGAAATATAATATATATTTATGGGCTAAGTAGGTATCTCCCTTCATGAATTAAATATTATGTACACATTAGAGGAACATTTCTAAACAGTTTTCAAAAACGTAACAAGAAATGGAAATCAACTAAAAAAAAACAATATTACATACTATCATATAAATAATTTCTTTTCCATCTTTTTTTCTAAATGCATTAAAGTGTGTCATTATTTTTTTAACTGGCAATATTGAGAGCAGCTTTGGGAAGCAACAATTAGAATTTGAAAATAAAAATGTATTATTTGTTAATCTTCAATATTGCAAATAAAATACATTACGAAATATCTTCAAATTTAACAATCAAAATCAACAAAATTATATCACTTTTTATAAACGTTTACTAATAGTACATATTTCTCTTGGTGCCCTCGGCTATCAATATATACGTGCGAGGACTTTAAAGAAAATTAATGTTTTTGTGTTACTTATATTAGCTTTAATCATAAACAGCCTTACTAAAAAACCCAGTGAAAATTTTATTCAATTGACAAACGGCCGCGGATGTGAAAACATTACTAATTAAAAATTTGTTCTTTGAAAGAAATACACATGGTTTCCGCGGCCTGAGAGGGTAGTTTATCTCTGTTTTAACCATTGATGTTCGAACGATATTTGTAATTTTTTCATAGTATTTTGAATGTTCTATATATTTCTTATTTTTGAAGGTGTTGTAAAAACAAATACCATTTATGAAAACTAGATAAAATTACCTTTTAGATTTGTGTATTTGAAATACACTTTAGCTTTCAAAAACTGCCATATTTTAAGATTCAAACTCGGAAAAAAATGGAAAAAAATTTCCTCCCACAACATTTTTGACCAAAATGTAGAGAAATTTAAATAAAATCAAAATTTAAAAAACACAGTCCTTTTATGTAATAAATTTGGAAGGAAACTATCACCTCACTTTTTCATCGTGTATACAATAAAAAAATAATAAAAAATTTAAAAGTTTTGTTTATTGCCAAAAAAATAACTTAGAAATAATACCGAAATTTAAAACAGATTTCTTGCATCTCTAAAGACGTTATTTTTTTTGATACGTTTACGAACACATGTATTAGATTTTATTATTATAAAAAATTATCACTTTTAAGGAATTCTCTTAAAATAAAGATCTTAAAATGAAAATTTTATCTTTTAAGTAACCTATAAAAAACAATATTCTGACAGTTCAACTTTGAAAGTACGGCGTTTGTACAATAACTTGATTAAACTGATCTAAACCACACAAATAACATGGTAAATATATCCATTATGTGAACAGAAGAGTAAATTCGTCACTACAATAGAAATTATTAAGTAAAATCACAAAATTTTCGATATCCCGTCATAAAACACACCGAGCTGTTTTGTCATCGCGGGCTGTCGCGGGCCGAAGAACTAATGCATAGGCGCGCCAATAATGCCCCTTGCGGAGAAAAATTAAAACAACATTGTTTCCTAGTAAATTAAAACCATATACAACGTTGTCACATCTTAATGCGTTTTAACAGCGTGACCGCGGATGCAACGTTTTTAGTAACAAATTGGATTCTAGCGTATACAGGGTTTACTTACGTTATTGCAATAACACAGTTAATCGGTCGCGCTGTGGTTTTTTTTTAGTAAGGCTGATAAAGATTAAGCTCATTTCAAAATAAGTTTTGTCATTTAAATTTGGGTTTTTGGAGCTGTTGTCTTCCATTTTTCTGTAACGTTTCTTAGTAAAAACACTTGAATTTGAGGCACACTTGACTCTGCTTAAGAATGTGGCATATTTGTAGGTACCGTTTGAGTTTGTTGCGAATCCAGTGGAGTCGTTTGAGTTAGTTGCGAATCTGGTGGTACCATTGGTGTTTGTGGCGTAATCGTTGGTACCAATTGAGTTAGTTGCGAATCTGGTGGAACTATTTGAGTTTGTTGCGAATCCGGTGGTACCATTTGAGTTTGTGCCGTATTTGTTAGTACCAATTGAGCTTGTTGCAAATCCGGTGGTACCATTTGAGTTTGTGCCGTATTTGTTAGTACCAATTGAGCTTGTTGCAAATCCGGAGGTACCATTTGAGTTTGTGCCGTATTTGTTAGTACCAATTGAGCTTGTTGCAAATCCGGTGGTACCATTTGAGTTTGTGCCGTATTTGTTAGTACCAATTGAGCTTGTTGCAAATCCGGTGGTACCATTTGAGTTTGTGCCGTATTTGTTAGTACCAATTGAGCTTGTTGCAAATCCGGTGGTACCATTTGAGTTTGTGCTGTATTTGTTAGTACCAATTGAGCTTGTTGAGAATCCGGTGGTACCATTTGAGTATATTTCGAATCCGGTGGTACCATTTGGGATGGCTGCGAATCCGGTGGCGCTATTTGCTTTGGTTGTGAATCTGGTGGTACTATTTGAGATTGTGGCGAATCTGGGGGTACCACTTGAGATTGTGATGAATCCGGTGGTACCATTTGAGTTTGTTGCGAATCCGGTGGTACCATTTGTGATTGTTGCGAATGCGGTGGTACCATTTGAGATTGTTGCGAATGCGGTGGTACTGTTTGAGATGGTTGCGAATCCGGTGGTGCTATTTGCTTTGGTTGTGAATCAGGGGGTACCACTTGAGATTGTGGCGTATTCATTGGTACCATTTGAGATTGTGACGAAGCCAGTGGTACCATTTGAGTTTGTGTTGTATTCGTTGGTACCATTTGAGATTGTTGCGAATCCTGTTGTACCATTTCAGATTGTTGCGAATCCGGTGGTACCACTTGCGTTTGTTGCGTATTCGTAGGTACCATTTGAGATTGTGACAAATTCGGCTTTTCAGTTTGTGGCGTATTAGTTGGAAGCATTTCAGTTTGTTGCGAATCCTGTGGTACCATTTGAGATAGTTGCGAATCCGGTATTATCGTTTGAGCTGGTTGTGAATTCAGTGGTGCTGTTTGAGTTTGTTGCGATTCCGGTGGTACCATTTGAGATTGTGGCGAATCCGGGGGTACCACTTGAGTTTGTGGCATATTTGTTGGTACCATTTGAGATGGTTGCGATTCCAGTGGTGCTATTTGAGATTGTGGCAAATCCGACGGTACCACTTGAGATTGTGGTGAATCCGGCGGTAACATTTGAGATTGTGGTGAATCCGGTGGTACCTTTTGTGTTTGTGGTGTAATTGTTTCCAATTGTGTGTCGATTTCCACTTGAGTTTGTGACACATTTAACTCTGCTTGTTTGCGAGGTGCAATAATCTTCACCTGTTCTCGCTTTGCATTTGATAACAATTGAACACACCATTGTGGCAAGTTTTCCAGCGCTTTAATTGATGGCTCAATCTTAGCTGAATCATTTCCAGAATTAGTTTGTGGCAGACTTGTTACCGATACAATTTGTGGCATGTTATCCCCCACTTGAGATAATTCCTCCGTCTTTGCTTGCGCAGTCCTGTCAACTTTTGACCCATCTATCTCAGTTAGATATCGTGGTATATCCACATCCATTGAATTTTGCGGCACAACTGTGGTTAACCGTGACATACTTGCGTCATTTCTTTTGGGTGAAGAAGTCCTGGAGTAGCATTTAATTGGTGTTTTAACTTTTAAATTTACAGAATCGTCCGCAATTTTCACACTGTTTTGAGAAGCTTGGAAGGGTGTGAAAGAGAGTTTAATTTTTTTAATCGGGAGTCCGTTAACTCCAAGTCCTAACGTACTATCATCAGCTTTGTGTTTCTTATCAACAGTGTCCATTTGGGTTGATCCTAGTTGTGGTGAAATTGTTGCACTCGATTGAACAAACGGATCGAGAGGGTTAAAAGTTGGTGCGGGTTGACGACTTGCGGCATCTGAGGCCAAATCCACTTCCATAGGAATCGGTTGTAAGTGGACATTGATCAGCTTGCTGCTGTAGGGATGGTCTTTACCCACAGCCTTTACAATATTAACTCTGGATCTTGGTATCGTACGACCCTTTTCATAATAAAAGCGGGTGTAATTTTGATAGCCTGGACTGACAACGACGGGTGGCGTCTTCTTTTCAATTTTCTTCAAAGTGCAAGTCTTTTTCTCATGGTAAATTTTGACTGGCGCCCAAGAAGCATCCTGTTTACTAGCACTGTTTAAGTCTTTTGTTGCGTTTTTGAATGCGGGAGCAAGATTGGCTTCTTTTACAAGTGGAGACATATCTGCCTCATGATAACGGCTGGGTTTCGTTGATAAAGTGATTTGCTCGCAACAATTAACAACATCTGTCGACTTTGATGGTGCATTATGTACATTTGGTGTTATGTTATGTGCGTCATGTGTTGGACTAGGACATTCTGATTTGATAGAAATTTCAGCAGGTATTTGAGAAACACTAGTGTTGCTGGAATCGACATTCCGATAGTCTATTTTATCTATCGGGTGATGTTCATTTAAGGCTCTTAGTGCTGCATCAGAATTCAAACGCAGTAAATTATTTAGTATGCTGGATTGCTTGGCAAGGTCGATGTTTTCCAGTCCTGTAACCCTATTTGGAAGAAGAATACTCCTATTTCCAATATTTGTAGTTTTGCCTCTGGGTCGTATGATCCTTTGGATCTTCTTATAATATGAAGTACCACCAGACAGACAGTCTTGTGATTTCAAGAAATCTGGGAAAGGAAGGTTTGTAGCCGTCGGCTTTTGTTGTGAAGAATCACTCACAGATTCCGCTTTCAACAAAACCTCTTGTGAAGGTGAAGGTGAAGCATCATTAATTCCAACGGTCAGTTTTGTTGGTTTGGTTTTTTCAACATCCTTAAATTTTGCTTCTAATTTTTTCCGTAACGGATAAATATTCTGACGTTTTCTGTACTTAACAGATTCAATTATGGGTGTTTTACTTTCGGATTTGATGTCTGTGGGTGTATTCTTGCACGCGTTGCTAACGTCTTCCGATTTAAAGGAATCAATGATTTTGCCCGTTTTCATTTCTTGTGAGTTGAATCCTGCAGGAGTGCCATCTTCTGCTTGAAGAATTTGACTTGAATTTGTAAAATTATCGTGCAGATCACCGACCTCATTTGGTATTTTCTCATTTCCAGCCTTTACCACCGGCATAGTTCCTTGTAAATTAATTTTCACGGGTTTATTAGCAAACACTTTCTTCGCTGACCATAAATGGCACATATTGTTTTTTTCACCAAGAGAGACTTTGGGAAACCGTTGGAAGCATTCTTGGATTAAGCTTCTTTTCAGCTTCATGGACGATTGCGCCTGTTTTCGTTTAGCCACGCAATATTCTAGTTGTTTAATAAGACGCTCGAGCATGAACAAATTGCTCGTGTCTGGATTTTCCAAAGTTTGGTGAGGTTCAGCAAAGAGGTTGAACTGATCGAGTTCCTTCATTTTAGGGAATTTCTTAGTGATTGCGATTTCGTATCCGATATTTGAACAATTTTGCGGTTTAGGTGTTAAATTGAGTCTAGTTCTAGGACATAAGTGAACTTCTTCAGAATTAAGTTCTGCGAAGGCGTGTTCGCAAGATGCGATGACTCTTTTCAATTCGCTGTTGTCCCGTTTTAAGGCTTTGATTATTTCTCGGCATCCTTTGAGTTCTTTTTGCGTGATTAGGATATTATATTTGTCAATTATTTCTTGGTCTACTTTAACGTTGACTAAGGTGAGCAGTTCCTCCCTGGTCCAGGTGGAGAGGAAAACCTGTATTTTTGCCATAACTTCCCTCAAGCTGAGGTCCTTATTTCCCCTCATCTTTTTGATGTCAGCCTGAATGGCCGCATACTTGTCCTTCGTGTGTGTTATGATTTCTGCTAGCGGTTCTACAAAATAAAAATTATCTATTTATTAACAGTATAAGTACCCTTAATCTGTTTAATCACAGGAGACCAAATTTGTCTTAGCTTACATAGGTCTCATAAAAAATCACTTTAACTCCCTTACTATCACAGTGAAAAATATAATCTAAATGTTGTTAGAAAGGCAAAACACCACTTGATATTCAAATCTAAAAAATAACCACTAAATTTATTTATTTACAGACAAATAATCCAATTAACAATATAACAACATGAATAGAAAAAAAAGAGAGATCACAATGAAAGGAGATTACATATAGATGAAGAGCATTGACAAAATACATATAATATAAAAGTACATAGAGAAGATAACTACAAGTAGCTTGAAGATGGATTTAAAAAGACTTTAAAAAACCACATTGAGTAACGACTGCCGAAAGTCATTTAGGCTTACACCAAAAAATTCAATGCTTTGATTTGCGTTGACAAGTCTCGACATTCTGGATAAAGGAGAATGATATCCATAATTAGTAGAATGTTGATTGAGGAACAGCAATTCATTATTTCGGAGTCTACGGGAAGGAATGTTGAACTGGATGAGTTGTAACAAAGCAGGTGTGTCAGTAATACTGTTGATAATTTTGAAAATGCATTTAGATCAGAGTCCTTTCTACGTTTTTCTAAAGAGGAAATGTTTAAAGTTTGTTCAATTTCATCATACGAGTATTCTCCTCTTTCAAGTCCTAACCTCCAAGCAATTCCTCGTAGGAAGCGATGTTGTACAGATTCGATGTAACAAATGTGGACAGCATAAAAAGGAGACCAAATGACACTAGCATATTCAAGGTGAGGGCGGATCAGCGAACAGTAAAGAGTTTTAAGTGTTATATTTAAATAAATGAAGACAATATAAGCGAAACTCAATCGAAAATCTGGAAACAGAAAAATCAGAAAAACATATTGACACTTCTGGGACTCGAACCCAGGACCTCTTGCTGGGTTCGAGTCCCAGAGGTGTCAATATGTTTTTCTGATTTTTCTGTTTCCAGATTTTCGATTGAGTTTCGCTTATATTGTCTTCATTTATTTAAATATTACCTACAATTTGAGGTTTTACTCATAAAGTTAAAATAAAAAAAAAAATAAAAAAAGAGTTTTAAGTGTATTTATATGTTTAAAGTCAGAGGTAATTCTATGAATGAAGCCGAGTAGTTTAAGTGATTTGTTTACGATGTTATTAATGTGATCCCGGAAAGATGAGAGGTAAAATCTAAACCTTTCTGAAACCAAAGTTTCGAATCTTTGGGAATTATTTTTTATTAATTATTTTCACATGGAATGACAACATTAAATACAATATAATACAACATTTATACTACTTTTTGAAGTAAAACATCTTTATGCACGCTCGATTTGGGGGTAAGCTGGTGAATGCGTTACGAAAAGTGTGATGCGAACGGTAATCGATGCGAACGGTGATCAATGCGAACGGTGATCGATGCGAACGGTGATCGGGCGAGGCGTATGTACTGCACAACTAAGGTAAGGCGTACATACTAACCCAAGGTCGTAGGTCACCCCAAGGTCGTAGGTCACCCAAGGGTCGTAGGTCACCCCAAGGTCGTAGGTCACCCAAGGGTCGTAGGTCAACCCAAGGTCGTAGGTCACTCCAAGGTCGTAGGTCACCCCAAGGTCGTAGGTCACCCCAAGGCCGTAGATCACTCCACGGTCGCAGGTCACCCCACGGTCATAGGTCACCCCAGGGTCATATGTCACATGTCACCCCAATATCATATGTTCTTTTATAAGTTAGTGAAGTTTTACTTCAGTGGTGTGGTCTAAAGCATACTCGTTTTTTTCTATGTGTTTTTTTTTTTTTCGTCATCAGTAATTTTAGTTGTGCAAACATAAAAAAGTTTTAAAAATGGCTCACCTTACGTTTTTTCTATCAGTAGAAAAAATGTAAAGTGAGCCATTTTTAAAACTTTTTTATGTTTGCATTCAAAGTTTTTATATTTCAAAAATTATGTTTAAGTATAAAATTTGAAAATGTATTTCATCGCTTTTTAAACACAGTTTTTGGATATGTTCGGAAATATACCATTTATTTGCATTTAATTGTAATTATTTTGACCATCTGAAAAATATTGTAAATATTTTGACCATCTGAAAAATACGCCAAATTTTCTGAGAGGTGAAGAAAAACGGCTGCACGGCATTTTCCATACAAAAATACTTGCCGAAAAAGTCAATAGATGTCGCATATTACAATAAAAAATGAATAAAATTTATCCAAGACACTATTTAGATAGCATTTAGTTCTATGGTTATTTCCTTTTGGGGTATTATGCCGTGTTGCGCTACCTCCTCCTTTAGCCAACGTTTCGGACAGCGTTACAGTGTCCATCATCAGGGCAGATGTGTAAATGTTAGAGATGAAATGTGTGCTTAAGTACTTCGAAGCAATACCGTGTTGCCAGCACCAATCCACTGCGGGCTGGCATTACAGTATACTTCAAGATGGTTTTTTGCATTTAGCTTTGGTGTAGCCGTCAATTACCGGATACCAAGAACTATTGAGCTTAGCTCCGTCGTCTCCATTAATGTTAATAGGATTTTTATGAATTTCAATTGCCTCTGTAATTAAGCGTGCTATATAGGTTTTGGGTCTTCCCAGGACTTCAGGAACAAATCCGAAGTAATGGCCGGTTTCAATTAAATGCTCGGCGATTGCCGATTTGTCAGGGTGGCCAAGTTTACATGCTCGAAAGTGTTCCGTTATCCTTTTGGAAATCGTCCGCTCTGTCTGGCCAACATAGACCTTATCACATCCGGAACAGCTGAGTATATATACTCCATCTGTTTCCAGAGGAAACTTGGTCTTTGCAGACCTCAGTAGGTCTTGTATTTTGGTCGTGGTGTTCCGAAGACAGTCTTGATGCTTTCTTTCCTCAACAGTCTGGCAATTCTGTCTGTCACATTGTGAACATAAGGTAGGAAAGCACAGCCTTTAGACTCTTGTTCAATTCTGTCTTCGTTTGGTGTATTTTTTTTTTTTTTTTTTTTTTTTAAAAGCGGAGACGGTTTACCATTGGTTCCCGTGAGTACTTAGGCCATGGGCCCATTGTACTTTCTCCCATTTTACCTCAATTCTTTAACAATAACCCAGTCCCTTTAATAAAGTTCACCAGAGTTGTTATCGGATATGTGGCTAGGTCTTCTGGTTCTACAACATGTCTCCCCAGGTATCTGAGCCTAATTCCCACCAGGGCAGGACATTGGCACCATAAGTGAATTGGAGTCTCTTCATCCTCTTCACATTTTCTACATTTACTGGTGCTTTCCACTCCCAATAGCTGCATGTGTTTCCTGAGATGGCAGTGTCCCGTTAGTAGGCCTACCAGTTCCCTCAGCGAGTTTCTGTCCATATCGAGTAGTTTCCTGGTCCGTCTGGGGTCGGGTCCGTTTATGAGTACTTTGGATTGTCTCACTCCGGGTGCCCTCTCCCATTCCTTCCAGTGCTAGGATTTGACCCACCTCTCGATATGTAATTTGGTGTGGCAAGCTGCTACTCCTACGGCCGGCTCAGATCCCGCAATCCGGCTCGCATCCCGTTTGGTGTAGATTTGGCTCTTATTATTTGCCTTGTCTGCCTTGCCGGGTAACCGTTACGCTCCAGTGCATCGGTGAGCTTAGTAAGTTCCGCTCCGATTTTTGTTTCTTCACATATTCTGGTCGCTCGGGTTACCAGCGTATGGATAAGTCCTCGCTTCTGCGCTGGGTGGTGATGCGAATCAGCATGTAGATACCGATTCGTATGAGTTGGTTTCCTATACACTGTGTGTCCTAGGCTACCATCTTCTTTTCGCATCACTTCCACATCTAGAAAAGGCAGGATTTTGTGGTTATTTTCCAACTCCATTGTGAACTTAATTTTACTGTGAAGTGAGTTAAGATGGTCTAGGAATTCGTTCAGTTTCTCTTTTCCATGAGGCCAAATGGCGAAAACATCATCGACACAACGCCACCATACCTTTGGAACAGCCGAACCAGCATTTAGTTCTGGTTGAATCTTGGAATCTGTATAAAGATAGAAAACATCATCGACACAACGCCACCATACCTTTGGAACAGCCGAACCAGCATTTAGTTCTGGTTGAATCTTGGAATCATGTATAAAGATAGAAACCAATAAGAAGACTCTATGGATAACCGCTAAGGAACAACACCTCATTCTGACAGCTCCAATTTTTATTTAAAAATAAGTGACAATTAAGCAAAAAACAGAACAAAAACACTAAAAAAAAACAAAAAACCAGTGATTCGTTAAATACAGTGAGTTTATTTGGTAGTGGCAGTGCTAAATATTTAGAAATCTCGTCAAAAAAAAAAAAAAAAAACGAAATAAGACATTACAAACCACAGACAATTTATGTGTTTTTGAAAAAAAAAAAAAAAAGTCATTTCTGTCATAGACAACTCAACAAAATTATTAAAAAAAAATAAATTATATGGGGCATCTGTGAACAAACCATAGAATTTTAACTACAAGCAAAAAAAAAAAAAAACGCGAACAACATGTCTAAATCTCGCAGTAAATTCTCCAGTGCGAAGAAAACCACATCCTCACCCCTATTAACTGGCACCATGGACTCACCGTCGGCGACACACCAATCTATGATTAATATAGACAGTGAGTCAATATTTGAATTTATCAATACGAAATTCGAGGAAATGAAGACAGTGATGCTTAATAAAATTGAAACAGAGCTGCAAGAAATAAAAACCTTCACGAACTTCATTAACGACAAATATGATGACATTATACAAAAACTGCAACAAATTATGGACATTCCAAACAAAGTCAACAAACTCAAGGAGGAACTGGCGGAAAAAGAAAACAGATTGGCTACGGTAGAAATCCACCTAGCAGATATAGAACAATCGGCCCTTTTGAAAAGTATAGAAATAAGCGGTCTAAAACTACAGGACGACACATCCCTAGCTCATGCTGTTGCGCGGATCGCTGAACTCGCAGGCGTTACGATTACCCCAGAGGATACCTACAAAATCACAAAACACAGACCAAATGATCAGAAAAAAATTACAATTAATTTTGCGGATATAACAAAAGCGGATACCATATTAGCAGCCAAACACAGTGACGCGATAAAAAAATTCAACGGGGAAGGAGCCCAATATGTTTACGTAAATGCGGCTCTAACTCAATACTATAAAAATCTGCACTGGAACACCAGAAAAAGAGCCCAAGAAAAAGACTATAAATATGTATGGATAAAATCCGGAAAAATACTTGTAAGAAAAACTAAGGACTCAAAAGTTATAGAAATAAAACACTTGAACGATATATCTAATAAACTGACATAAAAAAACTACTGTACACCAAACACAACCTCACATCATATACTTACACAAATACACACCAACATGGCTGATTACATGAAATATATAGACTCGAACAATCAACACTACTGTATAAGTACAAATGATTTTAATCTATGGACCAACATCACAAAAGAAAAAAATAGAATCAAAATATTGCACCAAAACATTAGATCGATCAATAAAAATTTTGACGAATTTATAATATACCTCCAACAGATTGACAATAATTTTGATGTCATTGTGCTGACAGAATGCTGGTTGAATGAAAACTATATCCCAAAAACAATCAAAAACTATCATACACACCACACAAATATACACAAAAACCAAAATGATGGTAGAGTTACGTACATCAGTGATAAAAATAACATAAGCGTTCAGGAAATAAACATCATAGACTCCAACTGCTTACAGATTACATATGAAAAAGAAACATGTATCCTAGCTATGTACAGATCTCCATCCAAAAACAACATTACAAATTTCCTAACAGAACTTAACAATACATTAAATGACCTCAACAAATACAAAAATATCATCATCATAGGAGACCTTAACATAAACATTCTACAAAACGGACACCCACAAAACATAGAATACCTAACAATACTAGCACAGCATGGACTGGAGCCAACGATAAATGTCCCAACACGAGTAACACAAAACACCAAAAGCTGTATAGATCATATAATGATCAAGACAAAACTAAAAACCAAAACAGTAGTACTTGAAAGCACAATTACAGATCACTACATGAATATGATAGCAATAGACACCGAAAACACTAATTCGAACCAACATAAAATATTTACAAAAAAAATAATTGACTACTCAAACTTAAAAGAAAAATTACAAAAAATAAACTGGAATACAATATACCAAATAGATAACGTCGAAGAGGCCTGGAATAAATTTACAAATACGTTAACGCAAGAAATAAAAAATTACACTTCAAAAAAACACATAAAACTTACACACAAAGCAAAAAAAATTAAACTATGGATAACACAAGGAATATTAAACTGTATTCGTAAACGAGACAAAATTCACAAACAAATTAAACACACACCGTATGACATGGAACAACTTAATTACTATAAAAGATATAGAAACATCTGCACGAAAATTATTAGAGTAGCTAAGGAGTTATACTACAGAGAAAAACTTAAAGAAAATAATAACCCGAAGGAAATATGGAGAATTTTAAAAGAAGTTACATACACACAAAAATACAAACAGAAAAATACTATTGAACATCTAAATATTAACTCAAACAAAATTGATGCCAAAACAAATACAGAATTTGTGGCAAACCATGTAAATAACTTCTTCGCAACTATAGGGAAAGTTTTAGCGAACCGTAAAAAACATAGCACAAACACAATAACACAAACAAACATTTCAAACATCAATACTCAACCGACACAACACAGATTCATAATAAAAACAACTTCGGAAAAGGAAATTGACAAAATAATAAACACATTAAAAAACCGGATTGCTCCTGGATTAGATGAGATAACAACGGATTGCATTAAAATAATAAAAAATGAAATAATAAAACCTATAACACACTTAATCAACCTTAGCATAACACATGCCTTCTTTCCTAGTACTCTTAAAAAAGGACTGGTGATACCTATTTATAAATCCGGAGACAAAATGGAAATAACTAACTATAGGCCAATCACATTGTTAAACTCGCTATCAAAGATTTACGAAAGAGTATTAAAAATCCAAATTACAAAATACCTGGAAGAAAACAAATTAATCTCGGATAAACAATATGGATTTAGAGAAAAAAGAAGCACAAAAGAAGCTTTGGCAAGTACAATAGATTATATACATAGCAACTTAGATCAAGGGTATAAATGCATAGCGATATATCTAGATTTAGCTAAAGCGTTTGATTCAATCTGCCACAAAACACTTTTTAAAAAATTAGAAAATATGGGTATCAAAGATAAAGAACTCCAACTATTGAAAAGTTATATGAGCGACAGAACACAACAAGTCAAAATTAATAACCATACTAGCAAACCACTGCCGATTACATACGGAGTTCCACAAGGAAGCATACTAGGGCCCATTCTTTTCACCATTTATATAAATGAACTTTGCAGCATGGAAATAGACGGTGAAATAATCAGTTACGCAGACGACACAGTTTTACTCTTTAAAGCTAAGGATTGGAAAAATGTATATAACAAAGCAAATCTAGGAATCACGCAAGTGAAAACATGGCTGGACTCTAACACACTTACACTAAACATATCGAAAACAAAATTCTCAACGTACAGTATAACTAACACGGGACAGCCAAAAAACGATACAAATACCATAAAAATACACGAATGCATTAACACAAACATCTGCGATTGCCCTCCTCTAGAAAAAACGGAACAAATAAAGTATCTAGGTATCGTAATTGACCATAACCTTAGATGGACACATCATATTAAACAAATCACAAATAAACTCCTCAGAACAATACACATTTTCCTAAACATAAGAAACATATATAAAATAAAACAAATGAAAACAATATATTTCGCACTTTGTCAATCAATAATAGAATATGGATTAATTGCTTGGGGAGGAGCAACAAACGCAGCTATCGCTCAAATAGAAATCGCACAGAAAACGATCTTAAAAGTAATACTTAAAAAACATAGACTAACCGATACAGATCAAATATATAAAAGTTGTGACGTACTAGATATACGCCAATTATATGTAAAAACACTACTGAACTACATTTTTGACCAAAAAAACACACTCCAACAAACCCCAAATATCACTAATAGACCAGTTAGACAAGCGTACAAAGAAAACATAAAAACTCCGACGGTAAACACTACCTTTGGAAAAAGACACCATAAATACCAAGCTATAAAAGCATTCAACAGTCTTTCACTTGAAACAAAAATTGAGGAAAACAAAAATAATTTCAGACACAAAATAAAAAAATGGATTAAAGAACAAAATAGACAATTTTACCAAAATTTCATAACATAAAAGAATAAAACGTATAACGAACACACAAAACCAATATAAAACACGTAACACTCACAAACACGTAAAACATAATATACGCCGTTTTATATATATATATAAAACGGCTATATTATGTTTTATATATTATATATTTTCATTTAATTACTTTATTTTTTTAGTTTATTAATTTAAAATAATTTTAAATTTTGATCTCTATTTTTAGTTTAAAATTATCTTTATTTTAAATGATTTTTTTGTTTGTTTTATCACCAACTTTGTAGATTTCTTTTTTTTTTTCAAACTATAATGTATAAAGTATTATATTATAAAATGGGGGCCTCAGCACGGGTAAACAACCCAGTGAGGCCAACATTACTGGTTTGTACTATAAAAATTTGTAAAATAATACTGTATCAACAATAAAAAAAAAAAAAAAAAAAATAAAAATATCTCTACATATTATAAAGTTAAGTCCCTCACGCCGTCTGTCTGTTCGCGATAAACTCGAAAACTACTGAACGGATTTTCATGCGGTTTTCACCAATAGATAGAGTGTTTCGTGAGGAAGGTTTAGGTATGTAATTTGTCAAGGATTTCTGTAAATTGGTTGAAAAATAACGATAATTGTTAGAAGTGTCGGAAAAAGTCAAGCCGCCTGAGAGATTTCATCAAAAACACTGCCTAATCCCTTTGAGATGTAACAAAACAATGCAAGCTGGGATACTCCTCTTTTATAGATCTACAAAAAAGTCCGCGAAGGTATACATCAATCTTTTACGGATAGCTTATTATACCCATTCTATCTTCTAAAAAAATGGTCACGTACAATGGGATAATTGGAAAGTTATTTAGACGGATACAGTATTAATCCTTATTAATTTAAATACATTAGTTACCCCAAGAATTTCATTCACATTATTATAATCTTTCACACCATCTCTACGTATGTATTATAAATTAAAGTCCTCCGCGGCATCTGTCTGTCTCTTCGCGATAAACTCAAAGACGGCGGTGGTTACAAAGGTTGGATTTTACAAAGTGTTTTATTAGCCACAGCAACGCGTGGCCGGGTCAGCTAGTACATTAATAAAATGATAATGTTGGTAGTCCTTGGTCGAAGAATGATACAGTTAGATATGACCAAATCAGATAGGGACACATTAGCTCACATGGTAGAGCACTGACCCGACAAGACATCGGTCCTGGGTTCGAGTCCCAGATGCGACCGTATCTTTTTCTGTTTCAGATTTTCGATTGAGTTTTACTAATTTTGTCTTCAAGGGCGTTTAACCAGCCAGCGGCCGAAAATCCACATTTCGTCGAAAGATGTTCTTACGATCGTACAGGGCGATTCCAATGAGAAAGATTAATTATTCTCCGTACCAGCTTTTTAAAATTATAACTCAATATCGATTTTATTTCATTCCAAATTTGCTTTAATTTATACCTACATCCAAAAATGCTGAAAGGCGTGATGATAAAACTATTGAAATAATATACTTTTTGTTAATATTTTTTGATCATAAGTATTTATCATTTTTCAATAATGTCTAAGCAAAATAAGAATGTAAAAAAATCTGAAATATATATTAGTTTGTAAGTGCGCAAATAAATACACAAACGGACTAATTTTCGTCAAGAAACACATGTACATATATATTTTTTAATGATTTTATTTATACTAAAATTAAAATTCTAAAACATACGTTTCCCAGATAATGTTTTGATTTATTTTACTGGACGATTATACAAGGTGGGGCAAAAGTAATCATCCGATGTTTTTTTGCTGTTATTTTTTTATTAAGTGAAAAACTTTGGTTCTGTTTGTGAAATTTGTTTATTTAATCCATTAGAATTTATTCCATCATGTCGAGAAAATGATATCGGCCAAGTAACCGCCGCCAGAGTTGATGACCATACGGGCCCGTTTTATGGGATTTTCCATCAGTCTTGCCAGAACTTTGGGCGACAAGTTCTCGAATTCTTGGCGAATATTCTCCCTAAGGGCTTCAAGAGTCTGAGACTTGATGACGTAAACCCGCGACTTAAAAAAAAACGTAAAAAGAAGTCTGGATCGGTTAAATAGGGTGATCTGGCCGGCCAGTGCAAATCACCAAAACGAGAGATTAGGCGACCCGGAAATTCTTCCTTCAGAATATCGCTTGTGGCTCGAGCAGTGTACGCCGTTGCACCGTCCTGTTGTAACCACATGTTCTCCAGTCCCAAGCCATCCAATTGAGGAAGAAAAAAAATCGGTAATCATGGCTCTGTAGCGCGCGCCGTCCACAGTCGTCGTTTGGCCCGCGGCGTTCTTAAAAAAAATGGCCCAATGACTCCTCCAGCGTAAACAGCACACCACGCAGTAACTTTGAGCGGGTGTAATGGCTCTTCGTGGGTTTCTCGGATTTTTGGTGCCTCGGAAATGATTATTTTGTTTATTCACGTAACCGCTATTATGGAAATGAGCTTCATCGTTCATGACAGTTGATGAAAAATCGTCCACCTTTTCGTTGAGATTCAGGATGAGTTGAGGGTAGGTTAGGGAACGTACCCATACTACGTGACACGTTTAGGGGGGGGGGGGGGGGGGGGGTCTTCAAAATGTCACGCTCCATACAAATGAGCGGCGGATAGCTTAGGATTTTGGTCACTGGGGGGGGGGGGGGGGGGGGGTTAAAAATTGAAAAAGTTGGTCACATAGTATGGGTACGTTCCCTTATACGCGTTTGGCGGTCAACAGCTAACAGCTGATGCACTGTCAGCACTTTGTAAGGGAACATCTCCAAATCTTTCACCAAAATTATGCGTAGGGACCGCCGGCTAATGCCCAATTGCGTGGCACGTCGTCTGGTCGATGTTCCGGGCTCATGTTCGACATCTTGGGCAACAGCAGCGATATTCTCTGCAGAACAGCTGCTCGGGGACAGGCTAGCCTTGGGAACATCTCGTGCTGTCCCAGTCTCTTCAAGGCGAGTAGCCAAACGCCGCAGTGTTTGTCCAGTTGGTGTCGGACGGCCAGGATATCTGCGACGAAATTCACGCTGCGCCAACACAACCGACGAATTGTTGCGCAAAATATGGGACCGATTATTCCGCGTTCTTACGGAGTAAACCGATTCATGACTTGCCGATTTGTATTTTGCATTTGTTTACTTCACAAATGTCAAAACCGAATTGATATTTTTCGCCATTTGCAAAAGTTATAGCGTTTTCCAATAGGATGATTACTTTTGCCCCACCTTGTATGATTTGAAATGGGTGTTGTATAATACAAAATCTTGATTGAAAATTTAACAAATCTGCCATCGACCATGGTATAACCTTATTATACTAAAAATAAACATCTTTTCCCAAAATTTAAAACTTACGTTTACTAGATAAAAGAACAATCTTTCGAAATAAATTTATAATTTTTTGTGGAAAAGAGTCAATACATCTAAAATATGATTTAAAAATGACGTATTTCTGGTTTTCTCTGGTTATACCCTCTTAACCCCTCCGAATTTTCGGGAATATTCGCTTTTGGTGTCTCTAACAAAATGACATTTTACGAAAACTTTTTGTTATTACCGCTTCACAATTAAAGCTCTATAAATTAAACATTTCTGAACGTAGCCGAATAGTAAAAACTGTTTTAGAAAGGTTACAAAATAAGCTTTCAAATTATTATATTACAAATAAATATTAGCATTTGTAAATATTAAAATTTAGAACGCAAACATTAAAAATAGGTAAAAATGACTCATGTGATGTTATTTTATGTGAAAACGGTACTAAAATCACAGATTATGTAAACAACAATACTTATGCTATTGTATATATGTGTAATAAACACTTTTGTCACCTCACTTTTTTATCATTTCATATAAAAATATTTAATAAAAATTAAAAATGTCGAGCGCGGACGAGCCGCCGGTAGTAAATTTGTGCGGGAAATATTTTTGTCAACTACGCGACTGACAGCTGATTCCTGTTATGTATTTCCATAGACAACTTGCTAGGGATGTGCAGCTTGATCTACTATCGACCTTTTACTTTTTGTTTTAGGGATTTAACTAAAACAATAACGGAGTTAGAACGATTTCTATGGAAACACACGCGCTGACGTATAAACACGATTATTGTACTTGACTGCTGTCCTATTTCTAATGCTTATATCTGCTTACGTTGCGGAGGGGTTAATTAAATATTATTAAAGTTAAGAATAAAAATAAACAGAATAAAATATTTTTATACAAAAAGGATTAAAAAACAATTATAAAGTGTAAATATACTAATATGATTAAAATTAACTAAAATTTTAAATTATGATACAGAACACCAAATGTAAACTAACGATGTTCAGTTCTTTCAGTGTTATTAACCCTTTCAGACATGAATTAAAACCGGTAATGGTAGAACTTTGATGCTTGATTACAACCGATCCAGCCCACCACACAGTAGATGAGCACACGCATCAGCCGCCAAGACCTGGACAAACCTAACCCCATGAACCCGAGCATCCCTGCTATGTAGAAACATAGCGAACCACTTGGGGTGACATACGCAGAGATGTTAGTTATCCAATAAATGAATGGTTCCCCAGGCGGCGGTACTCATACCCGCCTCCCAAAATGTCAATGTGTTAAAAGTTTTACCTTGATTGGCAGGAGTGCAGCCAACACTCTTGGATCTTATTTTTCTCTCTAAGACTTCCATCTTGTTTTTTTGGTTCATTGGTAAGACTGAACTAAAAGCTGAAATTAAACAAAATATTACAAAACACCAGTTCATTATTAATTATTAATAGGGACTGTGAAAGAGAACAGTCTTTAATTGCTCTTCTAACTAACAAATAAATTGTTTTAATTTTTTTTTTAATCTATGATTAAATTAAAATTAAATCTCTATTACTCTCTATGACGTTATATAAATAGACTTGTCATAGTCTCACAAACTCAAGATATAATGTGGCAATTAATCAACACTCTTTTGTTTTCAGCGATTTTCAATCATTTCTTAATTCAAAAGTTATTCGTGTATGATAGAGATAGACGCTTAAAAGAATATGTGCATATGAACGAAACAAAAGATAGAACGCGGGCGGCATTTTCGTATTCAAAATTCAAAAGTTCCGTCAAATACTGTCTCAATGCCGACTAAAGTAGTAAGCCTGGGCACCAGTGAATTTTGAGGTGTCAAATTGCTATAATGAACAAAGATAGTTTGCAAATGGCGTTGATTGTTATTATATTTGTTGTTTCTGCTGATTTGTATGTTGTTTTACCGCAGGCAAGTAAATAAAGAATCATTAGATTTTATTATTATAAAAAGTAAATTTTACTTAGCGACGGCATGGCATCGACTTTGTAATTTGGCTGTTGCGCATCCAGACCTGTACTTTAGTAGGCCTTGAGTTCTCTAATGACGCATAAAATCTTTGGGCGGAAAGCAATTGCATTATTTTTATAATCGATAATAATAAGTAATTTGCATGTATTTACAAATGAAATGTTATTCCTTCGCTTTTACGACTGTTTACCGTGTAATGGAAACATTTTCTCATCACACAGGAGGGAATTTTGGCACTTTTTAATGCAATTTACTTACTATTAGGACACGACCTTACTCGACGCGTGGCAGTTTAGTACTAAAGTACTAGAAATTGAGTACTCTACAATTGTCTGGTTGTTGGCTTCCCATTTTGAGATTTCTACCCCGCGTCTAAAGTATGTAACGTCTTTGATTACTCTAACATAAATAAGTTAGGTAAAATTTTTGGATCGCTGGACACAAATATATTTTTTAAACCCTCAGGCTAATTTGTTCGCTTTTCGGAACAGCTCGTACAGGTCTCATAGAAATCGCTGCGTGTACCTTACTATCATGGTGAAAAATAAGATCTAAATAGTGTTAGAAAGAGAAATCAGCACCCTTTATATTCTATTGATTATGAATACGATGAATCGGAATGGGAATGCGAGAGGGGAAGGGGACGCGGGAGAGGAAGGGGAATGTGAAAGGATACGCAGGGAGAAACAATTTCATTATTTATGCGTTAAACTGCTTGTTCGTTAATATGGAATATTTTTTATTCAAACAATTAGATTTAGTTTTATTATTACGAAAAGTGAGTATTTATGTCGGGGGAGACCAAAAAACATGCAAAAAATATGCATTTAACATTTTAATTTTGTTAAAATTAATTCACTCACGCTGTAACGCCATTGTTTATTCATCGCTTTTATTTTAACATTTCATAGACAATGCTGCCAATCATAGAAAAAATATTTTTGCATAAAACAAAGTGAATGCATTATTGACAAGTTTGTACCTGTATTTATAACAGTAGAACATGGAAAGAAATGTATTAGAATAATTACACAAACCCGCTAGACAAACCCTGCTTTGCCAAACAAACTATTCAAAACCTGGGATGTTTTTTAAAATTTTGATGAAATGTGAGTTTATTTTAGAGAATTTATTTTATAAGATTGGTACTTGCGACAAATGTCATATTTGATTGTCTATTAGTTAAAAAAGCAACATTCCGTATTATCCGGGCATCAAACTTCGACAACACGAACGTTCCGTATTATCCTTGAGGTGGACTAACTGCATATTTACCACAATTTCTTTATTAAATGGCATAGCATGCCGGGAACCAGCTAGAAACATTATAAATGCGAAAGTGCGTGTATTTGTTTAATGAGCTTTCACGCCTAAACCACTAAACCGATTTTTAAAATTCTTTCATTAATAGAAAGCTACATTATCAGCGAGTAACATAGGCCGTATATATAATGGTAAGCTCTGGCGTTATGAAAGTGTGTATTTCAAATATTTTAGCGGCAGGGAGGAAAGGCAGGGGGAAGGTGGGGCTCGCGGAGAGGGAAGAGACGAGGGTGGGGGAAGGCGGGGAAGGTGGAAGGGAACGGGGACGCACGGGAAAGGACACGCAGGGAGTTGAATATGTTTTATACTTTTGTTTCTCAGCAGTACATCTTCTCTGCATACCCCTTCGGAGACACTTAGTTATATTTTGTCAGTAGGTTTATCGTATTTCCCTAAACCGACTGCATATTGTACATAAGTATGCTGGGGGGGAGGGGGGCAACTGCCAGGGATTAAGTGTCGTGGAATCCTTACAATTAACATCTTAATTTAGTCCCCAATTTGAGTAAGTCGTGAGAATAAAAGGGGTGAGGACGGGAAGGAGATCGGACAGAGAAAGGTTTGTAAGTACCTGGCCATTCCGATTTGGTCACCACATACGGCTACAGCCATTTCAAGTGATGTTTCTGTTCCGAATGGTTGTCTTTGCGAATTCCGAATGCGATACTGAGAATATAGTATCTTCCGCTCAACATAATTGTTATAAAATCAATATAACAGACAACATTGAGGAAGATAAACACAAACGAGACAGTCTCAACATAATACTGATATGTCTCAAATAATAACAATAAAGTTCAAATATTATGAACTGACAAACCATACGAAATTTTTTAAGTATGTAAGTAACAATTATACTAATAATATTGCTTATACGAATGTCTAAATGTAATCTAGATAGAAACTGATTTAAACAGCGGCCTTATACATTAGAGACTACGTACGAGCCGATCAGATTTTGACACTTCCATTATTTTATTTGACGCATAGAAACTAGTGAAACTAGAAACTGTCGCGACAGAACTCCACAGATAAAATGAAAAGTTATGGCTCTGAGTAAAACTTTGCACGAAAATTTAAGCACAAGGGCGGTACGGTGATACAGCATCACTTATTGAAAAGGTGTTTACAGTTCTCATTTGCGATATTGATATTTTTAGCCTTTGAAACGCCCCGGAGGCGATTAATATCAGTTTAATTACGTCATTGATGCGGTTGAAATTTTATTATTGATCGCTTATAGTCAATAGAAGCGATTGACATTTAGGACTTACTATTGGCATTTTCCCATTAGTGTTCAAGCGCAGATACGCAGCGGAAGTGTGATTGACAATAATCGTTCGATCAATAAGGAACTCCGGTGAAAAATATTATGGCTTTAAAAAAATATGTTTATATGTACATAGACCAATAAACGCTGATTCTGAATATATAAGTTTTACTCTGTGTAGAGACCAAATTGACCAAAGTTGAAATATAATATTGAACGTAAAATATAAAAAAAATTATCAAAAAGTCCCGTTTAAATCGTGTCATTAAAACACACTTTCAAGTTGGCGCTATTGAATGTTTAGTGTTGACGTTTTTGCTCTCCATAATTTTCCGGTCACCTGATGATAGCACATTGAAGTTGTTTTGAAATGTATGACGGAAGCCATTCAACATTTCATGTTATTGTTGTGTTTATTGAAACATTATTTAGGCCTGAATAATTCAGTATCAAAAATGGAGGTATCTATAATAATTTATCTCATATTCAAAAACTACAAATCTCATTTACTGTAAAAAAAAAAAATCGTAATGCTACTCGCAACCCTCCAACTCTGAACTCCAAAATGGTGGACGTCGAACAGCTGATTCAGCGCTGTATGTTGTATCTTATCAGTTGCCTACGTTTGTGCAGGCGATGCTTCGGTTTCAATAATATTGATTTCGATTCGTAAAGCTAAAAAAATAATAATTTCAAATAATTTTTATAACACTCTCCCGTAATAATGTTGAAAAATATAATAATAATAAATATAATATTATAAATAAATAATTCCTTCCATAATAGTTTCTTCCATACAAAATGACAACACCTGTTGAAAATTAATAAAACTTTTGGAGAGTGATGACGACACACGGGATTTTGAAAAATGAAAAAATATGACAATGCTTTTAACCATTAAAACTAACTATAAAAATAAAAATAAATATGCAGTTATTTAAGTTAGAAGGTCATTCATTATTCATTAAAAAAAATTGGACCGGAGTCCCTTAGGGAACGTACCCATACTACGTGACCAACTTTTTGCAATTTTTAACCTCCCCCCCCCGGTGACCAAAAACCTAAGCCCGCCGCCTCTCATTTGTACCAAGCGTGACATTTTGAAGACCCCCCCCCCTAAACATGTCACGTAGTATGGGTACGTTCCCTTATTGCTGTGCGTATATCGAGCCCTACTGAATTCAGGTTATCGCAGAAAGTTAGCTCAACTGTCACGACATCAATAATTCAATTAAAAATATATTAAATGGTTGCTACCCCCTTGTTATTATTATACTAGATAGAGTTCAAATTTTAATAATAATTATACCCGAAGATGATAAAAATAATAATTTATATTATTTTTTTTTTCATAACATCCAATTTAACGAAGATCTAAATGTAACGGAATCTTTCAGATCAGTTTTCATCCACTTCCTGAACTACCAAAACGTGTGAAATTTCGCAAACGTGATAAAAGTGATTACTATCTATACAATAACAAAAATTAACCTATATTAAAGTTTACTTTGGTTTATTAGTACGTGATTGGAGTTTTTTTGTCTTTTAAGACCATATTTTTTTACCTGCCCACGCCCTCACTGTTCGATCTAACGACCCCCTTAAGTCTCAAGGAGGCGTTGTCGCCCACGTTGAGAACCCACGAAGTACACTATGCGCGCGTTCAGAGATTCACGGGCCAGAAATAATAAAAAAATGCGTTATGGGGCGTTCAGACGTTTCAATTTTTGTTGATCGACTTTTATTGAACGTAAAAAGTTGAACGAGATTATGTTCACACGTTTCAATTTAAGTAGAACCGAATTTGACATTCAAGATGGCGTCAACTGAAATTGTCAGTGCGTGCGTCTCTCTAACTTCTGATGTTTTGCGAGATGAGCTCGAGATTATGAAAAAGCATAAACAACGTCGTATTTGGGCGAGAAAATGGATCATGAATTAGGCGCATCCAACACAATTTTGAAAGAGATGGAACTAGAAGACTCTGAAGGATATGGATGACAGAAAAACAATTTGATGAGCTGCTTTCCAAAATTGGCGATAAAATTTTTCAGAGATGTTTAAATTAATAATAATTACTACTAACTACAATAACCGGAGAAGCAAGGAAATAATCCATATTTCGTTAAGATTAGCTTTACCATAACCTAAAAACAACAACGCCAAACGTTATACCTACTTTGACATAGGTAGTTATTGTTATTAGATTTGTACAAAGATTTTTTCTTTTAATTTATGCGTATTAATAATGACGCATGCTCTGAATATTTACCGTTATTTTTTTGTCATTATCATAATATATTGGGTAGGTAGTGTAAATGAAACACATATTATTTATTGCAGTATCACGGGCATTTCTATTTGTGTACACTTCTTGCTTTTGATCCCAAAGACAGGGATGCATAAATCTGAACATCAAATCATCCGACCATTTCAAATATTTTTTCGTTGAAACGGATTCCATGACGGTAGAACTAGGAATGTCTACGAATATGGACATAAATGTTTGACGTCTAGTTGTGCACGCGAGTAACTATGGTAACCAAGATGGCGCGATCATACTTGAACGTCAAAAGTAGACGGGCTATCAACTTTAGCTAGTCAACAAAAAACTTGTTCAACTTTGTTGAAAGAAGGTTCACACCTGTCAATATGCTTTCAAGTGTCGAGTTGATCAACTAAAGTTGAACCGTGTGAACCGGCTATTATTGCCGATAGGTCAATTGACAGGCACAAGAAGCACGAAAAAAAGATTTTTCAGAAATTCAGGTTTGATTCAAATGATGGGAATTTCTTAAAAATCTTTTTTCGTGGTTCTCGTGCCTCTTCTCTCAATTGACCCATCGGCAATAACGCATTTTTTATTATTTCTGGCCTGCGGATAAAAAAAATTGTGCGATGGGTCGAGAGACTGCGACTGGTGAGGTAAAATGTCTACATCAATCAGCTTCTCCCGATCCGGCACGCCACGCAGTAGGTGGGCAATCGCATGTGCCGCTAAGACCTAGATAAACCTCACTCCATGAACCCGGGCACCCCTGCTAAGTCACCTAACGATTTGGGGTAACCTATGGCAGGGGTGTTGGTTCTCCGATAAATTGTTCCCGTTTCGGCGATACGGCAGTAGGCGGTCCGCCTCCCAAATCGATAATATTATTGGGAGCTGTTGGAAGGTTGGGACTCTTGTGCGGTACTTACATAAACATAAAATGACGCCGTCTGATATACAAATGATGATCTTTGACATTGACATAAATGATGATACTGTGTTTGGTCAGTTGTCAAATTCCTAGCATAATTCCCGTTACAAAAAGCAAATATAATAATATTGCGCAACATTGTGAAATATCTATTATTACTCTTTCCAAGTTCTCTACCATTAAACAAAACTGACCTACTAAAATTATGGAAGTAAATGGGGAAGAAATCAAATATTGTCAGATTATTCTTGGCCCGAAAATGGTTGCCTTTCTTTTTAATTTAAATATAAAAATTAACTTTTGTGAGTATTGCAAATGATTGTGAAATAGTTAGGTAAGAAGGTACCCACAGACAGTGGCGGATCCAGGGGGGGGGTCACGGTGGTCATGACCCCCCCCCTGGGCCCCAGCCCAGGGGGGGTCATGACTACCTAGGTCCTGGGCCCATCCAGGACAGGACCTAGGTGGACCACTAATTAAAATTGTTAAACATAATGTTTTTATATATTTTTTGTCACAATATAAATTTTATTTAAGTACTTTCAATATTTAATTAATTTAATATAATACTTTGTTTGACGGCAAACGCATTATTCGGGAACGAACGCATCGAAAATTCGAATGTTACCGCGTCACCGCGCACCGCCACCGGCGCGCGCTTCGGCCGCCACCTTTCATATTATTATGACACATTTCGTGTAACCACGTGTGACGCTTGCGCGCGCTTTGTTTCGACTAACGTCTAGCGTCTAGCAAAACCTAACCTCAATCGGAACGACTAAACTTTATTAATAAAGTGTTTACTTTTATTTGTTTACTAAGTTAAAAAAAATAAGTTCCAATATAAGTAATAGTGTTCTTAAAAATTGTTGCTGCAAATTCAATTCATTACAAGAAATGGTAAGTAATCTAATCAGTTTCTTCATTATGCCAGTGTATGTGTGTTTAAACTCGAATGTTATTTGTTAATGTTCTAAGGCTGGGGTTAGACTCGTAAGTTTTTTTCCTGTAAATCGCTCTTGAAGGCGAGTTTGGCCAAATTCCCAATGTAAACGACACCAAAAGTCACTTAACGTAATTTTAGTAAGTTACAGAACTTATTCTTTCGGAAGTTTTTTGACAGGTCTGGACAGGTCTAACGCGCCCGCGCGAATTACCAGCCTTCCTATACTCTATACTTCCTAAAGAAATTCTTAAGGCGAGACACAACCTCGTTCATCGAGGTTTTGCCCAAGGCTAACATTTTAATTTATTTCGGCGAAATTATAATTGAATTTAAAAAAAATAAAATTATGCCGCACGAGGGATGCAAGTTATTTATATTTTAGATTAATAAAACAATACCTTACAATTAATATATTTTACGTTCAACGATTTTAAAACTTTATAACCCGTGTATAACTATAAAGTTAGCGGACTTAGCGGTAAGTACCAGATTTTATTTTTCTAGATGATGAATTAATAACTTCGGAAGTGGACACATTTTTAATATTTGTAACAAATTCTTCAGAATCAATTAAAATTAAGGCTAAAAGTGTGGATAGATTTTTTTACTAAGATTACCAAAACGTTAGTATTTTTTTTTAGAAATACATAGTATTATTTTTAATGATGGATTTTGAATGATTTACATGAAAATATTCCGTCTCCGATTATGTTCCCTTAATTTTGTAAAATTCCACACTGATTATTTTTTTTATACGGCAACACTTTGATATCCGGCGAATTTTTGAATTTGACGTTTAACGTTCACTAGATTTATTGTTTGTTCTCTGCGAACTTAAGATGAAGCCATAGTAAATAATGCAAAATCATATGTTTTTGTTTTGAAAATTTGATCGCTTAGAAGTATTGTAGATGCTTCAATTAAATACTGCGTGTAGAACATACCTTGGCCCTTAAAAATATCGGTCATTTTTTTTATAAGTCTTTTAATAAGCCTATAAAAAATAAAGTATAAGGTCTAAAAAACACAGTTTCAAGTCCAAACTCTCCTATTTATAAACCACTTTTCGGATATAATTTTATTGTGTAATTTGGGAAATTCAGTTTATTTTATAATAATCGCAAAAAAGTTGATAATTACACCCAGTCTTCCCAAAATAAAGTAAAATATGCATTTTCGCGTCGATATTTTACAATACGGCCGCTAGTCGACGATTCAAAATGAACCCTATGGCGTCCACCGAAGAACTACTGTCCACGGCACAGTAGTGAACTAGTGGATCGCCTTAACCACTTAACCTTTGATTTGACTTTTTGCATGAGTAGGTGGTTTGGTATATTTGTGCTTTTGGCTAAAGATGGCGGTGTTTTGACAGATGTTATGAACAGAACTCCGTACAATTTCATGCCATTTTTGTGACATTCGTGTGGAAAACATTCTTTTTTAAATGACTTTCGGCTAGTTAATTACCGCTTTTTTGCACATATAAAATTATGTCCCGTCTTTCCGGTTTATAAAAAATGGTCTGATTTTTCGAGTTGAAATTTTAAAAAAATCACCAGGGTTTCAAAAATACGATTAAAAAAAATACGGAACGTCTTAGAATATTTCCCTAAACCGGATTTTTTTTTAAATGTGATGCATGTGGCCTATTATCGGTCCAATCCTTTCTAATCCTAATGTTTCTGTTTTTAACATTTACGTATTTGAAATTTTGAATACGAAGCCGGTTGCCGTCAGCAGATGTCAGGTAGGTAGCTGTCATTCGGATAAAACGAAATTAATTGTCGCCTTTGACGGAACAAAAGCGCATAGATAATTGTTTAATTAAAGCCAAAATCTATTTCAACACTTTATTTGGGCCTTTTTGTCTTTCTTGACAAAATCGAGTAAATTTGACAGTAGCAGGTCGTTGTTGAAAGGAAGCCATCTTACCGCAAATAAATTTACAGATTGATATAAACGGTCGCATGAGCATTTACACAGACACAGGTCGAACCTCCGAACAACTTCCGTGATCATTAATTACCACAAGTCGGATGCATATGTAAACGCTCCTGTGAGCTGTGAGTGACCTGTCAAAATTCAAAATATTATGTAATCCGTAAATTTTAATTGCGAGTATAACCCCAGTCTTAAAGTACCTCGTGGGTAGATAAGTAGGTACCTACCTACTTACTGAAAGAGTGTGACTTATGTACCTACTTAATTATTTTTTTTGGAAGAGGGAGTTTGAAGAGCCTAAGCTTACTAACCTAACTAACCTAACCTAAAATCTTAGATAAATTCACACAATGAATCGCGGGTTCAAGCCCCGTCCGTACCTGCATGGCTAATATTTACGGAATGAACATTTGTTTTGGCTTGAGTCTGTAACTGACCGGACCTAAGTCCTCCATCACAACACAAGCAAGCATTTTCGGCTTTCTGTGGTGGTGGTAGGAGTTATTGTTGGGTTATTCGTAACCCGGGAATGTTTGTCTTTCTTTAAAAAAAAAAAAAAAAACTTGACCACGACTACGTGACCCCCCCCTGGCGCCAAAGCTGGATCCGCCCTTGCCCACAGAAGAGAGATAACAATCACGTACTTATGTGTATTTTGAGATTGTATACATATATATCTATCTTCTGTACAAGGTCAAAAAATCTGTAAAAGATTAGGTGGGTACCTAGATTTAATTATTATTATTTTTATTGTACTAATTTTGCAACACCTTTTTGTCAAGAATTTTACCAATTTTTTTAATACTACGGTTTGTGATACTAGCGGAGGAAGTCCATAATGTTCTTATGATTTTAATAATTCATTTCTTTGTACAACAGCTTTACACACGATGCCTCGGGGAAAATAATTGCCCTAAGGGCCTATTTCACCTTCGGGGATGCTGTGTGGAGGATCTTTTTAGGGAAAGGAAGGTGAAGAAGTTCTGGGAAGGAAAAAGGTATGAAGGGTGGTTAGGAATCTGGTGGTCAATGCGTCCAGGAATGACGGATGAATGAATCCATCCCTCCCATTGTGGTGCAAGGCATCGGGTCGTGCGAGTCCAGCTGGAGAGGTCAAGGTTAGTTCTCCCTTAACCAGTCTCTCAAAAACCGACTTGCCACACAGTAGGTGGGCAGACATATCCGCCGCCAAGACCTAGACAAACCTCCCCCCATGAACCCGGGAACCTCTGCTAAGTCACCAAACGTAGCGAACCACTTGGGGTGACCTACGGCAGGGGTGTTGGTTATCCAACAAATGGTTCCCTAGGCGGCGGTACGCGGTACTCGGTATCCGCCTCCCAAATAGAAATCTTGAAATAAAAAATAATGAACCTTTAATTAATAATGAACCGTTTATCACAATGAAGTGTAAAGCGTTTATGATAATCTTAATATAGAAAAATGAATGTTTCTTTGTTTGTCCCTTTTGCGCTCCTAAACCATTCGACTAATTTTGATTTTTTTAGATGAAACTTTGGTGAGTTTGGTGGCCCGCGATGGTTTCTATGTGTAATGATGAGCTCTGGCATTATGAAATTATTTCGTATACTATTCATCCGATTGCGAAGAATCTTTGGTTAGTTGTTGTGCGCACGCCCGCGAAGGTTTCTATATATACTGTGAGCTCTGGCATTATGAAATATGTATAAAAGTACAATAAGTGGCACGCGAGCCGTTGGAAAACTGAATGCACTGGGACTGAATGTATGGAGAGGGAGAGGGGAGGGGAAGGCGTGAGGGGAATTCGCTGGGGATGGGAAAAGTGGAGAAGGGGAGAGGGAAGGTGGGGAAGGTGGAGGGTGAACGCGTGAGGAGAAGGGGACATGGGAGGGGAAGGGGAGGCGGAAGGAGAACGGGACGAATGGAAAAGGACACACAGGGAAAAACATTTCTTTTATTAAATGGCATTGCACGCATGCCGGGAACTCGTTAGTTATAAAATAATAATAAAAAAAAACTTGACTTGGATAGGTGTTGTTCTGAACGTAGGCCCGTTCTACGCGATCTAATCTGACCAAACCAAATATGATAAAAAAACAGAGTTTATCATTATCCTCTCTGTGTGTATTCAGTCGTCAGTTAGATAGGTTCCTACTTTATCCACGAATTACGAACTGTCAGCTGTCAGATCGTTGGATAGTTATTTTAACTGGCTGATAACTCGCGTCAAATTCGTAAAAGAAAATTTAAATCAGTGATTTTTAATTTATTTCGAGTTTAATGTTAACTTATTTAGTGATTTCTTGAATATTATTAGTTTTAAAAATTACACCGGCCGCTACACAACTGTCAACACTCAACAGTAAGTTTATCTGATTATTTGAAATACCTACATATTACATAAATTAAGAATAATATAAGGCTAGTCTCGGAAGATTTGACTACCGAATTATTTTAGTAAACTTTCGAAATCGCTGGATATGCAAAACGAATATTTTTTTGGAAAAAACCTTTGATTCACCTTATAAGAATTTCGCCCTAACTAGTGCCTACTTTAAACCCATAGATTACAAGGTAATAACGTCCCTTCTAGCCCTTCGTTATGTTATAGTATTAGGAATACCAACATAACAAAATCAGACAATTGAAATTAGAATGCACCAGAATGCACCAGAATGCACCAGAATGCAAAATTTTCCATCGCCCCTATTGCGAATATTTGTCTTTTATAGTCGTTAAGGCGAATCAAAAGGTTTTATCTAAAAAATATTTGTATTAAGCGTGTCCAGCGATTTCGAAAGTTTACCTTTTTGTGGTACAAAGTTTTAAAAAGCTTATTTTTTTAAACTTTTTAACTTTGAGGTTATAATAATTTTAAAAAAGTTATCGGTAATCTTTCAGGATTGCTGGCCATGCTTAATATGAAGATTTTATTAAAATAATACTCTTCAACTTAATTACTACAAAAGACAACTATTTAGTTCCGGAAAATGGAAAATACTGCAATTGCAATTACGTGAAATGAAAATTTGCTTATGTATGGGACGACCATCGTATTGACATTTTGATATGTTGGTATTCATGATATTTTGTATTAATATAAAATAGGTTTCCAATTAGGGAGGCGGGAATGGTTACCGCCGCCCCGAGAATCATTTATTGGCTCACCAAGACCCCTGCCGTAAGTTGCCCTGAGTATTTCGCTACATTTGGTTATTTAGGAGGCGTGCCCGGGTTCATGGGGTGAGGTTTGTCAAGATCTTGGCTGCTGCGTGGCGGGCCGGGTCGGAAGAGACTGGTTAAACCTAGACTCTCCAGCCGGACTCTCTCGACCCGTCGACAAAAAAGCATTTTTTTGATCTGAGCATTTTGATTTTTTTCAGCAACTAAACGGTTAAAATAACTTTTGGACTTTTGGTCTACGCTACGACGCATTTTAAGAGAAATTAAACAGCTGATACTTAACCCCTAACTAACAATTTTTTCAAATTTGAACTAAAAATTTCCAACTTCAGACTAGATTAACTCAAAAACGAAAGCTCAAATCAACAAAATTGTAATGCAAAATCCACTCAAATGCGATGTAAATTGACCAGTTTCCCGCTTGTACTACGAATTTCCGGACACTGTGTATACATATTTTGAAAATGCATGATAAATTTCACAAGAAGTAAGGAAAATTTAAGCTTACTTTGCAAATATTAGTTTATCTTTTCAGTTAAACTAACATTCATTATTGAACTTTTATTTGCTGCAACTTATTTTATCTCTAGCATTAATCCTCAACTCTGGTGTTGGGTTGGGAATGACCCAGTGTTTACAAAAATTATTATTACACTGTAGGTATTTTGTTGAGGCTAATTTCCTTTAGTTTAATCTTTTACCAAATATTTACCCACAATTTGAGGTAAAAATGAATATAATCAGACAATGTTTACCTGAGTTATTGGTGTAATTATGGATTAAAAAGCGCTAAATAGCATACCATCACCTGTTAGCATAAAAGAAAACCAACCTATAATATAATAAGGAATTCCAGTCCAATTTTTAAATTTTTAAAAAATCAATAATGACCTTCTAACTTAAATAACTGCATATTTATTTTTATTTTTAGAGTTAGTTTTAATAGTTAAAATAATTGTCAAAGTTTTAATTTTTCAAGATCCCCGAAAACCACCGTATGCATAGTGAATCGTGTGACATCATCACTCCCGAAAAGTTACTATAAGATCGGGCAATCAGCTGTTCAACTGGCGCCATTTTGAAATTCAGAGTTCGAAGTATTCTCCCTAGAGTAGCATTACTATGTTTTTTGTGCCGTTGTTTTTGAATATTTTCAATAATAGAGATACCTTTATTTTTGAAACTGAATTATTTAGGCCTAAATAATGTTTCAATAAACACAACAACTAAATCTCTATAAACAGTATGTAAATAAATGAATAAGATGAAATGTTAATACGATGGCTTGTGTCATACCTACATTCCCATACAATTAGTTTATGGTGTTCAGTGACGTCACCACTAAACATTTCAATAATACCAACTTGACGGCGTGTTTTTATGATCCGATTAAAAATGGATGTTTTAATAATTTTTTAAAAACTCTGCTTTTAAAATAATTAAATAAAACTTATATATTCAGAATCAGCGTTTATTGATCTATATGAACATATTTTTCCTTATTGTATTTTATTATATTAGTTCCTTATTGTTATTTCTTTAGTAAGGTTTTATTAATTAATAGAGGTACCAACAGATGGCACTGATTGTTACATTTATGATTTGTACTGAAAGGCATGGCCTTTTTCGATACTAACAGAAATGCAGATTTTTGTGTCGAATATTTTAATATTACATACATCATTTTGCATACATAGTTCCTACCTATGATTTTTTGTAGTAGTGTAGTAGTGTGGATACCAGATAGTAACCGGATATCTATTGCATATTATTGAAAGCTATATTAACTGAAAGTAACCTATAAAGCTATATAAGCCGATAGTAACCAGATATCCATTCATCAAATAAAAATTGCATGAAAATTAGATTGCTTAGAAACATTTTAGATGCTTTAATTAAATACTGCGAGTAGATCACAAATAATAGTGTTTTTTTTTAATAATCTTTTTATAAGCCAAAAAAAAATATTCGGCCTATAAAAACTGCTTTTAAACTAAATATCTCTTACTTAGGAACCCCTTTTCGGTTATGGTTTTATTGTATAATGTGGAAAATTAAATTCTTTAGAAAATGATTGTAAAACATTTGAATATTTGTGCCTGAGTTTTGCAAAATAAAATAAAACACGCTTTTTGAAGATTTTTTTTCTCGCATAAATCAAAACCGCCGGCTGGCATAAAGCGGGAATTTAAACCTTTACGCCATCTACATAAGGAGTGTTATTGTTAGCGGCCTGATCCCAAATTTTATACGACGTGGTGCACCATTTTAAATTTGATTTTTACCCATCACCACTGTATGTGCTTTCTTTTGACGCTCCATTTTAATGTGTTAATAATGCTAATAATAATTTTTTTTCAGGTTTATGACTGAATTGGAAATATCCAAACAAACAAAAGTTAATAAAATGGCAGAACCAAATCCAGGATTTGGACCGAAAGATCGGCCGTGGTTGAATAACGAATTTTTCGAAATGATCATCAGGAAGGACTACACGGAATTTCTGCCGACAGACAAGATAGTCATAGAAGACTACTTTTGCAAAGGTGCCGTAAAGACGGGAGAAAACTATTCAAGCGATATGCTGCGTCTGATTTTGGGATTCAATACTATTAACGATAAGAACGTTTCTAAACATTATAATACTTCTTATATCGTAAAGTGCATGCATCCTGAAGAAGTGGAGGCCTCCAAGTTGCTGAAGGACTTGAACGTGTTTGTAAAGGAAGTCACAATGTACACGGAAACTATGCCTGCCATTGCCGAAGTCCTCAAGGAAGCAACGGGGTTTACTGGAAAGCTGACGGCGAGGTTTGTCTAATTACATTTCTTTTATCTGCTGCTTTGTGTTAACCCTTTAGCGCACACCTAAACTTTTTTTTGAAATCACGATATTTTTAAGTGACTATGTATTCTGTAGTGTTATTTATAACAACATGTATCGATAAATTTTTCAAAAACGTGTTATTTTCCGAGAAAATCCAAAAAATGTACTGGCCAGTATACTGACCACTGACCGTTCTGCCCTAGTAACTATCCTTGTATAATCACTGGCCTGTAAACTGGACACCTATAAAACTCTGTTATTTTTGGTGTAAATCACATAATAAAATAAAACCATTGTGTATTCCGTAATCAGTCTTTAATAGGTCTTAAAGTGTAACAAAATTATAGCATCAATTCAAACCAAATCATTGAACTTACTTCCGTAAATTCTATGATTTGAAACATAGCCTAAAAAATAAAAAGAACAAACAAAATAAACAATGTTTCTACTCTAATTATCATTGAATTATTATTTAATCAAAAAACAATTAAAGTGTTGGAAATAATTAAACTTTTTTCTTTTGTCCTGATCTGTGGAAGGGAACAAAACATTCAAGGCATAAGGCCACATCACACGAAACGCATTCATATTCACTGCGTTTGGGTTTTGATGCAGTGTTACAATACCTACATCTACGTATTTTTTTTGATTTTATGAGCCTATGATCATCATCTTCTTGAACAGAATACAAAGTTTTGGGCTCGCCTACAAGCTCGTTGGCTAATTTACTCCTAAAAAGCAAATGTGTCGTAGGTTTTGTTCCTTTTGGGTTGGCCTTTTTCCAGGTGTCCTTATAAATTATGAAGGAGTTGACTCGGTCGTCGGAATCGCCACCAATATCAGAATCGATAGCTTGGTCATCAGTAATGGCCATAATTTCTTCCCATTGGTCGTCATCCATCCCCTCCAGAACCTGATAACTGAATTTATTTCTAAAACAACAGAAAAACAACACTGAAAACCACATAAACTCAGGATTATTGTAAGTTAAAACTTATAACTCCCTAACCCGTTTATGTGTGCTTATTTTGTTATTATTCCATAAAAATAGACTACGTATTTCGTATAAAATGATATAATTTATATGTATCAATCAAAATATGCACTTAGGAGAACATTGCAAACTCACATGTGTAATTTCTAACCCACCTTTTTTTCAACACACCTATCGTTTTGAATTGCAGAAATAACATGTTTGTTTTACAGTACTCGATTATATTTTCACATAATAATAAAGTATATATTACAACATAATCGTTTTACTCACCTTTTATTCGAAGACATGTTAAATTTAATGTAATCACTCGGAGAAATACCTAACGTCTGCTTGCGTTGACAGCAAATACTAGTGCGGGATGCGCAGTGGCCAGTTGACAGGCCACGGCAAAAAAGGGTGCGAATTTTTGATTGCGCGGCACGTCCTGGAACGCTGACCAGTTAATAGGCCACTGTGCTCTATCGGCTATCATATATAATCATAAGGTTCTACATTGTTAGAAAAATCGTTGAATTATCGACTTTAAGGTGACTGTCCAGTTTACAGGCCACTTTGTATGGGCCGTCCTATAAAGGGTTAATGCAAAGTGCACTTAAATTACTTACTTAACCCATTGGCCACAAACCCCGACAGCTTGCCGGGTGTGCAACTCAGGTACTTAACCACAAACCCCGGCACGATGACGGGCTAGAATAAGTCCGCTAAAAAATGGAAAATGTGCACGACAGTGACTTTTTTTAATAAAATTTTATATGCCGAAAGCTCTGTAGGTAATTAGTCATTCATTTCGTGGAATTGGAAATAATATGTTTCTTATGTTTTTTCCCCGATATTTGTGTTCCAAAGTTTTGTGTCAGCCAGCCGCCATTTAATTGCTTCAAAATTGCAAGTGGTTCTAGGCTTTTGGAAGTGACCCTGAACGTCCCTGATTGCTTTGAGGACTATCATACCAAATTATTTTATTAGTTATTAGTAAACATGCATGTAAAAAACAAAAATTATTATTGTTCGATTTATGAATTCTATGTTTCTTTGTAACTTTTTGAAAAAAAAATTGGAAAAAAACTTACGAAAAAAGAGAAGATTATCTTTGAATCCTTATTTACATGTATTTTAATATTTTTTAAATTTTTATTTTTTACGTTTTTCAATACCTTAATTCAATATGTAAACTAATTTTTTTAAAATAATCCATTTAAATATATGGTTCAAAAGTTACAATGGATTTAGTACATCAATGCAGGATTAAAATGTTGGCACAAAAAATTAATTCAGTGGTGAAGGCCATTTTTTTAGCCTATTTATTCTGTGGCCAATGGGTTAACCACTGGAGTGATATTTTGTTTGTGGCCACATTTTGGACAATTTGCAAACAAGCTCGAGCGTTCACTTGCCAAAATGTGGCCAATTTCAAAAGAGATATTTTAAATATTAATATAAAAAATTATTTGTTATTGACATTTCGCAAACTGAAATTATTGAAATATTTTTTCATACGAATCATTGATCATCTATTTACTTATTAAAAAATTCTAATTTAAATTTATATCTTTGATGTCTACTAGGCTATAGAGAATGAATCGAAGTCATAATATTAATTAAGTCATTGAAGAAGAAAATAACACTAATAATCAAAACGAAAATATGAAAGAGAACAAGACACAGAAAAATAAAAAGATAACCCGTTTTCTGGGTTTGAGTCCCAGTTGCGACCGTTATCTTTTAATTTTTCTGTGACTTGTTCTCTTTCATATTATCATTTAGATCAGTGTTTCTTAACCTGTGGTCCGCGAAACCCCTGGGGGTCCGCGAATATATGTGTGGGGGTCCACAGTCTCATCTCTGAACCATTTAATAATAATAAATAAATGCCACCAAAAGTCTCGTAAGCTCTACGCTTACTTAGCATGGCGAATGTGCGACAGCGGGCCGTATGCTAAGTAAGCGTTATAAGGAAACATCGGAAGAAGCACTGAATCATTTACAGCTTTTCTCAACCACGTACCTCTGTGAAACTGTGTACCTCATTCTCTGCTCTAGTATATACTAAAAACTATTACAGACACAGATTACAAGTGGAATCCGGTTTGAGATTACAACTTGGTGGTAACATCAACTTAAATATCACTAATTTAGTTGCAAAAAAGCGACACCAACCTACACATTGCTAATTAATTTGAATGTTGGTGTTGCTGTTGTATGTTTATTAACATATTTGTTTATAAAAAAGATTTTTTTTTTGTATTTGTAGTAGGTGAAATAAATGGACCGAAATTTATTGCTGGTTTTTTTTTTAAATTGTACTTGATTTCCTAGGGGTCCGTGGCTGAAAAAGGTTAAGAAACGCTGGTTTAGATTATTAGAGTTATCTTCTTCTTTAATGAAATTTTTACAAGTTTAACGTTTGTTCTTGGTTGTAATCAAGGTTAATATTTTGATGTTGAAATGTTTATCGTGAGATTTGAAAGAACAGAGATAAGTTACACACGTCAATGCAAGGAATTGTACAGGTTTCAAATTATACACTTGACTATTTACACAGATAACACTTTATTGAGATATTACAAGATAAGCCAAATATATATATAATCGTATTTTTCTTGTGATTTTGATGACATTCAATTAAAACACAATTGAGTTTCTCTGTAAAGAAAGAGGAGGTTTATTTTGTTAATCTCACAAGATTTACATAAATAAAAGTATCTAGTAACAAAACAAACCTGTAAAGAAAGAAACGACATTTAATGTTATTAATTGCAATGTCGATCCCTTGATCACAATATCACAATCACGATAGTAATCACTTTTAATTATTGAAATCAATCTTATCAATTTGCTAAATTTGCTTTATCATGGCCATAGATTATTTTTACTATATTTTCAATTATCCATAGATTATAAAACATTGAGTCGACTGTTAAGTAGGAACTGAGGCACATACCAGTGTCAGTCTATAGTACATACACAATGACCAGTCAAGATCGGCATTGTGATTAAAGAAAATTATATTTTTCTTTACATCTCCCCCCCTAGGGAAGATAATAAACCAAAACCTATCATGTATCCTCTTCATTGTTCATTAAAGGTGCTGGAGTTAACTTCGAGATATGGAAAAAATTTGATTCTGATTTTTGTCGACCAGTGTTTATCTTGTAAATTGAGTTTGAAATTTTTTCTATGATTTCGTAGGGTCCGATTCTCAATTCGTCGAGCTTCTTCCTATTAAGTTTGTTTCCATTCTCCACAAAAACAGTATCACCAACTTTGAAGTCAAAGTGTTTCCTGGTTTTATCGTAAATTATCTTGTTGTAATTATGTGATTTCAGAGTATTTTCCAGAGCTTTTTTTCTGTCGTGAATCAAATCGATGTCGGTCTTCTTAAGTTTTAACTCTTTTGGCAAAATCGTAACATCTGTGCCGTTAAGTAGGTACTGTGGCGCATATCCAGTTACAGTGTGCTCCGTTTCATTATAGTTTTTTACACAATTACGCGCTATAGTTGTCCAAGCTACTTTTGAATCATTTTCGTTAATTTTGCATCTAATTTTATTGACCAGCGTTTGATTTAATCTTTCATTTAATCCATTTGAGAAAGGTGAGTTCACTGCAGTAAAAATTATCGGTATATTTTTTTCATCCAAAATTTTTTTGAATTCTCTAGAATTGATACCCGGGTATTGGTCCGACAGTATCATGCCAATGTTATTAGTTTCTGTGGAGTTTAAGAGTTTGATGAAATCATTGGTATTTTGAGTTCTTGACGTCAAAATATATGCAAACCTCGTGAAATGATCTGATAGCAGGTGCAAGTATCTCTTTGTTGACCGTGAACCCCCAAAACCGCCTATTGTATCAATGGAACATATTTCAAAAGGTTTTGTTGCGGGACCCAAGTGGGACATCAATCCATATTTATTTTGACCTCTTGATTTGTTCTTTAAACATACTGCACAACTTTCGCAGGTTCTCTTTATATTGTTTGTCATGTTTTCTGCTGTGTACCATGAGCTTATCATTTTTTGCATTTGTGTAATTCCTATGTGACCTAGGTCTGTATGAACATTTCTGATAAAGTGTATGCTGAATTTTTCTGATAGAATTATTTTTTCTCTTTTTTTTACTTTTTTGTAATAAACATTATTCTTCGATATTAATTTATCTCTTCTGTACTGTATCTTCTCATTTTTGACCTGATCTTTTAAGATATCTTCTAATTTTATTAAGTTGACAACTTTTAATTGCTCATCTGTATTTTCATTTGAATCTAGCACTGGATTTCTGCTTAGACAGTCAGCTTCCAAATTTTGTTTTCCTGGAGCATATTTTATGTTAAAGTCATATTGAGAAAGATAATATGTTAAATCACCCAGCTCTTCATCGGTTCTAGATTTGAGATTCATGTTTTCCAGTGGTTTGTGGTCTGAATAAACTGTAAATGGTTTACCTATCAACCAGTATTGCCAGTATTTCACTGCTTCTTTTATGGCTAAGCATTCTAAGTAAATTGCTTTTTTCTTTTTCTGGGCGCTATTTAGTTTTTTCGAAAAGTAAGCTACAGGTTTTTCTTTTCCATCCGACTGTGTCTGTTTTAAAATAGCTCCAAGGCCTTCTAGAGAAGCGTCTGTATATATATTAATTGGTAAATCTTGATCAAAAATTTCCAGGATTGGTTGTGAGCATAGTAGGTTTTTCATCGTTTCAAAAGCATTTTGGCATTTATCAGTCCAAATAAACTTTTGGTTTTTCCTTAGTAAGTTATGCAAAGGATCTAGTATTATTGCACTCTTCGGAATGTACTCATGATAAAAGTTGATTTTTCCTAGAAATTGTCTCACATTCTTCTGTGTTTTTGGAATAGGAAAGTTCTTTATTGAAATCAAATTATCCTTTACTGGCTTGACTGAATTATTCTGAATTATGTGACCCAGATATTTTACCATGTCTGATGCAAATGTGCATTTTGTAAATTTTAATCTAAAACCTTCTGTTTTGATTGCATTCAGCAACTTTGTTAAATGATCGATGTGTTCAGAAAAAGTTTTTGAAAATATAAGTATGTCATCTATGTAATTGACAGCAAAATCCGTTAGTTTATATTTTCTCAATATATTGCTTAATATCCTCTGAAAAATTGCCGGAGAGGTCTTTAATCCAAAAGGTAGGCAGGTCCACTGATAATGCCCCTCCTGTGTTACAAATCCTGTTTTTTTTTTGTCTTCAATCCGCAACGGAATGGACCAAAAAGCTGAGTTTATATCCAGCGTTGAAAAAAAATTGCAATTTCTGGTCTTTGTCATTAAGTCTTCAATCAATGGAAATGGTTGAGCTTGAGGTATTACTATTTTATTTAAGTCTCTGAAGTCTATGCATAATCTGGATCTTTTGTTTTCTTCTTTTTTAAATGCCAGAGTGACCGGTGCAGCAAATGGGCTGTACGACTCTTCTATCAGTTTGTTGTCTAATAATTTTGCTATTTGCTCTTCTATTTCCTTTTTATCTTCTACGCTGCATCTGTAAGGCCTCTTACTACAATATTTATCCACCAATAAGTCTATCTTCGCTTCATATCCATTAACAGTACCAACATCGTATTTACTTTTCGCAAACACTGATGTGTATTTGCCTATTAGTTCATTTATTTCTGTTATTTGATCATTATTTAAATGATTTATTGTTATTTTAAAATCTTCTTCGTTAACATGTTCATTAAAATTAATTTGGTGTTTTTCTATAATGTTCTTATTTTCAGAATGTTTAAATTCAGTATTCGTCTTCATATTTGTAGAAGTTTCTTCTTTTTTATTTGTATTATTCAAGCAGACTTTCTGTGATATTTGTAAGTCTTCACTTTGGATAAGTTTGAAGTCTTTTATCATGTCTAATCCAATCAAAAAGTCATACTTAAAATTGTGTTCATCAATAATGTACACATCAACATTTTTCTCCAATTCAAAAATTTTAATCTTTAACGTTGTCAAACCACTCGTCTTTTTAACACCATTAATCGTTACTAAATTTGCTTCATTCAAATTGTTTCCTTTTCTTTTTAGTTTCAAAAACTTAGAATTAATTAGAGAAACATTTGAACCCGAATCATAAATTCCGTATATTGTTAATTTATCATTTAGTAATAGTTTGACTTTTATTAATGGTGTTACTATTAGTTTTTTTGATCATTTTCATTTATCTCAGTCTCTATCACTGAATTGTTAACATGTTTAATGGCATTTCTCTTAAATTTTTCACCCTCTTTTGTTTTGAACCAGCATGTGGCTTCAGGGTGGTAACGAGTGCCCTTATTCAATTTTTCACAAATTTTACATGGATTTTTATCCTCATTTTTATTATGTTCTGCATTCCCAAATATTCTCTTGTTCATGAATCTTTTTTTGTTGACCATATGTTCATACTTGTTTACTTCATTAAACAAATCCACAGTATCTTGTAATCCTTCTCTATCGATCTTGTTAAGTATGAATTCTGGTAGTCCGGAAGCAACAAGATCTATCAAAGTACCGGTGTCGATTGATCTTCTCATATCCAATAGAAGTTTTTCTTTTCTCATAGCATAATCCAACAGAGAACCATCTTTGTATCTAAATAATAGTGCGTATGTGACAGGGTTCCATCCTTTGTTTGCGAATGATTCACAGAATTTGTTTTTCCATGTTGACCACTCTGAGTTCATTGTTAGTTTAATAATCATGGAACTATACCAATCTACACAAGTTTTATCCATGAACAATCTGAGTATTTCTATTTTTTTTTCATCCGTGATCACATCAAATCGTAAACATTCTTTTTCAAACACTTCTATCCACTGGCTTGCATTTGTATTTTTACTACAGAATTTTTCTATAACAAACTTCTCAGCAATGTTTTTTAAGCTCTGTTGCTTATCTTCCATTAATTTTACCATCAATCTTCCCAATGTATCTTCTTTTTGATGTACTTGTAAATTTTCTTCTTCCAATTCTTCGAGGTATTGGTTTCCGAACTGTAGGTTTCCATCTTCATCTACATATGTTTTTTTTAGTTCTTCCTCCATTGTTAACCAGACTCTTCTAACCTGGTATCTTTTTTTTAAACTATTTTTTACTTTTGCAAAAGCACTACTTTTCATAATCTCCTGGTGATGGCTGGCGGATTGTAGCATTTCTGGTATTTTAAACACTTTTTCATCACTTGTGACTATTTTTGTAATGCTAATAATATTTGACTTGTAATCGCCTCCAGGTAGTAGTGTAAATTCAAATTGTAGTTTCTCCATTTTTGGTTACGAAAAATGTTGTTTTATAATCGTATTTTTCTTGTGATTTTGATGACATTCAATTAAAACACAATTGAGTTTCTCTGTAAAGAAAGAGGAGGTTTATTTTGTTAATCTCACAAGATTTACATAAATAAAAGTATCTAGTAACAAAACAAACCTGTAAAGAAAGAAACGACATTTAATGTTATTAATTGCAATGTCGATCCCTTGATCACAATATCACAATCACGATAGTAATCACTTTTAATTATTGAAATCAATCTTATCAATTTGCTAAATTTGCTTTATCATGGCCATAGATTATTTTTACTATATTTTCAATTATCCATAGATTATAAAACATTGAGTCGACTGTTAAGTAGGAACTGAGGCACATACCAGTGTCAGTCTATAGTACATACACAATGACCAGTCAAGATCGGCATTGTGATTAAAGAAAATTATATTTTTCTTTACATATATATTTATTTTTTATTTTATTTATTTATTTTGTATTATAGAAACAAGCTTTACATTGGTTTCGGTGATGAAACAATTTACACATATTAACCCCTTGGGCTAATTTTTTCGGTTTTCGGAACAACTCATATAGGTTTCATAGAAATCGTTGTGTCTCCCTTACTATCATGGTTAGAAATATAATCTAAAAGGTGTTAGAAAGAGAAAACAGCATCCTTTATATTCAAATCTAAAAGTTACCTGCAAAGTAATTAATATTTAAAAAATATACACTTTTATGAAACCAAAGTTTCTGACCGTAATTTGAAAAAAACTATGAAACTTTGGGTATTTATTAATTATTTTTACATGGATCGACAAAAAGTTAGTTGACGATGAGTATAATGCCTTTGCTTAATAAAATGTGTGGGGGTTTTTTATTTTTTTCGTAATTTTAGTTAGAAAAAATGCTAGGTTAGCCATTTTTTTTAATGTTTGCGCTGCATTTCAATTTGGGAGGCGGGCATGGGTACAGCCGCCCCGGGAACCTTTATTAGATAACCAACACCTCTGCCATAGATCACCCCAAGTGGTTCGCTACGTTTGGTGATTTAGCAGGGGTGCCCGGGTTTATGGGGTGAGGTTTGTCTAGGTCTTGGAGGTGGATGACTAGGACACACTGAACCCCAGATTCCTACCCACCCCTTAAACCATTTTCCCTCCCAGAACTCTCCTCTCCTTCCTTTCCTTAAAAAAACCCTTCATACAGCATCCTCAAAGATGACATAGGCCCTGAGAGAAATTATTTTCCTCAGAGCCTCCTGTGTGGAACTCAATTTTTGTATTAATTTTGTTATTAACCTAATATAAAGAATTATATAATAATAAAATTTGATATAATAATATTTTATAACCTTTAAAAAACAGTTTTAAGTTTTCAGATGCTTTTAGAAATATTCCATTTATTTGGATTTTATTGCAAAGCCGAATTATTTTTACCTTCCGACAAAATATTTCGAGGGGTGATATTTCATAGAAGTTACTATGCTATGGGCTCTGCTTTCTCTTCCGTATGCTTCAGCCTTACAACATTATTATTTTCAATCGAATCAGAGTATATTTTAAAACGAGGGGACCACACAAGAGAGTTATATTCAACTTGACTTTGAACTGAAGAAGAATATAAGATTTTAAAAGTTAAAATTCTTAAAATTTTTCTTGCTTCCAGGTTGCTGTACTACACCTCCACTCCGAGCGAGTTAATGGTGCTGGAGGACCTGACCAATAGTGGCTTCCGCACTCCTAACCGGAGAGCCGGTCTGGACAGAGACCACTCGGAGATGGCCTTCACTCGCTTGGCGCAGATGCATGCTGCTTCCATGGTGCTCAATAAAAAGGTATGATTCACACTTCACCCCACTGAGCCAAGTCCATCACTATGGAAAGATATAAAGTGGCGTACTTGACTTAGGGCACTTTTTTTTAACCTCTCTGCGAGTGAGTTTTGGTGAACAAAACTGTACGTGAGGAGTGAGTATAGATTTACTGAAAATAATCTTATATTTTGAATTAAAACGTCATCGACATCAATCCACGAAAATAAACAAACATCGAAAAAAAACATGTCCATACAAAAAAATTGCTTCCTTCCTCTGACAACCGCTAAATGACGCAAAAAGAATTTTTAAACTAAAACTGTGAAGTCGGTATTGTAGGTATGTCTTCCAAAACTTCAACAAACTACGCGCAGATGTTCATAGATGCCACTGCAAGTCAAATATTTTCATTAAATATGACAAAGTTTGAATAATAGCCGCGGACAAAAGGTTTCGGCCATTTTTTCGCTTCGCTGAACTGTTTCGGCCATACTCTTGGAGAGATTAAATATGTTTCTGGCTTTCGTCTTTCAAGGGTGTTCTAGGCCATAGTTTAAAATTATGTAGAGAGGAAAGGTGAATTTATGTATTTATTTTATTCAAATGAGCTAATTTCAAAATTATATGGAAGATTGGAGTAGAGTTCAGACTTAACAGAGATGACATGTTAAAGGAGGGGAGGCAATTTCAGATAAGGCTTGATAGAAGAGAGGAAGTTTGTTTAGAGAGGGACAACCAAAAAATGTGTGATCTAAAATTCCTACTTCTAAATCACATGTACAATCAGGGGAGTCAAAGGATGTAATTTATTTCCAACTCAGTTCCACACACTTATTTCTATGCAGGAGGTCTAGCATCCAAACGCCAATTTTAGGGCAGCCTCATGAGTGTCAAATAAGCTGTCCATACACACAACTTTTTGAATAACGTCATTTGTTATGCAAAGTAACTGAATTTAACTAAAATTAACCTGCTGACAAACTGCTTTAGCAGTTTATCTGGTGTTTATAATGAAGAATTAAAAAAGAAATAATATCTTAGAACAGTAGGTAGTTAATCGTCTAAAAATGGCAACACCTCTAGAGGAAACACGGTCTTTAAGAAATTTGTATAATTTGTATTTTACCAAACTGTTGCTGTCACTGTCGATATTACCCCCTCGAATACTGAGCGAAAGGGACAACTGCACCTCAGGCTGATATAATACCTAAATAAACTTGTCAAATTCGAGGTTTTGTGTTCCTTATTTTTCTTCTCCAAAATTGAACCGATTTTTAAGATTTTTAATTTCTGTTGATGTCATTTGAACCAGGCAATTTTAACGATTCTTGGAGGGACCTAACTCCTAAAAGAAGTAACTTATCAAAAAAAGCAGAACGTACCGATACGCTAGTGGTCGATATTTATATCTAGACGTTAACTTGACTGAGTACGTCATGCAAACATTTTAATAAATTAATTTATTTTCCAGGATCCGAAATTCCGCTCCACTTACAACAAGGGTGGGTTCTACCCGAGCATGCCAGAGAGCCTTTCTGGTAACTACTGCAACGGTGTGCGACAAGCCATCCAGGTCATGCACGACCACTCCAAGATGATTCCCTTCATCGGGTTCTTCAAGAACTTTGTGGAGAACATGACCCGACGGGGGATAGAGCTGCTGCGGAAGGTGCCTGACGACGAGGACCACTTCAATGTCCTCAATCACGGAGATTTCTGGCTGACCAATATGATGTTCAAGTATAACGATAGCGGGGTACCAATTGAGATCAGATTTGTAAGTACACTTCACTCAATTTTGTTTTTACGTGGGGGATATGTATATATTTTTTACATAGCTAACAATTTCTCTCGGGGCCTATGTCATCTTTGGGGACGCTGTGAGGAGGGCGTTTTTAGGGAAAGGAAGTTCTGGGAAGGAAAAATATAAGAGGGATGGATAGAAATCTGATGGTCAATGTGTCCAGGAGTGATGGACTTATAAATCCATCCCTTCCACGGTGCATATTAGTTTACGAGGGGTGTCGAAGAATTAAAGATCTTTCTAATTTAAAAAATCTGGAAAAATTTATGTTTAAATCGTATGACATTTTAGGTACATATCCCCACTATTTTTCGACATAGTCCGCGTTACAATAATGTACTTGGTGAGCCGTGGCACTAGGTCTTTGATTCCCTTATCGTAGAACTCCGCCGCCAAAAATGCTATCACCTCTCCCTCCGCGTCCTAGTCCAAATGTTGCATCAGGCGAAGAAAAAGATGAAAATCATCCAATTGATTGCCTTTTTGATTTCGGGGTTAGGTGGTGAACCCATGTTTCAACCAAAGAAAGCCTCGCCTTGGTTGAAAAATGTTTTGAAGAGACCCGAGTGCTTTCCACATGATTTTGCTCTTCAGCATTTTGGGAACCCAACGAGCATGCAATTTGCATACGCCATTTTCCGCTCAAAATCGTTTGTGTGGTAGACTTACTGATATCTGGGGTCAAAATTGTGAGCTTACAAACTTCAGCAGGGCGGACTCCCTCTTAGTTAAGAAAGTGAATAATTGAACACACCTCGCAGGCGACAGGATTCGACAACGGAGCATCCATCTTAAACGGACGCATAGATCGCACTGAAGCAGCTACCAAGCCGGCTCATTTTGAGAAATAATCTCTGCATCGCCGAAAATGAAGAAAGGTCTTTAATTCTTGGACAACCCTCGTATATATATGTATATGAATGTTGTATAAACTAACTCAACAAATAATAATAAAAATAAATATGATATGTTTTTACATTACTTACAGATAGATTTACAAATGTCCACATTTGGTAACTGCGGGCTGGATATCAATTACTTCTTCTTTACGAGTGTTCAGGAACAAACCAGGGTAAAGTACAGGCAACAATTCATCCAGAGATACTACAATACGCTGACAGACGTTCTTGAGAGTGCCAAATACGATGGATTCAAACCAACCTTCAAGGACCTAGAAGACAAACTCTACGAAGCAAGGGACATTGGTGAGACAAGTTATTTTTAGTTATTTCAGTCGATTGCATTACTTCTCCATTCTACTTCTTTAGGGATGAAGTGTGGAAGGTCTTTTTGAGGAGAAGATCAAGTGAACATGGGTCATGAAGAGTAGGAAGGAGGTAAAAACAAGTTGTAGAAACATGAGATGAGACAAATGTCAATTGTTTATAAATGTTGGGTATGCGTTTAGCGTGTTTCTCGACTATGCACCAGTGTCGAAGGGATCAATGACGCTAGTTCCTCAGAGCAACTTCCGTTGAAACAGCGGTAGAACAAGGACAGCATTCCCATTTGACGCCTGTGCTCTAAAGATTGCAATCCATTTGTTAAGAAAGGGGAATCTATCAAATGGACCGCCCATTTCTGCACAGTCGAGGGGTTTTTCAGGTATTTTGGTTCTCCAGACCAGAGACGGCTTCCAAATTCAATAATGGGGCTCACTTGTGATTTATAAATGGTTGGCAGTTATGCAGAATCTGCAAGCTTCTAAGAGGCTAACTTGACTCTGGCTTTGATGAACACCCATATCTGAGCTGGTCACTTAGAGTTTCACCAAGCATATTAATGGATGGCAGTTTGGGAAGATTGCTTCCGTTTTAGGAAACCATAACTCGTGTAAAAAACCATGAAATTAACCCATTAACACTAGGTTAATCTGCCAACCTTTTCAAGTTCCTCAGAGTTGTCATTGGGTTTTTGGCGTCTCTTTTTTCGTGTCTCTTGGTTCCACAACGTGGTTCATATTCAATTTCCTGGTACCTGAGATTTCTTCCCATTAAACTAAATCCTACACTTAAACATTATTCCGTCGTCGAACTAATCCAAAATGAAGGATTTACGATCACGACTTGACGTGTATTGGCAAGCTCTTGGGTTTTTTGTGAATAACCGTGTTATATTACATTCATTCAGGCTAAAAATTTGTTGGAGTACATGTTTTAATTAATAGATTCAGTTTTCAATCTTGAAATTGTTGTTTTTTTGTGTAATTAATCTCTGAGAGCAATGTGATGTAAGTAAAAATATTTTAATCTAATTTCGGAGTTAAAAGGAGAGTTTTAAGTGAGACCAAAAGACGTAGCTTTGAATAGGGAGGGGTGAAACCACTTGTAATTAATGGTTATTAGTTATTGGCGTCAAAGGATAAAACCACTTCAAGCGGAGCAGATAAGTTCCTTATTTCATTACTTTTAACTTGTCAACTAAATCAAATAAGTCTAATCTAAACAAAGTCACTTAAATCAATGTTTTTATGGTCAGTGCGTGGTTTTCGACTACATTTTTTTCTGTAACAACTCCACAGAGGAAAATAATTTCCCTCAGTGCCTGTGGGGATGCTGTGTAAAGGGTCTATTAAAAGGAAAGAAAGAGGGACATTTTGAGAAGGAAAGACGGTCCAGGAATAACGGACGTATGAATCCATCGCTCCCACTGCAGTGCAAGGCGACGAGTTGAGAGAGTTCTGCCGGAGAAACCAAATGGTATCCCTCCTTATCCAGTCTGCCCACATAGTAGGTGGGTAAATGCATCCGCCACCAAGACCCAGGGCTGGGCAAAATACATGCTTTGCTGTAATTAAAATTCAAATTACAAAATACTATTTCGCATGTATTTAAAATACGAAATACAAAATACTTTCAAGTCGTGTATTTGAAATACAAAATACAGTATTTTAAGCATTTTTTAAATTCAAATACAAAATACAAATTACAAAATACATTTGGTTTTGGTAGAACCTTTGGTTGCAATAAATTGTCGTAAGTGCCGTAAATCTTATCAAAGGGTGCGTTTCCATAAAAGCAAAGCTGAGCAGAGTGAAACAGAGAAGTTCAAAAATTTACCAGTCACATTGCTCAGAAGACACATCTCATCTCCGCTTTACTTGTAAAGTTTAGTGGTATACGACCCAGGTGTTAGATAATAATAATTACTAGCGGGGCCCGTTGCAAAAATGCAACTAACGGGTTAAAAAATTATGCGATTTGCGTGTGAACGTGGATGAAGCGAGGAGGAGTGTGTGTTAAATTAAATATATGAAGAAACCTGAAGTTACAGTGACCTTGCAACGCAAGCCGTGTACCCGTTGTATATAATGTTATGTAGTGCAGCGCTTGCATTAAAATGTAATTTCCCAGGAATTTGAATAGAACCATGACAGTTAAGTTGACCATGAGGTTACAGTGACCTTGCAACGCATGCCGAGCAACCGTTGTATATCATTTTATATATTGCAGGCACTTGCTTTAAAATGTTATTTCCCGGGAATGGGGATGGAACCATTACAGTTAAGTTGACCCCGAGGTTACAGTGACCTTGCAACGCATGCCGGGAACCCGTTGTATATAATGTTATAATATAGTGCAGACGTTTGCAAGGCGCTTGCATTATAATGTAGTTTCCCGGAACTTGGAATGGAACCGTTACAGTTAAGTTGACCCCGAGGTTACAGTGATCTTGCAACGCATGCCGGGTAACCGTTGTATATAATGTTATGTAGAAATAAAAATCCCCAAAGATGACCTTTATTGGATAACCAACACTCATGCCGTAGGTCACCCCAAGTGGTTCGCTACGTTTGGTGATTTAGTAGGGGTGCCCGGATTTATGGGGTGAGGTTTGTCTAGGTCTTGGAGGCGGATGACCAGGACACACTGAACCCCAGATTCCTACCCACCCCTTAAACCCTTTTCCTTCTCAGAACTCTCATCTCCTTCTTTGCCTTAAAAAACCCTCCATCCAGCATCTCCAAAGATGACATGACCGTGAGGGAAATTATTTTCTTCAGGGTCTCCTGTGTGGAGCTTTTTCCTCCCCCCCTCTCGCGCCTCATTAATTCATTCCCGGTACATTTAGTTTTCAAAAAGCGAGAAATGTGCACCTACTTCGGTCGCCCGGTTCATTATTGTATCCCGATTGATCATTATTGTATTCAGAAACCATCGCGGGAATGCACACATCAAATTCCAAAAGTCTCATCGCGATCGGATGAACCAACACCGCTGTCAAAGGTCACCTAAGTGGTTCGCTACGTTTGATGACTTAGCAGGGGTGCCCGGGTTCATGCGATGAGGTTTGTCTAGGTCTTGGTGGCGGATACGTTTGACCTACCACTGCATGGCGGGCTGGATTGGAGGAGACTGATTGAGGGAGGCTTTTTATCTCTCCAGCCAGATTCTCCCAACCCTTCGCCTCGCACCGCAGTGTGAGGAATAGATTCATACGTCCGTTACTCCTGGCCACACTGACCCCCAGATTCCTACCCACCCCTCATACCCTTTTCCTTCTTATATCTTCTTCTCCTTTCTTTCCCTCAAAAAACCCTCCACACAGCATCCTCAAAGATGACATAGGCCCCTAGGGAAATTGTTTTCCTCGGTGCCTCCTGTGTGGAGCTAATGTAAAAAAAAAGTTTAGCAATGCATAATTTCATGATGCCAGAGCTCACTATTGTATATAGAAACCAATGAATGGTTCCCGGGGCGGCGATACCAATTCCACGTTGAATGATTATCATTAAAATACAAAATACAAAAAAAGCGGTATGTAAATTTAATATTTTTGAAAAAAATTATACCATTCAACTTCAAGCAATTTTATTATACATTTACAAAAAAATCATAAGCAATATCATCAGATTTTGAGTTGTTATGTGCATGTAGGTACCTGCATAGATTCTATGTAGAGGTACCTGCACATACGTAAAAAAAACATATGAAATATATTTAGGCTGGGTTTTTCAAAAAATTTATTTAAAAATCTTCAATTTTTCAAGTTAATTTTAACGTTCTGTGAAAGTTCTGTTCAAATTCTATTCAAGTTCCGTAATTATTTCTGTTTTTAAATAATAGTTTAAATAAATAATAATAAATATTATAAGTTTTGAAGATAATTGAATAAATAAAAACCGCACATTACGTGAAAATGAACTTTACTAATTTAAAAATAACATTCATACCAACAGTGGTTATCCAGAAGCAACCTCCGTGTTCCTACATATTTCAAAAATTACCATCTTGGATGATTTTTTTCATTTCATATCATTAATTTTCGATTTAACATTTAAAGGAAAAAATCTCGTAAGATGGTACCTACCTAGTACATACCGAGAAAAATAATGTTGGTGTAGGTACCTACTTACGCGTTTTCTCAATAAATACTTAGCGAATTAGCAATAATTCAATAGAACGGTAGGTACCTACCGCGATTTTCTGCATTTAAATCATTCACATTTTTAACGCCAGTACCTACCTCGAGTTTATATTAACTGGCTGGAAAATTATGCATTGTTGATGATAGATCGATTTCAGAAAATGTCAGAAAAATTTCAATATTTGATGCAATATAGTGTAACATTTTAAATGGGAAGCTACACATGTTTTTATTTTAAAAGTTTCTTAAACTTGTATACCTTCTATTTAATCAAAAACATTTCGTGCAAAATGTTTGTTTTCGCCGCAATCTAAGTTCCCGCAAAGGGCCTTTAAAATGTCAATTTTTCTCCGCTATTTTCGAAAACGCCGTTAAAAAAATTCGAATAAATCCCTAGAAAAATCAGTTTTGTATGGGAAATCTCTTTACTAAACGATTCGACGTTTTTTAACGGGTGAACCTGTCGGCAAGAAATATAACTGAGGTCGAATTTCTTCGTCGGTGAGAGATCTAATTGTAGTTTTCGCCGTTTGGGAGCGCTGTTGACCCTGCGTCATCTTTTTTATATGAAATCTGGTCTGACCCGCAGAGAACGCCGTCCGTGCCCCCTTTCGGGCCAAATTGATCTCTGCGGTCGGTGAAACTCGAGGAGCTGAGGTCGATTATCGCCTGCGGGCCGAGGCGGGCGAGGGAAATCGAAAGGGCGTAAGCGTCTTTTTCGTTTTTAAGCGACAATACGCCGTAAGGTCTTGCGGATCGAGGGGGAAAAGAGTCGATTATCGGATCACCAAAACGCGTTTTTTTGGAACGGCCGTTTGTATGAAATCCCGGTCCACGCGCCCTGCTCGGCCAAATCGACCTCTGCGGTCGGTGAAACTGGACAGGCAGAGTGGTCGATTTTCGCCTGTACCCGGACGATTAAAAAAAAAAGTGAGTTTTCCTGACCTACCCCAAAACCAAACATTAATATATACAAGCCTTGCTAGGCCAAATCGACCTCTGCGGTCGGTGAAACTGGACAGACAGAGCGGTCGATTTTCGCCTGTACCCGGAGGGCTAAAAAAAAAAGTGAGTTTTCCTGACCTACCCCAAAACCAAACATTAATATATATACTAGGTTTTGCCCGTTGCAGAAGCAACTGACGGGTTAAGACACTATGCGATTTGACGTGTGAACGTGGATGAAGCGAGGAGAAGTGTGTGTTAAATTAAATAAATGAAGAAACCTGAGTTCACAGTGACCTTGCAACGCATGCCGGGTACCCGTTGTATATAATGTGATGTAGTGCAGCGCTTGCATTAAAATGTAATTTCCCAGGAATTGGAATGGAACCGTTACAGTTAAGTTGACCATGAGGTTACAGTGACCTTGCAACGCATGCCGAGCAACCGTTGTATATCATTTTATATATTGCAGGCACTTGCTTTAAAATGTTATTTCCCGGGAATTGGGATGGAACCATTACAGTTAAGTTGACCCCGAGGTTACAGTGACCTTGCAACGCATGCCGGGAACCCGTTGTATATAGTGTTATAATATAGTGCAGACGTTTGCAAGGCGCTTGCATTATAATGTAGTTTCCCGGAACTTGGAATGGAACCGTTACAGTTAAGTTGACCCCGAGGTTACAGTGATCTTGCAACGCATGCCGGCTAACCGTTGTATATAATGTTATGTAGAAATAAAAATCCCCTAAGATGACCTTTATTGGATAACCAACACTCATGCCGTAGGTCACCCCAAGTGGTTCGCTACGTTTGGTGATTTAGTAGGGGTGCCCGGATTTATGGGGTGAGGTTTGTCTAGGTCTTGGAGGCGGATGACCAGGACACACTGAACCCCAGATTCCTACCCACCCCTTAAACCCTTTTCCTTCTCAGAACTCTCATCTCCTTCTTTGCCTTAAAAAACCCTCCACCCAGCATCTCCAAAGATGACATGACCGTGAGGGAAATTATTTTCCTCAGGGTCTCCTGTGTGGAGCTTTTTCCTCCCCCCCTCTCGCGCTTCATTAATTCATTCCCGGTACATTTAGTTTTCAAAAAGCGAGAAATGTGCACCTACTTCGGTCGCCCGGTTCATTATTGTATCCCGATTGATCATTATTGTTTTCATAAAACCATCGCGGGAATGCACACATCAAATTCCCAAAGTCTCATCGCAATCGGATGAACCAACACCGCTGTCATAGGTCACCCAAGTGGTTCGCTACGATTGGTGACTTAGCAGGGGTGCCCGGGTTCATGGGATGAGGTTTGTCTAGGTCTTGGTGGCGGATACGTTTGACCTACCACTGCATGGCGGGCTGGATCGGAGGAGACTGATTGAGGGAGGCTTTTTATCTCTCCAGCCAGATTCTCCCAACCCTTCGCCTCACACCGCAGTGTGAGGAATAGATTCATTCGTCCGTTACTCCTGGCCACACTGACCCCCAGATTCCTACCCACCTCTCATACCCCTTTCCTTCTTATATCTTCTTCTCCTTTATTTCCCTAAAAAAACCCTCCACACAGCATCCTCAAAGATGACATAGGCCCCTAGGGAAATTGTTATCCTCGGTGCCTCCTGTGTGGAGCTAATGTAAAAAAAGTTTAGCAATGCATAATTTCATGATGCCAGAGCTCACTATTGTATATAGAAACCAATGAATGGTTCCCGGGGCGGCGATACCAATTCCACGTTGAATGATTATCATTAAAATACAAAATACAAAAAAAAGCAAAATAATGTAAATTTAATATTTATGAAAAAAATTATACCATTCCATTTCAAGCAATTTTATTATACATTTACAAAAAAATCATAAGCAATATCATCAGATTTTGAGTTGTTATGTGCATGTAGGTACCTGCATAGATTCTATGTAGAGGTACCTACACATACGTAAAAAAAACATATGAAATATATTTAGGCTGGGTTTATCAAAAAAATTATTTAAATATCTTCAATTTTTCAAGTTAATTTTAACGTTCTGTGAAAGTTCTGTTCAAATTCTATTCAAGTTCCGTAATTATGTCTATTTTGAAATTATAGTATAAATTAATAATAATAAATATTATAAGTTTTGAAGATAATTGAATAAATAAAAATCGCACATTACGTGAAAATGAAATAATTAATTTAAAAATAACGTTCCTACCAATAGTGGTTATCCAGAAGCAACCTCCGTGTTCCTACATATTTCAAAAATTACCATCTTGGATGATTTTTTTCATTTCATATCTTTAATTTTCGATTTAACATTTAAAGGAAAGAATCTCGTAAGCCGGTACCTACCTAGTACATACCGAGAAAAATAATGGTGGTGTAGGTACCTACTTACGCGTTTTCTCAATAAATACTTAGCGAATTAGCAATAATTCAATAGAACGGTAGGTACCTACCGTGATTTTCTGCATTTAAATCTTTCACATTTTAAACGCCAGTACCTACCTCGAGTTTATATTAACTGGCTGGAAAATTATGCATTGTTGATGATAGATCGATTTCAGAAAATGTCAGAAAAATTTCAATATTTGATGCAATATAGTGTAACATTTTAAATGGGAAGCTACACATGTTTTTATTTTAAAAGTTTCTTAAACTTGTATACCTTCTATTTAATCAAAAACATTTCGTGCAAAATGTTTGCTTTCGCCGCAATCTAAGTTCCCGCAAAGGGCCTTTAAAATGTCAATTTTTCTACGCTATTAAAGAGAACGCCGTTAAAAAAATTCGAATAAATCCCTAGAAAAATCAGTTTTGTATGGGAAATCTCTTTACTGAACGGTTCGACGTTTTTTAACGGGTGAACCTGTCGGCGAGAAATATAACTGAGGTCGAATTTCTTCGTCGGTGAGAGATCTAATTGTAGTTTTCGCCGTTTGGGAGCGCTGTTGACCCTGCGTCATCTTTTTTATATGAAATCTGGTCTGACCCGCAGAGAACGCCGTCCGTGCCCCCTTTCGGGCCAAATTGATCTCTGCGGTCGGCGAAACTCGAGGAGCGACGGTCGATTATCGCCTGCGGGCCGAGGGGGGCGAGGGAAATCGAAAGGGCGTAAGCGTCTTTTTCGTTTTTAAGCGACAATACGCCGTAAGGTCTTGCGGATCGAGGGGGAAAAGAGTCGATTATCGGATCACCAAAACGCGTTTTTTTGGAACGGCCGTTTGTATGAAATCCCGGTCCACAAGCCTTGCTAGGCCAAATCGACCTCTGCGGTCGGTGAAACTGGACAGGCAGAGTGGTCGATTTTCGCCTGTACCCGGAGGGCTAAAAAAAAAAGTGAGTTTTCCTGACCTACCCCAAAACCAAACAATACTATATATATATTATTATAATAACATGACATTTGTAAAGCGCAGTTTTGTGTTGTTTGACTTCAAGTGCGCTCTTCTGTAATTAAATTAAAAATAATCTAGTATTCAGTCAAATTATTATTATAGTGCTTGATCTAATACTATGACACAAAAATGTACAAAGCAGTGACAAGTATAATATAATGTGATACAAATATGATAGAAAATGTACAATAACAGTGCTACGTGTACCTATTATAGCATAGGACGTGTTTAAATATTAACATGTATTGCTCTGGATTCTAGCGTTTTTAGTCTATGTATTATCTAAGTCAGTTTATTTTTCAATATCATTATTAAGGTCGCTAAATGTATTTGAAAAAGTATTTTATAATTTGAAATACAAATTACAAAATACCTCAGCATCAGGTAATTGAAATACCAATTACAAAATACATTTTTAAGAAGTAACTGAAATACAAGTACAAAATATGTCATTTCAAATACGTATTTCAATTATAAGTAATTCAAATACTGCCCAGCCCTGTCAAGACCTAGATAAAACCTCACCTCATGAATGAGCCACTTGGGGTGGCCTATGGCAGAGGTGTTGCTCATCCAATAAATGGTTCCTGGAGTGGTGGAACCCATAACCCCCTCCCAAATTGTTATTCCCCTAGTTTTAGATTGTAGCATGTTGAATATGGATGACGGACAGATCTTTCCAAGTTTACATATCGGAGTTTTCTAGCCTTCACTGTTCACTTGAACTTATAAACATTATTATTTTTTTTTAATTTGTTGAAAAATTGACTTTTTTTCTCCTTTTTTTCCAGCCATCATGACGCCATGCATTGTGTTGCCTATGGTTAAACTAGATGCGCAGAGCAGTGAGACCATCTCCGTAGACAAGCTCATGGACATCTCCAACAGTTCCTCCACTGGCCTTTACACCAACCGATTCTACATTGAATCTCTGCAATATTCTCTGGATCATTTAAAAGAAATTGGTTTTATAACTAGTGATGTTTAATAAGTTTTAAAACCATAGTTAAATCGGTTTACTGACTATTGAGGGTGGTCCTGTTTTAAATTGACCGCTTTTTTGACAGGACTTTCTTATTTGCATTTTTTAAATATAAAGAAAGTTAAAAAAAATATTATTAATTTAAATCAGTACCTACCTCAATCAAGATTGTAAGAAATTATTTTAATTGTTTATCTAGATTCCAAATATACAACTACCTGTAAAGTTTATTTTTTGTAATATGACTATTTTTAATACTGACTTTGTAATTATGTGTTGAAATATAATAATTTTATTAATTGTGTCTTATAAAAAAATGTTACAGAACGTCTACACATATTTTTTAACTGTTTTAATAAATTATCTTAATTAAAAAATGTATTTTTATTTATTTTTTTATTAGAGAATATTTGGATAATGTTTGGTCTTGAATTGAGAATATGCTTGCCAGTTATTTATTCAGTTCCTACCTCTCTGTAACCTTCACCTTGTCAGAAAACTATTTGAGGTTTGGAACGATTGCAAGAAAATAGTGCAAATTCGATTGCAATTGTTTTGGAAACAGAAGAAAGATTTGAATTATCGTTGAAGCAAGTTGTTGGTGTCGTTCATAGATAAAGTGGTAAGTGATCGGTCATCCCCTTTCCTTACTTACCTTGTTTTTTCCTACACATACTATCACCCAATTCCAGCAAATACCATTTATGTAGTTTCGTTTCTTCTAAAGTATTTGCAGTCCATTACAAGTGCATCTGAAGTAATAAGTTGTAATTCGAGCCCTGTATTGTTGGCCAATGTCATAAATCAGACATCCATGGATTATCAGACAAGTTAGATCTAACATCAAAGATTTTATCAAAACCAATGTGCGTTTTTATAATTACCGTGACAATTCATGGTTTGCAAAAAAAGACAATATACATTAGGGTGTGTAAATTATTTCAACTTTTGAATTCAGAAACGCCCGGGGTCTCAAAAGTTGCGTCTTACAAAGAAAATGTGAACTGCATTTAATTTTTTTTTTAAATGGTTATTAGCCCGCTAAAATGCATTGAAAATCAGAAAAAATCCTAAAAAATTTTTTTTAATTATTTTTATTAATATTTTTTTACAATAATTTTACCTTTTAACGTTTTTTTGTTATTAAAAAATGCGTATAGTTGACAAAAATTTAAAAAAAAAATTACGTTTATGAATACAAGTAAGTCAACAAGAATTCTGATTTTATGCAGAAAAAGTGTTATTTTCTCCTTTTATATTTTTAACCAACACATCCTTCGACCAAGTATATCTATATCGATGAACACATCAATATGTTTCAAAAAAATATTTTTTGCGTTCTTTGTACTGCAGTTATGGAATGAAAAATAAGTTTGGTACAAAATATAAAATATGAACCCTCTGTTTTATTTTTTTTCCAAATCACAAAATCTACTTATTTTCAAAACTTTCGGCCATTTTAGCGGGCTAATAGTGAACAATATTTTCATTTATTTTTACGTTTTCGAATAGCTACAGATCATATGAAACTTTTGAGACCCCGGGCATTTAAAAATAAGGCCATTTTTTTTCAAGCTAATATACATACGTTCCTTATCGCTATAATGCTGCAGCTCTTTCTTACACATTAATTTAACATTAAACAAAACATGTGCGACTGTTAACCATACTGGGGCGAAGGGTCTAATAAATAAATAATGAAGCAATACTTAAATCGATAGATAAAATACTTACCTTTTTCTTCCAGCCATCATGACGCCCTGCATTGTGTTGCCCATAGTAAAACTAGATGCGCAGGACAGTGAGCCCATCACTAGAGATCAACTTATGGACATCTCCAACAGCTCCATGTCTGGCCTTTACACCAACAGATTCTACATTGAATCTCTGCAATATTCCCTGGATCATTTAAAAGAAATTGGTTTTATAACTAGTGATGTTTAATGAAAAACTACAACCATAGTTAAATCGGTTTACTGACTATTGAACGCAGTCATGTTTTAAATCGACCGTTTTACATTTCGTCTGTCTGTAATTTTGTTTGTACTTTCCATTACAAAAATTTGCTGCATACACTTTGACCAGATGGCTAACTTTGACTTTGGTTCAGAAAGATTGTTTTTTGAAGCGTGAAATCATTTTTTTTTTGGATTTTCTTATTTGAATTTTTTCAATAATAAGAAAGTTTAAAAAAAACAATCTATATTGTAACTACCTCAAGAATGTAAAAGATATATTTTATTTATTTTTCTAGATTATAAAATATACAACTAAATATACAACTAGTACATTATTGTGCCTGTAAAGTTTATTTTTTCTAATATTTCTATTTTTAACACTGACTTTTTAATTATGTACTGAAATATAATAATATTATTAATTGTGCCTTATAAATGACAAATGTTACAGAACGACTTCATATATTTTTGAATGGTTTTAATAAATTATCTTAATTGAAAAATGCTTTTTTATTTTTGTCCTAGAGAATATTTTATAACTAGATCTTGTTTTTTTCTGTCTCCAGATTTTCGGTCGAGTTTCACTAATATTGTCTTCATTTAATTAAATATTATAATTTGAGATATTACTCATAAAGTTTTTTTTTTTTCAATTATTTCTGGCTTTCACCCTTCAAGGGTATTCTAGGCCATCATTTAAAATTACAGAGAAAGGAATGGTGAATTTATTTATTAATTTTATTTTAATGTGCAAATTTCAGAATATATGGAATATTGGAGTAGAATCAGGGCTGGGCAGTATTTGAATTACTTGTAATTGAAATGCGTATTTGAAATACAAATACGTATTTTGATTTGTATTTCAATTACTTCCTAAAAATGTATTTTGTAATTGGTATTTCAATTACCTGATGCTGAGGTATTTTGTAATTTGTATTTGAAATACGTTTAGCTTCAAAATACTTTAAAATATTTTAAAATACATTTAGCGACCTTAATAATGATAATGAAAAATAAACTGACATAGATAATACGTAGACTAAAAACGCTAAAATCCAGAGTGATATATTATGCATGTTAATATTTGGAGTTGGCAAAACGTCCTGTGCTATAATAGCACTGTTATTGTACATTTTCTATCATATTTGTACCATATTATATTATTTTATTTTATTTTTTATTTTTTTATTTATTTTAGTTTATTAAGGAAACAAACAGTTATACATATTTTCATAATAGAGTAACATATTACATGGTTGCATTAACCAGCGAAGTTTCCGCTAAAATTTATAATATATATAAACATAGATTAAAACATAAAGTGGTAGAAAAAATATATATATGTACAACAGAAATGAAAAAAAAAATAATACACAAATTAAAGCATGTGGGATATGTAAATCATCCAAATATTATTATTATTATAAAAAGAAGGAAAACATGCAGCAGGGGTGGAGAGTTCATAATTAACAATTTGTTTTGATTTTTTCTGTTATGAATTTAATAAATTGGCCTGAGGACAAATGGAAAATATCAGCGTCGTAAAAGATATCATTGTATTTTGTGCACGTCCTTCGGAGAAATGAATGTTGTGTGTAATTTGTTTTTGAGTGTGGGATGTGGAATAGTTGGTTTGACCTTGTGTTTCTTATTGGACAGTGGAAATTAATGTGTTCCAGAAGATAGTTGTTGTCAACAACGTTGTTAATAATTTTGAATAGAAATTTCTGGTCGGATATATTTCTTCTATCTTCTAAGGTTGATAAATTATGGAATGTTAATGAGTCTTTTAGGCTTTCTGATGTTCGAAAGGATTTAAAGTCTAGGTGTTTCAGTATCTTTTTTTGAATTCTTTCTAACCTTTCAATATTAACTTTGTATTGGGGATTCCATATGACTGATCCGAATTCTAATATTGAGCGAACAAAAGAGACATACAGTATTTTGATTACGTGTGGTGACCTGAATGGTTTGGTCACTCTTATGATGAATCCTAGAAGTTTGTATGCCCTGTCACAGATGGAATTTATATGTGTTCGGAAAGACATTCCGGAGTCCATAATTATTCCTAAGTCCTTCACTTCACAACATCTTTTTATCTTTACGTCATTGATTTTGTACGGAAATATTAGGGGATTTATGCTTTTGGTGAATGATATTGTGTTACATTTTTCTAGGTTAAGGAACAGTTGGTTGTTCGCACAATATATTCCAAGCCTATTAATATCATCTTGCAATTCTAGGCTGTCATTAATATTAGTGATTTTTTTGTAAATTTTAGTGTCATCAGCAAAAATTTGGAATTTGGAATTTTTAAAGCATTCACTCATATCATTGATATATAAAATAAACAAGAGAGGTCCAAGATGTGATCCTTGCGGGATTCCTGAAGGTATATTGAAAAAACGAGAGGAGAAACCCTTAGCTCTAACTGCTTGACTTCTGTTTGTCACATACGATTTGATCCATCTGAGAAGGTCACCCTTAATCCTGATTTTTAACAGTTTCTTCAGAAGCAGTTCAATGTTAATTTTATCAAAGGCTTTTGAAAAATCCGTATAGATAGAGTCCACTTGATTTTTACCACCCATAGAATTTAAAATAAAATCTGTGTATTCCAGAAGGTTTGTCTCGACCGACCGTTTTCTGAAAAAGCCGTGCTGATTTTTGGATATGATTGTCATGGCTTAATATTGTACATTTTTATGTCATAGTATTAGATCAAGCACTGCATATTATGCTTGTCATGGCTTTGTATTGTACATTTTTATGTCATAGTATTAGATCAAGCACTGCAGGAATAATTTGACTGAATACTAGATTATTTTTAAGTTAATTACAGTAGAGCGCACTTGAAGTTAAATAACGCAAAACTACACTATACAAATGTCGTGTTATTATAATAATAATTATTATTATCTAACACCTGAGTCCTATACCACAAAACTTTACAAGTGGAGCGGAGATGAGATGTGTCTTTTGAGCAATATGATTGGTCAATTTTTGCATGTCTCTGTTTCACTCTGCTCAACTTTGCTTCTGTGGAAACGCACCCTTAGATAAGGGCACTTATGACAATTTATTGCAACCAAAGGTTGTAACCAAATGTATTTTGTAATTTGTATTTGATATAAAAAAATGGTTAAAGTACTGTATTTTGTATTTCAAATACACGACTTGAAAGTATTTTGTATTTCTTATTTTAAATACATGCGAAAAAGTATTTTGTAATTTGTATTTTAATTACAGCAAATCATGTATTTTGCCCAGCCCTGAGTAGAATTCAGACTTAGACGAGATGAGGTGTTGAATGGAGGGGTTAAAAATTTAAAATAAATAACTCAATTTTGCTTATTAATAGCAAGGCATAGGATTTTTCGCAAATACTTATGTAATAAAACTGCTAAACATTTTATTTTTTCCTCAAAAACCTTCAAGGAACCAGTTATTCTAGATTTTGTTTGAATTAAAAAATGCAAAATGTCATTTAGGTTTTGGTTGCAAGGAAGTTTATATATTTTTTTAGAAATGTCAGCATTGACTAGAACTTTAGGTTAGCCCAAATGCTCATTCCAAATTCAGGCCAAATTACTGATAACTAAAAAAAAAATGCACACATAGTTTATTAGACAAATGTATTATAAACGTCACTGTCACCTCACCTATTTCTCGTTTCACAAAAAAAAAAAATTAATAAAAATTTCACTAAGTTTCACAAATTTTTCTCGATTTTGCAGTCGGAAATTTTGGTTTCATAGAGGTGCACATATTCATTTTTCTGTGGTTATTTTTTTTTTTTTTAAATCGGTGATGGTTTACATATATATAGTTCCCCTGAGCACTTAGGCCATAGATCCATTGTACTATCTCCCATTTTACCTCATTCCTTTGACAGTAACCCAGTCCTTTTTATAAAGTTCTCCAGGATTGTCATTGGAAATGAAGCCATATCTTCTGGTTCGACAATGTGTCTTCCCAGGTCTCATTTCCCCTCTTCACTCCTCCTTGGTTCCCTGAAGGCCCCACGACGGAAGAGGGCTTCATCTCTCCTCTCCACTCCTTAGTTCCCCGAAGGCTCCACGATGAAGAGTCCATCTCCCCTTGGTTCCCTAAAGGCCCCACAGGGGAAGAGTCCACCCCACCCTGGTTCCCCGAGGGCCCCAGGAGGGAAGAGAACTTCATCTCTCCTCCTTGGTTCCTTAAAGGCCCCACAGAGGATGAGTCACTAAGATGGTCTCATTTCTCCTCTTCACTCCTACATGGTTCCTCGAAGGCCCCACATGGGAAGAGGACATCAATTCTCCACTTCACTCCTCCTTGGTTCCACAAAGACCCCGCGCTGGAAGGGTGCCCTTCCCCTTGGTTCCTTGAAGGCCCCACAAGGGAAGAGATCATGGAGGTGGCCTCAGCTCACCTCTCCACGGTTTCTCCTCTTGGTTCCTCCTACGGCCCCAGGAAGGAAATCCACAGAGGTGGCCTCAGCACTCCCAGGTTCCCAAAAGGCCCCTAGTTTTCGAATGGTTCAATTTTTTTTTGTCCCACGAGTTACCAGGGAAATAGAAGGTCCACTCCATCAGAGCCCTGAGTGCTGGAGTGAGGTCTAAATACTCCGAGATGTGACTTTGCTTCTTGGAGGCATCGTTCGTGACGCTGTTCCCCAGGACATTCAGCCTGAGCACGGTAGCTCACGCCTTGGCTTGGGATGGCTATTGCAGGTTTGTGTTTCCACTCTCTGAGCTATGGGTTCGCCACACTCCCTATGCTGTTTTCTGTGGTTAACTTCTAGATTTGAATACAAAGCATTGTGGGAGTGGACTCCGGATTGGCAGAGACGGGTAGTGAAATGAAAGGCATCAGTCGAAGTAGTGAGTCAGTCTTTATTGCAGAGCTACGTAGCGAAGGTCGATGCGGAGCGGAGTGACTGAGGTGCAGTGAGTGTTGATCGGTGTTGTTGCTGCGTGATGATGGTCTGGAAGCTGCGGCGGTGAAGACCACAGATCTTCAGGGAGCCGGCGTGTAGCACTTCACAGTGGCGGTGGAGAAGTGACCTTGGTACAGGCGGTCGATCGACGTCGTGATGACGGATATGGCGGCTATGTGTCCTTTGAGTCGGAGCACACACGTGACCCAGGAAGGAACCTTGAGAGGCGGTGAGGATGAACTCTGGCAGTGGTAGTGAGGATGGACTCTGGCAGTGAAACGCGATGGGTTTCGGTAGTCAGAGATCGGGTGCACCTAAACAGCAAGCACATGCGGGTTTGGTAGTTGGTAGGTCGGGTGACATCTCATGTCGAGGCGCGATGGGCCGGGCAGCGAGATGGTGGTTGGAGATGGACGCCTCGAAGGTGTTATGGAGATGTTACTGGTATCACACTGGATAAACTTGCAAATCACAAGATGCTGACTGCGGGCAGCCCGGCGAGGGCTTGTACCATGTTGCGGCTCTGTACTATTGTTATCACTGCTCGGTGTGTGTGTCAACCGATGAATTGAGACTAGACTGAGCTATAGCTGAGTTGCGGCGCTTATATAGCCGACTGGTAGAGTAGCTTCCCAGAGGCCAGGTAATGTTGCGAATGCGCGCAAAGCGAACAAAGTGCTCGGACGTTCTGCTGCCGTAGTGATGAACGGCAGTTGACTCGAGGCCTTTCGAGTAAGTGATGGAATAATTAACCCTCTGGTTGTAATTATCGGTTGTAGGTAGATATGTACCGGCGGTGCCTTGCGCGGTGTAGGCAGGTAGGTATGTCTTTCTTGTGTGTTCCTAGCCAGTGGCGCCGTGATGGATTTTAGCAAAAGTGGGCGCTACAGAAATTGATTGCGAAATTTTAAAATTTTAAAATTTTACTGATTTCAGGGGACCCCCTGCTGTTACATTTCTACCATATTCCCAAAACTCGTCAAAAAATGTGAAGATTAGATCTAACAATGGAAATTTGCGTGGCGGCTGAGTTCCAACCCTAAATTTGGAGTGGTAAAATAAAAAGGAAAATAGTATATTTTCTTGTGTTCTGTTTATTAAAATAATATGATTACAGAATCAACTTTTTACATACATACTGTTAACCATTGTACCATGTTATTGCAAAAAATGTTGTCATTATTTTTATTAATTATTAAATTTTAAAAGAAAGACAAACATTCCCGGGTTACGAATAACCCAACAATGTTTGAAAATCTCCTACTACCACCACAGAAAGCCGAAAATGTTGCTTGTGTTGTGATGGAGGACTTAGCCAGCCGAGGAATCGAACACGCGACGCTCGGGTGGGACCCAAGCGCTATGCCCACTCAACCACTGACCAGTCTCAAATTATGTACCTGCTGACACACTACATAAGTAGTTTAGCAGGTTTGAATGTTAATAAATATAAAAATATATAAAAGGACTTAATAGAATTAAACGTAAAACATTAATAATGTAAGTACCATAATGTCTTCAACAATGCAATCAACAATTAAAAAAATATAGTCATAATTTTAATGGAAGGGATGTACTTGATAGATTGACAGCAAATTATCAATATTTGCCTTCAGGTTTTGTTCTTACTTACACTTACAACTTGTGAACCCCCATTTTTTTATCACGCCAACGTAGACCCCCGTCGAGTCTTCTGTGAACCCCTTTGGGAATCACTGGTTTAGATCATATTTCTGACCATGGCAGTAAGGGAGATATAACGAATACTATGAGACCTATGTGAGCTTTTTTTTTTTTTTTACAGTGAATACCGCACAAGAATCTCAACTGCTCCCGTCTGGAGCCAGTGAGACTATGGCATCCCCAATTGGGGTATGTTGTGAGGCTGAAGGTAGTGGGGAGGGGAAGGAAGTGGGGAAGAGGAAGGTTGGGAAGTACCTGGCTATTCAGATCTGGTCACCAAATACGGCTAAAGCCATTTTCAAGCAACGTTTCAATTCTGAATGGTGGTCTTATACCAGGGCGATACTGATAGTATCTTCCACTCTGGAACATGCCACAAATATACCATATATTATTAATTATACAAAAACAAACAAATTAGCCTGAGGGGTTAAAAATCATACCTCTAAATATATCAAACCTTCTGTGGAAACTACATACATAATATGGTAGATTGCACTTGTATACTCTTTTTACAAATATATAAACACATTATATGGTAAGACAGTACAATTTACAAAAATTTCATTTTGCAAAAAACAAGTGAGAAAATTTAGCATTGGTCACCAAGAAGTTAAGAACGGGTTATTTCAGAGAATTTGAATAATTTATCAAATTACATACATATTTAATTTTTAAGTTCTATTTTAGTTCTGTTGTTAATTATTATGGGCCAGTTGCTTCATAGAATTGAATATAGTTTTCATTCACAGAACATGAAAAACTTTGAAATTTGGTGGATTGTTCAAATTCTGTGAAACAACTGGCCCTTAGTCGTTAGTAGTTGTGAACTGTTAATTGTTCGTTATTGATCTGCAGTCATGCTCGGGAACGATGACAAGTTACTGACATAATCCATAAAGTATCTATCGATCGACTATGCTAGATATGCTGAATTTCGATTTTAGCTTGGCAATACTCCATTTATTTATATTATCTACTAGCAAGTTCCCGGCATGCGTTGCAATGCTACTTAATAAAGAAATTGTTTCCCGCTGCGTGTCCTTTCACATTCGTCCTGTTCCCTTTCCGCCTCCCCTTCACCTCCCATGCCCCTTTCCCCTCCCGCGTACTTCCTTCACCTTCCCCACCTTCCTTCTCCCCTATCTATGGTTCTGTCAGATCTAAGTTCGCGGCTTTGACAGGAATTGCATCAGGGGAAAGAGGCGGGTTTTAAAGCTGGAAAGGTCGGTAAATACGGTGTATGTCTTTCTGCAGTCTTCCGTCCTCTGGTAATCGAATAATCGGGCACTGACGAAACCTCGCAGGTACCAGCGTGTCTGTAGAGTGACGTCAGTTGCAGGGAACACCAGTCCAGCCCCGGGCTCGCAGACATCTGAACCTGAAACAAATCCATTTAAGATTCAATGTGCGCAATTATTTTTATATTTTATTAAATTTGCAGTTGAGGTTTATCATAACCCGCCTCACTAGGCTAGCCTGTATTTTGTAAGTCAATTTATAGTACTTATGAACAAAACTACATTTTTATTAAAATATGTTGGTTGCATTAATAATAATAGTTCATTAATAATTTGAATTTGGGTGAGTGCACCGGTAAAGGCCATATCATTACATTTAATACAAATTTTTATGATTTCTTTGAAATTTTGTTGTGAATCACTTTTTTTATTCTATCTGGAAGAATGTTGTAAAGTTTTGTTGCAAGGTATCTGAAGTTTGGTTGACCAAAAGTAGTATGTTATTGTTTCGAGTACAGTGAGTATTTAATCTTTTTTCATGTAAATGAATGTCAAGAATGTTGTAAAGTTTTGTTGCAAGGTATCTGAAGTTTGGTTGACCAAAAGTAGTATGTTATTGTTTCGAGTACAGTGAGTATTTAATCTTTTTTCATAGTATTTATGTATATTTGTGTATAGATGAGTGAGGATTGTTTTTGCATATATCTGCCGAACGTCAAACACATTCATAATATTAAAGATTAAATTCGAGTCTGTAATTAGAGGTAGCCTAAGGATTAATTCTATTATAGCTGTGTCTTTATGATTGGGTCTAGTGCAGATGCAGTGCCACCTCCCCACGCTACGATACCATATTCAATAATTGATTGACGGACTGCAAAATAAATCAATTTAAAGTGTTTATTACCGTGACTATTCATAGTTACGGTACCGTGACGGCAAAAAGAAGCAATAAACTAAAGCAACAAAAAGTTCCTTATCGCTATAATGCTGCAGCTCTTTCTTACAGATTAAATAATGATAGGACACACAAAATATGTGTGACTATTTCCTCCAAAGTACATTTTTTTGCGATGGGAATTGTGTTCCATTTTCTTTATACATGTGAGGGAGATGCATGATAATGATTGTATGTTTCCTTTGGGGAGGTGCAGACATACCTTCACCTTCAGTGTAAGAAAGAGCTGCAACATTATATTTTTAAGAACAAAAGAAAAACCATCATTTTTATTTCCATACTTATAAAATGATCGTCACGGCTAGTAGTATTGTAGGCAGTGGCGTAGATAGCATGGGTGGCACCCGGGAAATAAACGCTATGTTCGCCTATAAAAAAACCCAAACACCAAATTCGGGGTACTCCACGGGGAACATATGAAAGAAAATAACAAAATGTGTTCATGTATACAATACTTTGGTGACAATATCCTTCGTAAATTTTTTTTCGCGGGCGAGTGTCACCTCCTGTCGGGTGGCACCCGAGGCGGACCGCCCTCCCCTCGCTACGCCACTGATTGTAGGGTCTACGGAGACGTCACGGTGCGGTGTGAGAGAGATGCAAGAAAATGATTACTTTTTCCTTGGGAAGAAACAGACCTACATACATTGTGTATCTCATCGTATAGCAAACCCCTTGAGGGTGTTGGTTATTTCAACAATTTTTTTATGTGATATTTCTTCTAATTATATGTATGAGGCAACTCTTCTGCACTATAGGTAGTGATTCCAAACAAAAATATTTACTTTTTTCGACCCAGAGAAGTAATTAGCTCTATTTGTGTGTTTAGAAAAATATTAAACATACCATTTTCGTCTCCTGCACAGATCTTATCATCGTTGACAATGGATTCATATTTCTTCAGCACATCATGTTGACACTTCTTCAGGTTAACGACAGGTACTGAAATGGTCGACAGTGCCTCCGATTTATTTTTTCTTCCCCATCTTGACACCTAAAATATCAATTTATTTATTAAGGTTATTAGCTTCACCGATAATCAAGAACTAAATGTACAAATTTACTGCAAACAATTATATTTATCTGAATATAATAGTACTTTGACAAAGGTTGATAATAATACGAAGCAAATAGTACCAACATGCACAATATAGTAACAAGTAGATAAAATAGTACAGTACCAACATGCACAAAATAGAACAAATAGATAAAATATTATCAACAAGCCAAATATAGTAAAAAAAAGATAAAATAGTATTAACAAGCACAATATAGTATTAACTAGTATTAACAAGTAACAAATTGATAAAACAGTAGCAATGCGCACAAAATAGTAACAAATAGAAAAAATAGTACCAACATGCACAAAATAGTAATGAATTGGAAAATTGGATGAATATTGTCTTCAGATCCATTACCTTTCCCAATGTGCCCTCCTGGGTTTGTATTTCGTGAAACTTGTCGTTTTGCAGGTCAAAGCAAGCTGGCCGAACAGAATCTGACAGCTTGAAGGGGGTGGCTGCTATCACTACAGCTAGATGTCCCACCAAATCGCCTCTTTGTCGACCAATGTGCTCGAAAATTATGATTTCAGCCACCTAAAAAATATAAAAATTCTCACAGTTTATCCACTGTCATTTTGAGGTATTTTATAGGATCTCAAATATATCAATTTCTTTTTTTTTTTTGACATTTGAAAGGTTTCCGTTGATCCGATACAGTGCTACCGGAGATCGGAAACATTTGTCGAAACACCTAAGAACTAACTATACCAAAAACATCTGTTGATGGAAGTTGAAACTACAGGTCTAATTGTATGTACTATAATGATTATAAATGAATAATAAAAATCTAACTCACCTTTGACTTCTGTATGTAGTTGAACTTAGTTTCCTCACTGTGATCCCACTCTTTATGCAACTTCCCTGCGGCCACTCTGAAGTCCTCTGCTCGTAGTGTGGATTTAGTAACAGGGTCGATTAAACAGTGGGCGGCTGAAATTTAACACAAAAATAGCATTAATAATCACATATTTTAGTGAATATTAATAATTTTATTGATTATTAAATATTTAAGAATCCTAAAACTATAAGATTGTTTTAAGATTCTTAAAATTTTAAGTTTCCAGTTTTAAGATTCCGTCGGGTAATTCATCTGTGAGATTAAATCGTAGAAAAACAAATCAAAATCGATTTTTCCCTTAAGGCTCTGCAACCGGGCCCGAAAAGAAGAAGATGGAGAGATATGAAATTACGAACGTTAGAGGAGAGCGCTAACATTTGCAGTGACAAAATCAATGCGAAAATTGCGAAAATGTTTAATAAAACACGACTCGTTTAAAATAGAGCAAAAATCATTGCATTGACTTAAACAGCATTTAAAGAAACACAGTGAATTTTTTTTCATACGTATAACTTGTAAAATAACTGAAAAAAACGTGTTTATAATAATTTTTGGAGCATACTTTGAGATTTTTTTCTATAGAGGGAATTTTATATAATTTGCGTTTCGGCATGGGCAATGTCTAGATATTATCTTCAAGAAAAACATATATTTTTTTAAGAGCTTTAAAACTTAACGTGTTTAAAGGAGATATGTAAGAAATTCGGGTTGCGGACCCTTAAATTTTTCGAGAGAACGGAAACTGACCCTCTGTGAGCGGTGGGTAAGGAGGAAAAGTCAGGAGGCCACACCCCTAGATCGACGATATTTACACTTTGGCATACAAATAACAGATCACTTCATCTCGCAGATAAGTTGCGCCTGATGGAAGGTGAAGATTGTTTAAATGTTCTTAAAACATTAAGATTGCCAGTTTTAAGTTTTAAGATTCTTAAAACGTTAAGATTGCTAGTTTTAAGATATAAGATTCTTAAAACTTTAAGATTACTAGTTTTAAGATTTAAGATTCTTAAAACTTTAAGATTGCTAGTTTTAAGTTCTAAGATTCTTACAACTTTAAGATTTAAGATTCTGAAAACTTTAAGATTGCTATTTTTAAAATTTAAGATTCTTAAAACTTTAAGATTGCTAGTTTCATGATTGTTGAAGATTCTTAAAACATTAATATTGCTAGTTTTAAGACTGTTAGTAAATGATACGGATGTGTCGAACCCGGTAGCAGTTAAATAAACATTAAGTAACAAATGTACATGTGTAATAAAACTCTTTAAAACAAAATAGTTTTGGTTAGTTAGTTTAAAATATGAATGTATTTTGAAAGCATCTTACTTGTGATGATAACATTCGAAGTTAATAGTGTTCCGCTACATTTATGGGTGGTTCTGTTTCCTTTGTTTACTTCATAAATGATAATGTTCCACGGCACAGTATCTCCTTCACCACTATTTCCAGATAGTAAAGATGCTGCAGATGGTTTCTGCAAACCGCAATCTGTAATAAAATTGTGCTGTTGAGGTGATGCAACTGTCCTTGAAACATTTGAAATCGGAATGGGCGTGGTATTATGGGAGGGATTATAGAAGACTTGACAACCAGTAAAAAGAACCTGCTTGTTTTAAATTGATATGATTGGACAGATTAAATTTATACATTTGTATGATTTACAACAGTTAATAGGTTTACTTGTTTTGATTTTTTTAAAAATTTATATTAGCTCCACACAGGAGGCAACGAGGAAAACAATTTCCCTAGGGGCCTAGGTCATCTTTGAGGATGCTGTGTGGAGGGTTTTTTAAGGGAAAGGAAGGGGAAGAAGATATGGGAAAGAAAAAGGTATGAGGGATAGGTAGGAATCTGGGGGTCAGTGTGGCCAGGAGTGACGGACGTATGAATCTATTCCTCACACTGCGGTGCAAGGCGAAGGGTCGGGAGAATCCGGCTGGAGAGGTCAAAAGGCCTCTCTCAAACAGTCTCCTCCAATCCAGCCCGCCACGCAGTGGTTGTGCAAACGTATTCACCACCAAAACCTAGACAAAACTCATCCCATGAACCCGGGCACCCCTGCTAAGTCACCAAACGTAGCGAATCACTTGGTGTGACCTGTGGCAGGGGTGTTGGTTGTCCAATAAATGGTTCCCGGGGCGGCGGTACCCATACCCGCCTCCCCAATTGTGATTGTTTTTTAATCTTTATGTAGATGTTGTACCTAAGCAAGATTTTTTCATATGTCTAGTGGGGAAAAATATGTAAAATACAAATTAAAAAATATAATTCAATTCAATTTTGAATGGTGATCTTACACCAGAGCGATACTGAGAATATCTTTCACTTTTACTTACGTATTAACAAGCATTATTGCTTATGTATTAACTTGTGTATTAAATATATTAACTAAAGTATTAAACATTAACTTAAGTATTTATCTCATGATAATATGGTGCAGACTGAGTTTGCACCATTCACTCAGTTCTGCCTGATTAAAAACTTATAAAAAAATTAATCGACTGACCTGGTGAACACCTCGGTATACTGGAGTCCCAGGTTCCTTCGCGACACGTCACTTCTTCAAGATATTCCGAGGACACGTGTCCATCCTTGCACTTGGAGGTTATGTGGGATCCTTGAGGCATCTTGTCTGTACACTTCATTGTCTCAAACTTGGCTCCCTTACATTCAAAGTCGACGGTGAGAGATTTCGGCATGTCACACTCCTCTGAAATCATTGGCGTAGAAATAACATATCTTCCAGTCTGCATAACAAAATTCCTTGCAAAAGGTCAGGTTTAAAGTTGTATTGTATCATTTAACCCCGCACTACCCACAATAACAGCAATTTGGACGTGAATACACCTGCTGCGTAGCGGGCCGGATCGAGAGAGACCGGTTGAGGGAGGCGTTTTGACATCTCCAGCCGACCTCTATCGACCTACCGTCTTCATACAAATGGATTCATACGTCCGTCACTTCTGGACACACCGACCTCCAGATCCCTATCCACCCTCATATGTTTCCTTCCCAGAACTTTCTCTTTTTTTTTTTTTTTTTTACAGTGAATACCGCACAAGAATCTCAACTGCTCCCGTCTGGAGCCAGTGAGACTATGGCATCCCCAATTGGGGTATGTTGTGAGGCTGAAGGTAGCGGGGAGGGGAAGGAGGTGGGGAAGAGGAAGGTTGGGAAGTACCTGGCTATTCAGATCTGGTCACCAAACACGGCTAAAGCCATTTTTAAGCAACGTTTCAATTCTGAATGGTGGTCTTACACCAGGGCGATACTAATAGTATCTTCCACTCTGGAACATGCCGCAAATATACTATATATTATTTTAAATGAATTAATTGTGAAATAACACAAATTAATCAAATAAAATTTATTTGCGCATGCCGGGATTCGAACCCGCGACCTCCGGATTGTGAGTCAAGAGTCTTACCCACGGAGGTCGTCAAAGTGCTGCCTTTACTTAAAAAGACCCTCCACACAGTATCCCCTGAGATGACAAATTATTTTCCACAGGACCTCTTGTGTGCAGCTAATGAAAAAATAACATTTAAGCATTTGTTTTTGTTTTTGCCGTAAGTTTAAAAAAAATAAATGTCTGTCGAGAAAATCATTATAAACCTTTCTGAAAGTAGATAAAAATTGCTACAATTTGAGCACAAGATAAGCTACATGGATATGACGATTCACGAGATACACCATTTTAAAAACAGCGATTTAAAAACATTATCAAAGCCTATGAATTATGTTAAATATCTCCTAAACTTTGCAGTGTACGTAAAAAAACATTGAGGTCACATTTATGGCCCGGCCCGTCTGTATGAAGCTATTATAAACGTTTTGGATAATAATTTGATTATTAAAACTATTAAACTCTAAATTCGATTGTTGTGAACTCCTGCAATTAATATATTTACATGTACCTACATGAACCACTAGACAATTAACATTTTATATACGTACATCTCATTCCAACTATAATTTGCTTTTTCCAATACATAGGTTTACATAGTCTTGGTAGCAAATACTTAAACAAAATGGATGTATTTGACAATAATTTGAACTCAGCAAACTTAGCGAAATTGAGTAATCTGGAAGTATGTTGTATGCTGATGATGCGGTGCTGATTTCTAACAGTATGGAAGATCTACAGTCTCTCGTGTCTAGGATGAACCAAGTATGTATGAAGAATGAGTTAATGATGAATGTAATTAAGTCTAAAGTCATGGTATTTCAAAGAGAGGTTATGAAAACAATGTGCAATATACCTAGTTGTGTAGCAATCAGACGTGCTACGTAAATGCGTAAAAGAAAACACTAGAATTATCTGTTGATAGTTTTTAATAAGAATTAAAATTCACAATATAATCGGAATATGGAGCGCGACAGTAGTAAATAATGGGACAATTTGTTTGGCTTGCTGATCTATAGACTGACTGGGTCAAACCATTACTCCGGCTTATATAACGCTGTGGCGGAGGTAACGGTTTAATAATTCGGCTGGTAATATCGAGAGAATGTGACACGTTTCTCGATGGTTCTAACGCCTAATGTACAGGGAATTTGAATGCTCCGGTACTTTCCATAAGGTGCGATGATATGCCATATATTTCAGCGTAGGTAGGTAAGTACTTCTCCGTGTCAGTCGTGCCAGGCGACGATGTCGCCGTATTGCGCAGGTACATACCGTAGGTAGGTACGTACTTGAGCGTTGGCTCTCCACAGTTGTGAATGATGAGTATTTGGAGCTGGTGGATGAGTTTGTGTACTTGGGAAGTATGTTTACGAGAGGTGGGAAGGCTGATATCGAAAGAAGGATAAATGCAGGCAACTCTATTAATGGAGGACTGAACGAAAAAACTGTCTAAAGAAGCGAAGTTAGCCGTCCATAATGGAGTGCTGGTACCTACACTGATGTATGGCAGTGAGGCATATAACTGGCAGAGGAAGGATGAAAGTAGACTGAATGCTCCAGAAATGGGATCCCTGAGGCGTATGTGTGGTAAAACCATGTACGATCGTGTGAGAAATGTGGAGATCCGCGAAGAATGCAAGGCTGATGTAATGAGTAAGATTAAGAAAGGGACGCTCAGATGGTTTGGGCATGTAGAGTGAATGAACGAGGAAAGGAGTGTAAGGAGAATATATGACGCAAATGTGAATGGTAGAAGAAGCCGGGGAAGCCCGAGGAAGACATGGCATGACCAAGTGAATCAGATACTTGAGTCGGGCCATGTGAAGAGTCGGAATAATAGAAGAGCATGTATGAGATGATGTATGAATGTGAACGAGGCAAGGAGTGTGTGCCAAGATCGAGTTATTTGGTAGTTCGTCCTCTCTGCCTACTTCTGCGGGGAAACGGCGTGATGGTTAGTTAGTTAGTTAGCAAACTTCAAAAGCCATATGTGACAACTATGTATTTCTACCCATCTCATAAACTAATGTGAACAATTTTAAACATTACCTAGGTACTTTGTGTCAACTATTATATTTAATGTAACCTATATTTGGTTTCTTGCTTCCAAACTGGAGAGAGCTGGCACAAAACCGAGATGAGTGGAGGAAGATTCTTGAGGAGGCCAAGACCCACCAGGGGTTGTAGAGCCAATAGTGATGATGATGATGATGATATTTGGTTTCTTATATTTCATGTTACCTGTATTTTGTCAACTCATTATTTTCACTGTAATTAAAAAAATGTACTGCATTATATGTAAAAGCCCAAAGTTACTTACTGTGGCATTCTGGAAGCACTGACCAACTGTTATTGTCAGTACACAGGGAGTATGGATTCTCGAGACTTAGTTGGTAGTCCTCATCTACGCATGAAAAAGACAGCACCGTAAACGTGTCAACCAAGTTTCCAGGAATAATCGGTCCATCGTAGTTATCTATAGAGTATTCTCCGTGACGAGGGCTAGGAGGCAGCACACAACCGGACCTGTTGGAACATAAATCAAAACGGTGTTACTCAAGGCCTTCTATTTGGACCTCAGCTATATTTCACAAGAGTCCTGGCTGCTCCCGTCTGGAGCCAGTTAGTTTATTGCATCCCCAATTGGGGTTTTAATTCTGAATGGTGGTATTACACGGGGCGATACTAAGGGTATCTTCCACTCTGGAACGTGCCGCAAGTATAATATATATTATTTTAAATTATTTAATTGTGAAATAACACAAATGGATCAAATAGAAATTATTTAATAGATTCGATCCCGCGATCTTCAGATTGCGAGTCAAAAGCCTTACCGCTGTCAATTTGAAACTCATGCTATCATCATCATTAAATAGTATAAAAGAAATGAAGTCGCTCAAAATGTATGTGCGCATAGATCTTTTAAACTACACAACGGATTTTCATGCGGTTTTCACCAATGATAGAGTGATTCAAGAGGAAGGTTTATATGTATAATACATGCTTATGATAGTAGAAAAAAGCCGAGAAATTCAAATATTCAATTCAGGCAGCGGGCAGCTGGCAAGTGTGTGGTGTGGATTTTATAAAGGTTGGGTAATGGCGTTGTGTTTCGTTAGCCACGGCAACGTGTGGCCGGGTCTGCTAATAATAGATAAAGCATATCAATAGCTTCGTATTAACAAATGGCTGGACAAGGAAATGGTTTAAATAATTACAATAAATAATGTTTTACGAATGGTAGGAAAATGGCTATATGCACAAAGCACAAGACTGCAGAAGTGAAAAAGCATGCACTCGATGTTTCGAAGCACATGACAATGAAAACTGTAAAAATGATGTTCAGTGCATTAACTGCAAAAAAATTTATGAAAAACTAAAATTAAAATTGCCAACTGACCATTTTGCTTGGAGTGATGAATGTTCAGTACATTTGAGAAAAATTGAAGCAGAAAAAAAGAAAATCGATTTTTTATGCCATTAATAAGCTCCACCAATAAACATTCACACTCCCCTACTTTCTCACACAACGTCAACAAATCAGTAGAGCAGAGGTCAAATCAGAAAAACAGAAGTAATAGGATAAAACTAAACAAAATGAAAATATACTACCAGAATGTCAGAGGCCTTAAAACAAAATTGAATTTTCTTCAGTCTACAATACCAATGTTAGAGCATGACTTTGTACTACTCTCTGAAACGTGGTTAGAGCCAAATATTCATTCTAGTGAATTAGGCTTCATAAATCATAATGTACACAGATTAGATAGAAATACATTGACAAGTGCTAAAAGCAGAGGTGGTGGTGTTTTAATCGCTATCAGCAAGAAATATAAAGCAAACTTAATTACAACTAAACACAAACAACTTGAGCAAATCTTCCTTCAAGTGAATGTTGCCAGGAATAAAAAGATTATTGTGGGCTGTATTTATATCCCACCAAATTCAAGCAATGAAGTATACAGGTGTCATAGTGAGGAAGTGGAAACTATTTTAAAAAGGAATCCTAGTGCAACATTTTTGCTTGCTGGTGATTATAACCTTCCAAAAGTGAACTGGGTGAACAGTGACAATAATATCTGTGTTAGTGAGTCGGAACGCATTATTCTAGACATGGCGTTATTCTTAGGTCTGAATCAGGCAAATACTATACCAAATGAAAATAATCGTACTCTAGACTTATGTTTTTCTAATTTAGAGTCACTAGTAATTGAAGAATGTGTTAGTTCGTAATTAAATATACTCAATTATAAGGTACAAACGTATTTTATTGTCAGGTAAACAATACACTAGTTGACACAATTTCAAACAGAAGAAAAATAACAAAAGAAGATTGTTCCGGAACTATCAGTGTTGCCAGCATCAAATATTCCAACACCCTCCCTATTTGATGATACCCTGATTGCAAATGCATCTCATCAATTTCTCTCTATCCAAAGCTTTGGTGAGAGAGTCGGCTACCATTTTAGTTGTAGGGATGTATTTGAATTCAATTAGTTGGCACTGGATCTTCTCACGAAGGAAGTGATGTCGCACATCTATATGTTTGGTTCTGGCTTGGTAACACCCATTCACGGCTAGATTTGCCGCTCCCTGGTTGTCCACGTGGATAACTGTAGCAGTGTCATATACTGCACTGTCGATTTCCTGAGCCAGACCTCTTAACCACAATGCCTCCTGTGTCGCAGCAGACATGGACATGTACTCTGCTTCGGTTGTCGATAGCGCCACAGTTGGTTGTTTTTTTGTACCCCAAGAAACAGCTCCTTTACATTTAGTAAAAATGTAGCCTGTCACAGATCGCCTTTCGTCACAATCACTGGCCCAATCAGCATCACAGAAACCAACAATTGAAGAGGGTGTGCATCCATCAAACTCCAGTTTCCAATCTGCAGTACCCTTTAAGTAACGCATAATTCGTTTGACTGCAGCCCAGTGCGCTTGACCTGGATTGTTATTGAAACGACTCACATAACTAACCGCAAATGAAATGTCAGGTCGGGTAACTTGAGAGGCAAATAACAAACTACCGACTGCCTCTTGGTACGGAATATTTTTCATCATGGCTGAGGTGTTCTCATCTTTTGGTGATTGCTGTTTCGAGAGTTTTTCATTAGGACTTAGTGGTGTGTCCACAGGGTTGCATCCATACATATTGAAGCGCTTCAGAACCTGTTCAATATAGCTCTGTTGACTTATCCACAGCTTCTTGTTTTGCCTGTCTCGAGTCAACTGGAATCCCAACACATATTTGGCTTCACCGATATCAGTCATTTTGAAACTTTCTTTGAGCTGATTTTTAACAGCATATGTTTGTGATTTGTCGCTAGAAAAAATAAGTAGATCATCCACCCAAACAGCAATGATCAACACAGTCGCATTTTCATTTTTCACATACACACATGGATCATATCTTGACTGTTGAAACCCAATATTCTTCAGGCATGCATCCAATTTTATGTTCCAAACACGGCTTGATTGTTTTAATCCATATAGGCTTTTCCTTAGGCGACAAACTTTATCAGACTTTTGGTATCCTGTTGGTTGGTACATGTAGATTTCCTCCTGAAGATCGCCCTGGAGAAATGCTGAAACAGCGTCCATCTGATCTATGTCCAAATCAAGTTCAGCCGCTAATGCCATTAAGTATCGAATGGAGCTGTATCGGACCACAGGTGAGAAGGTTTCTTCGAAATCCAAACCCTTTCTTTGAGCACAACCTTTCACTACTAGACGAGCCTTACGCTGGACTATATCCCCATTTGCATCTCTCTTTGTGCGAAAAACCCATTTGCTGTTTAAAGGTTTTCTGTCAGATGGAAGATCGACCAGTTCCCATGTGTTGTTATCCATTTGTGATTCCATTTCACGGTCCATTGCTTCAATCCAAAGTTGTTTATCTGATCGCTCCATTGCCTCCTCAATGGTCAAGGGATCTGAGGGTTCATCACTAACACCAGTATAAACTACAAAATCATCATATTTTTTGGGAAGATTCCTAACCCTGTCCTGCCTTCTTAGACCAGACTGTAAGTCTGCAACGTGCGGATTTAGGAAGTCTTCAGTATCCCGTATATCCGCAATGTCCTCTGAATCCACTGAGCCAACTTTTTCGGGTGATTCCTTAGATACAATATCTTCATTTATTGAGGAACATTCATCTTCCGCTGCAGGAAAGAAAGATTCTCTTGAATTATCCTGTTTCCCTGTGAGGAGTGAAACTCCTTCCTCATTCTCAGAGAAAATGACATCTCTTGATGCAAAAATACAATTATTGTTAGGGTCATACAAACGATAAGCCTTGGACAGAAGACTATATCCCATCATAATGCATGGTTTTGATTTAGGATCTAACTTTTTTCGGTGTGCATCCGGAATGTGTGCATAGGCTTTGCAGCCAAATACCCTTACATGTTTTACAGTAGGTTTTCTTCCTGACCACATTTCCTCGGGAGTTTTATCCACATTTTTGCTGGGCGAGCGATTCATCAAGTAGACTGTAGTGAAGACTGATTCAGCCCAAAAAATATTTGGGAGGTTAGCTTCAATCAAAAGACACCTGGCACGCTCCAGGATTGATCTATTCAGTCTTTCCGCCCGACCATTCTGTTCCGGTGTATATGGAACTGTGGTTTGGTGTTCAATACCACAATCACGCAGGATTTTGTCTAATCGCTTATTGCAAAATTCACCTCCATTATCAGTACGAAGAGTCTTGATTCTCTTTCCAGTTTGCGTTTCAACATGTTTTTTAAATGTTTCAAAACACTCTGCCACCTGATCTTTTGTCACAAGAAAATATACAAAGGATTTTCTACTGAAATCATCCAAAAAAGTGAGAATATATCTAGAGCCAGATAATGAATTTGTCTGCATTGGTCCTACAAGATCTGAGTGGATCACTTCAAGTAGTCTTGCAGCTCTAGAGTTGCTCGATTGGAAAGGCAACCTGTGGCCCTTCCCTTTCACACAAACTTCACATACATCTGGTGGGTTACACGAGGAAAACTGAATTCCATGAGCTAATCCATTTTTCAATTTATTTAAACTGTCATAATTTAGGTGGGCCATTCTTCTGTGCCAAAGAGTGCTATCATTAGCTTTTGTTTGAACAGCGAAGCCAACATTACTTTGCACATCCAATTTAAATAAATTATTCACTAGTGATGCTGTTCCAATTATTTGATTGTTACGATTTAAAATTTTTGCTCCAGTTGAATTAAAAACCACAGAATTACCTTTGCTAACAATTTTACTAACAGATAGCAAATTTACTTTCACTTGTGGAACATAAAACACATCACTTACATTTATTGTTTCTCCACAAGGTGTGATTAATTGCAGGTTTCCAACTGTGTCGCTGATCATTTGATCACCATTGGCAGTAGTGATACCTAACTGGGAAGATTTTTGATTTTATTTAATAAATTATTATCAGTCATTGTTAAATGTGCAGAAGCCCCCGAATCGAGAAACCATTCATCAGCTGATTTAGAAGTCACGGAAAAAGCAGTGTACATTGAACTTTGTTTGTTTCCACAGTTTTTTGTATCAAATGTCACCTCGCAGTTTCGGGCTATATGACCATTTCTGTTGCATCGGTAACAGCGGAGTCCCTTTTTATAATCTGCAGGGTTGGGAGTAATTATTTCCTCCGATCTGTTTCTGGATGAACTGTTTTTTGCCGCCTCTCTGGAACTGCGACTACCCGATCCAGAAACACTGTATTTTACCCATCTGGGCGAGCCAGATCCGTACATAGCAATGTCATTGGGATTTTCTAATGTTGAATTATTATGCGAAACATCTTGTAGTAATTTTGTCTTTATTGCATCCCCAGTCACTTTTATTCCAGAGCTCTCTATGCCCATAATCATGGGGGTGTACTTTTCTGGAAGTCCCGCAAGAAGAATGGTACCTATCCATTCATCATCAACTTTCAAACCAATATTAGTCAATTTCAGGGCAGTAGTAATAATTTTATCGACGTAATCTTCAACAGACTTACAGTTTTCTAACTTTGTTGTAATTAGGGTCCTTAGTAACCCGACGCGCCGTGTAAGACCTTTATCGTCGTAAGCAGTAGCAAGATTGTCCCAGGCTTCTTTCGCGGTTGTAGCAGACTGGACATGAACATAGTTAACAGGTTCAATCAACAAAACAATCTTGGAACGACATTTTTTAACCTTTTTCTGGTCTGATTCCGTACCTTCGACACATTCCCATAATTCCTGGTCTTCTAAATATGCTTGAGCTGCGAACTTCCAGATGTCATAGTTCTCACGGCCCCTCAGCTTTTCAATAGGGAGTTGGAACGACATTGTTCGATTCAAATGTTAATCACAATTTTGGTAAATTTATACAAAGCCGGGACCAGCTCATTTTGGACAAAAATAAATAATTATATACCCCAGTAGATAGGTAATAATTAGATGTAATTAATTCCGTGAGCGGAAATTGAAAATAATGTATATTATCGTCAATTTCTTAAATTAAAAAATACGAAAATGTCATTTTTCAATGACCTCCATGTTTTATCTTTACTTTAAAAAACAGCCTACGTTTTTAAATGGTTTGTCTGGCTACGCAGGGTTTGTATAGCGGGCTTGTGAATATTATCTTAACTTTAAAAAACAGCCTACGTTTTTAAATAGTTTGTCTGGCTACGCAGGGTTTGTCTAGCGGGCTTGTGTGACAGATCGCCATGTCAGTTTCGAAGACGCGAAGTGAATTTTGATTTTACGCAATTGAAATTTAAAATGCATCATTTTCCGCCTCCTCCAATGCAAAAAGTTTCCGAAATACGTAATTCTAACAATTATTCAACTTCTGCAAAGTGTTTTTTCGTGAAAAAGTGCATATTACCGCTTTTGCACTTTGAAAAATGACATTTTCGTATTTTTAAATTTAAGAAATTAACGATAGTGTACATTTTTTTCAATTTCCGCTCACGGAATTAATTACATCTAATTATTACCTATCTACTGGCGTAAAAATTTATTTTTTTTAGTGTAAAATGAGCTGGTCCCGGTTTTGTATAAAATTAATAAATATACTCAATTATAAGGTACAAACGTATTTTATTGTCAGGTAAACAATACACTAGTTGACACAATTTCAAACAGAAGAAAAATAACAAAAGAAGATTGTTCCGGAACTATCAGTGTTGCCAGCATCAAATATTCCAACAGAATGTAGTGAGCCGCTGGTGCCAATTGACACTTATCATCCTCCACTGGAAGTTATTATTTCTAATGTACATGTTAATACTTGTAAACTGTCTTTCAGTTACAAAAATTTTTTCAGAACTGATTATGAGCAAATTTGTAATTATCTTGTCTCTTTTGATTGGTCATCTGTGCAATATGATGATATCAACACAGCTACCAATAAATTTTATTCGGTTTTGGAAAATGCTATTAGCATGTATATACCAACCATGAAATGTAAGCCAAATACCTATCCAAAATGGTACTCCAAAGAACTTATAAATCTACTTGTCACCAAAAAACTTAAACATAAAGAATATAAATTATTTCAAAAATATTCTGATTACATTGAATTTAAAGATTTAAGAACTTCGTGTAAAAAATGTCTATGACCTGCTACCGTAACTATATAAATGAAATTCAAAATTCCATAATAAATAATGTTAGTTATTTTTGGAAATACTCGAAATCTCTTAAAGAAGATGATTCTGATTTCCCGAGCATTATGCACCTAAATGGCAGCCATAGCAATAATACTAATGGTATTGTTAACTTATTTGCAAAATTTTTTAAAAGTGTTTATACAACAGACTCAAATAATGCTCCTAATCCAACAACAACTCTAGATGAAACTCTTGATATTTCACAGTGTACCATAAGTATCTCTGATGTAATTACTAAAGTGAAATCCTTAGATATCCACAAATCTGCTGGGCCAGATAATATCCCAACAATATTTATCAAAGAATGTATCAAAGTAATTGCTCTTCCATTAACCAAACTTTTTAACCTATCTTTATCCAGTGGAATTTTTCCCGATAGGTGGAAAATTAGTTATTTAACTCCAATTTTCAAAAAAGGTGATAAAAGTGATGTTTGTAATTACAGACCAATAGGTATGCATTCAATCCACCATACCGAAACTCTTTGAAAGTCTGATACTTGACAAACTTTTATCATAAATAAAACCTATAATATCACCTCACCAGTTTGGATTTATGCCAGGTAGAAGTACTTTGTCCAACTTAATTATTTATGAAAATTTTATAACCAATGCTTTCAAAGAAAAAAACAAGTAGACTCTATTTATACTGATTTTAGTAAAGCCTTTGACACAGTTTCTCATAAAATTCTCATTTGGAAATTAGAAAAACTTGGTATACGTGGCAATATATTAGCCTGGTTTGAAAGCTATCTTACTGGAAGACAACAAATTGTTAGAATAAAATCCTCTCTGTCGGAAATAATTTATGCAACAAGTGGAGTTCCACAGGGTTCACACCTTGGTCCAATCTTATTTATCTTGTTTATAAATGATCTTACAAAAATATTGTATGATGTAATTATTTTACTTTTTGCTGATGACCTCAAAATTTTTAGAATTATTCAAAATATTCACCATTGCAACATTCTTCAAGATAATATCAATAAATTATTAATTTGGTGTAATGAAAATAGACTTTACCTAAATATCTCAAAATGTCAAATAGTTAGATTTTTTCGAATAAAAAATCCAGTGATTTACAATTACAACATTGATAACAATGCCCTTCAGACATTAACACAAATTAAAGACTTAGGCATCACTTTTCAATCAAATCTTTCATTTGTTAACCACATAACAGAAATCTCTAATAAGGGCTTAAAAATGTTGGGATTTATAACTAGGCTTACTAGAAATTTTAACAATATAAAGTGTATTAAACTGTTATATTTTGCCTATGTTAGAAGTCAACTTGAGTACAATTCTCCCGTCTGGAATCCACATTATAGTATACATGTTCAAGCTATTGAAAGAATTCAAAACAAATTCTTACGTTTTCTAAATTTTAAAATGGGTATTCCAGCTAATATGTTGAACTACAACACTATTTTAAATGATTTGAATATGCTCAAATTGTCCGACAGAAGAATTTTCTCTGACTTGGTATTTCTATATAAAATTCTAAATGATTTAGTTGATAGTCCGGGATAAGCTTCCGGATTCCACAACGTAGGTAATACTAGAAGTCAAGATTTATTTCAGTGTAGAAATTCTGGAACTAACTACCATATGTATTCTTCTTTGCCCAGAATACTAATGGAGGGAAACAATTATACCAAGTCAGTGGACATCTTCAATTTATGTTTAAACAAATATAAAATATTGTTACTGAAACAGTTCAGTTATGTACATTGAATGCTTTGTATTTTCTTATTATTCATATGTAATGTAAAAGCCCCGAAAAAGGGCGTTAATAAATAAATAAATAAATAAATAAAATGTGGTCCATTTTTGGAACGCTATCTATATATTGACCTCCGTAGTCCAGTGGCTAAGACTCTTGACTCACATTCCGGAGGTCGCGGGTTCGAACCCGGCATGCGCAAATAAATTTTATTTGATTAATTTGTGTTATTTCACAATTAATTCATTTAAAATAATATATAGTATATTTGCGGCATGTTCCAGAGTGGAAGATACTATCGGTATCGCCCTGGTGTAAGACCACCATTCAGAATTGAAACGTTGCTTGAAAATGGCTTTAGCCGTGTTTAGTGACCAGATCTGAATAGCCAGGTACTTCCCAACCTTCCTCCTCCCCACCTCCTTCCCCTCCCCGCTACCTTCAGCCTCACAACATACCCCAATTAGGGATGCCATAGTCTCACTGGCTCCAGACGGGAGCAGTTGAGATTCTTGTGCGGTATTCACTGTAAAAAAAAAAAAAAAAAAAAAAAAAAAAAAAAAAAAAAAAAAAAAAAAAAAAAAAAAAAAAAAAAATCACAGAAAAATAAAAGTGGTCTACTTTTCGACCAAATCGCTCCAGTGGAAAGAAGAAGGTAACCAACACGGCACAATATCCCAAAACAAATCTTGATTTGTAAGTTTACCTTAGATGTTTTTTTCGGTGACCGGACAACTCAGAATGAAACCAACTCAGAAGCACCTCAGAAAGGTCATTAAGAGTGATGATAAAAAATATAAAACATTGGTTAAATAGGTTAAGTTAGGTTAGGGTCACCGACTACTTTAAAATTATTTTTTCATAGCTTTTAATGACCTTTCTGAAGTGTTTCTGAGTTGGTTTCATTCTGAGTTGGCATGGAACGTTTTTTTCATAGCTCAATGAACTTACCAAAATATAGTTAGTTTCTACTTAGAAAACTTTCTACCTAAGAAAAATTAAAAAAATATTATCAGAAATAATAGGAACACCAACTTGAAAATATGCGTTTTTGGTTCTTACTTGTTTTCTTCATTTGGCGCAGCGAACACCTCACCTGTAATCATCATAAAATGTCATTTCAATCACTTTATTAATGAATTAATTTTTTGTATTTCTTGGGCACTGACTGTGTAACAATTTCTAGACATTTTTGTTTTGAAAAGTTTTATTTTTCGATGTACATTTGTTACTTTAATAGTTGAAATCACGTGTATTTTTTTTAGTACAAAGTATTTTGAAATTTTCAGAATATTATCACGAAAAATAAATACATGTGATTTCTCATTATACCCCCCGTCGTGATATTTCGTGATTTTTTCCGAATCCCCCCCCCCCCTCCTTTCGAGCCTCACGTGATTAATGGACGACCCCTAGGTATTATTGTTCACAATTTAATTTTTAACGTCACCAGGACAAGCTTGTTCTGAGGTTATTCATTTTATACAGTAAAAAAAATAACACAAAATAATATAGGTATTGAAAGAACAAAATTGTTACATTAATTTCTCTTAAAGATAATGAGTAGGTACCTAATAAGCTGAAGGATGCTAATACATTCTAAAGGCCGGTCTCTTGCGAGCTCCGTCATTAACTTGTGCCGTGACAATATCTTAAACATCACTATTAACATGATAAATATTTACAATTTTTGTTGTGTTTCGAGCTTTCCATGCGCGATAGAAAACATCCCATCCCGGGTGAAGCGGTGAATTTGGGAGGCAGGAATGGGAACCGCCGCCCCGGGAACCTTTATTGGATAACCAACACCTCTGCCATAGGTCACCCCAAGTGGTTCGCTACGTTTGGTGATTTACCAGGGGTGCCCGCGTCCATGGGGTGAGGTTTGTCTAGATCTTGGAGGTGGATGACCTGGACACACTGGGACCTGGGAAACGGCTTTTTTTGAGGTTATGTGCAATGAGCGAGCATAATTTGGAAATTTTTAAAAGGTAACTTTAGGTCCTGCAATAATCGATATATTAGTCGGAAATCTTTCCTGATAAATAAATATGTATTAAAACATTTGTGTTTTCTCCCGGAGTAGCAACTCTTTTTTCATCAGAACGCATTTTAGGCCGCCGCTACCCAAATTTCTACCGATTTCTTACATATCTCCCTTAAACATTTAAAGTTTCGAAGCTCTTAAAAAAATATTTGTTATTTTTTAAGATAATATCTAGACGCGTTCCACGCCGAAACGCAAGTACGCTCCGAAAATTATTATAAACACGTTTGTTTCAGTTATTTTACAAGTTACAGTTGTGAAAAAATTTACAACGTTTCTTTAAATGATACTTAAGACGCCTTCCACAAGATTTTTCCTTCACAAGGTAGCAGAGGCTGGCTGCTACAGCTCTATTTTAAACGAGACGTGTTTTATTAAACATTTTCATAATTTTCTAATATTTTTTTAAATATTAGCGCGCTCCTCTAACATTCGTAATTATACAACACTCCATCTTCTTTTTTTTGAGCTCGGATGCAGCGCCTTGACATTGATATAAACGCCAAACGTCAAAATTGCGTACGCCTGGACAGGTCCTTACCACAGACCACTATCCAAATTGTGTGTGATCGCGCGAACTTCGCCCCAATCTTTCAACGGTGTTCCAACAAACGGAGGAGACGGAAAACAAAAAATGTTATAATAATATCAAAGCAATTGTTAACGCATTTGATTAAAGCAAGAGACCTGCCTCAATGTAAACATGAAGGATGACCTTGTGTTGAAATTTAATTTGAAATAATATATTATGCTACTAATTTAAAAGGACAATATAAAATTAAACATACAAATTGGGAGGCGGGAATGGGTTCCGCCACCCCGGGAACCTTTATTGGATAACCAACACCTCTGCCATAGGTCACCCCAGGTGGTTCGCTACGTTTGGTGATTTGGCAGGGGTGCCCGGGTTCATGGGGTGAGGTTTGTCTAGGTCTTGGAGGCGGATGACCAGGACACACTGAACCTCAGATTCCTACCCATGTCTTAAACCCTTTTCCTTCCCAGAACTCTCCTCTCATTCCTTTCCTTAAAAAACCCTGCACACAAAATCCTCAAAGATGACATAGGCCCTGAGGGAAATTATTTTCCTCACGGCCTCCTGTGTGGAGCTCGTATATTAAAAAATACAATTTATGCTACAATTTATGCTTTAAAAGGACGAAGATGAAAAAAAATGTGAACAGTTATTTATGTTGATGTTACGAGAGATGGGAAGGTAAAAGAAGGGTAAATGCCGGTAACTCTATTAATAAAGGACTCAATGCCGTTGGCACCAACAAAAAATTGTCCAAAGACGCGAAACTAGCAGTCCATAATGGAGTACTGGTATCTACCCTGATGTATGACAGTAAGGCATGAAACTGGCAGAGGAAGGATGAACGTAGACTGAATGCTGTAGAAATGAGATCCCTGAGGCGTATGTGTGGTAAAACCATGTATGATCGTGTGAGAAATGTGGAGATCCGCAAATAATGCAAGACTGATGTAAGCGTAATGAGTAAGATCAAGAAAGGGACTCTCAGATGGTTTGGGCATGTAGAGCAAATGAATGAAGAAAGTAGTGTAATGTAAACGACGTGAATGTGAATGGTAGAAGAAGTCGGGGACGCCCGAGGAAGAAATGGCACGATCAAGTGAATCAGATACTTGAGTCGGGCCATGTCAAAAGTCAGAATATTAGAAGAGAATGTATGATACCATTTATGAATGTGAGTGAGGCAAAGAGTGTGTGCCAAGGCCGAGTTGTTTGGCGGTCCGTCTTCTCTGCCTACCCTTGCGGTGAAACGGCGTGATGGTTAGTTAGTTAGTTAGATTAACACAAATAATTTAACAATCCTTTTAAAAGTATACAGGGAATTATATGATATTCACGCTTTATATATGGGATTGTTTAGGTATGCATTCGCAGACTTGGTGGAAAGCAAATGTCAAAAATCCTGGAACTATCCCACCTACCAAATCTTCCCATCCTTAAATGTCACCATGAACAATGTAATTGTTGTAAGAAAGTACTTTACTTTGAAGAGGTGACAGTGTGCTTATTGGAGCTGAGTGTAAATTAATATATCAGACAGGGCGTACGCGTACAGTGTACACATCATAACATTTGTGTAGAAGAAATATTACCTACGATTTCAAATTTAAATTTAAGATTGCGAAGTGGACATCAGAACCTGGAGACGAGAGGCGGCCCATTTGCAACGGTGAGTCTTTTTTCCTTTTATCAAATACGGGTTTATCTTATGGTAACTCTATTAATGGAGGACTGAATGCCGTTGGCGCTAATAAAAAAAACTGTCAAAAGAAGCGAAGCTAGCAGTCCACAATGGAGTCCTGGTACCCATGATGTATGGCAGTGAGGCATGGAACTGGCAGTACAAGGATAAAAGTAGACTGAATGCTGTTGAAATGAGATCCTTGAGACGGATGTGTGATAAAACTATGTATGATCGTGTGAGAAATGTGGCCGCAAAGAATGTATAAGGCTGATTTAAGCATAATGAGTAAGATTAAGAAAGGGACCCTCAGATGGTTTGGGCATGTAGAATGAATGAAAGAAGAAAATACTGTGAGAAGAATATATGACGCAAATGTGAATGGAAGAAGAAGTCAGGGACGCCCAAGGAAAACATGAAAACATGGCACGATCAAGTGAATCAGATACTTAAGTCGGGCCATGTCAAGAGTCAGAATAACAGAAGATTATTTATGAGACGATGTGAGTGAGGCAAAGAGTGTGTGCCAAGACCGAGTTGTTTGGCGATCCGTCCTCTGCCTACCCCTGCGGGAAACGGCGTGATGGTTAGTTAGCTAATTTTCAGATCTGAACCATCGACAGACACTATCCATCAGGTTTTGCGAGTGCATGCATATTTAATTGCGAGTGCATGCATATTTAAGGTGATCAACGTAGTTTCGGGACTTAAAAAAAAGGCTTGAAGGGTGGGTAGGAATCAAGGGGTCAGTGTGTACAGGAGTGATGGAAGTATGAATCCATCCCTCCCACTCAAACGCATTTGCCACCAAGACCCGGACAAACCTCCTACATAAACCCGGTAATCATGCCGAGTCACCAAACGTAGCGAACCAATTGGGGTGACCTATGGCAGAGGTGTTGGTTATCCAATAATTCGTACCCGCCCGTGTAAAAATTGTTTAATGTAGAAATAATTTAAAAGAATATACTAGTAAGTATTTATATTTTTTAGCCACAAATTTTAAAGTTTTTGAAAAGTAAATTTAAGTGCCTTATATAATTTTGTAAAATTTCAAGGCTCATTTTGAAATGGTTCACTTTGATTTTATTTCAAGAAAATAATAGTGAAATGAGTAAAAATATGAGGAAATAAGTAATAATAAAATAATAAAGGTGATAAGTAATAATATTGAAAAAACCGAGAGATTATTTGACACACCTTATTTTTGAAGAATTTAAAGTATTAAAATTTAATGATCTTGTTCGAAAAAACATAATAATTCAAATAATAAAAGAAAAATAAAATCATAGCTTTTTAACTGAAAGCCGTACTCGTCAAAAACATATTTCCAACACAAAAATGTAACACCTCATTTGCACAACATCATTACACATATCTGGGGAAAAATACTTTAATAGCCTACCCGAAAAGGTAAGAACAATCGAAGACTATATACAAGCAATTATAGAGCAATTCAATGTAAAAATAACAAAATGATATCTTCAGAATTAACATAACTTTTAAATTTCTCTATTTTTTGAAGTTCCTTAAATCATAATTAATTGTAGATGCAAAATGTATTTTTATCCCGATGCTCGCCCCTCTTTTAATCACAAGCTTCCGCTTCCGCTTCCATAAATAAAATAGAAATCTGTGAAAACTTATTTTGTAATTTATTTTTGTAAAAACCATACCATAACCATACTTTGTAAATTGCCTAGTACAAAATGCAAAATAAATGTGCGCATAGATCTTTTAAACTACGCAACGGATTTTCATGCGGTTTTCACTAATAGATAGAGTGATTCAAGAGGAAGGTTTATTATTTATTATATTACGAGAGATGGGAAAGCTGATAGAGATATTGAAAGAAAGGTGAATGCAGGTAACTCTATTAATGGAGGACTGAACGCCGTTGGCACCAACAAAAAACTGTCCAAAGACGCGAAACTAGCCGTCCATAATGGAGTACTGGTATCTACCCTGATGTATGACAGTGAGGCATGGAACTGGCAGAGGAAGGATGAAAGTAGACTGAATGCTGTAGAAATGAGATCCCTGAGGCGTATGTGTGGTAAAACCGTGTATGATCGTGTGAGAAATGTGGAGATCCGCAAAGAATGCAAGGCTGATGTAAGCGTAATGAGTAAGATCAAGAAAGGAACGCTCTGATGGTTTGGGCATGTCGACCGAATGAACGAGGAAAGGAGTGTAAGGAGAATATATGAATGGTAGAAGAAGTTGAAGACGCCTGAGAAAGACGTGGTACGACCAAATGAATCAGATACTTGAGTCGGGACCTGTCAAGAGTCAGAATAATAGAAGAGCAGGTATGAGATGATGTATGAATGTGAACGAGGCAAGGAGTATGTGCCAAGACCGAGTTGTTTGGTGGTTCGTCCTCTCTGCCTACCCGTGTGGGGAAACGGCGTGATGGTTAGTTAGATTTTTGACGATTTTAGAAGTAATTTTGTCATTTTTTTACATTAGCTCCGGAGACCCCGAGGAAAAGAATTATCTCAGGACCTACGTCATCTTTGGGGATGCTGTGTGGAGGGTCCTTTTAGTAAAAGGTAGAAGAGAAAATTCTGAGAAGGAAAAAGGTATGAGTAGTAATTTGGAGGTCAATCTGTCTAGGAGTGACGGACATGTGAATCCATTCCTACCACTGCAGTGAAAGGCGATGGGTCGGCTGGAGAGGTCTAAATTAAGTCTCCAACAACCGATCTCTCCCGATCCGCATTCGCCGCCAAGACCTAGACGAACCTCACTTCATGACGAAACCCTTCTAAGTCACCAAACGTAGCGAACCACTCGAGGTGATAGGTTATCCAATAAATTATTTCCGGGGCGGCGGTACTCATACCCGCCTCCCAAATTGTAAATTTGGAAGTTAATGACAATTCTTAAAATACATATTTTAGCTCTACCTTTTATATAAATATAATAAAATAAAAAATAAAAATAAATTAATTAAATAAGCATTTTGATGGGTTTAAATTTGATTTACAAAAGACTGATTTGCGTTGCAATACAAATTTGTCACATATAAATTTAAATTGTCATATAAATGTATCTTAATATATAAAACAATGTTGGGTGAGATACACCATTTATAACTCAAGAACGGCTAAACCGATTTTTATGATCTTTGGTTTTTTGCGGCCGAGAATTCAAATTTCGTCGAAAGATGTTCATGTCGAAAGATGTTGTACTGGGCGGTTCCAATGAGAAAGATTAATTATTCTCCGTATTTTTAAAATAATAACTCAATATCGATTTAATTTACTTCAAAATTTGCTTTAATTTATACCAACATTCAAAAATGTTGAAAGGCGCGACGATAAAAAAGGCTTGATGATAAAACTATTAAAAATATGCATTTTTTGGTCATAAGAATTTATATTTTTTCTGCAATGTCTAAGCAAAATAAGATCGTAAAAAAATGTTAAGTATATTGGTTTGTAATACCGTAAATAAATAGACAAACTGAAGTATTTTCGTCACAAAACACGTGTGCGGATCTTTTTTAAATGATTTTATTTAAACTATAGTTAAAATTCTGAAACAAAGCTTTCCCAGATAATTTATTTTACTGCATGATTATATGGTTTGAAATGTATGTTGTATAATACAAAATTTTGTTTCAAAATTTAACAAATCTGCCAACGGTCTGCGGTAAAACATTTTTGCACTAAAAATAAACACATTTTCTCAAATTTTAAAACATAGCTTTTCTAGATAAAATAACAGTCTTTGGAAGTCAATATATGATTTTTTGTGGAAAAGGGTCAATACATCTAAAATTTGATTTTAAAATGACATATTTCCGGTTTTGTCTGGTTATTCCCTATAACCAAAATTATTGAAAAGTTATAAGCTAAACATATTAAGTTTTTATAATAATGCGTTAACAGAATTTCGCCAAAACACATCATGTTAACGGTCTTGCTGAATATTCATAGAATACTAAAATTATTCTTAAGAGAATCGAAAAACTAATGAATTTCTCATATTATTATGCGTCATAGCATTTTCAGTAAGTTGGTAACATAGATAATAAAAAACGAGTGTGCTTTAGACCACACGACTGAAGTAAAACGTCACTAACTTATAAAAGAACATATGACATTGACATTGACATTGAAATTGACAATGACATTGACGTTGACATTGACGTTGACATGACATTGACATTGACATTGAAATTGACATTGAAATTGAAGTTGACATTGGGGTGACATATGACATTGGGGTGACATATGACCATGGGGTGACCTACGACCTTGGGATGACTTACGACCTTGGGGTGACCATCCTTATCCTTATCCTTATTTTTATCCTTATCACTCCCAAAGGCAAGGGTGCGTAAAGGTCCGACCGTTCGCCTCGCCATCGATCACCGTTCGCACCGATGACCGTTCGCATCATACTTTTCGTAACATCACACTATTCGTAACGCATTCACCATTTTTTTTTTTACAGTCAATACCGCACAAGAATCTCAACTGCTCCCGTCTGAGCCAGTGAGGGTATGTTGTGACGCTGAAGGTAGTGGGGAGGGGAAGGAGGTGGTGGGGAAAAGGAAGGTTGGGAAGTACCTGGCTATTCAGATCTGGTCACCAAACACGGCTAAAGCCATTTTCAAGCAACGTTTCAATTCTGAATGGTGGTCTTACACCAGGGCGATACTGATAGTATCTTCCACTCTGGAACATGCCGCAAATATACTATATATTATTTTAAATGAATTAATTGTGAAATAACACAAATTAATCAAATAAAATTTATTTGCGCATGCCGGGTTCGAACCCGCGACCTCCGGATTGTCTTACCCGTTGGACTACGGAGGTCGTCCGTGAATGTCTGTTCAATGAATGAATTGTTTTTGTGTTTAATCATGTTAATCTATTTGCCATATTAATCTATTCCTCGCAATGAAGTCCTCACCCGATCCGGACAACCATGCAATAGGTGGACAAACGCATCCGTCGCCAAGACCTAGACAAACCTCACCCCGATGGATTTCTGACGAAACATGTCGGTTTTTGTAAATAATTAAGTGGTTAATACAACGTTATTTATTAATTTGAATTTAAAATGTTACCACAAAATAATTTTGCACTATTAGAAGAAGTGAACATAAATAATAATTTCATTCGGAACATAAGAAAGTTTTTGAGCAAATTGTTTTTTTTTTATTTGCTAGATTCTTATAATAATAATAATTGGATAATTTGTAGAGCGCCGTTTTTGTGAAAAATCACCTATAGGCCTTGAAGAGGTGAATCATTTAAATTTACTGAATTTAAAGTTAATGTTCTTTGTAAATAGAACGGCGTCATTTGCGCCTTGCAATTTTTACCTCATGTGGGTATTTACCTGGCTATTATAAACTTAGAGGTCTTGTTTTTCATCGGTAGGGAAAAATTGTTATCTCAAAACCCTACTAAAGTTGCATGTTTTCATCAACATTAATCTTCATCATCAGAAGCTCGGGGCAATATGTACATACGTGTCTGTTTGTGTTATGTTGGGAGTGGGAGGGAGTCGGTCATGTCCTATTATTTGGAGTTCTTCCGCATTTGCCTTCGGGAATGAGGAAACAATGAAAAACCTCATCCGGGAACATTCGGCCGGCAGCCAACGTGAACCTGAGCGGCCTTCAGTGACATCAGTAATGAAGTCCTGCATTGTTTGATGTGGGGTGTATGTGTCTGTTTTTATGTGAGATACGTACTTTATATGAATTTTAGAATAAACATCTTAACAAAGACTCAACAGATGGAATTACTAAATACCAACCACTGTTAAATTTTGCAATTCGAATAATATTTTTTTTCTGAGGAGTAACATTAAAAAAAAAAAATAATCGAACAATGCAGTATTATATTTTTTATTGTCGGCTAGGTATTAATTATTAAAAAACACTCTCGGAACAAATATAACGTATCATTTTTTAAAAATGATATCTGTAAATTTTCCGAGCTGAAACGGTAATTACATGAAATTCCCTCGATAGAAAAAAATCGCGAAGTACTTACCGAAAATAATAACATCTTAAAGGTATGAAAAAAATCACAGGTATCTTTAAATGCTACTTTAGACATTCGTCGCTAGCTTTTGGATATATTTTAAAGGAGCCGTGTTTTATTAAATATTTTAACAATTTTCGTTTCGATCGTTTTTTAAAATTAGCGCTCTCTCTAACATTCGTATTAACCTACATAATATCTCCCTTTGAAACCATTTTCTGCTCCTTTTTGGACGCTTACTACCGGGCCTTAAAGAGTTTTTCTCGTATTTGGATATACAGAGCGGTATCTCTACATATGATTGTAAATTAAAGTCCTCTGCCGTGTCTGTCTGTTTACGATAAACTCAAAAATTACTGAACGGATTTTTATGCGGTTTTCACCAATAGATCGAGTGATTCATTACGACGATTTAGGTATGTTATTTGTCTAGGTTTTGTGTAAATTGGTTGAAATATTTAATTAAAGGAGAATGTCTGTATGTGGTGAACGAGCGGGCTGGCAAGCGGGCGGTGGATATAAAGGTTAGGTAACCAATTTCATCCAGTAGACGGCGTTGTGTTTCGTTAGACACAGCAACGCGTTTCGGGTCAGCTTATTCTAAATAAGATGTCGTTTAATCTGATGTGGTATTCGGGGCAATGAAATGCAATATTTTCTGACAAATATGATGAATCAACAAGAAAATGTAATCTTTTCTGACAGATATGATGAATCAACAAGAAAATGCAATCTTTTCTTTAAGATATGATGAATCAACAAGAAAACGCAATCTTTTCTGACAGATATGATGAATCAACAAGAAAGTGTAATCTTTTCTGACAGATATGATGAATCAACAAGAAAATGCAATATTTTCTGACAGACATGATGAATCAACAAGGTAGTTCACGATTTATTATTAAAGCATCGTAGATTTTTGTGCGTTTGTATAAAGCGGTAGGGTCAAACCGATGATCACTAAAGCGATACGAGAGGTGTTTTATAAATTTGTTTTGGATGTACGATTAATATATGTTTGGTTTGGAGGATTCCATAAGACTGAGGCGAACTCGAGTTGTGACCTTACATGTGACATAATATAATATGTTTGGTTTGGAGGATTCCATAAGACTGAGGCGAACTCGAGTTGTGACCTTACATGTGACATAATATAATATGTTTGGTTTGGAGGATTCCATAAGACTGAGGCGAACTCGAGTTGTGACCTACATAGCAGACATGTGACCTACATAGCAGACATGTGACCTACATAGCAGACATGTGACCTACATAGCAGACATGTGACACACATAGCAGAATTAATGTGTATGCCTTTCACTATAAGGTTTTGCGATGTGTATAATAAAGCCCAATTGCTTAAAATCTTTTTTCTAAAATACTTTAACATGAATTTTAAGATGACCGGACAACTCAGAATGAAACCAACTCAGAAGCACCTCAGATAGATCATTAAGAGTGATGATAAATAGGTTAAGTTAGGTTAGGGTTATCGGCTATTTTAAAAATATTTTTTCATAGCTTTTAATGACCTTTCTGAGTGTTTTGAGTTGGTTTCATTACGAGTTGGCATGGAACCGAATTTTAAATATCCTTTTAGAATCTCTGATTGTTTCTACTTGTTGTAGGGTTGCATGGTATAATTTGTAATTATAATTAATTGGATGTTAACATCCCTCAGGTCTCCTACCTATTTTGTCGGAAGGTAAAAATATTTCCGCATTGCAATAAAATCCAAATAAATAGATTATTCTGAACACATTCGAAAACTAAAAACTGTTTTCGAAAGGTTATGAAATACGCTTTCAAATCGCTTTCGAAAACTAAAAACTGTTTTCGAAAGGTTATGAAATACGCTTTCAAATCGCTTTCGAAAACTAAAAACTGTTTTCGAAAGGTTATGAAATACGCTTTCAAATCGAATTTGCTTTCAAATATTAAAATTTTGTTCTTAAGTTCTTTCTAACCAAAATAAATGCAAAAATAATAAATAAAAATTCCTAAAGTTTCATAAACTTTTTCAAATTTCGGTTATGAACTTTGGTTTCATGAAGGTGTACATTCAAATTATTTGTGGTTAATTTTTAGATACAAATACAAAGCAAGGTGTTTTTTTCTTTTTCTAACACCGTACAGGTCATATTTCTGATCTTGATGATAATAGAGATACTAACGATTTATATTAGTTGAAAAGCGAACAAATTAGCCCGAGAGGTTAAAAATAATCACTTTACATTTGGTTATGTTTAGATATAGTTGAATGTTTTTACAATATTGCCCCTTAAAGTCTATTTGTCACTTTTAAGACACAACTCATGTAAGTCTCATAGATCGAATGAAAGCAATAACGTCATTATTAAAACCCTAACACTTAGTGCAAAGGGAAGCAGATTCTGAACCCCATATACACTCTCTCAATTAGTGTCCAGCAAATTGGTTTAACTGGTAATAAATCAATTTAGACACTTTCAAAACATTGACATTTAAAATCTTATAAACAGGTCGTCAAAATGTGGATTAACCATAGTTTGAAAATGCTCTTGTAAACCGAAACATCTGTAACAAAAATACTTGCAGAACTTGATAATAACATTATTAAATTCAATTAAAAAAATTTTTATGGAGTTCTACGAATTAAATACAAAAACAATTAAAAAATTAACTCATAGAAATGGTTGTACTTCCCTTATTATAGTGTATACTATAATAAGGGACAAATATATAATAAGTACAAACTTGGTTTCGATCAACAAACGCTTATATTCTTCGCGTCCTATTTAAAAGCCAGAAGTCAATACGTAATAATAAATGGACATGAATCTAAACAATTCCCGGCGTTATCAGGTATTCCCCAAGGTTCAAACCTTGGTCCTTTGCTGTTCCTTATACTTATAGATGACATCCAGGTTTGTGTAAAATATTGCAAATGTCTTCTATTTGCAGATGACCTCAAACTTTTGATGGAAATAATCTGTTACTATGACTGCTTAAAAATGCAATCTGACCTTGATGCTATTGCAGAATGGTCAGTAAAAAACAAATTAGAATTCAATATAAAAAAATGTGTAACTATGACATATACCCGCTCCCAGAAGCCCATAGTTTTTGAATACAACATTAAAGGGAAAACATTATGCCGAGTCAATAGCTTTAAAGATCTCGGTATCGTCTTTGATCCCAAACTGACATTCTCGGATCATATATCACGGCTCACTCCAGCATGCTACAAACTTCTGGGTTTCATCATCAGAATATGTAAGCAATTTGATGACCCAGATGCAATGATAGCCATATTTGATGGAGTCATAAGAAGTAAGCTGGAATATGCCAATGGTGTGTGGACTCCGCACCAAGCGAAATATATTATATATATTAATAGCACCAAGCGAAATATATTATATATATAAATATATTAATATGCTAGAACAAATTCAGAAAAAGTTCCTTAGGTATGTCTATATGCGGATGCATGGAACGTACCCGAGATTCATGCACCATATGGAATTACTTGAGGCAACAAATAGATTTAGCTTGGAAACTAGACGTTATGCAAATCTTGCAATTCTTAGTTTTAACATAATCCATAATTGTATTGACAGCCCATTCCTCTTGGAATGTTATGGCTTATACGTGCCTGAAAATTTCAGCCGTAGTCGTCGACACGACTTGTTCAAAATACCATACGGCAGAACAGATGTTCTAGCACAGCATTGCATGACAAGAGGAATGGTGCTGTTGAACGAAATATCGGAAACACTAGATATATATAACTCTTCGTTAGATAGCCTTAAGATTTTTTTGTATAATAATCATCTTCCTAGATGTTAAGACTGTCAAAATGAGAAAATTGTACAGTAATTGGATAAAAATCTGTTGTACAATATAAAAAAAAAAAAAAAAAAAAAAATATTAAGAGCGTTTAACCAGCCAGCGGCCGAAAATCCACATTTCGTCGAAAGTTGTTCTTACGATCGTACAGGGCGGTTCCAATGAGAAAGATTAATTATTCTCCGTACCGGCTTTATAAAATTATAACTCAATGTCGATTTTATTTTCATCCAAAAATGTTGAAAGGCGTGATGATAAAACTATTAAAATTATGTACTTTTTGTAATTATTTTTTGATTATAAGTATTTATCATTTTTCACTAATGTCTAAAAAAATCTGAAATATTGTTTGTAAGTGCGCAAATAAATACACAAACGGACCAATTTTCGTCAAGAAACACACGTACGTATATATTTTTAATTATTTTATTTAAACTAAAATTAAAATTCTGAAACATGCGTTTACCAGATAACGTATTGATTTATTTTACTGCATAGTTAGTTATATGATTTGAAATGGGTGTGGTATAATACGAAATCTTTTTTGAAAATTTAACAAATCTACTAAGGATCTATGGTATAACCTTATTATACTAAAAATAAACATTATTCTCAAAATTTAAAACGTGCGCTTTCTAGATAAAAGATAAACCTTTCGAAATCAATATATATTTTTTTTGTGGAAAGAAGTCAATACGTCTAAAATCTGATTTAAAAATGACATATTTCTGGTTTTCTCTATTTATACCCTCTTAAGTATATATAGTAAAAATATGATATAAAGGGCATTAGAAAGAGAAAGAACACGCTTTATATTCAAATAAAAAACTAACCACAAAATAAGTAAAATGTACACCTTTATGAAACCAAAGTTTCAAATCGAATTTTGAAATACATTTGTGAAATTTTATGAATTTTTTATAAATTATTTTTACATGGAATGACAAAAAGATGAGGTGATATTTGTTCAATAAAATATGGATGCGTTTTTTTTTTCAGTTATCAGTAATTTTAGTGAATGAAATATGTAAAGTGAGCCACTTTTAAAACTTTTTTATTTTTGTGTGCAAAATTTTCATATTTCAATAATTATATATTATTTCTATTCATAAAATTTGAAAGCGTATTTTATCTCCTTTCTAAAACAATTTTTAGTTTTCGGATGCGTTCAGAGATATTCATTTTATTTGGATTTTATTGTAAAGCGGAAATATTTTGACCCTCTGAAAATATACGGTCGAGGCTTGAATGGATGCAATGGTCTGCTTGATCGTGCAATATCTTCCTAGGACACCCCCGACTTTTACAAAATATTAATAAATAACAAAAAGAAACTCACCCGAATTCACGACCACAATAATTAGAGCCCACAGCAAGAACGACATGTTGGCGATGGAGCCGTCTCAATAACACTGATTGTGAATAAGGTAGATCAACGAAATATAATAGTGAACCTCAGAGTCAGATTTGCATTAGCGAGGCCAGCGGACAAAGCAGTTGGTGGAAGAACTGCGGAGGAAGGTTTTGTTTGAAGCAGGTCCGTAGTTAGGCGGAAAATTGCCTGCGCCTTTTATAGGACCTCGTCCCTGCTTCATCTTTAATTACATTAATAATATTGCAGATCTTTCTCAAATCTATCTGCGCCTCCCCCAATGACATGTGCAGGCTTGAGGCTTGATCAGACGACCTTGACTGTCCTTTGTCCTGCCTCTGACTACCCAACGCTGAATTATCTTTTAGTCTTCGGGTATTTTACCCCAAATATTCAGTTAACATTCTTTGAGGCTTCACTGAGTGGTTGGCTAAGGGACACGGAAGCTGAGTGTAGTTTATTGTCAGACCGAAAGCCATTCACATTTTTGGTTGGTACTTGCCAATTGATTTGAGATTTATTGCATTACTTATGTTCTCTATTTTATGCAGGTTTTTACAGATGCAATGCCGCCTCATGGAGTCTCATGAATGAGTTTTTCTTTTGCCCTGTTAAATTTATCTTTGTCTTACTAACCCATTTTTTTGCATTTTGTTTTTCCTGTTAAGCACTTGCATACTGCTTACTAACAACGTATGCAAGGACACTGGAGGTCTAGATTCGTTCAAAATAAATAAATGTAGCTTCGTTTAATAAAAAAAATTAGAATCTTGCGAGAGCCTTGAAGGAGTAACCATCAGTTACTTGTACCAGGGCGGGTAAGTGGTGGATAACCTCATCTCTCTCTCTGGTTTCAATCCTGGGATTGGTTTGCAGCAATTTTCTTTAGTTTATAACAATTTTAATTTATAGTTGATAACCTCCACTGCGCCTTTTATAATATATATAAGAAACAAAGAAAGATATTTTTAATTTTTTTTAGCAATTATACACGGTCTTCGGAAACTTGTTGTACAGGTGGGACACTGGTGAAACCTTTTAAAAGTAATAAATAAATGATATTTACGACTCAGGCCACGAACCTATTTTCACGGAAGGTCAAAATATTACGGCTTTGCAATAAAATACAAATAAATGGAGTATCTCTGAACGCTTTTTTCGTTATTTGTTTTTGGGGTGTTATGCCGTGTTGCGCTACCTCCTTCTTTAGCCAACGTTTCGGACATCGTTGCAGTGTCCATCATCAGGGCAGATCCGGTAGATGTGTAATTTGTAGTCGTGAAGTGTGTGCTTATTTACTTCGAAGCGATACCGTGTCGCCAGCACCACTAACTTTCACCAGTACGAAATACTCGTGACAAGCAGTGGCGTCATCGCCGCGGAACGGAATAGAAGGTTAATTAAAACGTGGTATTTATGCTAGCCGGGGGGAAATCCGTTTGCGAGAAGCCGACGGAAGTGGCTCCATCTCTTAATGAAATCTAAAATTAGAAATCACAATGGTAAGAATTTAAGAAAAAATAAAATAAAATAAATAAATTACAATTGTTAACTTTCACCAGTACAAAATAATCGTGACAAGCAGTGGCGTCGTCGCCGCGGAACGGAATAGAAAGTTCAATAAAACGTGGTATTTATGCTAGTCAGGGGCAGGTCCGTTTACGAGATGCCGTAGATGCTTACGTTCACAATGTGACAGACAGAATCGCCAGGCTGTTGAGAAAAGATAGCATCAAGACTGTCTTCGGTGCCACAACTAAAATTCAAGACCTACTGAGGTCTACAAAGACTAAATTTCCTCTGGAAGCAGATGGAGTGTATAAACTCAGCTGTTCCGGATGTGACAAGGTTTATGTAGGCCAAACAGAGCGGACGATCTCCAAAAGGATAGCAGAACACTTTCGTGCTTGCAAACTCGGCCACCCTGATAAATCGGCAATCGCTGAGTACCTAATCGAAACCGGCCATTACTTTGGATTTGTTCCTGAGGTCTTGGGAAGACCCAAAACTTATAGAGCACGCCTAATTACGGAGGCAATTGAAATCTACAAAAATCCTTTTAATATTAATAGAGACGACGGAGCTAAGCTCAATAGCTCTTGGTATCCGGTGATTGACGGCTACACCAAAGCTAAACGCAAAAAACATGTCTAAGTATACAGTAAGGCCAGCTCGTGGTAAACCATTTTGTGTTATAACTTTATATTGACTAAATTCGCTTTAACCAGTGTAATTTTAATTCTAGTAAAATTCATTTAATATTAATAGAGCAAAAAAAAAAAAAAAAAAACCATGACTAAGTATACAGTAATGCCAGCTCGTGGTAAACCATTTTGATTTATATTGACTAAATTCGTTTTAACCATTGTAATTCTATTTCTTAAATTCTTACCATTGTGATTTCTAATTTTAGAATTCATTAAGAGATGGAGCCACTTCGGTCGGCATCTCGTAAACGGACCTGCTCCTGACTAGCATAAATACCACGTTTTATTGAACTTTCTATTCCGTTCCGCGGCGACGACGCCACTGCTTGTCACGATTATTTTGTACTGATGAAAGTTAACCATTGTAATATTTTTTAATTTTGTTTTATTTACACAGCAATAACAAGTGTCACAGTGGTCACGTATTTTTTTCGCTCCACAAAATTTTACGGTGTGCATTGATTGAACAAGTCTTTGTAGTGAATTTTATTGGCGATTACTTAAACAAAATCTAAATTAACATTGTGTAATTATAACAGCAGCTGCCAACCGGTAAATCTTTACTATTTAACTCAAATTATTAACTGTCACCCAAGTGCAATAGACATATATTTACCCACGCCAAACACACTTCCAGTCATAGACAATTAGACAACTCAGATACAGGGTTGACACCACTATATTAAACCAAATAACAAACAAAAATCAAACAATCAAGATGAGTACCACCGATGCACTTTCATACATAAATAAGGCAAAGGAAGAAATAAGTTTATTACACACTAGCATTACTGATCCAGGGCTGAGGCTTACTAAAGATCAGATGACTAAATTACTTAATAAACTTTCCAACCTCTCCGGCACCATGTTGGATGTTGGTGTCAAAGTTGGAATCCTCGAGGGTTAGGTTAAGTCGTACGAATATATGGTCTCCTCAAAACTGATAGAATCAATCTCATCGAAAGAATCTTCAAATTCATCAAATTTATCGATGTGCGAAGCTGCTGATGAGCTCGAGGAGAGGAAAGAACGATCGAAAAATTTAATTATATTCAACTTTCCCGAAAGCTCAGCCTGTTCCCAAATCGACAAAATTACTGATGATACGACGAGAATCTCTACTACACTAACAAATCTAAACTCGACTATCACGCAAGCCAACATTACGACCTTTCGTCTGGGGATCAGAAAATCGGACAAACCTAGACCTCTAAAAGTTATGCTTGTCAATGCCGCCCAAGCCTTTGACATATTGAGGAAAAAAAACAGCATAACCGAGTACCCTGGTATTAAAATTTATTCCGATCAAACTCCAGCCCAAAGAAACTATCTCGCCAATCTACGATTAACCCTAGACCAAAGAACACAAAATGGTGAAACAGGACTCACAATCAAATACAAAAATAATAAACCTACTATTGTAAATACTAATCCAAAAAACTAAAACCTATCATGTGTTACTACCAGAACGTCAGAGGATTAAGGACAAAGCTGAACGAATTTAGGATAAACGCCCCAATTACTTCACACGATGTCATCGCTCTTACGGAAACCTGGCTAGAACCTTCAATTTACTCAACGGAGCTTGGTTTACCCTATCATCAAATCTACCGGCTTGACAGAAATATCAAGACCAGTTCCAGATCCAGAGGTGGAGGAGTTCTTTTAGCAGTCTCCAATAAAATGTCTTCAAAAATGTTGAAAACCAAATATAGTGATGTCGAACAAATTTTCATTATGGTAAATGGTAAAAATCAAAATTACATCATTGGTTGCGTGTACATTCCTCCGTCAGCTAATTTATCTATATATAAAAATCATTCCGAAGATGTCGAACTTTTAAAATCAAAACATAAAAAACATAAATTCTTAATTTTTGGAGATTACAACCTTCCAAATTGTAATTTCAACTGTACTAATTACCAGTCAGTAACATTATGCGAAAGAGAAATCATTGATATGTCAATATTTCTAAATCTCACCCAATTTAATCATGTACATAATTCGAGTAATCGCGTCCTAGATCTTGTTTTTTCAAATGAAGAGGACATAAAAGTTAGAAAAGCATTAGAGTCTATCCTTCCCATAGATAACCACCATCCTCCACTGTCAGTAATTATTCCAAACAATGCAAAAAAAAGTTATAAACTCACAAGTTCTAGTTTTAATTTCAAAAATGCTAATTACACTGAAATTAATGATCATCTCAGCAAGGTAGATTGGTCGTTTCTCAAGGAAAACAATATGATCCATAATATAGAATCATTTTATCATAAAATAAATGCCATTATCATAGACTGTATACCATTAATTAAATTCAAAGAATCAATGCATCCAAAATGGTTTAATAAGGAATTAATCCAATTAATAGCTAAAAAAAAAGTTTTACACATAAAATATAAAGAAGAGAGATCCGTATCAAATTATAACTGAACTCAAGTTCAGTAAAATAAGAAAAGATTGCAAAAATATGTCAAAAATTTGTTACAACAATTATATAAATAAGGTAGAAATGTCAATTAAAGGAGACACAAAACAATTTTGGAATTACACAAAGTCTTTGAAAAATGATGATATTAGCATACCCTCCAATATGTGCTATGAAAGAAAAATAGCCAACGACTCTCAAAACGTAGCTAACCTATTTGCCGACTTCTTTAAAAGTGTATATGTCCGTGACTCAATAATAGTCAACGATTACTCGCCTAGTTTTTCCTCAGATCATAACTTAAATTTAGCCAATGTAATAATTGAATATAAAGATGTACTGACTCAGCTAAAACAACTGGATCAAAGTAAGAGCGGGGGTCCTGATAATATCCCACCTGTTTTCTTAAAGAATTGCGCTACCACTCTTGCATATCCATTACATTTTCTTTTCAACCAGTCATTACAAACAGGACACTTTCCTGAAAAATGGAAATACAGTTTCCTCACCCCGATATTTAAAAAAGGAGACAAAAATGAGGTGAGCAATTACAGACCGATCTGCCTTTTATCAACTATTCCAAAATTGTTTGAGAAACTTATTTTAAATAAAATCATTCACTGTATCAAGCCAGTAATTTCACCTAACCAACATGGTTTCACTTCTGGAAAATCTACTTTGTCCAATCTTTTAATTTACCAAAACTTTATATCCGAATCCATGTCTAAGAAGTTGCAAGTTGATTCAGTCTATACTGATTTCAGCAAAGCATTCGACAGTGTTAACCATGACTTGCTGTTAAAAAAGCTACATAAATTAGGAATAACTGGGTATTTATACATGTGGTTTAACAATTATTTAAGTAACAGGCAATTGGCCGTTAAAATTGATGGTTTTACTTCATATAAATTTATTGCTACCAGCGGTGTTCCCCAAGGATCACATTTGGGACCAATTTTATTTTTGATATTTGTGAATGATGTTCTTTCTATTTTTAACGATGTCCAAGTTTTAATGTTTGCGGACGATATGAAAATATTCAAAGCCATAAGAAATATCAATGACTGCCAAACATTGTCAAATAACTTGTTTAAACTTTTTGTTTGGTGCCAAGAGAACTATCTACAACTAAATATAAGTAAATGTCTAATTATGAGATTTCATAGAATAAAAAATCCAATAATTTACGAATACTCCATCAATGATGTAATGCTAACAGCTGTAACCGAGGTGAATGATTTGGGTGTAAACTTTGATCAAAAACTGAATTTTATTAACCATATTGAAATTACATCAAATAAAGCTTTGAAAATGTTGGGATTTGTAATAAGAATTTGCAGTCAATTTAAAAATATTCAAACCTTTAAAAAATTGTACATGTCTTTGGTTAGGAGTCAAATTGAGTACAACTCTACAGTATGGGCACCTAGTTACGCTAGTCATTCGCTCACGATAGAAAGAATCCAAAATAAATTCTTAAGATTTATTAATTTTAGAATGGGTATTACAAGGGATTGTGTCAACTATGATTATCTACTATGCCAACTCAATTTATTAAAATTATCTGAACGTAGGATAGTTAATGACCTAACATGTTTATATAAAATCATAAATTCAATAATTGATAGCCATGAACTATTATACTTGATTTCTTTTCATATACCTCGTAAACCAACATCGAGGCAATATCTACCGTTCTATTGTGATAACTCCAACACAGAATCACAGTTGTATACCCCCGCTCGCCGCATACAAAATTTGGGTAATGACTATAAAGATGTTGTTGACATATTCAACACACCATTCACCAAATATAAACAAGTCATTACCCAATTTATATTGAAAAGAAGAACATCAAATTTAATTTAATTAACCGAACAAACTACGTAGCTCAGCATCGACCTACGAGACCTTACCAATGTATTGTAATTTTCATAGTATTACATTTTTCCATCTTGCATGGCGGAGTATTTAGTTTCGATGTTATTTCGTTTTTTACTTTGTTTTTGCTTTAGATGTTGTTTTTGATTTTGTCTAATATTTTGCTTTTGATTTTGTTTTTGATTTTGCTTTGATTCTGTTGTGCTTAACTTAGATGTTCTTTGTAATAAATAAAAAAAAAAATAACGTGTAAAAGCCCAGCCGGGCGGGAAATTCATAATAAATAAATATTTTACTGTAGATTCTCAACTAGGTACTTACTTCAGATATCTTTACTAACAGACTGAAGAGAGATAGCTTTTAAATGTATTATTTTATTAAAAATGATTTATTTTTTTTAAACCAAAACTATTATTAAATATTTAACTGACAGCCCTGAAACAGTTAGCTAATTAGCAATACCTGCTTAATAATTTCAAACAAAGATAACTTTGAAGGTAACAATAAACTCAATGCAAATTTACTCTATTTAGTGCTTATAAATACTGTTGACAACTTTTTGACAAGTCCCCTTTGTTTAGGTACATCTTTTTTATTCTAAATAATCCTATCAAAATTTTATGTTCTCTGTTATTATAACATTGATATTATTTTTTTTTGTATAGTAACAGTAGTTTAGTAACACATAATAGTATCCTTCACCTAAATACTTGCTACTTTGTTAAATGTTCATTTCTACTTTGTTATTATTGATAATCTCCTGTGTACCACTGTATACTTATAATACCATGTACTCACTTCAACGTAAAAGCCATGCTATGGCGTTTATTTAAATAAATAAATAAATAAAAATTAATAAATATTTTATATTTTTTTTTCTTAAATTCTTACCATTGTGATTTCTAATTTTAGAATTCATTAAGAGATGGAGCCACTTCCGTCGGCATCTCTCAAACGGACTTGCCCCTGGCTAGCATGAATACCACGTTTTAATGAACCTTCTATTCCGTTCCGCGGCGATGTGATGCGATTCCACTGCTTGTCACGAGTATTTCGTACTGGTGAAAGTTAGTGGTGCTGGCGACACGGTATCGCTTCGAAGTAAATAAGCACACACTTCACGATTACAAATTACACATCTACCGGATCTGCCCTGATGATGGACACTGCAACGATGTCCGAAACGTTGGCTAAAGAAGGAGGTAGCGCAACACGGCATAACACCCCAAAAACAAATAACGAAAATGCTTTTGGCCGTGAAAATCTTAAAACTTATCATCTCTGAACGCATTCGAAAACGTGATAAAATAAGCTTTCAAATTTTATAATTCGAAATAAAATTTTTAAATATAATTATTTTAATGCAAATTGAAAAATGTCTCACCTTACATTTTTTCTAAATAAAATTACTGCTAAAGTAGAAATATAAAAACACACGTATTATATAGGCGATCATGTACAAATAATTAATAAAAAAATTCCCCTTGTTTTAATTTTTTTTTCGAATTGCGGTGATTAATTTTTGTAGTGAAACTTCTTGAACACCGTTGTGATTTGAAACTCGATGAAACTGTAGCGAGCGACACTAAAAAGAGATGAATAAATACATCTATAAGATTCAGCCTGCGGGAGAATGAAATAGCAATAAAATATTTATTTACTAGCAGACCCGTACACACGTTACTGTGGCTAACGAAACACAACGCCATCTACTGACAACTCCATTACCTAACCTTTATAACCAACGCCATCTACTGAAAATTCCATTACCTAATCTTTATAACCAACGCCATATGTTAATTTGCATACACATGAAATTCACACCGCCCGCTTGCTAGCCCGTTCCCGTTATATATAATATATTGCAACCAATTTACACAAAACTTTGACAAATTATATACCCAAACCTTCCTCATGAATCACTATATCTATTGGTGAAAACTGCATGAAAATCCGTTGCATAGTTTAAAAGATCTAAGTGTACAGACAACGTGTGCGACTTTGCTTTATACTATGTAAAGATTTCACGGCAACTAAGTTCCAGTATAATACGATAAATCCACGGTCCGATGCAGGCCTCCTTTGGTATAGTAGTATAAGCGCCCGACGAACTTTAGTGGCCAGACATTCAGCTGACCAAGGATCGAATCTTACGAAATCCAAAAAAATTTATATTTTTATGTTTGTAAAATCTATATACAATCTTCAAACAACCCCAAAATGAACATGCAATAGAAAACACAAAAGAAAGCGACATCTAGAAGTTTGGGAGGCGGGAATGGGTACCGCCGCCCCGGGATAACCATTTATTTCATAACCAACACCTCCGCCATAGGTCACCCCAAGTGGTTCGCTACGTTTGGTGATTTAGCAGGGGTGCCCGGGTTCATGGGGTGAGGTTTGTCTAGGTCTTGGAGGCGGATGACCAGGACATACTAAACCCCAGATTCCTACTCACCCCTTAAACCATTTTCCTTCCCAGAACTCTCCTCTCCTTCCTTTCCTTAAAAAACCCTCCACACAGCATCCCCAAAAATGACAGGCCCTGAGGGAAATTATTTTCCTCAGGGCCTCCTATGTGGAGCTCATGTATAAAAAAAAAACCTAGCGACTTCGGAGAAGAAAACACAAATACTAAGAAGATGACCAAATGTTTAAGAAAAGATGAAAACATAATATGGAAAAAATCATCCTTTACAATAAAAAAAGTGCTTCGTAGTCTCCCCTCTCTTGTTTACTTTAGTTTTCTGAAGGTTTCGCTTCTACTGTGGGTGAATTGCACACTCTAATCTTTTTTGAGTTCATAGGTAGGTATTATCTGCTAGTATTTTTTTGGGAAAATATAGAAATTATGGTTTTCAGGTTTTCGTTTAAAAATTCAAACTTACGCAGCTCAAATACAACCCTGTTTAATATTTCTATTTTTGAAACTGACAATTCATGGTGGAATTCCATTATAATAAAATAAAAGTGGAAATAAGATTTATGTCTGTTTTATTATAATACAACCCTGTTTATTATTATTGTTTTTTTAATGTTTGATAATTACATGCTTTTGTCTGATCTTAATCGATTATCACGAATCTAGTTTTCTCAGAAATTAGCTTAGGCACAAACAATGATGCAAAAAAACTTGGTTGGAATGAGGATTTCCTGATAATTTTATAATTATAATTTAAAATAAATATATATTACAAATGGTAAATGGACAAAACAGATATGATAAAAATATATATGTTTTCTTAAATTAAGTTAGGTTAGGTTAGATAAGGGTTTATTTTTTTTTTACATTAAATGGCCCTGAGGAAAAGGAAGTAATAAAAAGCACCAAGCGCCACTCCTGAGCGAGCGCTGGGCCCGAGCTCACTCCAGACCACGTCCTACATTATAATTGATTATCTATTTTATTTCTATTATCGCTTATGTCTTTTATATTTGTTTGTTCTATTTACTTTTTTTACTTTATCTGTTGTGTAAATATGTACAACTATATGGGACGTGTGGGATTGCAATATCCTCCCCGCATCCTGGAATAAACATTATTATTATTGTTAAAACTATAAAAATCCGAAAACTTCAATATCTTGGATATGTGATGAGACATCCAGAGAAGTACAAGATCTTGCATCTCATAATGCAGCGAAAGATTGCCGCAAGACGGGGCCCTGGAAGAAAGAGAACCTCATGGCTGAAATGCCTGAGACAGTGGTTTGGCCAGTCTACCGTGGAGCTGTTCCGGGCCGCAGTAAACAAAGTCCGCATAACAAAGATGATAGCCAACGTCTGTTGAACAAACAGGGCACAAGAAGAAGAAACCATTGGAACATGTTAATAATTTTGTATAAGAAGAAGAAGGAAAATACCTAATTCCCCTCAGGTCCTATGTCATTTTAGGGCATGCCGGGTGGAGGGTCTTTTTACGAAACGAAGGAGAGGAAGTTCTGGGAAGGAAAAGGGTGTAAGGAGTGGGTAGGAATCTGGGGTTCAGTGTGTCCAGGAGTGACAAACGTGTGAATCCATCCCTCCCGATGCAGTGCAGGACGGATGGGTCGAGATAGATTAGTTGGAGAGGTCAAAAGGTCTATCCAAGCCGGCCTCTCCCGATCTGTGGGAAGAAACATACGCCGTCAAGACCTAGACAAACCTCATCTGATGAAGCTGGGCACCCTTGCTAAGTCACCAAATTTAGTGAACCGCTTGGGGTGACCAACTGCATAGGTGTTGGTTATCCAATAATTGTAAATTTATAGGTACATTATTTTTAGTATTTTTTTTAACATTAGCTCCACACTGGAGGCCCGGAGGAAAATAATTCCTCTCAGGGGGTCATTTTTCATTTTGAGTGGAGGGTATTTTAAGGAAGGGAAGAAGAGGAAGTTCTGGGAAGAAAAAGGGCATGGGGGGTGGGTAGAAATCTGACGGTTAGTGTGTCCAGGAGTGACGGACGCATGAATCCATCCCTCCCACTAGAGAGTACGGTTGGAGAAGTCAAAGGGACTTCCTCAACCATTCTCTCCCGATCCATGCAGCTGGTGGTTTTGATAAACCTCACCCCATGAACCCGGGCACCCCTGCTAAGTCACCAAACGTAGCGAACCACTTGGGGTGACCTATGGCAGAGGTGTTGGTTATCCAATAAATGGTTCCCGGGTTCCCAAATTAAAGATACCGCATGTATCATCTATGTGTTGTAAACCATTCATCCGATTGCGATGGTTCCTATATACTATATACAATAGTGAGTTCTGGCACTATGAAAATATGCATTGCTAACCGTTCATCCGATTGCGATGAAACTTTGGGGATTTGATGGGTACATGCCCGCGATGGTTTCTATATACAATAGTAAGTTCTGGCATAATGAAATATGCATTGCTAACAGTTCATCCGATTGTGATAAAACTTTGTGGATTTGATGAGTGCATGTCCGCGATGGTTTTTTGGTTGATGAATTGTTGTGAGTACGTCCACGAAGGTTTCTAAATATACCGATGAGCTCAGGCATAATGAAATTTGTATTAAAAAATTGCAATAGGTGGCACGCGAGCTGTTTAAAAACAGAATGTACCGGGACTGAATGTACAGAATGCGGGAGGGGGGAGGGGAGTTCGCGGGACGGGGGAAGTGGGAGAGTTTTCCGCGTCGCCGAGTTTAAACGTGTGAGGAGAAGGGGATGCGGGAGAGGAAGAGGATGCGGGAGAGGAAGAGGAGGCGGAAGGGGAACGGGACGAATGGGAAAGGACATGCAGGGAGAAACAATATTTTCATTTAGTGGCGTAGCAACGCATGCACAGGAAATCGCTAGATGTTATATATTTTAGTCATGTCTGTAAAGCCACAGTGACCCAATTTTAGTTTTGACTATTTCAAAGGATCTTTGAACTAGTGAAAACTAAAATTGGGTCACTGCGGCTTCATAGATATGACAACAATATATTAATTTTTTAAAATTATTATTATTTTTTTTTAAATAAATTTTTTTAAAAGAAAGACAAACATTCCCGGGTTACGAATAACGCAACAATGTTTGAAAATCTCCTACTACCACCACAGAAAGCCAAAAATGTTGCTTGTAATAGATGGAGGACTTAGCCAGCCGAGGAATCGAACACGCGACGCTCGGGCGGGATCCAAGCGCTAACGATCCACTCAACCACTGACCGGTCTGATAGTGCTCTGATAGGTCTGACAAATGATCTGATAAACACGAAAATTTCTCAATTAGGGAGGTATTGTTACCACTAATATCATATATTATTAATCGGTTAATTGTAAATTATATGTATTGGTTATTAAATAAATAAAAAAAATTAAAAAACACAGACCATAAAAAGATATTATAAAAATACGACAAATTTCTGATAAAATGTCTTTTCCATGAATTTTGTAAGGAACAGTTACGACGGGTTGTTTTAAGTTAATTTTCAAGCTCTGTTTACTTTCCATTCCAGTTCTGTTATTAAATCATTATACGCCAGTTGCTTCATAAAACTGAAATAATCACAGAACTTAAATAGAACCCACAGAGAACATTAAAATTAAATTGATGTATTGTTAAAAGATTTCCATCAACCCATCCTTAGTTACCTACGCTCATGTAATCAGTATGCCCACAACAATCATTGGGAGATGATAATAGAATGGCATTTCAAATATCCAATGCATAATTTAATTATTATTCATACCTGAACTTGAAAAATTACCGGCAGCCTACCCGCGCTCTTAAAGAAATGCACGCCTCTAGTATATAGGTACTACAGCTATTCTCACTATTATACAGTCCATAATATCAAAAATAAAAAAATGTTTTCGCTAATTACGAAATTTCTTGGGTAGGGCCACACTTCTTATCAAAATGAAACCTTTACGCGGAGCCTGCAGAGAATTATTTACCACCTGTTGTCCTCGAGCAACTACCATCATTGCACTTTTATAGATTCCGACATCACAGAAATAGAAATGACTACACCGGTTGAATCATTAAGTTACTGAATTTAAAACTACTGTTTTTTTATATAAATAGAACGGCGTCATTTGCGCCTCGCAATTTTAACCTCATGGGGGTATTTTAAATATTACCTAGCTATTATAGACTTGGGGCCTTTACTCGTGGAGAAACTGAAACTGGTTGGCATCTCTGTTCACGGCACAAGTAATTTATTTTATAATAGCTCCGCACAGGAGGTCCTGAGGAAAATAATTCCCCTCAGGGCCTTTGTCATCTTGTAGGGTCTTTTTAGGAAAAGGAAGGAGAGGAAGTTCTGGGAAGGAAAAAAGGTATGAGAGGTGGTTAGAAATCTGGGGTCGGTGAATCCAAGAGTGACGGACCTATGAATCTATCCTTACCACTGTGATGCAAGGCAATATTTCTAGAAAGTTCTGCTGGAGAGGTCAAAAGATCTCTACCAACCAGTCTCTCTCAATCCGGCTTGCCACACAGTTGGTGGGCAGACGCAACCGCCATCAAGATCCTAAGTCACCAAATGTAGCAAACCACAAATTTATCAACCTCTTGAATAAAATCGAATTTTTTCTCATCTGGCATATCATTATCATCATTACATAGTATAAAATGACGTCGCTCAAAATGTATGTGCGCGTTGATCTTTTAAACTACGCAACGGATTTGCATGCGGTTTTCACCAATAGATAGAGTGATTGAAGAGGAATGTTTAAATATATAATACATGTAAATTATATTAGAGAAAAGCCGAGAAACTCAAAGAAAACATATTTTTGTGCGATTTAAAACGGCTGGCCGGCCCTACTATAGTCACTTTTGAAATTCGTTCTACGGAAGAAATTGGAAAATAGATGTCCTAGAGTAAGTAGGTATTTGATTTTCCCTTTTCAAATATCCAGTGTTGCATTGCAAGCATTGTATAATATAATTAGTGGCGATCGCTCGAATTGCATTATTATTATTTATTACATAGTATAAAATGAAGTCGCCCAAAATGTATGTGCGCATAGATCTTTTAAACTACGAAACAGAGTTTCATGCGGTTTTCACCAATAGATAGAGTGATTCAAGGGAAAATTTTAAATGTATGATACATGCTTATTATAGTAGAGAAAAGCTGAGAAATTCAAATATTCAATTCAGGCAGCGGGCAGCGGGCAGCTGGCAAGCGGGTGGTGTAGATTTAATAAAGGTTGGGTAATGGCGTTGTGTTTCGTTAGCCACAGCAACGTGTGGCTGGGTCTGCTAGTCGCAAATAACTCAGAAAATTTGTGGTCGTGAGCCGCTATCATGGCTATGCATCGCGTCGCCCTTGACAACTGGTCTTTAACAAGTTGCCTGTGTGCGAACCGCCAATGAAATTAACAAGTTCCTTTCCTGTGTATAGCGATCAAGTCGCCAACAGTTTTTTTTTTCACTTTCTCCACATGAGCGGATGGCCTTAGAGGCCTTGTGTTTTTTTGTTACCTGAAAACCCTACTAAAATAGCAAATTGCATTCATCAGCATCAGCAACCAGCGACAGCGGCCATATATACATACGTACATATCTGTTTTGTGTTATATTGGGAGGGAATCGGTCATACCCTTTTACTTGGATCTCTTCCGCATTTACCTTTGGAAAAAAGGAAACCCGTGAAAAAACCTCATTCGGGAAGAGGCGGCTGACTGTCAACTTGAAACAATAGTCGGTCTTCAGTGACATCAGTATCAGCATCAGCAACCAGCAACCATTCATCAGCATCAGCAACCAGCGACAGCGGCCATATATACATACGCACATATCTGTTTTGTGTTATATTGGGAGGGAATCGGTCATACCCTTTTATTTGGATCTCTTCCGCATTTACCTTTGGAAAAAAGGAAACCCGTGAAAAAACCTCATTCGGGAAGAGGCGGCTGACTGTCAACTTGAAACAATAGTCGGTCTTCAGTGACATCAGTATCAGCATCAGCAACCAGCAACCATTCATCAGCATCAGCAACCAGCGACAGCGGCCATATATACATACGCACATATCTGTTTTGTGTTATATTGGGAGGGAATCGGTCATACCCTTTTATTTGGATCTCTTCCGCATTTACCTTTGGAAAAAAGGAAACCCGTGAAAAAACCTCATTCGGGAAGAGGCGGCTGACTGTCAACTTGAAACAATAGTCGGTCTTCAGTGACATCAGTATCTGATGTCACTGAATTGTATTCATCACCAGCATCAGCAACCAGCGACAGCATACATACGTACATATCTGTTTTGTGTTATATTGGGAGGGAATCGGTCATACCCTTTTATTTGGATCTCTTCCGCATTTACCTTTGGAAAAAAGGAAACCCGTGAAAAAACCTCATTCGGGAAGAGGCGGCTGACTGTCAACTTGAAACAATAGTCGGTCTTCAGTGACATCAGTATCAGCATCAGCAACCAGCAACCATTCATCAGCATCAGCAACCAGCGACAGCGGCCATATATACATACGTACATATCTGTTTTGTGTTATATTGGGAGGGAATCGGTCATACCCTTTTACTTGGATCTCTTCCGCATTTACCTTTGGAAAAAAGGAAACCCGTGAAAAAACCTCATTCGGGAAGAGGCGGCTGACTGTCAACTTGAAACAATAGTCGGTCTTCAGTGACATCAGTATCTGATGTCATGCATGTTGAGGTGTGTCTGTGGTGTCTGTTTTTATGTTAATAGAGGTACCTATGGGAGAATAATGAATAGACATAAGTACATTTAAAAAAAACCACTATCTTACTTTATAATTAATTAAAAAAAAATACTACATGATATATGATATGTCTAATTCATATCAATTTCTTATAATTAAATTATAATATGTAAATGAAATCCTCAGCACGGGAGATCCCAGTGAGGATATCATTATCTCTACTGTTACTAAGAAATGAAGACAATAAATCATTATTATTATTATTATTAAATACAGTCTGTTGTTTGGGGCAAAAGCCGAGAAACAGAAACCAAATAACGAAACTAATAGCAATCTACTTCGGTTAGAAGTCAGTGACGCCACGTCCTAAAAATAAAAATAAAACCGTGATACAGGGGTAAAAAAAACATGTTTTAAATGATAAAAACCGTGTAAAAAACCAAGCTTTTTAGTGTAAATTTACATGAAAACGACGAATTATCTTAACATTTTTTGACTTTTGAAAGTAGTGACGAGGTGCTACTTTGTTGACTTGAGTTGAGTTGGTCACCGAAAAAAGTATATCGGACTAATTATTATTGTAGATGAACATATGTAATGCATGTATTTATTTATTATATTATTAAATCCTCTTTTTTAATATTTTTATTCATTTTTTTAGAAATAATTTAATTTTGTACTATTAAAGTATCTGTGGGCCCTTTCTGAGAGATAATAATAAGATTTATATATATATAAACAAACATAAGAAAAAAAAATTCGTCTTTTTGTACTCTTCTTTCTTGGAGATAAACTTTATGAAACTGGCTGTATAGTCCAGTAAACGAATGGTCAAAAAGGAGGTGTAGAGTGCGTGAGCAGGAACCTAAGCGATTCCTTCAGAAACCTGTTAAGGGTGCTTAGGGTGTGAACATACTAAAAGTCCTGACGTCTAGGTGGTGAGCTAGGAGGGGGGGGGGGGGGGGAAGGTCCAGATTTTCGGGTTTCCGTTTATATCTCAAAAACGGTGCGTCACAGAGGAAAACTTTTTTAGAATAAGTGAAAGCTCATAAAATTATCTACAACGTTTATTATATACATAATTTTGGAAATCCTAGCCGTTTTTGAGTTATATGCTCCACAAATTTAATGTTAATATTTTCGAAAAAAATAATTTTACCTCACATTTTTCATCAAACATTCCTTCATATCGTCTAAAATATTCATCCAAGAAAGAAATTCATTTGAAAGAAGTTGTAAATAATTTAATTACCTTTTAGAATATATATATATATATACATATGTAAATAAATCTCCAACCAGTAAATATTTACAGCGATTTTAAGTTTTTTCGTAAAATGTCGTCATTTTCAGAAAAAGCTGTTTTTTCTTACCAAATTATTAAGACAGGTTTTTTCTTCATGGGAAATTCCTTATTAATTTTTGCACGCAAGAAAGCAGCTAAGTTGTTCTCGAACAGATGATTAGTGGAATTCATTTTATAATCATTATTATTGTGATGGGTGATTAGGTTAGTCGTCGGAGATGCTACAATAACGTGCTACGATGCTGTTCGAGTTGGTGAAAAAGCAATGAATGCGATAGTGGGCTTGACATTCTTAGACATCAAGTTGTCCCGCAAAGATCGGGCATTCCCAATGTCTTCTGTCAGCTCGCCGATAAAAATTCACGATGAAAAGGTTGCAGTTGACCCAACATTGCTGTTTCAGCGGATGTGTATAAGCAAACGATCAGATGAGGATTTGATGAAATTCTTTGAGTATGAGTTGGCCCCATTTCCCTTGGCAATGTTCAATGAAAATGGGATGCGAAAGACAACTAAATCTATTCTGTATAGCTTATCCGAGCCAACCAAAAAAACTGTTCTACTGTCTCAGATGAACATAGTTGTGGACGGAGGATTTCTACTATACAAAGTAATTTGACAAAAAGATGCCTCCATTGCCGCAATTTGTGATCGTTATATCACCTATGTCAACCACCACTATCCTGGAATGACTCGCACTGTGGTATTTGATGGGTACGCAAACCCAGCCAATAGTACGAAATCACAAGAACAGGTGCGACGATGCAGACTGAGAAGGTCAGCTGACATCAATTTGACATGGAACAAATCAATACCCGTTAAACAGGAAGATTTTTTATCCAGTCCTACCAACAAAAGTAACTTCATCTCCTTACTACAGACAAAGTTTCGGGAGAATGGGACACAGACTCTTCAGGCCACCGATGATGCTGATGTCCTTATCGTGAAGACTGCTGTGGAACTATCCTTTCACAATTCTGTGGCTGTCTTTGGTGAGGATGTAGACCTCACTGTCCTTTTGATTGCTTCCACTCCTCCCACCTAAGATATTCTGCTGCTGAAACCCGAACGAGGGAAAACCAAAACAATGGCACTGTCCACCCAAGAGATGCAGTATCGTGGATTTGAACACATTCTATTTTTACATTCATTTACCGGATGCGATACAACGTCTGCAACTTTCAGGAGAAGCAAGGTGGGCTTTTCAAAATTGTACTTGGAGTCAGAAATGACCAAGCAAGCGGCAATGATCTTTTACAACCCCTCCTCTACTCACGACGAAGTTGAAGAGGCTGGAAATAAATGCTTCCTGAAATGTTTTGCGGCGCCAAAAAGACAGACCTCCCTTAACCAGTACCACTTCCAGTCGTTCACAAGGTCCGTGGCAAATATGAAGTCTGACATCAGCTCCTTCCCTCTAACAGAGAGTGCAGCTAAACAGCATTCCCGGCGGACATACCACCAAGTTCAGCAGTGGCTTGGGATTGAGCTGTCCCCTGAAGAATGGGGGTGGAAACACGAAGGAGACACCCTGGTGCTAATTACAACAGAAGATCCTCCAGCACCGGAGGTCCTTCTGAAAATGATATTTTGCCGCTGCACCAAGGATTGTGCAATTGGCAAATGTGGATGCCGAAAAGCAATGCTGACCTGTTCTGCAGCGTGCCTTCACTGCCAAGGGAGATGCTTCAATAGCGTGCCTGTTGCCGAGGACGACGATGAAGACGACGTAGAGCCCATTCAGCAAGAACCATCCACCACTGAGAATGACGATGCCATGGATGAACAACGCTTGCCAGGACCCTCACGTTTAAAGAGGATGAAAACGTTAATCCATGTAAAGTTGAGAGTGAAACATGATGTTATTGAGAACAGTGATAACATTGAGGTTTATAATTTTATGTACTTAATGTAACGAAGTAGAATAAAATTATAATGAGATTATTATCATTATAAATTTTAAAATCATTATAAAATTAAAAAATTCAAGTTATGTGATTTTTGTCTAATTTATTTAATAACTGGCTTTAAAGTGTGGTCACACATATTATTAGGCGAACAAACAAAAGTTGTGTGTCAGAAATAAGATGAAAACATTACTTGGAAAACAGATTTTTTAAAAATGACGACATTTTACGAAAAAACTTAAAATTGCTGTAAATATTTACTGGTTGGAGATTTATTTGCAAATGTATATATATTCTAAAAGATAATTAAATTATTTACAACTTTTTTAATGAATTTCTTTCTTGGATGAATATTTTAGACGATATGAAGGAATGTTTGATGAAAAATGTGAGGTAAAATGATTTTTTCGAAAATATTGACATTTGTGGAGCGTATAACTCAAAAACGGCTGGGATTTTCAAAATTACGTAAAAAATAAAAGTTATAGATAATTTTATGAGATTTTACTTATTCTAAAAAAGTTTTCCTCTGCGACGTACCGTTTTCGAGATATAAACGGAAACCCGATAATCGGACCTTCCCCCCCCCCCCCCTCCCCCCCTAGCTCACAACCTAGACGTCAGGACTTTTAGTATGTTCACACCCTAAACAAGTCCTGAAGGAATCGCTTAGGTTCCTGCTCACGCACTCTACAACTCCTTCCTTGACTGGACTAGTATGTTTATATAGTGTTGCTATCTAGACTACAAAATATTTTGACGCGTTGATGTCTCCAATAGGGTCATTGTCAAAGACACGCGTCGGTGTCTCCTGCGATGTTTAACCAAAATGACGCAATCGTTGTTGCTGTAAATTTATTTATTTATTTATATAATACATGAGTTATCGAAAGTACATATAGTTTTTTGTGATATTTCACCCTCCATGCTAGGGATGACCCTGTGTTATAGCGGGTGAAGTTTACAGGTTGCGGATATACATTCATTAGTATAGGTTGAAATTTTTCACTAATTGATACTGTGCACACAAATTCTCCTACAATAAGAGAGTTTATGTAGTTATATTGGATTACAAGAACGAGGTGAAGAAGTTAAATAATTATTGGAAAAGATAGGTTATTATTAGTATATTAAGGAATTATTGATATATAGTTCACAGAATCAGTCTTATACATATAATGCTTAGATAGTAAATAAGGATATATTACTTTTTGCCTGCTCTTAATACTATTCACACAGATCTTCTATAATAAGAAAATGATATACTTATAGTTAGATTGGGTTACAAGAAGAAGATGGAGAAGTTAGAGAATTATTGTAAAATAAGAAATTGGAGGAGTTGTTAGATATAGATCATACTAATTAATCTTGCACATACAATGCCGCTAATTTAGAAAATAGAGATATATTATGTTTTGTCTGAGAGGTGATTAAATCGATAGAGTGTAAAGTGAATGGGTGTTAAAATTGTAATGTATTCCATGTGTAAGGATCCATTTCGTTATTTGTTTTTTAAAGGAATGGGGTTGACTCAACGTTTTTAAGTTTTCAGGGATATGGTTAAAGATTTTAGGAGCTAGGAAGAAAAATTGTCTTTGAGCTGACGTGGTGTGTAGTGTAGGTACATTGTAGTGTCTGTTGGTTATTGTTCTGGTGGTGTAGTTGTGTTGTAAGAGAGTTTTGTTTTTGTATTTGAACAGGAAATGTATTAGCATAAATTTTAGATGGAGTTGCCGTATGTTTAAGACGTTATACTCGATGAGGAGTCGTTTGGAGGGGTATCTTGTCGGTCGCTTGTTAATGACACGTATTACCATTTTTTGGGCTTTTAGTAGAGGTTCGATGATAGATTGTGCACAGCCACCCCAAGTTATAATGCCGTATGCTAGTAGAGATTGGCAGAGAGCGTAGTAAACAGTTTTAAGAGTTGACGTAGTAAGGATATTTCTTAGGGTTCGAAAGACATAAGAGAGTTTGCGGATGCGTGGGGTTAGACTGGCCAAGTGCTGATCCCAACGAAGGTGTTGATCAATGATGACCCCCAGATATTTTATGTGGGTGACGTGTTCCAAGTTTGGGCAATTACAGGAAGTGCAAGTTCTTAGACAGGAGTGAATTATTATCTGCTGATTGTTAGTAGGTTGGGTTGCAGCAGAAAGACTGAAGGTTAAGAATTTTGTTTTTCCAGCGTTAAGGGTTAGGAGATTATCATCTAACCATTTCTTTATCTGGCGTATGTCGTTTTGAGCTATGTCAAATGCTGCTTTCCAGGTTTTGTGTCTAGTTATCAGTACAGTGTCATCTGCAAAAGATATTAGTTTCCCGGTTATGGGAAGGTTACAGAGATTGTTGATGTAGATGAGGAACAGAATAGGGCCTAGAACACTTCCTTGTGGGACTCCGAAGTGGATTGGTAAGGGGTTACTTGTTGTGTTGTTAATTTTCACAGATTGCGATCTGTCGGTTAGGTATGATGAGAACCAGTTAAGAGTTCTACCTCGGATGCCTATTTGAGATAGTCTTTCTAGAAGTATGGGGTGGGAAACCGTGTCAAATGCTTTGGCTAAGTCTAGGAATATGGCTAAGCAGGAATCACCTTCGTCCAGGCTGTTAGTGATCTTATTCGTCAAGTCTAAGATTGCAGATTCTGTATTTAAATTATTTTGAAAGCCAAACTGATTAGGCGAGAGAAACTTCTGGGTTTCAAGATGGGAGACAAGCCTACTTTTAACAATTTTTTCAATGATTTTTGACAGGACACTTAGCAAAGAAATGGGTCTATAGTTTTCAATATTTGTTTTATCGCCACCTTTATAGATTGGGATAACTGTTGCATGTTTTAGTAGGTGTGGGAAAGAACCGCTTTTAAAGCTTAGGTTAACGATATGTTTTAACGGCGTTGTAATAAAGTGAACTATGCGTTTTATTATATAAGGAGAAATATTGTCATTACCAGCAGAACTGTTTGTTTTAATGGTGAGAATTGTGTCAACTATTTCTTTATTGGAGGTAGGGGCTAGGATTAGTTCCGGGTGCAAAGAGCTCTGTTGTTTTTCCCGTGAGGTTAAGAGATTTTGTGTTTTGTTTGTTGCTTTTAGAACTTTGTTGGCTAAGTTCGTGCCGATGTTACTGAAAAAATGGTTGGCATGATCGGCTAAGGTTTTTGGGTCATCATGGACATGGATATTTTTCCCATTTATGGCGAGTGATTGCATTTTGAGTGAGGTTTTTTTGTTTTCTGAGATGTCATTGACTACGTTCCAGATTATTTTACTGTCATATCCTGATTCTTCAATTTTTTTTTTTGTAATAGTTTTGTTTGGTTATTGTTATGAGATTATTGCAAATGTTACGATACTTTTTATAGAAGCGCAAGAGTTGGGGGTCTGGGTTGTTTACGGATTGTTTATGAAGTCTGTCTCTTTTCCGTATACAGAAGATAAGGCCATTTGTAATCCATGGTTTTAGTTTCTTTTTTTTGTTTGATGCCATTATGATGGGGAAAGTAGCGTGGTTAATGTGGGCAGTTAGTGATGCAGAGAAATTTTCAAGAGCGTCATTGACATTTTCAGAAAGCAGGGTAGATTCCCATTTTTCTTCTTCTACTGACTTTATCAAATGATCCATATCAACAGATTTATGGGAAGGATTACTGGACTTAGGGGGAGAAGATTTTGAGTTGAGAAGTTCGAGAATGATTGAGTAATGGTCAGTTACAGTGGATTCGAATACAGCTGTTTTAGCAGTTCGCTTTGATCTAACCATAATATGATCTATGCATGTCTTAGTAGTGAGGGTGACTCGTGTAGGTATGTTGATGTGTGGTATAAGGCCATGTAGTGCCATTAGGTTTAGGTAATTTGTAGCGTGGGGGCTGGATTCATTTAGGATGTCTATATTGATATCACCGATTATGATGAGATCCTTAGTTTTTTCATCGATATTTTTTTCGAGAGAGTAGAGAAAAGGGGTGACATTGTTGGACTTAGGGGAGCGGTATATTGCGAGAATATTTAAGTTATCGATTGAGATATTAAGACAATTTGCATGGTCGACTGAAATTTCGGATACTGCATGTTTTAGGTTAGACTTGACATAAACTATGACCCCATCGGATTGGGACCTGTGCTGAGACGTGTTGTACACAGAGTAGTTGTTTAATAATTTCGGGATGTAATTAACGTTAATCCAGCACTCTGACAGAACAATGATGTCAAATTCATTTCCTATGTCAGTAAGTAGAACAAGTAGGTTATCAAAGTTTTTGTTGAGGCTACGGATATTCATGGCAAATACTCTTAGAGCTTCTGGTTTGGAGGTAATTTTTTTAAATGCATTTGTGTTGTTTGTCGTATGTGCCGTGATATTAAGAAAGTTATCAATAGGGTTAATTGGGTCCATTATGGGCATCTGTGTATGGTGGGTGTTTGAGTTCATCAACGACTGGGTAAGATAGGTTTCTGTATAAGTATATTGTAAGACCAAGACATATATTATTCGTAATGTGTCTTTGCAGGTGCATAGTGTCTTCTGTGTTTGAAAGAATAACAATAATTAGACAAGTATATATATAATGCACTTAATAAACATAATGGTTATTAAGTGCATTGAAAGTATGAAATTTATATGTATGATTATAACTTTATATATGAAGCAAGAATAGGAATCATAGCAGGTTATTAATATGATTATAAGAATGGAATGGATTACATGTATAAGTGGAATTAGACAAGTAAGCATACAATCCTTCAGCGTTGGTGTTGAAGGTATGTGGAATGCATATAATTTGTTGTGGCTATAAGCAATGACATGCAAAAGGTTAGTTTCAATTGTGGTTATAATTATACTAATTTTGTATTTATGAATGAGGATGTTAAGATGATAGAAATTATTTGAGTAAGTGGTACCATAGGTTTTTAAAAGCGGTAGTTGTAATGAGAAATTTTTATAATATATGTTCATAGTTATGATACAATTCCAGAGTTCAATGACATTTATATTGATATAAGTGATAATTTTCTGATACTGAGAGTCAATAGCAATAGTAAATAGTTTATATTTTGTTATTTCAAGATTATAAGTGAAGTTTAGGTAAGGATTGTTGTAATGGAAAAATCTTTTCAATATGAAATATTTTGTAATTATGTAAGTATTGTGGCTATTATATGCTGTTTTTGTGAATTTGTATATAATGAAAAAGGTATAATTAAAGAAGTTTACAGTGTTGGCAAAGCTAGGAAAAAATAATTCAGGGTACGTTGGATTTAAAATGTTACAAATACGTGTCATACTTATTATAGTAATGGAGTTTATGATAGGCAAGATAGGAATAATATTATTAATTAAGATATGATTTGGGTGGATAATAAGATATAGTATATCAATACTTGGGAGTGAGTACGGTTGTATAGTGGGGAAACATAATACAAGCTTATTTATTAGGTGTGGATTCTCATATGTAGAGGAAAAATTCATTTCATTAGAACACATCATAATAATTAAACCTGCAGAATTATAAGTGGTACAAATTATATCCATTTTACTATAATGTGCGTTAAAGAAGTAGAGTGGGTGATGAGAAAATATGATAATGAGATTTTTAATTTTCATTTTACTATAATGGAGTAGCTGGACATTAGAGTTAGAGTTAGGCATGCTTTGTGTCGTTAGTCATATTATTTGGCGTTTTACTCGTACGATATCTATCTCATTGCGAATTGTTATTATATTCGAATCATCGGTCTGCCTGAGTAAAATACGACCTGATTTCACCCATGTATATTTGAAGTGATGATCTCTAGCAAATTTTTTTGTCTGGGCCAGTAGAAATTTGCATTTTGGAGTTAAGTGTTCCGAAATGTAGATTCGATTTCTTTCCTGCGAGAATCCTAGATCTGCTGAGTTAAGCTTGTTCGAGTTGCTATTAGTCGACTTCATATATGTTTTGATCTTGTCTAACCAGGCGTCTCGTGCTTGAGTGTTTTTGAATGTAGCTATAATGGGTCTCGTGGTTTTATCGGATGTTTTTTGTCCCAGCCTGGAGATTTTTGTGATTTCGGTTTGCAGAGGAGTGGAAGTATTATTGTAGTTGATAATATTTGATATTTTCTTCATTCTTTCCAAGTTGTTTTCAACGGTTGTTTCGGGAACTCCTCTAATCTCGATGTTGCAGAGAAGGCTTTGGTACTCCAGTCGATCAATTTTTTCATCTTGTTTGGATATTATATTTTGTAAAACAGCATACTGATTTTTTAGTTCGATTACTTCAGAGTTGACTTTGTCATTTGATTTTTCGAAGATATCTAATCGTTTTTTCATTTCTTGTTGTTGGTCAGCAATGAATTGTATGGATTTGATGATTTCATTGTTCTGTAGGACGATTGCTTCATATTTATTTAGGTACGAATCGAATTTTTGCTCAACAAATTTCAATACATCTGTTTTAAATGTTTGTAATTCCGAGGTAAATATTTCAGAAGTTAAAATGCTGCATTTTTTGTTTTGGTTATTACCGCCATCTGTGTTTTCGGTTATGATATTTTCTGTATTATTGGGCAGGTCACTTTCCAGTATCTGTAGTTGGGGTAGCTGTTTTGGTTGTTTGACAATAGATGTCACATCATCGTTTTTAATTGATTTATTTGATGGTTTGAGATTTTTTATCTTTGTTAAACAGTTTTTACACTTCCACTGTGTGCTTCTAGCGCTGCGCCGAGATGTTTCAGAGATTTCCGCACAGGCGAGATGGGAGTTGCCTTCGCAGGTACAGCACGAAATACAATCTGATGGATTTTCGATGTTTTTTCCACAGGTAAAGCATTTTGTAAACATGGTAGAAGTTTTTTGCTTCAGGCTTTAATAAGAAGAAAACCACTTATGGTTGATATTTGTTTGAGTTATTGATGAGGAGCACCACTGTGTAAGTTTCACTTTATGTTTGTTAATGATAGCTGATACGTTTTAGAGCAAGTGACAGTTGTGGAGGTATTATGATGATAATTTTTTTGCACTAAAAAATCCACTTCTAGCGATGAAAATACGCTGGTTTGGCGCGCGATATCCAGTTTAGAATATTAAGGCACTTTTGATTCAGTTCACTGCTTTTTTTAACGTTTATTTTTTAATTATTTTGATGCAAGTGAGCAAGTGACAGTTGTGGAGGTGTTATGATGAGTTTTAAGCGCTAAAAAAATCCACTTCTAGAGATGAAAATTCGCTGCTTTGGCGCGCGATATCCAGTTTAGAATAATTAGGCACTTTTGATTTAGTTCACTGTTTTTTATGTTTATTTTTTATTATTTTGATGCAGGCATAGAAATACGTCAACACTCTGTAGTAGGTAGTAGTAGGTTTTGATAATAAATACGAGTATAATTCGTTTTACGTATTATGTTGATTATAATTTCTTTTGAATGATTATGCCCAAAGATCTTTCTTCTGACGCCGAAATCGTCAGCATAAAATAAATATTTAAATTATAATTTGTTGTTGACTCATTGTTGGATTCTAATTGTGATTCATTTTTGGATTCTCATTGTAAATTATGGCTCATTGATGGATTTTCATTGTTAATTGTAATTCATTGTTAATTATGACCCATTGTTGGATTCTCATTGTTAATTGTGACTCATTGTTAATTATGACCCATTTTTGGATTTTAATTGTTAATTGTGACTCATTGTTAGTTATGACCCATTGATGGATTCTCATTGTTAATGGTGACTCATTGTTGGATTCTCATTGTTAATTGTGACTCATTGTTAATTATGACCCATTGTTGGATTCTCATTGTTAATTGTGACTCATTGTTGATTATGACCCATTTTTGAATTTTAATTGTTAATTGTGACTCATTGTTAATTATGACCCATTGTTGGATTCTCATTGTTAATGGTGACTCATTGTTGGATTCTCACTTTTAATTATGACTCATTGTTAATTATGACCCATTTTTGAATTTTAATTGTTAATAGTGACTCATTGTTAATTATGACCCATTGTTGGATTCTCATTGTTAATGGTGACTCATTGTTGGATTCTCATTGTTAATTGTGACTCATTGTTAATTATGACCCATTGTTGGATTCTCATTGTTAATTGTGACTCATTGTTGGATTCTCATTATTAATTGTGACTCATTGTTTGATTCTCATTGTTAATTGTGACTCATTATTAATTATGACCCATTGTTGGATTCTCATTGTTAATTGTGACTCATTGATAGATTCTCATTGTTAATTATGACTTATTGTTAATTATGACCCATTCTCATTGTTAACCCGTCCGCTTGGTTCAATATATTCGCACCTCACAATCCGGAAGCCTCGGTTTCGCGAGTAAATTCTGAAACCGTCACTTTGGATCGAGATTGTAAAATACCTACGCGAGATAGCTTTCATGTTTAGAAGACAATAAGAAGCATTATTTTGTTCTCTTTCTGGTAAAAAGAAAAATACTTATGTTTGCATGAGAGGAAGAGAGAGATATATATTTTTTAAAATGTAAGGTCGCTCGGGACGTTTTCGGTCTTATGAAAGTATACCGCGATTCCGTGTTTTTGGATGTAATGTATTTATCCTAAACAACCAGGCGGGTTAATTGCGACCCATTGTTGGATTCTCATTGTTAATTGTGACTCAATGTTGGATTCTCAGTGTTAATTGTGACTCATTGTTAATTGTGACGAAACACTATTTATATCATCAGGCGTAATATTTTGACTAAGAAAGAATTATTAATATTCACCGAAAATGGGATACGAAAAGCGAACTGGATTTTTGAGGAGAATACTTCTTTAGCACCGTTGTGAAATGAAACTCAATGAAACGGGAACGAACGACACTTAAAAGAGACAAACACGTATATCTATAGGATTTAGCCCGCGAGAGAATGAAATAGCAATAAAATGTTTATTTATTTCACGGGTACTCGGTTCTAATATAATACCATTAAAAACAAAAACCAAACAAAATTTTTGAAAATACCCGCATGTAGTAGGACGGAGGAAACAGAGAGTCCGGAAAATAGTTACACAGCCGAGCTGTTGAACTCAAGAACGAGTTTTGGAAACGACTTATTTTCATGTGACAAATGTCAACTATGTACATTTATGAACTCGACTATGCAGCGGTACCCAGGGGCTCAATAATGCTGGTACCTCGGAGCATCTTTCATTGAAATACCGTTAGAACAAGAACAGCATTGGAACCCTACGTCTGCGCTCTTAGGATTGCAATCAGTTTTTTTTTTACCGTGAATACCGCGCAAGAATCACAACTGCTCACGTCTGGAGCCAGTGAGACTATGGCATCCCCAATTGGGGTATGTTGTGAGGCTGAAGGTAGTGGGGAGGGGAAGGAGGTGGGGAAGAGGAAGGTTGGGAAGTACCTGGCTATTCAGATCTGGTCACTAAACACGGCTACAGCCATTTTCAAGCAACGTTTCAATTCTGAATGGTGGTCTTACACCAGGGCGATACTGATAGTATCTTCCATTCTGGAACATGCCGCAAATACACTATACATTATTTTTAAAATGAATTAATTTTGAAATAACACAAATTAATCAAATAAAATTTATTTGCGCATGCTGGGTTCGAACCCGCGACCTCCGGATTGTGAGTCAAGAGTCTTACCCACTGGACTACGGAGGTCGTCAAAATACGTCAGTTTGTTAAGATAGGAGAATATCAAACGGACCGCTCGTTTCTACACAGGGTCGAGGGTTTTTTCCAGGTATTTTGAGGCTCCAGACCCAGTGGCGGATACATATGGAGGGATGCCCCCTGAATATAAGGAAATCTTTCTTCAATCATTTGCTCTACATGTCTAAACCATCTAAGCGTCCCTTTCTTAATCTCACTTATTCCGCCTGCATCAGCCTTGCATTCTTTTCATATTTTTCTCACACTATCATACATGGCTTTACCATACATACGCCGCAAGGATCTCAATTCTATAGCATTTAGTCCTTCTTCTGTCAGTTTCATGCTTCACTGCCACACATCAGGGTTGGTGCCAGCACTCCATTGTGTACTAATAGCTTCGCTTCTTTTGACAGTTTTTTGTGAGCGCCAACGGGGTTCAGTCCTCCATAAATGCGGAGTTACCTGCATTTACCCTTCTTTCAATATCTCTATCAGCCTTCCCATCTCTCGTAAACATACTTCCCGAATACACAAACTCATCCACTGTCATTTTTGGGTAACTATTACAAATTATCTTTGGAGATGCTATGTGAAGGGAAAGGAAATAGTGGAAGGAAAAAGGTATGACAGGTGGTTAGGACTCTCTGGGTTAGTATGTCCAGGAGAAATGGACGGATGAACCTTTCCCTCCCACTGCGATGCGAGTCAATGGGTCGAGAGATTCCTGCCGGAGAGGTTAAATGGTCTCCCTCAGTCAGTCCTTTCCAGCTCGCCACGCAGTACGTGGGCAAACGCATCCGCCGCTACCTTGAAAAACCACATCCCATGAACTCAGGAATTATATAGCAGAGGTGTTGTTTACCCACACTCGCCTCCTAAATTGAAACTTTTGTTTCATTCACATTCATGCGTCGTTTCATTTAAAGGTATCCTTAAACATGGCCCGACTCAAGTATTCGATTCCATTAATCGTGTAATGCAGTCCTACTGCTCCCTGTGGCCAGCCGAGTTTTAAATGTGCGGTCCGCCAATATTTTATTTATTTATTCAAGTGAAAACTCTTTAGCGCCATTGTGATTTGACAAATACATACATCTATATGTTTAGCTTGCGAGAGAATGAGATAGTATAGTTAGTCTCCTCTTTGTGCGGTGCTTCGTATTCTCCCCACTGTTGTCTACTTTTTAGTTTTCTTATATCTTTAGCGCCCTCCTTGAGTTTTTTCTCTATCCGCCACTGACCAGACCAGATGCATTATAATATGCGAGCCTTAGGTGTGTAAATAACCCCAGACCCTCTGAGATTAATACTCTCAGATTTGATTATGAAAATCTACTTGCGCGAACAAATATATATCATAATCGAAAACTACAGGGAAAATAACAGATTCACCAACCTTGTACGCAGTTTTTGTAGCTGGGGAGGCCTCCGTAAATTTGTCCACTTAAATTCCAGATTATTAATTCTTTGGTGACTTGAAACTTGCACAAGAGTTAGTTGTCAACAATATATAACTAGTTAGTTTTTCACAATGACAAGAAAATTTTCCATAAAACAGACGATGTCAGTTATTCACTTGTTTATGTACTATTTTTAAAAACAATTTCAGGTATCTCTGTTAAATCCAAAGAGTACCTAACTACCATTCTTGTGATATAAATATATTTATTTAAATTTTCGAACAAACAAAATAAACACATTGTAATGTCTAACCGCCAGAGCTGCCAAATTCAACCGTGGAGCGCATTTATGATTTATACAGGGTTAGGAATGTCTAATAGGTAAGATTTCCATTAAAACAAAAGGAAAAAACATCTTGATTTTACACTCTTCTTTCTTGGAGCTAAATTTTATGAAACACGCTATACGAGTTACGAGTATAGTGTGCCTAACCATCCAACAAAATATTACTACGCGTTGATGTCTCCAAAGTGATTACCTTCCTATTTTATTTTATTTATTAGGGAAAATCAACAGATATTTTACATTTTTAATAATAATATTAATAACACACGTAATATCCAACAAAAGATTTTCATATTATTAAAATTATAATTAAAAAGTAAGGATCCTATACCCGTAAGAAGTTAACAAAAATATAACCTTGAAAATTGTAAAAAAAATATAAACAACGTGAGCGCTTTAGACTGAAGTAAAACTTCACTAACTTATATCTCCCTCTCAACTTCCGTTCGCCTCACCCGACCGTTTGCCTCGCCCGATCACACTTTTCATAACGCTCTCGTCACGCATTTACTAGTGTACTCCCCAAGTCAAGCGTGCGTAAGGAAGTTTTACTTCAAAAACACAATATAAACTATAATATATTCTAATAATCTGCTTACTAAATTTCAAAACATAAAGTAGTTAGTCAGAAATTATCTTATCTTCAAAACGACGCGTCGGTGCCTCCTGCGATATTCAACCAAATTGACGCGATCGTTGTTGCTATAAATACAAGTATAATTCGTTTTACATACTATGTTGTTTATAAATACTCTTGAATGATCATGCCCAAAGAAAATTCTTCTTATACTGAAATTGTCAGCGTAAAATAAATTAACGTTTCGATTCTCATTGCTAATTTTTTTACGTTATCTCCACACTGAAAGCCCTGAGGAAAATAATTTCCCTCAGTGCCTATATGTCATCCTAGGGGATGCTGTGTGCAGGGTATTTTTAGGGTACATAAGTTCTGAACTCTTCAATGATCACGCCCAAAGAAAATTCTTCTTATACGCAAAATGTCAGCGTAAAATAAATTAGTGTTTCGATTCTCATTGCTACTCTTTTTACGTTACCTCCACACTAGAGGCCCTGAGGAAAATAATTTCCCTCAGTGCCTATATCATTTTAGGGGATGCTGTGTGGATGGTATTTTTAGGGAACGAAAGTAGAGGAAATTCTGACTGAACTCTTGAATGATCAATGATCACGCCCAAAGAAAATTCTTCTTATATTGAAATTGTCAGCGTAAAATAAATGAACGTTTCGATTCTCATTGCTATTTTTTTTACGTTAGCTCCGCACTAGAGGCCCTGAGGAAAATAATTTCCCTCAGTGCCTATGTCATCTTAGGGGATGCTGTGTGGATGATCTTTTTAGGGAACGGAAGTAGAGGAAGTTCTGAGAAGTAAAAAGGTATAAGGGGTGGGTAGGAATCTGGGGGTCAATTTGTCTAAGAGTGAAAGACGTATGAATCCATCCGTTCAACCGCGGTGCAAGGTAATGGGTTGAGAGAGACTAGCTTGAGGTCTCCCTCAACCTGACTCGTGAAGCAATAGGTGGTCAAAAGCATTGGCCACCAAGTCCTAGACAATCCTCACCGCATTAACTAGGGCACCCGTGCTAGGTCACCAAACGTAGCGAACCACTTGTGTTGACCTATGGCAGGGATGTTGGTTATCCAATAAATGGTTCCCCGGGCGGCGGTACACATATCCGCCTCCCAAATTGAAATTGCTGATTGTGACGAAACACTATTTATGTTATCTTTTAGAGAGAATGAGATAGCAAATAAATATTTATTTATATGGTTATTTATTTCACGGTTTCAATATAATACTATAAATCCATACTCCCACGCGAGTCTCCTTTAGTCTAGTGCAGGGTTTCCCAAACTGTGTTCCGCGGAACACTAGGGTTCCGCCGAACCTGAATAGGGGTTCCGCGACAGTTTGTCGGAAGAATTTCATTTATACTATACACATATTCATATTTCAACACCACTGAAATTATTCACAAAGAAATTATTTCTTATTTGTATAAATATTTTACAATAGTTCTTAAATTAGCTACTAACCTTTATGGAAGTTGAAAGAGCCGTTTACGCTGTTATTGCAGTAAATCTTAATTTTACATACGAAAAAAAATCTCTGTAAAATATTACTGTGCTGTGTAATACTGCAATAAGGGTCAATAATATCGCATCTGTGCGATGTGGAAACAACAACAACGGGATAACGGATCTGCATGTGTTTCACGAAATTTCAGTTCCCAAGTAACCCAACCATATTTTTTTCGAAATCGACTTAACTTGAAAGTAAAGAAATGTACAAATCAATCAGTCTTACTACATCCTTGTTAGCAATTATAAACGCGTAAATTTTGGTGTAAAAATTAAAAAAAAATACATTTTGGATTTCATACGTTCAATGTAATCATTTTGATTTTTTTCCTGTCTTTTTTTTATGTGAATTCCTGTCAAGAGTCCTAGCTGCCCCCGTCTGGGGCCAGTGAGACTATGGCATCCCCAATTAGGGTATATTGTGAGGCTGAGGCTACTGGGGAGGGGAAGAGGAAGGTGTGGAAATACCTGGCTATTCAGATCTGGTCACCAAACACGGCAAAAGCCATTTCAAGTAACGTTTCAATTCTGATTGGTGGTCAGGGCGATACTGAGAGTATCTTCCACTCTGGAACCTCATATATACTAAACATTATTTTATTTGAATTAATTATGAAATAACACAAATTAATCACATAAAATTTATTTGTGCACACCGGGATTCGACCTCGCGACCTTCGGATTGTGAGTCAAGAGCCTTATTAAGTATTTGAAAAGGTTTCCAGAGAATTTTAAGAATACGTACATAACTTGAAAACAACCCTTTTGCAATATTTTCCGAAAACTGATAAGGACGATTCCTGGGTTTGGAATCTATTTTCTATGATAACTAATTCAGTAGGCTTAAGCGCAAGTGAGTATGAAAATCTTATTCCTTTAATTAGTGACTGACTTCAAACAAAAATACAAAGATCAGCATTTAAAAGATTTCTGGGCGAGTTTGTCGGAAGCAAATTTATCAAAACACGCTATTATTGTTTTAATTCCGTTTTTTTAATTTAATTTTTTCTAATTCTAATTGTGCTGCAACCAAGCCAAAGTACAGGAACAGATTAGAATCCAACTTACCAATATTGTGCCTGATATCGAGCAATTCACGGACCAAAAATCGTCAAAGTCATTAGGTGCTTAATTTATTTCATTTCATTATGTTTATGTTTCTTTTTTATTTACTAAATAAATAATGTGTTTAATATCTTTTTTACTATAAGAAATTACACAACCTAAAAATAACCCTAAGGGTTCCGTTAAAATTTACGGGTTCGCTTAGTGTTCCATTGCAGAAAAAGTTTGGGAAACCCTGATATAGACTATAGACCAATAAACGCTGATTCTGAATATATAAGTTTAATTTAATGATATTAAACGAAGAGTTTTTAAAAAATTATTAAAAAGTCAATTTTTAATCGGGTCGTTAAAACACGCCGTCAAGTTGGCATTATTGAAATTCTAGTGGTGACGTCACTATTTGACGTGTCGTGACGTCACCGTAAAGTCATTGTGTGGGAATGTATGATATGACAAAAGCCATCGTATTAATTTATTCGTTAGTTTATAGAGGTTTAGTTGTTGTGCTTATTGAAACATTATTTAGGCCTAAATAATGTTTCAAAAATAAAGGTATCTTTTATTAGTTTCTCCATTATTGAAAATATTAAAAAACTACTGCACAAAAAATAGTAATGCTACTTCTAGGGAGAATACTTCGAACAACGAAATTCAAAATGGCGGCAGTTGTTCAGCTGATACCCCGATTCTATAGTAAGTTTTCAGGAGTGATGACGTTATGTGTGACACATATCTACCAGATCTGCCGGATCTGCCTTGGTGATGGACACTGCAACGATGTCCGAAACGTTGGCTAAAGAAGGAGGTAGCGCAACACGGCATAACACCCCAAAAACAAATAACGAAAATGCTTTTTTCCGTGAAAATCTTAAAACGTATCTAGTTAATGAATTTGTATAGGTACTTTATAAAATGTTGTAGCGAGGCAGCGAACAGCCATAAAATATAATTTTTGTTAGATTTTGCACGGTGGTATCACCATCTAGGTACGTGAAAACGCATTTTAATTTGCAAAACCATTCCGGTTTTAGTGCTCGCCCTCTCTACCTGCTTTACCCCAAAGCAAGAATAATATTAAACTTGTACAAATCATTGAAACACAAAGTTTCTGTTGTAAATACATTGTGACTTTTTTTTTTTACAGTGAATACCGCACAAGAATCTCAACTGCTCCCGTCTGGAGCCAGTGAGACTATGGCATCCCCAATTGGGGTATGTTGTGAGGCTGAAGGTAGCGGGGAGGGGAAGGAGGTGGGGAAGAGAAAGGTTGGGAAGTACCTGGCTATTCAGATCTGGTCACTAAACACGGCTAAAGCCATTTTCAAGCAACGTTTCAATTCTGAATGGTGGTCTTACACCAGGGCGATACTGATAGTATCTTCCACTCTGGAACATGCCGCAAATATACTATATATTATTTTAAATGAATTAATTGTGAAATAACACAAATTAATCAAATAAAATTTATTTGCGCATGCCGGGTTCGAACCCGCGACCTCCGGAATGTGAGTCAAGAGTCTTAGCCACTGGACTACGGAGGTGACTCGCGTTAATATCAAGAGCTATTATTTAAACACCTCCGCACATATTTAAACACTCATCCAGTTTTCAGACGTGGGCAAGGTCTGTAAACTGAGAGATCTGGATAAAACATATAAACAATATATTCACCAAACTGGTGACCCGATTGCCCATATTGGTGACCCACTATTGCCCATACTGGTGACCCCGACGTGATAATATATGAGAAGGTTGCGTATTCAGATCACGTCGGGGTGGGTCACCAATATTCACCAAACTGGTGACCCGATTACCCATATTGGTGACCTACTATTGCCCATAATGTAAAAAATATTTTGTAAACCTGTTGTACCCACTTGGGTTCATTCACAATTTTTTTTGCAGGAATTGAAAACCATTTTAGATAGCTCACATGAAAAACAATAAATAATGATCTTACGAAAAAATACTTAAGACAAAAAACATCAATTTCTCATATTTATTAATAACTTAATAAAAAGAATAATTTAATACGTCTTGTTTATTAATTAATACAAAAATAATTCAATTGTCTTATTTATTAATTTTAAATTAAAAAAATTATATATATCTTAGTTTTTTACATGAATATCCCTCTGATGACATCAATATTGTGTCACAATTTTGAATAAATAATAATTATAATTAAACATGTCAATTCTATGGAATTAAAAATAAATAAACGAATTTATTTGAATAAAATATGATAATAAAATTTAAAAATAATTAATTGAATTTAATACACAGAGAAAATATTTTCATGGACAGTTAATGAATTTGTATACGTACTTTATAAAATGTAAAAAAAATATTTTTTAAACATGTTGTACTTTACAGAAAAAATAATTCAATATGTCATGTTTGTTAATCACTTAACACAAAAAAAATAATAGGTATGTTATATTAATTAATCACTTAATAAAAAATAATTCAATATATCATGTTTATTTATCACTTAGCATAAAAAAAATCAATTTGTCGTATTAATTAATTACTTAATACAAAAAGGAATTCAATACGTCATGGTTATTAATCACTTAACACAAAAAAATAATTCAATACGAAATTTTTATTAATTACTTAACACAAAATATAATCCAATACGTCATGTTTACTAATAACACAAAAAATGATTCAATAGGTATGTTTAAAATTTTAACACAATAAACAACAACAACAAAATATTAATGATTGCAAAAATTTACATGAATATCCCTCTGATGACTTTAATACATGTCACCATTTTGAATAATAATAAAAACGTCAATACATAAAAAAAAAAAAAAATAATTATTATGAATTTACGGGAATAAAATATGATAATAATAATGAAAAATAATTAAATTAATGTATGTGTATAAACATATTTATGTCACTGGACTGTATTGTCCGTCCAACAGTCAACTAAATTATTGTCGTGGTATTGTCAATACAACAAAAGGTTAAAGGGAACAATTTAGAGATACGCTGGTAGACGCCTGTATATCGGAAGTAAGCTAAATTCATGTAAAGCCAATTTAGAGATACGCTGGTAGACGCCTGTATATTGGAAGTAAGCTAAATTCATGTAAAGCCACTTTAGAGATACGCTGGTAGACGCCTGTATATCGGAAGTAAGCTAAATTCATGTAAAGCCACTTTAGAGATACGCTGGTAGACGCCTGTATATCGGAAGTAAGCTAAATTCATGTAAAGCCAATTTAGAGATACGCTGGTAGACGCCTGTATATCGGAAGTAAGCTAAATTCATGTAAAGCCAATTTAGAGATACGCTGGTAGACGCCTGTATATCGGAAGTAAGCTAAATTCATGTAAAGCCAATTTAGAGATACGCTGGTAGACGCCTGTATATCGGAAGTAAGCTAAATTCATGTAAAGCCAATTTAGAGATACGCTGGTAGACGCCTGTATATCGGAAGTAAGCTAAATTCATGTAAAGCCAATTTAGAGATACGCTGGTAGACGCCTGTATATCGGAAGTAAGCTAAATTCATGTAAAGCCAATTTAGAGATACGCTGGTAGACGCCTGTATATCGGAAGTAAGCTAAATTCATGTAAAGCCAATTTAGAGATACGCTGGTAGACGCCTGTATATCGGAAGTAAGCTAAATTCATGTAAAGCCAATTTAGAGATACGCTGGTAGACGCCTGTATATCGGAAGTAAGCTAAAAAATGTCTTACTTTGGATGAAACTGAATAAAAAAATATTTTTCAAATAGAAATTCTTAAATTTTTATTGGAATAACTTTTGAAGAACACATAAACTCTTCTTCTGTATGGCATTGTAATTCTATCAATATTAATGAAACCATCAATATTAATCAAATCACCAATATTAATTGAAATGACGTCAATATTAATTAATCTATCAATATTTAACTATTACTTTAAATACATGTAGGATTACAAAAGATTTTTAAAATATTTATATTGAGGGATCAGTAGGATTTATAGGTTCAATTAGAAATGCCACAGAGCCGAACCCTCTGATATGAAAATATCTGGAGTCGGTGAATTATATTCCCATTTGGTCTCTAGTAGGTTGACATGTTGTTCTTGTATTGTTTTGTATTTATAATACTTATATAGTGCAATTGCATAGCGTGGATTCACTAGATGATCATTTGGGGAAGTGTATGAAAGGGTTTAGTTTTTCCTTTTTTTTTTTTTTTTTGGGGGGAAAATTTAATCCGGACATTTAAATCTGGTGCGAAATTTACAATAATTATTGCAAATTGCATATTTGGGCATGTCGGTTTGTACCGTATTAGTGCAAAAAAATAAAGAATCTAAAAACACAGAATATTAGATTCGTGGAAGACATGTTTTAGAGGAAAAGCCATTCCTAGTGGCATCTGAGCCTATGTGACTGGAAAATTACAGTTCCGGAGCGCAGCATAGTCTGCAAGACGAAGATTGTCAATCTCCGATAAGATGGTTTCTTCTCCCGAAGACATTGAATGTTTATTCTGAATTATTGTTGTCAAAATCATCGCTGGGATAATTTTGTTCGTCGGAAACATTCAGCATTGCAAATGTTTTGAGAGGAGGCAGATTTTGTAGGTCTTCATTATGCACGGGACAGAAAGTGTCTGATATTGATTGTTGGTGTTGTAAGACTCTTCCAGTTGACGACGTGGCACCAAAAAAGAGGCGGTTTCTCTTTTTTTGAGCCAATTTCCTTTTTAGCCGATTCCCTGAGGAATCTTTTGAAGTTGAAACATGTTTGAATTTGGTATCTTCCTCAAGATTGCACTTTTTGAACATCTTCAAGCAAGATTGCATGTTTTCTTTCTCCTTCAACATTTTCCAGTAAATGTATTGTTGCTTTTTCTTCTACATGGAAATCCAGTCGTTGATGGATGGTTCTCGAGTTCTGGTGTTGGGATCAAGTTCTGGGTGTCCATTTTGTTACTGCTGAAGCTGCTGTAATTGTTACTGCTGAAGCTGCTATTGCTGTGATTGCTACTGTTAAAGCTGCTATTGCTGAAGCTGCTGTAACTGCAATTGTTTTCGTTGTGATTGTTACTGTTCCTGCTGTTATTGTTTTCATTGATGCGGTTGTCGTTATTGTTATTTGTTGTTGTTGGGGAAGAATCGCGTTGTCTGGAAGTTGAAGGCAGCATCTCTGTGATGTTAGGATTCTGAAAAAAAAATTAAGGTTCGTTTATGGGTTTTTTTTTCATCACTTTTAATGACTTTTCAAAGGAATGATAAAATGCCACTTTGTCGAGTTATCAATTAACCGTACAAAACAGCTTAACAAACTTACTTACAGTGGCCAAAAGAAGAACGAACAATTTTTTAAATAGATAGTATATTTGTATGTACACAAATATGAACCAGCGAATGCAAAGTTTAGAATGTGTTTTTACAAAAAATTTGAACAAATCACAAAAATTTTAAGCTAATTTTCGAGTTTTGATAAGGAACGAGGAAAGGAGCGTAAGGAAAATTATGACGCAAATGTGAATGGTAGAAGAAGTCGGGGACGACCGAAAAAGAAATGGCACGTCCAAGTGTATCAGATACTTGAGTCGGGTCATGTCAAGAGCATGTATGAGACGATATATGAATGTGAACGAGGCAAGGAGTGTGTTCCAAGGCCGTTTTGCGGTCCGTCCTCTTTGCCTACCCCTCGTGTAATGCTGGAAGGGGGAACGGAAAGAAGATTGTTTTCAACTTCTACAAATTTAATGTAGTTTCATATTTTGGTATTAAAAAAACGTATTGAAAGTTTAGCAACATGCTGTGCATTTTGCTTATATTCCAGGCGTAGCTTTGATAATGAAAGATGCGCCTGGAATATAGGCAAAACGCACAGCATTTCATAAAGCCATTTTCTAAGACTCGAAAATTATTACTCACTCGCGCAGACCCGTGAAAAATTACGGGAAATTGTGCTAGTGATTCCAGTTAGTTAGTAAATAGCGCTTTCTTCAAAATGATAAAAAGCGCACACCCTTGAAAAATCACAAAATCGGACTAGATTACAGAAATACACTTTTGAAAAAAAAAATAGAATTAAAAAGTTTTCTGGTAGAAAAAATTAAGCACCCTCAAAGATAACACTGACAAAATATTTTCCTCATGGCCTCCCATTTGGAATAAATATTTTTAAAAAAGGTACAAAAATGCACACCGTTGTGCGTAAATGCCATTTGTAGTAGTATTGTTTGAAAGATGTTGGCGACACTTGCGGTTTCTTGATAATAATACTACATGCCTCATCTGCCTTGTTTCTATAATATCTACAGTGGTTCGTCATAATAAAAAAATATATTTTATAAAATGCGCTATTTAAAAATATGCTCACCATTTTGGTTTTTGTTCCGTTATTTTGTTGAACTTCCTAGTGGCATCGGAGCCTATGTGCCTGGTACAAGCACAGTTCCAGAGCGCAGCATAGTCTGCAAGACAAAGATTGTCAATCTCCGATAATATGGTTTCTTCTCCCGAAGACATTGAATGTTTATTCTGAATTATTGTTGTCAAAATCATCGCTGGAATAATTTTGTTCGTCGGAAACATTCAGCATTGCAAATATGTTTTGAGAGGAGGCAGATTTGGTAGGTATTCATTATGTACGGGACAGAAAGTGTCTGATGTTGATTGTTGGTGTTGTAAGACTCTTCCAGTAGACGACGTGGCACCAAAAAAGAGGCGGTTTCTCCTTTTTTGAGCCAATTTGCTTTTAAGTCGATTCCCTGAGGAATCTTTTGAAGTTGAAACATGTTTGAATTTGGTATCTTCCTCTAGATTGCACTTTTTGAACATTTTCAAGCAAGATTGCACGTTTTCTTGCTCCTTCAACATTTTCCAGTAAATGTATTGCTGCTTTTTCTTCGACTTGGGAATCCAGTCGTAGATGGATGGTTCTCGAGTTCTCGTGTTGGGGTCAAGTCCTGGGTGTCCATTTCGTCGTTATTGTAAATCTTACTGCTGAAGCTGCTATTGCTGTGATTGCTACTGTTAAAGCTGCTATTGCTGAAGCTGCTGTAACTGCAATCGTTTTCGCTGTGATTGTTACTGTTCCTGATGTTATTGTTTTCACTGCTGCTGTTGTCGTTATTGTTATTTGTTGTTGTTGGGGAAGAATCGCGTTGTCTGGAAGTTGAAGGCAGCATCTCTGTGATGTTAGGATTCTGAAAAAAATAAATGAAGGTTCGTTTAAGGGTTATTTTTTCAAAAAAATAGAATTAAAAAAGTTTTCTGGTAAAAAAAATTAAGCACCCTCAAAGATGACACTTACAAAATATTTTCCTCAGGGCCTCCCATATGGAATAAATGTTTTTAAAAAAGGTACAAAAATGCACACCGTTGTGCGTAGATGCCAATTGTAGTAGTTTTGGGTGAAAGATGTTGGCGACACTTGCGGTTTCTTGATATACTACGTGCCTCATCTGCCTTGTTTCTATAATATCTACAGTGGTTCGTCATAACAAAAAAATGTATTATATAAAATGCGCTATTTAAAAATATGCTCACCATTTTGGTTTTTGTTCCGTTATTTTTCTGAACTTCCTAGTGGCATCGGAGCCTATGTACCTGGTACAAGCACAGTTCCAGAGCGCAGCATAGTCTGCAAGACGAAGATTGTCAATCTTCGATAATATAGTTTCTTCTCCCGAAGACATTGAACGTTTATTCTGAATTATTGTTGTCAAAATCATCGCTGGAAAAATTTTATTCGTCGGAAACATTCAGCATTGCAAATGTTTTGAGAGGAAGCAGATTTGGTAGGTCTTCATTATGCACGGGACAGAAAGTGTCTGATGTTGGTGTTGGAAGAGTCTCCCAGTTGACTATGTGGCACCAAAAAAGAGGCGGTTTCCCTTTTTTTGAGCCAATTTCCTTTTTAGCCGATTCCTTGAGGAATCTTTTGATGTTGAAACATGTTTGAATTTGTTATTTTCCTCAAGATTGCACTTTTTGAACATCTTCAAGCAACATTGCATGTTTTCTTGCTCTTTCAACATTTTCCAGTAAATGTATTGTTGCTTTTTCTTCGACTTGGGAATCCAGTCGTAGATGGATGGTTCTCGAGTTCTCGTGTTGGGGTCAAGTCCTGGGTGTCCATTTCGTCGTTGCTGTAATTGTTACTGCTGAAGCTGCTATTTCTGTGATTGCTACTGTTAAAGCTGCCATTGCTAAAGCTGCTGTTACTGCAATTGTTTTCGCTGTGATTGTTTGTCCGACAATATGGTTTCTTCTCCCGAAGACATTGAATGTTTATTCTGAATTATTGTTGTCAAAATCATCGCTGGAAAAATTTTATTCGTCGGAAACATTCAGCATTGCAAATGTTTTGAGAGGAAGCAGATTTGGTAGGTCTTCATTATGCACAGGACAGAAAGTGTCTGATGTTGGTGTTGGAAGAGTCTCCCAGTTGACTATGTGGCACCAAAAAAGAGGCGGTTTCCCTTTTTTTGAGCCAATTTCCTTTTTAGCCGATTCCTTGAGGAATCTTTTGATGTTGAAACATGTTTGAATTTGTTATTTTCCTCAAGATTGCACTTTTTGAACATCTTCAAGCAACATTGCATGTTTTCTTGCTCTTTCAACATTTTCCAGTAAATGTATTGTTGCTTTTTCTTCGACTTGGGAATCCAGTCGTAGATGGATGGTTCTCGAGTTCTCGTGTTGGGGTCAAGTCCTGGGTGTCCATTTCGTCGTTGCTGTAATTGTTACTGCTGAAGCTGCTATTGCTACCTGTTAAAGCTGCTGTTGCTGAAGATGCTGTAACTGCAATTGTTTTCGCTGTGGTTTTTACTGTTCCTGCTGTTATTGTTTTCACTGCTGCTGTTGTCGTTATTGTTATTTGTTGTTGTTGGGGAAGAATCGCGTTGTCTGGAAGTTGAAGGCAGCATCTCTGTGATGTTAGGATTCTGAAAAAAAATTAAGGTTCGTTTATGGGTTATTTTTTTTCATCACTTTTAATGACTTTTCAAAGGGATGATGAAATGCCACTTTGTCGAGTTGTCAATTAACCGTACAAAACAGCTTAACAAACTTACTTACAGTGGCCAAAAGAAGAACTAACAATAGAAGGAACATTTTTTTAATACATAGATTATTTGTATGTATACAAATTTGAACCAGCGAATGCAAAGTTTAGAATGTGTTTTTACAAAAAATTTGAACAAATCATCAAATTTTGAAGCTAATTTTCTGGTTCTGTGAATGAACGAGGAAAGAAGCGTAAGGAGAATTATGACGCAGATGTGAATGGTAGAAGAAGTCGGGGACGACCGAAAAAGAAATGGCACGTCCAAGTGTATCAGATACTTGAGTCGGGCCATGTCAAGAGCATATATGAGACGATATATGAATGTGAACGAGGCAAGGAGTGTTTTCCAAGGCCGTTTTGCGGTCCGTCCTCTTTGCCTACCCCTCGTGTAATGTCGGAAGGGGGAACGGAAAGAAGATTGTTTTCAACATCTACAAATTTAATTAAAAAATGTATTGAAAGTTTAGCAACATGCTGTGCGTTTTGCTTATATTCCAGGCGCAGCTTTAATAATGTAAGTTGCGCCTGGCATATAGGCAAAACGCACAGCATTTCATAAAGTATTTTTTTAAGACTCGAAAATTATTACTCACTCGCGCAGACCCGTGAAAAATCACGGGAAATTATGCTCGTGATTCTAGTAAGTTAGTAAATAGCGCTTTCTTCAAAATGAAAAAAAGCGCAGACCCTTGAAAAATCACAAAATCTGACTGCATTACAGAAATAGACTTTTCAAAAACATAGAATTAAAAAAGTTTTCTTGTAAAAAAATTAAATTATTAATTGGTATTTCATAGCCCCTCTAAATTCTTGACAATCTCTTCTGAAAATTTTGAAAATAGCACTTAAAGTAAAAGCAAATTCGAGTTCATTGAAATTGCATTCAAACACTCACAGAAGTACAGCCAAAATTAGTTCTATTTGATGATAAGTATTAAAAATAAATATATATTAACTTCACATAGGAGGCCCTGAGAAAAGCGATTTCCCTCAGGCCCTATGTCATCTACAGGGATGCTGTGTTGAGGGTCTTTTGAGGAAGCCAGTGAGACATGGCGTATGTTGTGGGGTTGAAGGTAACGGGAAGGAAAAGTGATGATGGTTTTAAACCAGAGCGATACTGAGAGTATCTTTTACTCTGGAACGTGCCGAAAATATACCTTTTATTATTTTTTTAATGATTAAATTGTGAAATACGACAAATCCATCAAATAAAGTTTACTTGCGCATGCCGTGATTTGAATCCGCCACCTCCAGATTGCTAGACGAGAGCCTTACCCCTCGACTACGGAGCCGTAGATGTAGGAGGGAGGAAACACTGATCCCGACAAATTGCAGATTCATTATTCCTATTCTCTCCTCAACACAGCATCATCAAAGATGATATTGACAAAATATTTTCCTCAGGGCCTCACATATGGAATAAATGTTTTTTAAAAAGGTAAGAAAATGCACACCGTTGTGCGTAGATGTTATTTGTAGTAGTTATGGGTGAAAGATGTTGGCGACACTTGCGGTTTCTCGATGATAATACTACATGCCTCATCTGCCTTGTTTCTATAATATCTACAATGGTTCGTCATAATTAAAAAAATATATTATATAAAATGCGCTATTTAAAAATATGCTCACCATTTTGGTTTTTGTTCCGTTATTTTGCTGAACTTCAGTTCTTGATTTTCCGCGGAGTTTTTTGGAATAAAGGAATCAGTCTTTCACAAGAAGAAGGGCGAGGCCTTTGCCATCGGGAATCGACGGTTAGACAGCATCACAACCACGACTTCTATGGTGTAAACAATAGCTATGAGACTGTATATAACTTGCAAACACACAAATTCACAAATCGACACTAACCCTACCAGAAAAGCGCACACAAATCGGCAGTAGAATACCTCGCACATTATTATAAGGTTCAAATAAACGCTCTTAAATCTCAAGAAATCTTAAGAATTGTCCGTTGATAACTTTAAATATTGATTCACTAGTTAAATTAATTGTAGTCACTTTAACACTAAATGAGATAAACTGATCTTGTAGGCGTGTCTGCACGAAGTAAGTCCAATTCTACCTTAGTTCTCGTAAAATTGATTAAACGTTTGATAGAAGCGGTATTTTGAACAGATGTTCAATGTTTTTAATTTCACTGGTATATCTGAAGCCAAAGGATTGAATTATTTATTCGGTGCACTTTAAGTATAAATGTGACGAATTTTGACACTGTTTAAATCTTAGCAGTTAGTCTTTTCTGGACGGTTGACAGAATCACACTGACTTGAGTTAATACTGACTTACTAAATTTAGGCATCGCCTTTACTTAAGCGATTTTTTAATTAGGTAGGTACTTGGATTAACCCAGGGGATGATACAGGGGTGGTAAACCCGATTCCGTAAACTTTCGCTTTTTCAAAGTAGGTTGATTACCTGCCAGTGAGTCCTGTCCGTTTTTTTTGTTAAATATCTTTAAGGCCCGGCTTACCGCGTTTCTACCGATTTATTATATATTTTCCTAAGTTTTAAAGCTCTTAAAAAAAGATATGTTATTCTTGAAGATAATATTCATAAATTCCATATGGCGAAACGGCAATTGTACGAAATTCCCCCAATAGAAAAAAAATCGCAAAATATGCTTCTAAATTTATTAGAAACACGTTTTTTCAGTTATTTTACCAAGTCATATGTATGAAAAAATTCACAGTGTTTCTTTAAATGCTATTTTAGACAATACCCATGAGATTTTTGCTCTATTTAAACGAATCGTATTTTAATAAACATTTTCGCTTAAGTATGATCGTTTTTAATATTGGCGCTCCCTCTCAATATTGGTATCACCATATCTCTCCATCTTCTTATTTTTGAGTTACTGCACGTAACCGCCTGGAGTCAGTGAGACTATGACATCCCTAATTATTGGGGTATGTTGAAGTAAGGTAAACGGATTTGCAAGGAGAAGGAAGGTGAGGAATTACCTGGCTATTCAAATCTAGTCGCCAAACACAACTAAAGCCATTTCAAGCATTTTTTAAATTTTAAATGTTGGTCTTTCACAGGGCGATAATTATTACTGTTGACTGTCACAAATTTGACAACCTTTATTAGCTGAACGTTTAAGATATCTAGTTACGAATTATTTATTATTTTTTTATTCATGCTATTTCATATAATACAATCTAAAATAATACATAGTTTATTTGCGGCCCTTTTTAGAGTATAGATACTCTCAGTATCGCCCTGGTGAAAGACCACCATTCAGAATCAAAACCTTGTTACTTTTTCATGTGAATACATCACACGAGTCGTAGCTGCTCCCGTCTGGACCCAATGAGACTATGGCATCCCCAATTGGGGTATGTTATGAGACTGAAGGTAGTGGCGAGGGAAAGGAGGTGGGAAAGAGGAGGTTCTTGGCTATTCAGATCTGGTCACCAAACATAACTAAAGCCATTCAAGTAAAATTTCAATTCCGAATGGTTGTATTACACCAGGGCGATACTGAGAGCATTTTCCACTCTGAAACGTGACGCAAATGAACTACAGGTACATTATTTTTAAATTAATTCATTGTAAAATAACACAAATTAGTCAAGAGCCTTGCCCCTCGACCACGAAGGCCGGAATTAACCGTGTTTAGTGAGTAAAAATCTGAATATTCAGATACTACCCAACCTTCATATTTTCATAAACTTCCCCTTCTCACTCCCTACAGCCTTACAACATACCCCAATTGGGAATGCCATAATCGCACTGGTTCCAAAAAGAAAACTAAAAAAAAAAACTTATTCATCAACTTTTTATTAAATTCATAATCGACAACTTTAGGCCCCTGGGGCCATATTTGGGACCGTGGACCATCTCTTAACACACCTGAAAAAGAGTTTCACCTAACTGCAAACAAATTGTGACTAATTTCATTTACTGCAAGGCTTTATGAGAATTTCCAGGAATTATGGGATTTTGTTTAAATAAATAGGTTAATAATTACTGAGTTCATTGAAATGTACCTTTAACTGTGGTATTTTTAATGTCCTTTTCTGTTATCGTTCATAAGTAAATAGAGAAGACACATTGGACTTGTTTGTTTTAGCCCGTTGGTCGTTTTGCAATTCTACGAATGCAATCACATTAATGAACACGATTTTACCTGAGTCAGTGGAACTTGGCCCTGTCCCTACTATCTGAGACCAAGGGCGGCTGGTTGAACAGTGTGTTTGTGTGCAGCACTGGTAAATTATATCGTCTAAAATTACTTTATAATATCTTACCGAAAAATATAAAATCTATGAATTTCATTAAAAATATCACCTACCAATATAATTGCATAATATAATATGAATCAGGGAGAGCAAATTCTCAAAGTTCCGCGCGAATTTACCCTGTCCGGTGTGCAGGCCCATTGCAAGCGGAACGAATTATGTTTTTGTCATTGATATATATAAATAGATGAGACATTAAGCGAATAAATTGGTTCGACGGATTTGAAGGTAGTACCTCCAATTCTCTATTTCACGCATTTAGTGGACCAAAACCCATTGTGTCGTGTTGGTCATTTGAAATACATCTGGTAAGCGTATGTGTAAAAGGCGTTCGTGCAATGTATGGAACGGACTATTCAGACTGTTGAACGTTCAAGTCCTTACTACGCTGTGCCCTCAGTCTAAGGACACCTGCATTCTTGTACATTTTTGCAGGTATATTTACATGGCGGCTCGCGCTCGGTGTGGAGTCTATTGTAAGTCCCTTAAATGTTTCAATACCCGGCTTCAGAGCATTATATTTTATACATTTTACAAATATAAGACAAATAGTCCCGATAAACTACTTTTTAGTAGTTTGTCTAACGGGTTCTTTACATTAAAGATCTTATTATAGTGATTTAATAGTTACATTTTTACAATTTAAGATATAAAATTAAATAAAAAAATTTACAGAAATATACTTAGATACATTTTTACAATTATAGATATAAAATAAAATAAATTTTTTACAGAAATATACTTAGATAAAAGAAAAATTATGAAAACATGAATAACAATTTTAAAGTCTTTAGTTATTGTAAGCTAATACAAATTAGTTCTTACCGTAAGCCAAGTCTTCAGTAAGTTCGCCAATTGTTTGTTTTGGGTACAGTTTTTAATTTCAGCTGGAAGCATATTTAAACAACTGGGAATCATGTAATTTAACGTTCTTTGTCCATATTTATTTGTATGTTTAGGTACAATTAGTCTTTCATTTAAGTTAAAACGAGTATTATGGTTGTGTTCCAGCCTGTTTATATATAAAGGGTTATTTATGTGCTGAAACTCGTTCCAGAACTCGCGACCGCGAATGGCGCGATGTCATACTCGTAATTGAAACTTTGAATGCAATATTTTCCATCGCATTTTTTTTTCTTTTATAGTAATTTAGGTGAATATAAAGATTTTTCTAAAAAATATTTGTATTAAGCGTAACCAGTGATTTCGAAAGTTTACCAAAAATAGGCGCTGCAACAGTAAAAAATAACTAGGTTGATTAATATAATTGATGAACTTTGATGTCGTTGTATGCGGCCCTCTACTTGAAAAGTCTGTAAACCCCTGCTTTGCAATCGCATTCGTGCCAGTTCGGTAGATAACGGAAAGTGTCGAACTACCCCTCCCGCAGACCTGAGATGAACACGAATCTCGAATATATTTGTAAGGCATGACGCCTCTATTGTATATCTTTATGGTTTTTGTATCGAATATTCCAAACATCGCCAGCGCGCTACGCCGGCCATATGTATGAAAAATTAAGTTATTTTGGTGTGCCACCCGACGGCCTTTATCAAACAAACTTAAATTTGGATTTAAGGCCAAAATACTTAACCAATCTGAATAATTCTTTTTTTAATCAAAAGGTACAGCAAATACCTAAATTTAACATATATTTGCTTTTTTATTAATTGATGTTTTAAATTATAAAACGCAGATCATTAAGGAATACAATTTTTTCATAGGTAACTTTGACAATTTTGCCCTCGTGCTGTTTATACATTGTTTATAAATACTGTTTGTATCCTGTTTAAAATGAAATATAAAACTAACTGTGATGACCGTGGCCGGTTATCTACATTACCACCTGGACTCCGTTGTATGGATCCAGATCTTCTTGGGATGGTGATCTCCGTACAGGGTGAGGTTGCCAATAATAATAGTGGGTAGACTATTTATGTTTATTCCGAGATTGTGTACAGGTGTGCTTCGTAGGAAGCGTAAATGCAAAGAGGACGGTAGACAGCAATCACACCCTTTTATACGTTCCTCATGCTGTCTCACTCATACACGCATGTCTCTTTCATACCGCAAGACATACGTTCACCACATCCCTCCACACTTAAATCCGAAGACAGTTACACAACATGAACTGATAATTTTTTACAATACATAAAATATTCCAATATTTACAATGTAAGTAATTCATGTTGAGTCGAGAGCTGAGTGTTGCCTTCATTGACTCATCTGTGTGTTCGTGGTCGTAGTCGGTCCTTCCAATTTCCCGACGTTGACGCCACTGGATCACTGGGGCTGGAATGAGAAGGAGAAAAACCCATTAGACTGTCATCCAGGCCAAAGCTGGAGACATCGTATTCATCATACGACAGTCTCTTCGTCTCAGACGCGACATAAGGATTGCTGTGTTTCTTTTCCCATGACACACATAATTTAGACAACTGATCAAAATGCCTTTTCCAAAACATAATTTTACCATTTAAATTTACCTCAATTATACAAAGTTTTTTTCCTAATTGTTTATACACTTTCCCTGGTACCCATTTATCATTGTTTTGGTCTCTGAAATCTCTAACCATTACCTTTTGATTAATCGAAAAACCCCCCGATTCTTTATTATTTCTTTTATAATAATATTTTTGATTTTCCTGACATTTAGACATTTTAATTTTTGTTTCTTTCTTAATTCTATTATCCTTATCTCTCCCCCCTCTCGGTACAAAACTGTTTAAGTTTGACCTTAGTTTCCTTCCAAACATTACAACTGCAGGTTCTAAGCCAGTTGTACAGTGTGGTGCATTTCTGTAATCAATTAAAAAATTTCCTAATTTTTCCTCATAACCTGACTGAAACTTATTTCTTATCATCATTTTTTTTAAAAAATTTTTACACGTTCGAACCGCGTTTTCCGCTAGACCATTTGATTGTGGATGATTTACCGGAGTAGTTAAATGTTTGATGTTATTCATCTCACAAAACTCTTTGAAGTCCGCTGACATGAAAGCGGCTCCATTATCTGAAACTATTGTCTGTACACTCCCGAAATAACTAAATAAACCCTTTAATATTTTAATAGTGTTATACGAATTTGGAGACTTTACTTCTACACAGTCTAACCATTTTGAGGTTGAGTCAATAATTACAAGAAAATATTTATTTGCAATTGGGCCCGCATAATTAATATGCACCCTACTCCATATTTCTTCCGTTATAGGTAAATCTCTGTTATTTTTAAATAAACTTAGAATTTGAGTATCCAAGTCATTCTCTACGTGAACTGGTTCCTCATTCCCAATTAATTCTAATTGCACTTTACTTTTATTAAAACTACCCGCTTTCTCCGAAAAAACCTCCTGGAATTTTCGAATTTTTTTATTCACTTTACTTCTACCACTCTCAAATACACTATGAGAAAAAATTTCACTACCCTCCTGGGATGAAATTGATTGTAAATCACTTCTATCATCATCAAAACCACTATGAGAAAAAATTTCACTACCCTCCTGGGATGAAATTGATTGTAAATCACTTCTATCATTCTCAAAAACACTATGAGAAAAAATTTCACTACCCTCCTGGGCTGAAATTGATTGTTCATTTATTTCCCCATTATTTTTTTCTATTGGAACGATTTGTGACGCAAACTTACTATAGTTTACCGGAACTGAAATACCTTCCGATTGTAAACATCCCAATTCCGATTCAACCTTTGCTTTTAAAGCAAACGGTATATTTCTCGGATTGCCGAATTTCGGTTCCGCATTCTCTTTTAATTTCAAATGCCCTTTATATTTATTGAATTTACCCAGTTTCTCCGAAAAAACCTCCGGGAATTTCCGAATTAAATTATCAATTACACTAGTATTATTCTCAACCATATTGTGAGAAACATTTTCACTTCCCTCCTGGGATAAAGTAGATTGTAAGCCCGTAAATCCAATATTAAACTTTTTAATGAAATCACGCCCTAGAACCGTAATTGTTCCCTGTTTTACTACGCAAAATTCTAACATTTCCCTATAACCGTTAAAATCAACTGTTAATAAGATACAACCCAATAAATTTAACTTACAGTTAGCGTAACCCATTAAGGTTAAATCCTTTGGTTTTAACATCAAATGTTTGAAATGTTTAACATAATCTTCGTCCATTAAAATCGAAATTGCCGCCCCTGTGTCCAATAAACCGTTTAGTTCCACATTATTCACTAAAACTTTGCACAATATTGGTTCACAATATACTGCGTTTATCCGCAACATGTTTTTATGTTCCTGCGTATTTACGAACACTGAAGAAATGTTATTATATTTTAATCCGCGACATATCTTCCCAATATGCCCTTTCACTCTGCATTTATAACAAAACACGTCTTTAAATTTACAGTTTACTGAATCGTGATAATTCCCGCAATGTTTACACTTTGTTCGGTCCGCTGACCTCGCTCTGTACGATGTAACATTCTTGTCCGAAGTTCTAAAAAAATGTTTACCTACCGAATTTTGTTTTTGTGACAAATTGTTCGGTGTATTTTTAAATTTATTTACTAAATCAACACTTTCCGTTTTAATTTGCTTATTCATTACCTCGAATGAATCCATAGCAATAGCACATTCTATAACCTTTTTTAATGAAAAGTTTTCAGCCTCTACAAATAATTTCTCCTTAATACGCCCCACTCGAAGACCGGTGACAAAAACATCTTTTAAATTATATTCAAGTCTGTCCTCGAATTTGCAAAATCTAACGAGATTTCTTAACCGTGCTATATAATCATTAACCGATTCTGAACTTTTTTGTTTCGTAGCAAAAAAAATTTCGCGCTCTTTGAAAACATTTCGTTTGATACCTACATGATTCTCTAGTAATAACAATAAATTTTCGACCGTAATATCTGTAATTTTTTTAGGAAAACACAAATCAATCAATAAATCTATTGTCTCTGTGTGTAAATGAGATATTAAAACCGCTCTCTTTTTTTCTACCGAATTTAACTTGTCATCATTGACGAGGATGAACTGTTCGTATTGCAACACGAACGTCTCCAGTTTGTCCCTCAAATGACAAAACCTGGGCAGTTCTCCCCCTTCCATCTTCACACAGATACAATCAATAAATAGCAGAAAATTTTACAAACAGCACTCAACTCACGACTCTGTTGACTTGATGCTGCTGCTCCGATCTCGCCCTTCCGCGGACCGTCTCCTGGCTCCTGAACCCTGGTCGTCCTTCTAATGCCCCGGCACGCCTTCCGTGAGGTCTGCACCTGGTCTCTGATCTTCTCCTGAAGACCCGGACTTCTCCATCCACGCCTTACGTGTATGCTCCTCCAGGTTCTCGGCACTGAATAAACCTATCCAGCGCCTTGCTATTCCTCGGATGCCAATTTCTGCTGCTCTTGCTCTTCCTGAATGTGATCTGGCCTGATGCTGCCTGATCACCTATTGTCCACTGTAGCCTCAATCTCGGGATGTTTGCTGCCAAATGTGATTTTGGCTGCTGCGTAAATCTTCTTCCTTTATAGGCTGCGCCAAATGTGATTTTGGCTGCTTCTCGTTCCTTTATCGGCTGCGCCAAATGTGATGACCGTGGCCGGTTATCTACATTACCACCTGGACTCCGTTGTATGGATCCAGATCTTCTTGGGATGGTGATCTCCGTACAGGGTGAGGTTGCCAATAATAATAGTGGGTAGACTATTTATGTTTATTCCGAGATTGTGTACAGGTGTGCTTCGTAGGAAGCGTAAATGCAAAGAGGACGGTAGACAGCAATCACACCCTTTTATACGTTCCTCATGCTGTCTCACTCATACACGCATGTCTCTTTCATACCGAAAGACATACGTTCACCACACTAACTAACCAACCATCACGCCGTTTCCCCACAGGGGTAGGCAGAGAGGACGGACCGCCAAATAACTCGGTCTTGGCACACACTCTTTGCCTCACTCACATTCATACATCGTCTCATACATTCTCTTCTATTATTCCGACTTTCGACATGGCCCGACTCAAGTATCTTATTCACTTGCTCGTGCCATGTTTCCTCGGGCGTCCCTGACTTCTTCTACCATGCACATTTGCGTCGTATATTCTTCTTACACTACTTTCAAATTTATTTTAAATTAAATATTGTAAAAAAAAAGAGTTTTTTGGGTTGAAATTTAAGATTTATTTACGAAAAAATAGTGTTGTGTTTTTATTTTCTTAGTACCGAAAAATAAAAATTTTAATTAAAAAGCGATATGTAGAAGTTTTCGCACTTCGAAAACAGCTTAAAATAGATCTTCTCTCCAAATAAGATTAGTGGATTCATTTTTACCTAATGTTGCTCAGTAATCGTTATCTCATAGTTACGGATTATCAGTGAACCACCACGTTTTCAGGGCAGCGGCCGCCACTGTCTGAGACATAGACTGTATTCCATATTTTTGATGGGAAACCGATGCATTTGTCAACTCAGCCACTGAGCGGTCTTAATTAGTATTGTTTTGTTATAGCGGACACCTGGGAGATGAACGGAGTTAAGAATCCTTGAGAGACGGGTGTAATATTGTAGTTTTCAAATATTTTACTAGCTATATCTATATTTTATTTTGCTTATTATTATTTCTGTTATTTCACTAGTGTTTTTCAATAGTAGCATTTCCACATAGTAACAACAAAACCTTCATTTACATTGTGATCATTTTTGAATTGTGATCACAATTGATGTGATAACTTCTTGAGCACCGTTGTGATTTGAATCTCGATAAAACGAAAATTAGCGACACTAAAAACAGACAACATATATCTATATCTACAGGATTAAGTCTGCCAGTGAATAACTAACTAACTAACCATCACGCCGTTTCCCCACAGCGGTAGGCAGAGAGAACGCACCGCCAAATAACTCGATCTGGGCACACACTCCTTGCCTCGTTCACATTCGAATGAGGCATTATAATCGATCTCTGCTTTGTGCGGTGCTGCGTAGCCCTCCATTCTTGTCTACTTTAGTTTTCTGAAGGTTTCACTTCTACCGCGTGTGAAATGCACACTCTGATTTTTTTTTTATATTAGCTCTACCCTGGAGGCCATTAGGAGACTAACTTCTCTCAGGGCCTATGTCATCTTAGGGGATGATATATATGGAGGGTATTTTTAAGAACAGGGATGAGAAGAAGTTCTGAAAAGGAAAAAGATATGAGTCGTGGGTAGGAATCTGGGGGTCGGTGTGTCCAAGAGTGACGGACGTATGAATCCGTCCCTCCAGCGGTTCAAGGTAATGGGTTGAGAGAATCCGGCTGGAGAGTTCAAATGGTCTCTCTCAATCAGTCACTTAGTATCTGGAAACATAGAAAGTTGACAGATGCATCCGTCGCCAAGACCTAGACCAATCTTACCCCATTTATCTGGCACCCCTGCAAAGTCACTAAGTAAATGACTTGTTGCAAGGGTGTTAATTATCGAATAAATGGTTCCTGCGGCAGCGGTACCCATACCCGCCTCCCAAAATATTTCGAACAATAAATAAATAAATTCATTTAGGTCCTTTTTGTTATGCAAACAAACTAATATACAATAAAAGAAAGTATATTCCGTGTTTGCAGATTTGATTTAAAATCAATGATGCCAAATGACGTAACATCTTTTGGCTCAAAAAAACATATCAAAATTACGCGCTCTGTCTCTCTTTTACTGCCTGGCATCGTATATTGCAAAGTAAATACAAATTACTGGCCGATATATACAGGGTGTCCGGGGGTAAAGTGCATTAACTTCGGGAGGTGATTCTACATGATAGTGTAAGTAAAAAAGATAAATAACTTTTTTCGAAATTCTAACTTTTAGGGGTAGTTTTGTGGTAAAAACGTAAAATTTGACCGGCGTGCGCGGCCAGCTTTATTATTTTCCGCTGTTACGATACGGGCCAGTCACCACCATTTATTGTTGCTACGATAGTGCCCGGCAGGGTCCCGGCAAGTAAGATCGTACCTCACACTAAGGATTTTTAGTAGGTAGATCTTTTTGTATAAGAAAAAAAAAGTTGGAATTTCGAAAAAAGTTATTTATCTTTTTTACTCCTACCATCGTATAGAATCACCTCCCGAAGTTAATGCACTTTACTCCCGGACACCCTGTATTTTTTTTTAGGCTGACTCAGGTAAAATGGGGTTCATTAATGTGATTGCATTCGTAGAATTGCAAAACGACCAACGGGCTAAAACAAACAAGTCCTTTGTGTCTTCTCTATTTACTTATGAACGATAACAGAAAAGGACATTAAAAATACCACAGTTAAAGGTACATTTCAATGAACTCAGTAATTATTAACCTATTTATTTAAACAAAATCCCATAATTCCTGGAAATTCCCATAAAGCCTTGCAGTAAATGAAATTAGTCACAATTTGTTTGCAGTTAGGTGAAACTCTTTTTCAGGTGTGTTAAGAGATGGTCCACGGTCCCAAATATGGCCCCAGGGGCCTAAAGTTGTCGATTATGAATTTAATAAAAAGTTGATGAATAAGTTTTTTTTTTTTAGTTTTCTTTTTGGAACCAGTGCGATTATGGCATTCCCAATTGGGGTATGTTGTAAGGCTGTAGGGAGTGAGAAGGGGAAGTTTATGAAAATATGAAGGTTGGGAAGTATCTGAATATTTAGATTTTTACTCACTAAACACGGTTAATTCCGGCCTTCGTGGTCGAGGGGCAAGGCTCTTGACTAATTTGTGTTATTTTACAATGAATTAATTTAAAAATAATGTACCTGTAGTTCATTTGCGTCACGTTTCAGAGTGGAAAATGCTCTCAGTATCGCCCTGGTGTAATACAACCATTCGGAATTGAAATTTTACTTGAATGGCTTTAGTTATGTTTGGTGACCAGATCTGAATAGCCAAGAACCTCCTCTTTCCCACCTCCTTTCCCTCGCCACTACCTTCAGTCTCATAACATACCCCAATTGGGGATGCCATAGTCTCATTGGGTCCAGACGGGAGCAGCTACGACTCGTGTGATGTATTCATATGAAAAAGTAACAAAGTTTTGATTCTGAATGGTGGTCTTTCACCAGGGCGATACTGAGAGTATCTATACTCTAAAAAGGGCCGCAAATAAACTATGTATTATTTTAGATTGTATTATATGAAATAGCATGAATAAAAAAATAACAAATAATTCGTAACTAGATATCTTAAACGTTCAGCTAATAAAGGTTGTCAAATTCGTGACAGTCAACAGTAATAATTATCGCCCTGTGAAAGACCAACATTCAAAATTTAAAAAATGCTTGAAATGGCTTTAGTTGTGTTTAACAACCAGATCTGAATAGCCAGGTAATTCCTCACCTTCCCTTCTCATCCCTTCTCCTTTCTTCAACATACCCCAATAATTGGGGATAGTCTCACTAATTCCAGGCAGTTAGGAGAAGTAGAGACTCTTGTAGGGCACTCAAGGCGCGGTATACCCGCTCAAAAAGAAGAAGATGGAGATATATGGTAATACAAATGTTAGAGAGGGAGAGCTAATATTAAAAACGATAATATTTAAGTGAAAATGTTAAATAAAAAACAACTCGTTTAAAATAGAGTAAAAATCTCGTGGGTATTGTCTAAAACAGCATTTAAAGAAACGCTGTGAATTTTTTCATGCATATAACTTGTAAAATAACTGAAACCTGGAGCATAGGTTGTTTGCGATTTTTTTTCTATCAAGGGAATTTCATATAATTGCCGTTGGTAATTTATGAATATTATCTTTAAGAATAACGTATCTTTTTTTAAAAGCTTTAAAACTAAAAATATGTAACAAATCGGTAGAAACTCTGGAGGTCGGGACTTAAATTATAAAAAAACAGATATAACGCACTGGCAGGTAACGCACTGTTTTCACTACTTTGAAAAAGAGAAAGTTTACGGAATCGGGTTTACCACCCCTGTGTCATCCCCTGAGTTAATCCAAGTACATACCTAATTAAAAATCGCTTAAGTAAAGGCGATGCCTAGATTTAGTCAGTAACTATTAACTCAAGTCAGTGTGATTCTGTCAACCGTCCAGAAAAGACTAACTGCTAAGATTTAAAAAGTGTAAACATATTTCTATAAGAATTACATAAGTTACAGAATTACAAAATCAAAAATTCGTCACATTTATACTCAAAGTGCATCGAACAAACAATCCTTTGGCTTCAGACATACTAGTGAAATTAATAACATTGTTCATCTGTTCTATCAAATGTTTAAACAATTTTACGAGAACTAAGGTAGAACTGGAGTTTTTTATTTTTATTTTATTTTATTTGTTTATCTATACATATAAAGTATGTTTACATTACATTATTCGATGCCTGTCTCACTAGGGTATACCTGTGTTGAGACAGGCGTAGAGGTACATAAATGAGTATCATACATAAGAATAATTAATTATAACATAAGAATATTTAAGGTAAGATACATACTGATTTATACATTTCAAACAGAAAGATGATTTAAATTGAGGGTAAATACCATAACGAGAGCATTATATAGGTGAAGGAAGAGATGAATAAAGTAGTTAATCCTGTCGAATCTATATAGGGAGTTATATTATACATAAAGGATTTTGCTATTTTAATTTCTTTAATAAGGGTAAGGACATTCGTGAGATGGTAATTCTGTCTATTTGTAATCTATTTTACAGATGTTAGCAGTAGTGTGACGTCCAATACATATAATCCATTTCTTTATATCTTGTTTAAATTTGGTCATTGATTCGGTTTGTCTAATCGTAGCTGGTAGTGTATTGTGAAGTTTGCAGGCTATGTATTTAAAGTGTTTTTGTCCAAAGGTGGTTTTAGAAAAGGGAGTTTGGAGAAGTTCTTTATTTTTGGCTCGGGTATTGTGTATCATTTGTGTTGGTTTGTATAGGATTTTGTTGTTTTTATGTAAATAAACTAAGATGGATTTTGCGTAGAGCTGTTTAATGTCCATAACGTTGAAAGTATTGAAGATCGTATCGGTGCTGGTAGTGAGAGGAAGTTTAAGAATTATTTTTATTATTAGTTTTTGTGCTTTAATGATGGGGTCGAGGGCATTAGAATAAGTGTTACCCCAAGCTAAAATTCCGTATTCGATGTGAGATTGACACAGTGAGTAATACACTGTTTTTAAAAGTTGTAAGTTAAGGAAATTGCGCGTTTGTTTGAAAAAGTATATAGATTTGCGGATTTTGTTTGTAGTGTTAAGTATATGTTGCTTCCAATTTAGGTGTGTATCAAAGGTTAATCCTAAATATTTGATAGTTGTTACTTGTTCTAGGCATGGACAGTTGCAATTCCGGTTCAGCGATGAGTTATTACATTCGTGTATTTTTAATTTTGGGTGTAGGTTTGGTTTTGTAATATTGGTGAGACTAGACAGTAAGTATTTTGTTTTCTGTACATTCAGAGTTAATGTGTTCGAGTCAAGCCAATATTTAACCTTTTGAATTCCTATCTCCGCTTTGGAATATACGGTAGGCCAATCTTTTGCTTGAAATAGTAGTACAGTATCGTCGGCGGCGAAACTGACAATAGTGGCATCGATATCCAGGTTACACAACTCGTTAATGTATATTAGGAAGAGCGTTGGACCTATAACACTGCCTTGTGGGACACCGTAACTAATAGGTAAATTCTGACTCTTTGTAGCTCTGAGTTTAACGCATTGGGATCTGTCAGATAAGAAACTGGAGAGGAGGCTTAATTCATTATTCCTAATACCTATGTTGAACATTTTGCGTTCTAATTTGATGTGTGATATTGTGTCAAACGCTTTACACAGGTCGAGAAATACTGATAGACATTTCGAGCCTTTATCAAGGTGGCCAGAGATATGGTCAGTGACGGTGGCTATGGCATCGTTAGTACTTTTATGGTTTCTGAAGCCAAATTGCCGTGGCGATAGTAGGTTGTTGGTTTCTAGGTATTCCATAAGACTATTATTAACGATCTTTTCAAATACTTTAGACAGGGAATTGAGTAACGTAATAGAACGGTAATTACTAATATCAAGTTTGGAGCCTGTTTTGAAAATAGGGATAATAAGACCTTGTTTTAGAATGGCGGGAAATAATCCTTGGCGAATGCTAATATTCAGCAGATGAGTTAATGGTTGTATTATAACCGGGGCAATTTTTTTAAGAACACTGTTGGATATTTCGTCAATGCCGGTGGATGAAGAGTTTTTTAAAGAGTTTATTACCGTAGAAACTTCTTTCTCTGTAACCGTTTTGAGAACAAATCGGGTTGGGAATTCATCATTGGAAGGGTGGACGCTAGGGCCAAGCATATGGTTGCTTGATTGGATTTTTGTTGCTAGTTCTGGACCTATATTTGCAAAATAACTGTTTATATGATTGACAATTGTGTTGGGGTTCGATGTGAAGTCTACAGTGATATCATTGATATTGAGAGAGTTTAAGGCGTCGGTGGCTTTATTTGAATTGGTAGCTTCCTTGAGGACTTTCCATATTTTTTTAGGATCGTTGTTGCATTCGGAAATTTTTTTATTGTAGTATAGATTTTTGGCTTTCCTAATGACTTGTGTGCAAATATTTCGGTATCTTTTGTAGAAATTATGAAGTGTAATATCATATGGATTCGTGGCACATTTTTTATGTATGGAATTGCGTTTCCGAATGCAGTTGATGATAGTGTGGTTTATCCATGGTTTGAGAGGTTTGATAGCTCTAGGAATGGTTTTTGTGGTGTACACTTTGTGTACACACGCCCATAATATCGGTTTATCTTATTTAGTGTAAAGGTGATTACAATTAATTTAACTAGTGAATCAATATTTTCTTAAGTTATCAACAGACAATTTCCTTAAGATTTAAGAGCGTTTATTTGAGCCTTATAATAATGTGTGAGGTATTCTACTGCCAATTCGTGTGCGCTTTTCTGATAGCGTTAGTTTCGTTTTGTCTATTTATGTGTACGAATTTTATATACGGTCTCATAGCTATCGTTTACGCCATAGAAGTAGTCGTTGTGATGCTGTCTAACCGTCGATTCCCCATGGCAAAGGCCTCACCCTTCTTCTTGTGAAAGACTGATTCCTATTTATTCTAAAAAACCCCGTGAAAAATTAAGAACTGATCTTCAGCAATACATGGCATGTAGTATTATTATCGAGAAACCGCAAGTGTCGCCAATATCTTTCACTCATAACAACTACAAATGGCATCTACGCACAACGCTGTGCATTTTTTAAAAACATTTATTCCATATGAGAGGCCCTGAGGAAAATATTTTGTCAATGTCATCTTTGAGGTTGCTGTGTTGAGGGTATTTTCGCGGATAGGAAGGAGCAAACTTGCGTCTTGCCGGCCTCAATGTTTCCACCCTCCTGAGGCTCTCGATCCGGAGGTGGTGGGTTTAAATTTTATTGGAATGATTTATCTTATTTCAGAAGTGTATTTCTGTAATGTAGTCAGATTTTGTGATTTTTCAAGGGTCTGCGCTTTTTTTTCATTTCGAAGAAAGCGCTATTTACTAACTAACTAGAATCACTAGCATAAGTGTAAGTAATAATTTTTGAGTCTTAGAAAATGGCTTTTCCGAAATGCTGTGCGTTTTGCCTATGTGCCAGGCGCAATGCAGCGCACAGCATGTTGCTAAACTTTCAATACAATTTTTTAAATATAAAAATATGAATCTACATTAAATTTGTAGATGTTGAAAACAATCTTCTTTCCGTTCCCCCCTTACGACATTACACGAGGGGTAGGCAGAGAGGACGGACCGCCAAACAACTCGGTCTTGACACACACTCCTTGCCTCATTCTCATTCATACATCGTTTCATACATGCTCTTAACATGACCCGATTCAAGTATCTGATACTCTTGGACGTGTCATGTCTTTTTCGGTCGTCCCCGACTTTTTCTACCATTCACACCTGCGTCATAATTCTCCTTACACTCCTTTCCTCGTTCATTCGCTCTACATGTCCAACCAACTGAGTGTCCCTTTCTTAATCTTACTCTTTACACTTACTTACTACACATAAGCTCAGGGATCCCATTTCAATCTACTTTCATCATTTCTCTGCCAGTTCCATGCCTCACTGACATAAATTCTAATTGCTGTTATTACATATAGGCCAGTTGCTTCACAAAACTGAAATATTCACAGAACTTGAATAGAACTTACACAGAACTCGAAAATTAGCTTCAAAATTTGATGATTTGTTCAAATATTTTATAAAAACTCAATCTAAAATTTGCATTCGCTGGTTCAAATTTGTTTACATACAAATCTATCTATTTAAAAAATAGTTTGTTCTTTCGCTAGTTCTTCTTTTGGTCACTGTTAACTTAAATTTGTTAAGCTATTTTGTACGGTTAATTGACAACTCAACAAAGTGGCATTTCATCATCCCTTTGAAAAGTCATTAAAAGTGATGAAAAAAATCCATAAACTAACCTCAATTTTTTTTTCAGAATCCTAACATCGCAGAGATGCTGCCCTCAACTTTCAGACAACGTGATTCTTACCCAACAACAACAAATAACGATAACAGCAGCAGTGAAAACAATAACAGCAGGAATAGTAACAATCACAGCGAAAACAATTGCAGTTACAGTAGCTTCAGCTTCAGCAGTAACAATTTCAGCAACGACGAAATGGACACCCAGGACTTGACCCCAACACCCGAAACGAGAACTCGAGAACCGTCCATCTACGACTGGATTCCCAAGTCGAAGAAAAAGCAGCAATACATTTACTGGAAAATGTTAAAGGAACAAGAAAACATGCAATCTTTATTTATTTATTTATTTATTTAATTTCAACGGTATACATATACCATAAGAACTGATTACATGTCACAAAATGAAAAATAGTAATATAGAAATAATAAAAAAAAATTGTTTAACAAATGATTGTGGCATTTGAATTAGAAATGACACCAGAGAGACAATTACGTACAAAAATCTATAGTACAAATAGAATTAATAATGACTAAAAAGATTTGATAGCATAGCCCTCTTGTACCTACTTTCCGTGCAGTTAAATAGATCTGCAATATCTGCATATCTATTAGTAACATCATGTAACCTAGGTAAAAGGGAGTGTTTAGTATACTCAGTCTTATTATTGTTACATTTAAACAGGATTTTAGATCGAGTAGTTCTCGTGGGAATATGAAATTCAATGAGCTTAGTTAAATCAGGACTGTCTATGCTACCATTTACAATTTTGAACATAAATATTAAGTCGGATATAATTCTTCGATCTGAGAGTTTTAATAAATTTAATTCTATCAGCAAGTAATTGTAGTTAATGTTTTCAATGGGAATACCGAGTTTAAAATTAATATGTCTTAGAAATTTATGTTGAATTTTTTCGATTGAATCTGAATGAATTTTAAAATGGGGGGACCAGATCGAGGAGTTATATTCGACTTGACTACGTACTAAGGATGTATACAAAATTTTTAGTGTTGAAATATTCCTAAAACCTCTGGAATTTCGAAGAATGAAGCCAAGCATTTTCATTCCTTTATTACCGATTGTGTTTATATGGGATATAAAGTTTAATTTAGAGTCAAAAATTATGCCCAGGTCGTTAATTTCTTCGACAGAGGTAAGGGTAGAGTTATTGAGTACATACGGATGAATAATTGGTTGGCTTATTCTGTAAAATCTTATTGCATGACACTTATTTATGTTCAGAAAAAGTTTGTTAACAGAACACCAATTAATTAACTTGTGTAAATTATTCTGTAGACAGAGACAATCTTCAACAGTTTTAATTATTTTAAATATTTTCAAATCATCTGCAAAAAGCAACACATTTACATCTTTATCAAATATATCAACAATATCGTTTATAAACAGAAGAAACAAAATTGGGCCTAAATGAGACCCTTGTGGTACACCACTGGTAGCTATAAATTGATTGGAAAGGAACAAATTTATTTTAACAAGTAGTACTCTGTCAGATAGATAGCTTGCAAACCAGTCTAAAAGTTTTCCATCAATACCTAGCTTCCGTAACTTAGCCAGTAGAATTTTATGGCAAACTTTGTCGAAGGCCTTGATGAAATCCGTATAAATAGAATCGACTTGAGTTTTGTTAGCTAATGCGTTTGATATATAGTTTTCATATAACGAAAGATTTGTTAGAGTTGATCTGCCCGACAAAAATCCGTGTTGATTTGGAACAATGAGATGGTTAATACATGGGGAAATTTGATCAAGCAATAGTTTTTCAAAGAGTTTTGGGATTACAGATAGCTTACATATTGGTCTATAGTTAGTGATATCACTTTTATCACCTTTTTTTAATATAGGTGTTAGATAACAACGTTTCCAAATGTCAGGGAAGCATCCTGTGTTGAGGGATTGATTAAACAATAAACAAATTGGCTCAGCCAGTGAAGCAATGCAATTAATAAGTATATTGGGATGCACATTGTCAGGTCCGGCCTTCTTGTTTTTGTCTAGAGATTTAATTTTAGTTATAACGTCGTTTATATTGATGTGAACAGCAGGGATATGTATGCTCTCATTAAGGGAAGGAGGTGGTACATAATTGTCTGGGATATTTTCGTCATAGACACTTTTGAAATAATCAGCAAAATAGTTAACCTTCACTTTCATATCAGTGCTAATCTTTTCTTTGAAGTGCATTGAGATGGGTAAACCTTGTTTGTTTTTTCTAAGAGAGTTAACATGTGTGAAAAAGTTTTGTGTATTAGAGGGAATAGATTTTTCGATATCATTTATGTAATTAAAATACGATATTTTTGACAGTTTTTTACATTGAGTTCTGTAGTTGGGAAATATTTTATAGTCGTTAAGGGAGTTGGATTCTTTGAAGTTTTTGTGTGCAATTTTTTTACAGATAACTAGGTTAATTAGCTCACGGCTGAACCATTTCGGGAACTTTGCTTCTTTGAAGTGTGAAAGTGGTACATAGTTTTCAATGGCCCTGTTAATAATTGTGTAAAAAATTTCAAGATTATAGTTAATATCATTGTTGTGGTGAAGACAGGACCAGTCTTCATTTGCAAGATATTGGTTCATATTAGGATAGTCAGCTTTGGAGAAATTATAAGTAAGGTTAGGCAGAATAGTTGTGTTGTCTGGTGAGTTATTCGTCGTGATGGTTATGCTTAGAGCGGGGTGGTGACAGTCTAGGGGGAGGAGCTCATCAACCGATTTAACAATATGAATTGAGAGATCACTACAGAATACCAGATCCAGAAGTCGATTATATTTATTATAGACTTGATTGACTTGATGTAGAGAGAGTAAGTTCGTCATATCTATTATTTCGCGTGCATTTTCTGGCAGGTTTAAGTTGTTAGAAGAGTTTTTATTCATCCAATCAATGCTAGGGGTATTGTAGTCACCAAATAAAATTGTTCTGGCATCAGGGTATTTATTTTTGAAGGTTTCGAGGTCATCAATATGGTTTCTGTAGACTGTGATGTTGGATCCTGGAGGAATGTAGACACATCCTAATAGAATTTTATTTGATTTAGATTTTAGTAATACGAATACCTGTTCCACGTCTTGATGTTTGCAAATTAATCTAGTGGTCGACAGTGATTTATTAACGGATATCAGAACTCCTCCTCCTCTGGTTTTATTGCTGGTGGCTGGATTTCTGTCAAGGCGGTAGGTGTTGTAAGATGTAAATCCAAGTTCCTCTGTATGAATATCAGGATCAAGCCAGGTTTCAGTAAGAAGAAATACATCGATGTTTTGAAGTAATGGAATAGTTGTTTGCAACTTTAAGAGTTTGGTGCGGCAGCCCCGGATGTTTTGGCCATATCCATTGATGTCTTTGAGTTTTTTGGAGTTGACTTAACTATTGTCGGCTTACTGTTGATATATTTAATAGTTAGCCCAACTTCACCTCCCTGGATCCGACTTTCCATGGTTTGACGTAGGTCCAACAAGTGTTTTCTTTGATTTGGTGTTTGGTCGGAAAAAATTTTCACTGGGGAGTTGTTCAGGTAATAGTTTTTTTTTCGGAGGATAGTCATTGCTTCAGTCGAGTTTCTTAAGATGACTTTAATGGGCCTTGATTTGTCAGGCCTCACTGCTCCAAGACGAAAAGTGTTGATGGAATTTGGATCAATGTTGTTGTCTATTTTCTTTAGAATAGTTGTGATTTGTAGATTGTCATCCTCAATTTTTTCAATTTGGTTTAGTTTAGTGCTTTCAGGAACGTTTATAATAATAAGATTATTTGCCCTAATCTTTCTTTCTTCAAGCTCATCGGCCGCTTCACATGTAGATTCTAATGAGTTGGGTTTGGAGGTTAATGTTTTGGTTGCTGTTAGCTCACCCTCGAGTGCTGCCATTTTTGCAGCCATTTGTGCAATAGTTCCAAGAATAGCGTTGGTTCTTGGAATAATTTTAGCAATTTGATCCTTGTTTAGTTTGCTACTTGGGTCTATTATTAATTCAGTAAGAGCCTCAACGGCATCTCTCGCCAGACTGATGAATCCCTGTGAGTCCATTTTATTAACTTAGAAAAAAAAAAAAAAAAAAATTTTTTTTTGGAAAAAAATGGAGATGGTTTATCCTGATTCTAAGGTGAAGTGACTTGAGTTACTAGCTACAGTCGGCCGTGTCGCGCGGTAGTAACTTGGGTGACAATATTACTTATTGTTTTGACTTTTAATAATATTGATAATGCTCACTCAGTTAGATATTAGAATTCTGCAGATTTGCACTACAACTTCCTTAGACTTGCAGTCACTCAGTGGCTCGTTTAATTATTAGTTACACTGACTAAAACAACTATAGAATGTTAATTAAAATTGAGCGCAAAATTGAACGTGCTCTCTGTGTCAATATAGGTACTGTACTTGAAGATGTTCAAAAAGTGCAATCTTGAGGAAGATACTGAATTCAAAAATGCTTCAACCTCAAAAGATTCCACAGGGAATCTGCTAAAAAAGAAATTGGCTCAAAAAAAGAGAAACCGCCTCTTTTTTGGTGCCACGTCGTCAACTGGAAGAGTCTCTCAGCATCAACAACCAACATCATCAACTTTCTGTCCTGTGCATAATGAAGACCTACCAAATCTGCCTCCTCTCAAAACATTTACAATGCTGAATGTTTCCGACGAACAAAGTTATTCCGTCGATGGTTTTGGCAACAACAATTTAGAATAAACATTTTATGTCTTCTGGAGAAGAAATCATCTTATCAGAGATTGACAATCTTCGTCTTGCAGACTATGCTGCGCTCTGGAACTGTGCTTGTACCAGTCACATAGGCTCCGATGCCACTAGGAATGGCTTTTTCCTCTAAAACACGTCTTTCACGAATCTAACATTCTGTTTTTTTAGATTCTTTATTATTTTGCACTAATACAGTCCGAACCGACATGTCTAAATGTGCAATTTTAAATAATTATTGTTTAAAAATAGTTGATATTGATAGTTTACGTAATATTGATAGTTTAATTAATATTAGGATTGTTATTAATATTTGGTTTTAATTAACTTTTGTAGTTTTAATTAATATTGATAGTTTAATTAATATGAATAATTTAAATAATATTGCTGGTTTAATTAACATTGAGATTTAAATTAATATTGACAGTTTAATTAAAAGTGATAGTTGAATTAATATTTAATAAATATTGATAGAATTACAATGCCTCAAAGAAGAAGAGAAAAACATAGTTTATGTATTCTTCAGAAGTTATTCCGATAAAAATTTAGGCATTTATTTTTGAAAAATATTTTTTATTCAGTTTCATCCGAACTCAGACATTTTTAAGCTTACTTCTTATGTAATTATATATCAAAGACACCTACCAGCGTATCTCTTTGGCTTTACATGAATTTAGCTTTTTTAACTGGGTATGTATAGCCAAGTTATTTGTAGTGTTCCCCTTTAACCTTTTGATGTATTGACAATACTGTTATTGACTGTTGGTGGATGACATAGACAATACAGTCCAGTGACATAAATATGTTTGTATCCATAAATGTAATTTAATATTTTTTTTATTATTATTACCACATTTTATTCACGTTAATTCATTTATTATTTTTTATTTATTTTATGTATCGACGTGTTCATTATTATTCAAAATGGAGACATTATATTAATGGCATCAGAGGGATATTCATGTAAATGTTTGCAATCATCAATATTTTTTTTGTTTATTGTGTTGAAATTTTAAAAAGTAATAAACACGATGCCTGGAATTATTTTTTTATGTTGTAGAGATTCTTTGCTTGCTGTCGCCAGGATACTTACATGGTCTCCAAGGAAGAGGATTGCGTGTATTTTGTATGAGTGAAAAGAATTCTCTACGTTTAATAATTTATTCCGTCTTGTTAAAAGTATTTACAGAATTTTGTGACCGCGGGAGAAGTATGGAAATGAGATTAAGTTAACACGATGTTCTCAGGCCGAGTTCAGTAGCTGGAATAGCGAATAGTGCTGCTCTCCGACGGACGTCGGAGGAACTACATTGGTCACGTGACCAATGTTGTCATAACGCGGTTTAACCATAAATTAAATAAATGATAGCCGGTACTTGATTGCATTTTCATAGCCTCCCCTCCAGTGCTAACGATAATGTGAACAATGGAAAATCGTTAAAGTAGATTATATTACTGGTACTAATCTTATTCTGACTGAGGCACCTTCAGTCCAAACAAGAATAGCCTCCAATGTGTTCGAAAAATTATAAGGATTACGTTACTCGAGCAGAGTAGAATGATCAGTTAATGAAGTAGACTGTTGTTATACTTTCAAGAACACATTGGAAGGTATTAAAGGTTTAACCAAAAAGAAATTTTTTAAGCTGAAAATCTTAATTCTAATACATGAAATCATAAGATTAATGTGTAACCATGACACGTAATGTTGAGAATTACTACACTATTGTATACTATAACCATTTTATTTGGTGTTGAAATCAGTTAATTCTGATGTGAGTATTTACAAGTTAGTTTTAAATAATGTTTTTTAAAACTAGTCAGGCTCTATGAGCTCTTTACTTTGTTTACAGTGGTAAACGCATCGACGAACTAGGTGTTCGGAGCATTGATGTATATAATATAGCGTGGTACATGGAATTTGAGATATGATTCCAGCTGATGTAGTGGTACGTGGAATTAGAGATATGATTCCAGCTGATTGTAGTGGTACATGGAATTTGAGAAATGATTCCAGTTGATTGTTTTTCAATTAATGCATGAACATTGAATGTTGTTGCCTCAATGAACTATGTTCAGAGCTAGTAGAATTGTTTTACCAGTCGTGCGCAATTAGAAGCGCTGGTTGTAAAATCATTGTACATTGATTGTATACAAGATAATATTTAAGACTATGACTTAAAGTAACCTTAAAATAACATTATACATGTTTAAAAAATATATTCGCAAATGTATGGTCAAAAGTTGTAATTTACTTGAGAAACATTTCGAAGGTAGGTTGTAAATAGCAGAATGCTGTATTTTTTATAAGTTATATTGAAAAAGAAAACTATAGTAGCAGGTATGTTTAACAATAAGCTATATCTAGTGTAAGAAATATTTAAGTTGATACATAATATACCATATACATATGGTAGAGTTTTCTTCCTAAAAGTATTATATTTTTTGGAGCCCTAGTTAGGTGTTCATCATAAAATTATAAATAATAAGGGTTTATGCTATTCTGTAGCAAAAAATGATGATTTTTAAGTCAAAGAGGCTGCACATTGTCTTCAGTACGTAAAAGTGTGTTTTTTTGTTGATGTGAGTCGAATAACCATGTTCTTTTACGTACGTAAGACAAAGTGGCTTTAACTTGTAAGTGTATAAAAGCAGAAAAGTATATTTAAAATAAATGATTTCAACCACATGATTCACTAGATGTATAAGAGTGCCGTGTACATCCAGAGAAGCGTGGTTAAAAGACAAAATGCATGAATAACAATGTTTATCATGTGGTAAAGAGTTACCTACTGTGTACATAGTTTGTAGAGTAGATAATGTGTACCTTGGTACATAATATTATATAATATGATGATTTTAATTGACTGTTTGGAAAGTTGATTACCATAGTGCTGTAATGCTTGTAGTAACGCATGAATGCGTTTGTATGATGTGAATTTTACATTTTTTATTATAACGTTTTTAATAATAACATTTTTTAAGAATTGTAAAAACACAGTGGTGTTTGTAGTACCTTTGAAGTGCACAAAGTATGCAGTTGAATGATGAAAAGTTTTCATCTAATTAGGAGTGATTTAAAATTGTAATAACATGCTTAATATGTAATGTTTTTTAAAATGCATGAGTTATGCAGTTAAATGATGAATTGTTTCATCGTATTGAAGGCGTTTCACACTTGTGAATACACAATAATGATCTAAGTTTTAGATTATGTTAATTGACAATTTACAATATTATAGGTAAGATTTAAAATGCATGAGTTATGCAGTTAAATGATGAATTGTTTCATCGTGTTGAAGGCGTTTCACACTTGTGAATACACAATAATGATCTAAGTTTTAGATTATGTTGATTGACAATTTACAATATTATAGGTAAGATTTCCATAAAAAATCTGTGCATTTAAATATTGTGTTATTCGCAGTATTTTAAAGAAAAGTAAACTTTATAAAAATGGTTTGCAATTCAAAGCTAGGCGAAATTTATAATTTAATTTCTATCATGAGTTATGAATGAGAAAAATGTCAAATCAAAATATCTTTTTGTGCTTTATTCCGTCCCAAGTCTCTTTGGGGAATGTACATGCCGACCTGAACGAGTTGTGTTCTTGTGACCAGTTGTGGATGTGGTCTTGGTTATCGGTGTACGGGAACTGATGGGTGTGTAGTGACATTTTCTTCAACCGGAACGAAAGCGGGCTTGAGGCGGTCTATGTAGACGCGTTGAGGTTTTGGTTATCGGTGTTACAGGCAATGGTTTTGGACATGTTTGCAGGAGTTGTGTGATGTTGATTGCTCAGGAAGTAGTCAAGCCGTAGGTGCAGGGTTTGTTTTTTTGGTGTCTTCCAAATGACAATATGTTGTTACGTGCAGAACCAAAAAATTATGCTGTATCCAGCATTGCCGCTTGGTGCGGTTAGCAATGGTGGAATTAGTTTGCGGGACTAGTTGCTGCCGCGGAACTGGTTTGGCTGCCTGTTCTGGTTGAACGGAGGCAAGGCTCTCTGTCTGTTCTGGTTGAACAGAAGCAGAGAATTATGATGTATTCAGCATTGCCGCGTGGTGCGGTTAGCAATGGTGAAGTTTGTGTGCGGGGCTAGTTGCTGCCGCGGAACCAGTTTGGCTGCTTGTTCTAGTTGAACCGAGGCAGAGTTCAGCATTGCCGCGAGTTGCGGTTAGCAATGGTGAAGTTTGTGTGCGGGGCTAGTTGCTGCCGCGAAACCAGTTTGGCTGCTTGTTCTAGTTGAACAGAGGCAGAGTTCAGCATTGCCGCGAGTTGCGGTTAGCAATGGTGAAGTTTGTGTGCGGGGCTAGTTGCTGCCGCGAAACCAGTTTGGCTGCTTGTTCTAGTTGAACAGAGGCAAGGTTAGCTAGACTAGTTGTCGTAGCGTGATGTTCCTGTGGGTGAAAACGGCGACATGATTCATACTGCGTGTCGTGGATTATGTTTGTTGTGCCTGTTCAGATACTGGGGGGCCTTTGGTTTTGATGCGAAGAGTCACAAAATGTTTGAATGCATTCGGTGTCTGCATGGTAGGCCTTCTCAACGAGGGGTATTTCTTCAAAATGTCAAGGTACTTTTGAGAAGAGGAAATTGTGGCGATGCCTGATGCTGGTCCTTTGTAGGTAGATCCTCTAATTTTCAATCCAGTAGACTGGTCTTCAAGTTTGGCTCGTCTCAAGTTGACTGTCAAGTTGTAGTGGTGAAGAAAATCTGCGCCAATGATGGGTTTGGACACATCGGCTACGATAAAGCGCCACTTCATTGTGCGGCGTAGGCCGAAGTAGAGTTCGACTGTTCTCGTGCCGTACGTTCTTATTGGCTTCCCATTCGCTCCATATAATGTGGAAGGGCAGTTGTCGGAGGTCAAGTTGCCTTTCTCAAAGGTCATGTTCCTAGGGATGACTGAGATGTCCGCGCCGGTGTCTACTAGGTATTTATGTCTTGTTCGCAGGTCATAGATGAAGAGACGACAAGAGGTATTAGGGATCTCACATGTCTCTACTGGGAGTTCCCGCTGTCGTTTCCCGACTTCTTCTTTACATAAGAACATGGTTTGGAGCATTTATGAGCGTTTTCTCCAAATCTTGCATGGTAGTAACATTTTCCATCCTGATTCCTATTGGGAGATGAATTGCGTGACCCGGAACTTGAGCGGCCAGGTTTTCAGCGGGGGCTCTGGTTTCTCCGACCTCTATAAGTTGGTGTGGGCTCAGTTTTGGCTAACCGTAGCTGGGCTACTTCACGCGAAAGTGCTGCTATTTGTTTCTGCAGTTGTAGTAATAAGGAATGTTCAGCTGGTTCCTGACGAGATGAACTGGGTTTGTTGCGATCTTCCATGACACTGCAATCGGTTGATTGATAGACATCTAGTATTTTGTCTGCAGCTGTGGCAAGTTGGTTAATGTCGTTATCGGGAAGTGCCGACAGTATTGCTTGCACATGTTGAGGTAATCGTTGTAGCCACAATGTCCGCACAATTGCGTTATCCGCTAAGGTAGGTCCTGCTAGCTCTAGCATATGTCGCAATAGGCCGGTTGGCTTCCTATCCTCCAGTTGGATTCCTGTTAGTAGGCGTGTGAGGCGTTTTTCGGCAGAGTCTTGGAGTCGGTCAATAAGGGCTGCTTTCAAATTGGCGTATTTGTCATTGATCGGTGGATGTGTCACGATGTCGCTCACACATTGTAAGGTTTGTGAATCCAAAGCTGCTATGATTATATTGTACTTCGTGAAATCCTCTTTAATGCGCGAGTTCGCGAATTGAGCTTCAGCCTGTATAAACCAAAGCGAAATTTGATCCCTCCATAGATTAGGTAATCTAACGGACACGTGATTTACTGCTGCCGCAGAGCTAGGTTCGCCAGTTGATTCCATGTTGGTTGGTTTTGGTTCCGGATTAATTGATTGTTGAAACAAAATCTTGAGTTGATGCGTCGGTGTGGTCGCTGGAGATTCTTCATCCGAGGTCATTTCAACATTTATACGGAAATAAGCACGCAAAGATAGTGATTTTTTGAAATATTTCGAATTATGTATTAAAAATCCGTAATAATTTTAGGAGAAAATTAGAGCTGTTGACATCTATGTGACATGTACTTAAGTTACTAGAAAATTATTCAAGACGCAAACCTTTACAAAAATCGACTGTTACCATTTAAGTAGGAATCTTCAATCATGCGAGAATAATTCGGATTAATTATTAATAATTGATATGTAGAAATATTTCAGATGTAGAGAATCTTATTATCAGACATGTGTTAAAAATTGTAACATATTATTTTGCTAAATTTTGTGGTGGGTATGCAAAAATTATTTCCAGAAATATCGTATAAACTGTGTTAAAAATTTACGTGGTTGAACGTTGTTGAGATGATGAAGATGTGTGTTTTCCGAGAGGGTCCGCAGCTGATGCTCGTGGTGGAGGCTGCGTCGATCAGTCGACCGGGCTGCTGGAACAGGGGCTCGGAGGTGTGATGCTCCTTTGGCGTTCCGAGGGTGTCCGCCGCTGATGCTGGCAATGGAGGCTGCGTCCAGCTGTTGACGGGGCTGCAGGAAGTGTGACTCGGCTGAAGAAGCTCCCTTGGTAGCATCACGCGTTGCTGAAGATGTTCGATGCCTAGAATAGAGGGTAACACGCACTTAATCCGAGATACGAATAATACATAGGCAAATAGTCACAAATAGGGTCATTTTGCATTGCAGATTTATACGTGTGATTGTATAGAACATCACCTATGATGAATCTGGACGTTTTACAGAACATGTTCGTAAATCAAATTCGCAAAAGTTGTGAGTGCTAAAACATAAGATTGGATGAAATTCAAGCTTTTCCACAGAGACATTCATCAGTTTGTAACTCAAGTTGAATTTGCTTAAAACAAAATGGCTATTTGACACGTGCGGATCGGTTTCCGAAATCCACACGAGCTTCATTCATTACACGTTTTGATAAATTTGTGATGTTATTCGATGAGCGTTGAGAACCAAAAACATGGGGTATACATTTTTTAAAAAATACTGGGATATATTGAATAGCTGTAAATAAGGCAACAATAATTTGAATTTGAAACGATGATTTTAAAATACCAAAATTAAAACGGTACTCACCAGATAAATCCCAGGAATCCAGCCACTGAACTGCGGTCCAAGAACACGTGTAAAGGAATTTAAAAAAATGGTTTAAACGTTGAAAGTTTAACACGCGGTCACTAGTTGCGTCAATCATTTTTTCTTGTCGTGGTCACCAGATGTAGAGATTCTTTGCTTGCTGTCGCCAGGATACTTACATGGTCTCCAAGGAAGAGGATTGCGTGTATTTTGTATGAGTGAAAAGAATTCTCTACGTTTAATAATTTATTCCGTCTTGTTAAAAGTATTTACAGAATTTTGTGACCGCGGGAGAAGTATGGAAATGAGATTAAGTTAACACGATGTTCTCAGGCCGAGTTCAGTAGCTGGAATAGCGAATAGTGCTGCTCTCCGACGGACGTCGGAGGAACTACATTGGTCACGTGACCAATGTTGTCATAACGCGGTTTAACCATAAATTAAATAAATGATAGCCGGTACTTGATTGCATTTCCATAATGTTAAGTAATTAATAAACGTGAGGTATTGAATTATTTCTTTTGTTTAGTAATTAATAAACATGACATATTGAATTATTTCTTGTGTTAACACGATGTATTGAATTATTTATTGTGTTTAGTAATTAATAAACATGACGTATTGAATTAATTTTTTTTATTAAGTAATTAATAAACATGACGTATTGGATTTTTTTGATTTAAGTATTTTTTTGTAAGATCAATTATTTATTGTTTTTCATATGAGCTATCCAAAAAGGTTTTCGATTCCTGCAAAAAAGACTGTGAATGAACCCAAGCATATGCAACATGTTTAGAAAATACTTTTTTACATTTTGTAAAGTACCTATACAAATTCATTAATTGTTCATGAATTTTTTTTTTCATGTGCATTAAAGTCATTTGACTATTTTTTTTAATTATCTTCATATTTTATTCACGTAAATTCAACTTTTTTTTGTTTTATGTATCGACATGTTAATTATTATTCAAAATTGTGACTTTATATTAATGGCATTAGGGATATTGTTAAAAAAAGAATGTTTGCAATCATCAATATTTTTTTTTGTTCTGTTGAATTTTAAAAAGCAATAAACATGACGTATTGTATTACTTTTTGTGTTAAGTAATTAAAAAAACATAACTTCTTGAATTATTTTTGCATTAAGTAATTAAAAAATATAACGTATTGAATTATTTTTGTATTTTAAGCAATTAAAAAACATAACTTCTTGAATTATTTTTTTACTAAGCAATTAAAAAAATGTAACTTCTTAAATTATTTTTATATTTAGTAATTAAAAAATATAACGTATTGAATTACTTTTGTATTAAGTAATTAAAAAAAAATAACCTATTGAATTATTTTATGTTAATTAATAAACATGACGTATTGAATTATTTTTTATTTAAAGTAATTAAAAACATGACATGGATTTTTTGTGTTAAGCATTTTTTTAAAGATCTTTATTTATAGTTTTTCATGTGAGCTTCTCAAAAGGTTTCCAATTCCTGCAAAAAAGATTGTGAATGAACCCAAGCAGGTACAAACATGTTTAGAATTTTATTTTTTTTCTTTTTTAAAGTATTTATACAAATTAATTAACTGTTCATGAAAATGTTTTAAAATTCCACGATTTACCTCACTTTGGGCAGATTTTCAGGCCCTCGACAGTTCCAGAGATTAATAATACTTGTATTATCAAGTCAGTTGGTAAAATAGAAATGTAGTAACGTGTTGTATACATTGTAATTTAATATTAAAACATGTACAAGTGTGTATCAAAGTATTGTTATTTGTAGAAAAGGGAAAAATTAATAAAAACTCTTTAAAAAAATTATCTCCTTTATTTTTCTATTTTTTTATTAAGTACATCAATTTTTTAAATTATGTATTTAAAAATTGTATCTTTTATTTCCTTCATTACAATAATTGAGGAAATTAGGTAAGTATACAATATGAATTAATTTTTAAAATGTTTTTTTTGTAAATTTCAATACATTACGACATATAGTCAAATTTAAAAAATATTATTGCATTAACAAGGGAAAAGGTTCTAACTTAAAATTAATTATGTTGTTAATTTCTAAAATTATATGCATGTTATTTTGTTTGGGAAGATCCTAATTTAAAGTCTTAAGTAAACAATAATTCAATTATAAAAATAATAATTTCAATTTGGGAGGCGGGAATGGGTACCGCCGCCCCGGGAACCTTTATTGGATGACCAACACCTCTGCCAAAGGTCATCCCATGTGGTTCACTACGTTTGGTGATTTAACAGGGGTGCCCGGGTTCATGGGGTGAGGTTTGTCTAAGTCTTGGAGGTGGATGACCAGGACACACTGAACCCCAGATTCCTACCCACTCCTTGAACCCTTTTCCTTCCCAGAACTCTCCACTCCCTCCTTTCCTTAAAAAAACCCTCCACACAGCATCCCCAAAGATGACATAGGCCCTGAGGGAAATCATTTTCCTCAGGGCCTCCTGTGTAGAGCTCATGTAAAAAAAAAACTTAAACAAATTATTGGAATAATAAATGTCTTATTACAATATGAAGTTATTAAGAAGCTGTTTTTCAAAAGTTTAACTACAAATTGAATTCAGATTTATGGTTTCTAATAAAATTTTAAGTCTGGGTGCTTCATAGAAATTCAAAATATGTAATATTTCTAATGGTCTATCAGCGCCATTTTGATTTTTTTTTAAATATTTGAAATGTTTCTTTTAAAGGCCAATTCTAGGTCCGTTTTAGTTTTCTATCAAATTGTGACCTGCTTTACGCAGATCATAATTTGTTTAAAAACTGAAACGGGCCTAGATTCAGCGTTTAACGGGGAGCTTTAAAATAAAAGAAAACGGAATGGCGCTAATTGTCCAATTGGTGGCAACGTTACATTTGAATTTCTGTGAAATAATTGGCCCTTAAAGTCATGCAGAATACAAATGTGATACGTCGCAGAAGTTTGTCAAATCTGTGGTTAGAGGGTAAAACTTCTGATATCTTGATTTGGTAAAAATAAGAATCTGACACCACCTCGTGTAAAAATTGCTGCCTTTTCTTAGGGTAAATAGTGTCTTTTGCGAAACTAACAATGTTAGTTTGAACATCTAAATTACTCAAATCATTAATGTAGATTAAAAATACTAATAGTCCAAGTACACTTCCTTGTGGAACCCCAAAAGAAATTTGTTTACTTGTGCTTAAATTATTATTTAACTCTACTTGTTGTGTTCTATCGCTAAGACAGGATTTGAACCAACTCTGCTCTACATGGAATGCAAGAAAAGATATTTTTTTAAAGAGTAATCCATGGGGAGCCTTGTCAAATGCCTTTGATAGATCTAAGAACACAGCTCAGGCTTTGTTTCCATAATCGAGGGCACTAGTGACTTTCGACAATACCCTCAACACTGTATCACTCGTTCCTTTATTTTCTCTGAAACCAAACTGATTGCCAGAGGGTAATTTATTTATTATTAATTTTTTAAACTTTATGAGTAAAATCTCAAATTATAATATTTAATTAAATGAAGACAATATTAGCGAAACTCAATCGAAATCTGGAGACAGAAAAATCAGAAAAGATATTGGCTCCGCTGGGACTCGAACCCAGAACCCTTTTCTTACATGGAAACAGCTCTACCGATTAAGCTACGGAACCCATATTAATTCGGTCACTTTTAACTGTATCATACTTCGACTAAGAACTACCAACATTATCTTCACTTACTTAACGCACATATTATTGGCTGCTATCTTTATATATGATTACAAAATTCAACTCGAACTAAATGCAATCTAGATAGTGTCTGGGTATGTTGTGAAGGTGGAGGAAGTTAGAAGGGGAAGGAAGGTGAGGAATTACCTGGCTATTCAGATCTGGTCACCAAACACAACTAAAGCTAATTCAAGCAACAATTTGACTCTTAATGGTGGACTTACACCAGGGTGATACTGAAAGTTGAATGACACAAATTTAAAGATAGCAGCCAATAATATGTGCGTTAAGTAAGTGAAGATAATGTTGGTAGTTCTTAGTCGAAGTATGATACAGTTTAAAGTGACCGAATTAATATGGGTTCCGTAGCTTAATCGGTAGAGCTGTTTCCATGTAAGAAAAGGGTTCTGGGTTCGAGTCCCAGGGGAGCCAATATATTTTCTGATTTTTCTGTCTCCAGATTTCGATTGAGTTTCGCTAATATTGTCTTCATTTAATTAAATATGGTAATTTATTTGTTTCTAAGAATGATACCAATCTCGACTTAGCCAATCTCCTATTACTTTTGAAAGCGTGTTAAGTAAGGATATAGGTCTATAATTATTAACATCTAGTTGAGAAGGGAACATCACACTCTTGAAGTTTATATTAATAACTAGCAGACCCGGCCACATGTTGCTGTGGCTAACGAAACACAACGCCATTTACCCAACCTTTATAAAATCCACACCATCCGCTCGCCAGCTGCACGCTGCCCGCTGCCCGTTGCCTAAATTGAATATTTGAATTTCTCGGCTTTTCTCTACTATAATAAGCATTTATTATACATATAAACCTTCCTCTTAAATCACTCTATCTATTGGTGAAAACCGCATGAAAATCTGTTGCGTAGTTTAAAAGATCTATGCGCACATACATTTTGAGCGACTTCATTTTATACTATGTAATGATGATACCTACCACAAAACTTAAATTTCTACTCATATAATTTGGCACTTACCTATCTTATTAAAAAAAAACTCAAAAATGCATAAGCAACAAAAATGTTTTTTTGACCGATTATCTCTATCTCTACATATTATAAAGTAAAGTCCCCCGCGCCGTTTGTCTATCTGTTCGCGATAAACTCGAAAACTACTGAACGGATTTTCATGCGGTTTTCACCAATATATAGAGTATTTCGTGAGGAAGGTTTAAGTATGTAATTTGTCAATGATTTGTGTAAATTGGTTGAAACATAACGATAATTGTTAGAAGTGTCGGAAAAAAGTCCAGCCGCCTGGTAGCTTTCATCGAAAACGCTGCCTAATCCTTTTAAACAGACGGCCCGCGGGCACATAAACTGCCACAGGGGCACTTAGAGTTGATAATTATGAACTCAATGAAAAACTAATAAATAAGTTATATGAAGTTGAAAACTTCTTTAGAACAGTTGTGATTTGAAACGCGATGAAACGAAGAATAGCGACACTAAAGAGAGACTAACACGTACATCTGTAGGATTTAGCCTGCGAGAGAATGAGATAGTATAATCGGTCTCCTCTTTGTGCGGTGCTTTGAAGCCTCTCCACTCTTGCCTACTTTAGCTTTTTAAGGTTTCACTTCTACCGCGTGTGAACTGTACACTTGTAATTTTTATGAATATTTTCTGCCCGAAACCAGTGCGATTATGATGGACCATAGGGGAATGTTGTGAGGCTGTAGAGAGTGCGAAGGGGAAGTTTATGGGAAATATGAAAGTTGGGAAGTGTCTGACTATTCAGATCTAGTCACAAAATATGATTAATGCCACTCCAAGCAACAACGTTTTGATTCTGAATGGTGGTCTTTCACCAAGGCGATACTGAGAGTACCCACCACTCTAAAACGTGCCTCAAATGAATTATGTATTATTTTTTATTATATTAAGTTCAATAGCACGTATAAAAAAATACAAGTGTACAGTTCCACACGCAGTAGAAGTAAAACCTTCATAAAACTAAAGTAGACAACAGCGGAGAGGCTACGAAACACCGCACAAAGATGAGACTATTCTATATCAGTATCTCGCAGGCTAAATCCAATAGATGTATGTGTGTCTCTTTCGGTGTCGCTTTTTCGTTTCATCGAGTTTCAAATCACAACGGTGCTAAAGAAGTTTTCACTTAAAAAAATAATAAAATGATTCGTAACCAGAGATATTAAACGTTCAGCTAATATTTTTCAAATTTGTGTCATTCAACTTTCAGTATCACCCTGGTGTACGTCCACCATTAAGAGTCAAATTGTTGCTTGAATTAGCTTTAGTTGTGTTTGGTGACCAGATCTGAATAGCCAGGTAATTCCTCACCTTCCTTCCCCTTCTAACTTCCTCCACCTTCACAACATACCCTAATTGTGAATGCCATAGTCTCACTGGTTCCAGACAGTTGTGAACAGTTGAGACTCTTGTGTAACACTTAAGGCGAGGTATACCTGCTCAAAAAGAAAAAGATGGAGAGATATGGTAATACGAATGTAGAGAGAGAGAGCGCTAATATTCAAGCAAAAATTGTGAAAATTTTTAGTAAAACACGACTCGTTTAAAATAGAGAAAATTCTCGTGGGGATTGTCTAAAATAGCATTTAAAGAAACACAATGAATTTTTAAAACTGTGCACTTGTAAAAAAAAACGTGTTTACAATAATTTTCGGACCATACTTTGCATACGTTTCGGTGTGGGAAATGTATAAATATTATCTTAAAAAATAACACATATTTTTTTAAGAGCTTAAAACTTAAAATATGTTATAAATCGGTAAAAATGCGGGAAGCCGGGCCTTAAATAAACAAAAAACAGATATGACGCATTGGCAGGTTAATCCTGGTAATCAACCTACTTTTAAAAAGAGAAAGTTTACGGAATTGGGTTTACCACCCCTGCACCATCCCCTGGGTTAATCCAAGTACCTACCTAATTAAAAAACACTTAAATACAGGTGATGCCTAGATTTAGTAAGTCAGTATTATTTCCCGTCAGTGTGATTCTGTCAACCACCGAGGAAAGACTAATTTCTAAAGTTAAACAGTGTCAAAATATTTTAATAAGAATTATATAAGTTACATAATTAGTTTAAAGTTTACAAAATCAAAAATTCGTCACATTTATACTCAAAGTGCATCGAACAAACAATCCTTTGGCTTCAGATATACCAGTGAAATTAAAAACATTGTTCATCTATTCAGAATACCGTTTCTATCAAACGTTTAATCAATTTTACGAGAACTAAGGTAGAATTGGACTTACTTCGTGCACACACGCCTATAAGATCAGTTAATCTCATTTAGTGTTAAAGTGACTACAATTAATTTAACTAGTGAATCAATATTTAAAGTTATCAACGGACAATTCTTAAGATTTAAGAGCATTTATTTGAACCTTATAATAATGTGTGAGGTATTCTACTGCCGATTCGTGTGCGCTTTTCTGATAGGGTTAGTGTCGTTTTGTCAATTTGTGTGTACGAATTTTATATACGGTCTCATAGCTATCATTTACGCCATAGAAGTCGTCGTTGTGATGCTGTCTAACCGTCGATTCCCCATGGCAAAGGCTTCGCCCTTCTTCTTGTGAAAGACTGATTCCTTGATTCCAAAAAACTTCGTGTAAAATCAAGAACCTTCAAAATCAAGAATCGCTTCATCAATACATCAGAACAAAAACCAAAATGGTGATCATATTTCTTAATAGTGCATTTTATATAATGTATTTTTTTATTATGACGAACCACTGATTATAGAAAAAAGGCAGATGAGGCATGTAGTATTATTATCGAGAAACCGCAAGTGTCGCCAACATCTTTCACCCAGAACTACTACCAATGGCATCTACGCACAACGGTGTGCATTTTTGTACCTTTTTAAAAACATTTATTCTATATAGGAGGCCCTGAGGAAAATATTTTGTCAATGTCATCTTTGAGGATGCTGTGTTGAGGGTATTTTCGTGGATAGGAAGGAGCGAACTTGCGTTTTGCCAGCCTCAATGTTTCCACCCTCCTGAGGCTTTTGACTACCGATTCGGAGGTGGCTGGTTCATATCCCAGCGTGCGCAAGTAAATTTTATTGGAATGATTTGTCTTATTTCACAAGTGTATTTCTGTAATGTAGTCAGATTTTGTGATTTGTCAGGTCAGGTCTGCGCTTTTTTTCATGTTGATGAAAGCGCTATTTACTAACTAAGTAGAATCCCTAGTATAATTTCCCGAAATTTTTCACAGGTCAGCGCGTGTAAGTAATAATTTTCGAGTCTTAGGAAATGGCTTTATGAAATGCTGTGTGTTTTGCCTACATGCCAGGCGCAACTTCCATTATTTATTAAGCTGCTCCTGGCATATAGGCAAAACGCACAGCATGTTGCAAAACTTTCAATACTTTTTTTTAAATACAAAAATATGAATCTACATTAAATTTGTAGATGTTGAAAACAATCTTCTTTCCGTTCCCCTCTTACGACATTACACGAGGGGTAGGCAGAGAGGACGGATCGCCAAACAACTCGGTCTTGACACACACTCCTTGCCTTATTCTCATTCATATATCGTCTATACTTACTCCTTACTGTCATTCATTTATGTTCTTGACATGTCCCGATTCAAGTATCTGATACACTTGGACGTGCCATGTCTTTTTCGGTGGTCCCAGACTTTTTCTACCATTCACATCTGCGTCATAATTCTCCTTACACTCTTTTCCTCGTTCATTCGCTCTACATGTCCAACCAACTGAGTGTCCCTTTCTTAATGTTACTCTTTACACTTACATCAGCATTCTTTGTGGATCTCCTCGTTTCTCACACGATAGTACATGGTTTTACCACACATAAGCCTCAGGGATCCCATTTCAGTCTATTTTCATCATTTCTCTGCCAGTTCCATGCCTCACTGACATACATTCTAAGTATTATTATTATATCACTATAGACCAGTTGCTTCACAAAACTGAAATATTCATAGAACTTGAATATAACTTACACAGAACTCGAAAATTAGCTTCAAAATTTGATGATTTGTTAAATTTTTATAAAAATACAATCTAAAATTTGCATACGCTGGTTATCTATCTATTTAAAAAATAGTTCGTTCTTTCGTTAATTCTTCTTTTGGCCACTATTAACTTAAATTTGTTAAGCTGTTTTGTACGGTTAATTGACAATTTCGTCATCCCTTTGAAAAGTCATTAAAAGTGATGAAAAAACATCCATAAACTAACCTCATTTTTTTTTCAGAATCCTAACATCGCAGAGATGCTGCCCTCAACTTCCAGACAACGTGATTCTTCCCTAACAACAATAAATAACAACAGCATCGGTGAAAACAATAACAGTAGGAACTGTAACAATCACAGCGAAAACAATTGCAGTTACAGCAGCTTCAGCAATAGCAACTTTAACAGTAGCAATCACAGCAATAGCAGCTTCAGCAGTAACAATTTCAGCAACGACGAAATGGATACCCAGGGCTTGACCCCAACACCCGAAACGAGAACTCGAGAACCGTCCATCTACGACTGGGTTCCCAAGTCGAAGAAAAATCAGCAATACATTTACTGGAAAATGTTGAAGGAACAAGAAAGCATGCAATCTTGCTTGAAGATGTTCAAAATGTGCAATCTTGAGGAAGATACCAAATTCAAACATGTTTCATCTTCAAAAGATTCCACGGGGATGCGACTAAAAAGGAAATTGGCTCAAAATAAGAGAAACCGCCTCTTTTTTGGTGCCACGTCGTCAAGTGGGAGAATCTCTCAGCACCAACAATCAACATCAGCCACTTTTTGTCCCGTGCATAATGAAGACCTACCAAATCTGCCTCCTCTCAAAACATTTACAATGCTGAATGATTCCGACGAACAAAGTTATTCCGTCGATGGTTTTGGTAACAACAATTCAGAATAAACATTCAATATCTTCGGGAGAAGAAATCATCTTATCTGAGATTGATAATCTCATCTTGCATACTATGCTACGATCTGGAACTGTGCTTGTACGAGTTTCATATATTCCGATGTCACTATGAAAGGCTTTTTCGTCTAAAACGTCTTCCACAAATCTAATATTCTGTGTTTTTAGATTCTTTATTATTTTGCACTAATACAGTACGAACCTAAATGCCTAAATGTGCAATTTGCAATAATTATTGTTTAATAATAGTTTAATATTGATAGTTTACGTAAGATTGCTGGTTTAAATAATATTGATAGATTAATTAATATTGGTAGTTTAATTTATGTTGAATTTTTTAAAATTACTGATTTTTGCAAAAAAAAATTAACTATTAAGCTGTTGTAACTGCAATTGTTTTCGCTGTGATTGTTACAGTTCCTACTGTTATTGTTTTCACCGAAGCTGTTGTTGTTATTTATTGTTGTTGGGGAAGAATCACGTTGTCTGGAAGTTGAGGACAGCATCTCTGCGATGTTAATATTGGTAGTTTAATTTATGTTGACATTTTTAACGCACCAGATTTAAATGTCCGGGTTAAATTTTCCCCCCAAAAAAAAAAAAAAAAAAAAAAGAAGGAAAAACTAAACCCTTTCATACACTTCCCCAAATGATCATCTAGTGAATCCACGTTATGCAATTGCACTATATAAGTATTATAAATACAAAACAATACAAGAACAACATGTCAACCTACTAGAGACCAAATGGGAATATAATTCACCGACTCCAGATATTTTCATATCAGAGGGTTCGGCTCTGTGGCATTTCTAATTGAACCTATAAATCCTACTGATCCCTCAATATAAATATTTAAAAAATCTTTTGTAATCCTACATGTATTTAAAATTACTGCTTTTTGCATTTTTATATACAAATTCTTTGACAAATCTAATATGCTTAAATTTTGAATCAGATTCCTAGGTATTATGAAAGTGGCCGAAATAACAAATGGTAATATTTTTATAGTCCGAGAATGCCAAATTCTTTTAATCTCATTTCCTAAATCTGTGTATTTTCTAATTTTTTCAGAAACAGTTTTTTGAATATTACAGGAATTTGGAATAGCTACATCAATGATATAAGTTATTTTTTTAATTTTGTCATGTAAAACTATATCAGGTCTATTATGACTAATTGTTCTGTCTGTTAGTATAGTTTTATCATAATATATTTTATAAAATTCATTTTCTATAAATGAATTTGGTTCATATTCATAATAAGGTACTACATTACGGCAATCAATCAAGTTATGTTTAATTACCAAACTTTGGTGAATTATTTTTAAAACCTGATTGTGCCTAAATGTATACTCGGAAGGCGCTAATATAGAACATCCCGATATAATATGTTCTATAGTTTCGGGAAAAGCCAAACATTTTCTACATAAATCATCAATTTGATTTATATCTTTGATTATATGCTTTCTATAATTTTTAGTATTAATGACTCTATCTTGAATGGCAAGCATAAATCCTTCTATTTCTGCGCTCAACTCTCCAATACTCAACCATTTGTTTGACGAAAGTTTGTCAACATACGTTTGGTTGAGATAATTGAAGTGTTTTGCGTGAATAATTTTATTTGACCAGGAATCTAATAATTCCTGGTTAGTATTTATAAGAATGTTGGCATTCTCGTCATATAAATTTAAAGGTGTAATATTTCTATCTGCCTTGCAAATTATTTTGTGCATTTCTGAGCTATTAGCTTTCCTATGGAAAAAATTTCTAAGCATTTCTACCTGATTGTGTTTCAAAGATGTTATTTTGACTACACCTCTACCTCCTAAATTTCTAGGTAAATTAATTCGTTCTATAGCTGAATTTGGATGATGGCAATTAAATTTTGTTAACGTAGTTCTAATTAATAGTTCTAAACTATCTAAATCTGTATTGGACCATTTAATTATGCCAAATGAGTACGTTAGTAGAGGTATTGCCCAAGTATTTATTGCTTTTACTAAATTTTTAGCAGATAGATTGCATTTTAAAATTTTTCTGATCCTAGTTTGAAATTTAATCCTAATATCATTTTTAATACTAGTGTGATCTAATCTATTCGATTGCGGGTATCCTAAATATTTATAAACCTCATCCCCTTTCATACTTTGAATTTTGAAATTTCTAAATATACCCTCGTCTCCATCTACAATTTTGCCTTTCTCTATATGGATAGTTTTACATTTATCTAAACCAAAAGTCATTTTAATATCATCTGAAAAAATTTTAACTACCTTAATCATTTTCTCTAAATTTGATTCAGAATTTGAAAATAATTTTATATCATCCATATATAATAGATGTGAAACTATACTACTCTCTCTTGTATTACCCTTAATTTTTATTCCAAACTTGCTTTTAATTAACATTTTAGAAAGGGGATTCAATGCTAAGCAAAACCAAAGAGGGCTCAATGAGTCTCCTTGAAAAATCCCTCTTTTTATTGAAATGCCCGGTACTACTATTTTCTTACCTTTTAAATTAACTAGCAAATCTGTATTCCAAAAAGACATAATATTTTTCAAAAAGCTAATTATAATTGGGTTAACTTTATATATTTTTAATATTTTGATTAGCCACGAGTGCGGGACACTATCAAAAGCTTTTTGATAATCTATATAACAAGTATGTAAATTACGCTTTTGATTTTGAATTTGTTTTAAAATTACAGAATCAATAACTAACTGTTCTTTACATCCCATATGTTTTCTGCGACAACCTTTTTGTTGTTCAGATAAAATATTTTTTTCATCCAAATGAGTATATATTAAATCTGTCAAGCAAGAGGTTAAAATTTTGTATATTGTCGGTAGACATGTAATGGGTCTATATTGAGAGGGATTATTAATATGTTCGCTTTTAGGCAACATATAAGTAATGCCCTTAGTTAGAAAATTAGGAAAATTTTGAGGTTCTCTGACAAGTTTTGAAAGATTTTTTGCAAAAAGAGGATGTAAAGTAGTTAGACGTTTGTACCAAAAATTATGTATCCAATCACAACCCGTGGCTTTCCAATTATGAGTATTTTTTATAATTTTGGCTAACAATTCAACCGATATATCAGAAAAACTCATTTGTTCAATGTCTGAACAATTGAGTTCTTCATTTTCTATCCAGTTACCTGCCTCATTATGTTTTATATCTTTACTCCAAATGTTTGTCCAAAAATCGCGCATATCTGATTCAGATGGCAACGGAATATTATTATTCGAAATAATATTCTGTTTATCGTCAAGTTTGGAATAAAATATTTTCTCATTTTTCTGAAATAATCTATTATTATTTCTTTTATTATACGTATAATTATATCTTTTTAATCTACTAGCTTTTACACCTAATTTTTGTTTTAATAAATCTAATAAATCATTGATTATATTTTCATTATTATTACTACCAATGCTATAACCAAATTTTCTCCCAATTTCATCTACATATCTCAAAATATTCCTACTTCTATTTCCATTTTTATATTCAATTACTCTAGCTATACTACTTCTTAAAAATACTACATCATTTTCTAATCTAATCTGCCATTCTGGTTTACTATAACTATATGATCTATCATCAGAGGATATTAATTTTACTCCTAACTTATTACATATAGTGATAGCACTAGCGTACACTATTGTATGAAGATCTAAAAAACTAATATCGTCAAATATTATTTTTGGTAAAATTAAATTATTTAATTCAGAAATTAATTTAGATAATTTCTTTGACGTATGCAATTTTGGTAATTTTGGTCTAACTGTGGGCTCTATATCTATATATCTATTTATATTATTTTGAAGCAAGTTAGCTAATTCTATTACATTATCATCTAGTAAGTTTAAATTTGCAATATTGATTTCCCTAAGATTATGAATAATGTCTAAGTTATTTGAATCTACTCTAATATCATTGGATTCTTCTACTAGAATATTAGCTAAACTATCTTCATTCAATGCATCTAATATAACATTACTACTCGTATTAATTTGATCTAAATTATTCTCCAATTGCAATCTATCTGCTACTTCTTTTCTTATCTGATTTAATGTTACTACAGGAATTAAATTATTTTTAAAAATTGACCTTTTTTGGTCAGCTAATCTTTGTTCGTTTACTTGGGCAACCGGATAATTTTGTGAGAAAAGTAAATGTAATTTTTTCCTATACAATAACATATCTGTTTCTAGTTTAGTTACATAAAAATATGAACGAACGATGAACATATTGACATCGTTCGTCCATTTCATACGCTGCCTAGGAATACCTGCTTTTGTTTTTTGGGGTCTCAGATTATCAATGTTCATCTGTATAGATGACATAATAAACCCATTTTCATTTCCGTTGGTTGAAAATGACATTGTGTCACCTTTCAAAACAACTTGGAAATGATTTATTAATTATTATTAATTCCTACATTCCAGTAACCAAGCAACTGTCGTCGTTACCTAGTGTCAACAAATAGTTTTCAATATCTCCAAATTAAATATTTTAATGTAAACTACCCTTCAATACTACAAATCTATAATATATATTATATTGTAGAATAATGTTATCAAAATAAAATATATAATTAAATTTACCTACAAAATATATTTCAACGTAATCTCAAAATATAGTTGTTAACCTTGGTTACTGAAGTCCTCACAAAAGGAAAAATTTATATTGTATTTATTTACCTAAATATCCTACGGTTCACTGGCTATAGAGATTTCTATTAGTATTGCTAATTTGATTAATATTGATGGTTTCATTTTACGCACCAGATTTAAATGTCCGGGTTAAATTTTCCCCCCAAAAAAAAAAAAAAAAAAAAAAAAAAAAAAAAAAAAAAAAAAAAAAAAAAAAAAAAAAAAAAAAGAAGGAAAAACTAAACCCTTTCATACACTTCCCCAAATGATCATCTAGTGAATCCACGTTATGCAATTGCACTATATAAGTATTATAAATACAAAACAATACAAGAACAACATGTCAACCTACTAGAGACCAAATGGGAATATAATTCACCGACTCCAGATATTTTCATATCAGAGGGTTCGGCTCTGTGGCATTTCTAATTGAACCTATAAATCCTACTGATCCCTCAATATAAATATTTAAAAAATCTAAATATTGATAGTTTAATTAATATTAGGATTGTTATTAATATTTGGTTTTAATTAATTTTTATATTTTTAATTAATGTTGATAGTTTAATTAATATGAACAGTTCAAATAATATTGATAGTTTAATTAATATTGAGATTTAAATTAATATTGATAGTTGAATTAATATTGATAGAATTACAATGCCTTCAGAAGAAGAGAAAAACATAGTTATTCCAATAAAAATTTTGGAATTTCTATTTGAAAAATATTTTTTATTCAGTTTCATCCAAAGTAAGATATTTTTGAGCTTACTTCCGATACACAGCAGTCTACCAGCGTATCTCTATATTGGCTTTATATGAATTTAGCTTTTTAAATGAATCTGTATAGCCAGGTTCTTTCCAGTGTTCCTCTTTAACCTTTTGTTGTATTGACAATACTTTTGTTGACTGTTTGGGGACGACATGGACAATACAGTCCAGTGATGTTTAAATATGTTTGTACACATAAATTAATTTAATAATTTTTTTATTATTATTATCATATTTATTCACGTAAATATATTTTTATTTTATTTTATATCGACGTGTTAATTATTATTCAAAATGGTAACATTATATTAATGGCCTCAGAGGGATATTCATGTAAATGTTGTTTGCAACCATTAATAGTATTTTTGTTGTTTATTGTGTTGAAATTTAAAAAAAAATAAACATGACGCATTGAATTATTTTTTTGTTAAGTAATTGATAAACATGACGGATTGAATTATTTTTTTGTTAAGTAATTGATAAACATGACGTATTGAATTATTTTTTGTTAAGTAATTGATAAACATGACGTATTGAATTATTTTTTGTTAAGTAATTGATAAACATGACGTATTGAATTATTTTTTGGGTTAAGTGATTGATAAACATGACGCATTGAATTATTTTTTTAGCATTAAGAAATTAATTAACATGAAATTTTTTTTTTTTTTTTTTAAGTATTTTTTTGTAAGACCATAATTTATTGTTTTTCGTGTGAGCTTCTAAAAAGGTTTTCGATTCCTGCAAAATAGATTGTGAATGAACCCAAGCAGGTACAAACATGTTTAGAATTTTAGTTTTTTCATTTTATAAAGAATTTATACAAATTCATTAACAGATCATGAAAATGTTTTAAAATTTCATGATTTACCTCACTTTGGGCACATTTTCACGCCCACGACAGAGTTCTAGAGATTAATAATACTTGTATTATCTTTAAGTCAGTTGTAGAATAGAAATGTATTAACGTGTTGTAAACATTGTAATTTAATATTAAAACATGTACAAGTTTGTATCGAACTATTGTTATTTGTAGAAAAGGGAAAAATTAATAAAAAATCTTAAAAAATTTTAAATCTCCTTTATTTTTCTATTTTTTTGTTACATCAATTTTTTAAATTGTATATTTGAAAAAACGTTTCTTTTTATTTCATTTATTACAATAATTAGGTAAGTATACAATATGAATTAATTTTGAAAATGTTTTATTTTGAAAATTTCAATACATTACGACATATAGTAAAATTTAAAAAGTTTTATTGCATTAACAAGGTAAAAGGTTCTAAGTTAAAATTAATTATGTTGTTAATATCTAAAATTATATGCATGTTGTTTTGTTTGGGAAGATCCTAATTTAAAGTCTTAAAGTAAACAATAATTCAATTATAAAAATAATAAACTTAAAAAAAATATTTGAATAATAAATGTCTTATTACAATATGAACTATATTATTAAGAAGCTGTTTTTCAAAAAGGTAAATTTTTTATTTAACTACAAATTAATGGAATTCAGATTTATAGTTTTTGATAAAACATTAAAAATTTTAAGGACTGGGTTCTTCATAGAAATTCAAATAATGTAATATTCTAAATGGTCTATTAGCGCCCTTTTGATTTAAAAAAAATATTTGAAGTATCTCTTTGAAATACCAATTTTAGGTCCGTTTTAGTTTTCCAGCTGAAAAACATAACATAACAGTTATATTTTTACACAGATTATAATTTGTTCAAAAGCTGTAACGGGCCTAGATTCGGCATTTAACGAGGAGCATTAAAATAAAAGAAAATGGAATGGCGCTAATTGGCCAATTGGTGGCAATGTTACATTTGAATTTCTGTGAAATAACTGACCCTTAAAGTCATACGGAATACAAATGTGATACGTCGCAGAAGTTTGTCAAATCTGTGGTTAGCAGGTAAAACTTCTGATAACATGATTTGATAAAAACGATAATCTGACATCACTTTGTGTAAAAATTGCTGCCTTTTCTTAGGGTAAATTTGGAAAAAGTAAAAGATGCCTAATAAAAACAAAAAAATGTTATTAACAGCTGAGTGGCCTTTTCATACAAAACTTGAATTTGAGTTTATTAAAATGACCAAAGTCAATATAGGAAGTTTTACCCGCCGGCCTTTCCATCTATTGGTTGTTTGCCAAAGCTTTTTTAGCAGCCATTATAAACCAAGATGTGGGTAAAAGGACCTCAGGAAGTCAATTTAAATGCTCAAGAATATTATCCCAATCCTGCATTACAATATTATAGCAAAATTTAAGTAAATCAAAAATATCTATATACTTGCAAATTAGACCGCTTTGAAAACTTACTAGGTAAGTGTCAATATTTCAGTTTCAAATAAACCGACCATAGAAGTTTTACCCGTCAACCACAGAACAATATAATAGTAAAGGCCAATTTTATTATTACTGGTAAATTATATCAGCACAAAGTTAACAGAAACATACTTTAGGGTTCTCTGAAATAATCTTAAAATCCGAGAACAGGGAATGTGTCATATCACTTCTTGTTAAAAAGATTACTTTCCAATAGTTACACAGTGTAACATTAATTGGCTGTAAAAATTCAGCAGTTTATTTAGCAGCCACATATTATTATTTAACATTTGACTGCAATATTTTAGCAAAATGGATCCCTGCAATTGCCGCCACAGTTTGGCGGTTAATTAACATTTGGTTGGGATAGTTTAGCCAAATGGGTTAAGTAACAGATAACTAACTCGGTAAATTAACAGATGGTTGTGATAGTTTAGCGAAACAGGTTGACTCTACAATGGCAACTACAGTTTGATAGTTAATTAACATTGGATTGTTATATTTTAGTAAAATGGGTAAACTCGACAATGGCGGCCACAGTTTGATGGTTAATCAATATTTGGTTCTGACAGTTTAGCAAAATGGGTTGACCCTATAATGGATTGACAGTCACAGTAATGATTAATTAACATTAATTTGGTTGTGATGGTTTAGTGAAACGCATTGACCCTACAATGGCAACCACAGTTTGATGGTTAATTAACATTAAATTGTGATATTTTAGCAAAATGGATTAACCCGACAATGGCGGCCACAGTTTGATGGTTAATCAATATTTGGTTCTGACAGTTTAGCAAAATGGGTTGACCCTATAATGACAGTCACAGTTTGATGATTATTTAACATTTGGATGTGATGGTTTAGTCAAACACGTTGGACCCTACAATGGTAACCACCGTTTGATGGTTAATTAACATTGGAATGTGATATTTTAACAAAAAGGGTTAACTCTACAATGGCAGCTTCAATTTGACAGTTAATTAATATTTGATTGTGATGGTTTAGCGAAACGCGTTGACCCTACAATGGCGGCCATAATTCGATGGTTAATTAACATTTGGTTGTGATAATTTAGAGAAACAGGTTGACCCTACAATGAAGGCTACAGTTTGACAGTTAATTAACATTTGGTTGTGAAATATTAACAAAATGGGTTGACCCTATAATGGCAGCTTCAGCTTGACGATTAATTAACATTTGGCTGTGACAGTTTAGAGAAATGGGTTAACCTTACAATGGCAGCTACAGTTTGATGGTTAATTAAAATTAGATTGTGATATTTTAACAAAATGGGTTAACCCTACAATCGTTGTCACTGTTTGATGGTTAATTAACATCGGAATGTGATATTTTAACAAAATGGTGAATTCCTCCAATGGCAGCCACAGTTTGATAGATAATTAACATGTGATTGTGGCAGTTTAGAAAAATGGTTAACCCTGCAATGGCGGCCACAATGTAATGATTGTATCGGACGCAGTGACTACGCGCACACTTTCAGCGAGCAGAATGCGCTCTTTCCGTCTGCGGAGCAAGTACAGTCGTTGCATTCATCCTTGAACTGGTCTCCCGGAGTGCAGCGGAAACCAGGACCATTGACAGCTGCAATTACAAGAGTAATGTTCATTATTCAAACAATATTAATAATGACAGATAAACAATATGAAAATAAAGTGTTGAAATGTGGAGATGCGGAAAGATTGCAAGTAATGTAAGCGTAATGAACATGTTTAAGAAAGGGATGTAGAGCGGATGATTAAATAAAGGAGTGTAAGTAGAATATATGACTGGGAAGAGAATGGTTGAAGAATGGTCGGATATTTTCTCTAAAATCATCAAGTGAATCAAATACATCAGTCGGAACATGTTAAAAAATCACAATAATAGAAGCATGTATGTACGAATGTATGTATGTATGAATTTGAAGATGCAAGGAGTGTGTGTCAAGACAGAGATTTGGAAAACGATGTAATGGTAACTATGGTTTTCTGTTAATTCCTCTGATTAGAGAATGACAAATGAATAAAGAAAGAAATGTAACAAAAATAAATGAAGTGAAAGTAAATGGTAGAAGAAGTCGGGGACGCCGGAGGAAAATATGACACCTAATTTAGTAAATCAAGTGTCAGAATGACAGAAAAGTATGTCATTTGTTTTTTTAACATAAAATAATACATATTATGTACAAAGGTTACATATACTCGTATAATATAATGTTCTAACAAACATTAACCCCTTACTAATAAATGTGTGTACAATTTTACATAATTGATAAATAACAATTTATGATACATTGTTGTATATCAGTTAAGTAAAACTTAAAACAGATATAAGTGAGGCCCATGATATTATTTACAAATAATTGAAAGCAATAATTGGTTTTTTCTTCCGTTAATCCACTTGAGGATCCAATTGGAAATTTCCCGCCATCATTAAAAAAATCATACATTCGAATTTTAATATAGAGACATATAAACTGCTTATATTGTTAGAGAACCATTGAATGCACCTGTATTTTAATTCTACATATTATTTCCTTTGAAGAATATTAAACAATTCGACTTCTGTATGTTGTCTATAGCCTTTAAACATACATTTTTTAATATGTGACACACGTTCAATAATTTGTAAGAAAAAATATTTAAATAATTTCGGTTCTCGAAAAGTCAAAAACAAATAATTCAGAACCATAATGCAAAACATCTCTTGTTCAAAAGTTAAAATACTAAGTTATTAATCGACGTTTACAACCAGCTGAAACTTTTGAAATAATTGCAATAAATGTTTTAGAATATCTCTTCCAATAAGGAACTCCAGTGAAAAATATTATGGCTTTAAAAAAATATGTTCATATAGACCAATAAATGCTGATTCTGAATATATACAATATAAGTTTTATTTAATAATATTAAACGCAGAGTTTTTAAAAAATTATTAAAAACTCCATTTTTAATTGGTTCGTAAAAACACGCCGTCAAGTTGGCATTATTGAAATTTTAGTGGTGACTTCACTGTTCGGCGTGTCGTGACGTCACCGTAAAGTCATTGTATGGGAATGTATGATATGACACAAGCCATCATATTAATTTATTAGTTTATTTACATACTATTTATAGAGATTTAGTTGTTGTGTTTATTGAAACATTATTTAGGCCTAAATAATGTTTAAAAAATAAAGGTATCTCTTATTAGTTTATCTCTATTATTGAAAATATTCAAAACTACTACACAAAAAAAATAGTAATGCTATTTCTAGGGAGAATACTTCGAACAACGGAATTCAAAATGGCGGCAGTTAATCAGCTGATTGCCCGATTCTATAGTAATTTTTCAGGAGTAATGATGTCACACGATTCACCATACATACTACATACGGTGGTTTTCGGGGGGTCTTGAAAAATTAAAACTTTGACAATTATTAACTATTTTAAAACTAACTCTAAAAATAAAAATAAAAATGCAGTTATTTAAGTTAGAAGGTCATTATTCATTAAAAAAAAAAATTGGACTGGAGTTCTCTATTGGCCATATTTTGGTCAGCGAATGCTCGGCAGGTTTTAAAATCTGCCAAAATGTGGCCAAAAATGCTCCAGTGGTTAAATTAAAATAAGTAAATTTTTCACTTCTTTTCCATTGTTTGGTAATTCTTAAAAGATTTTCACCCCTCTGTATTACAGAATTCTGAAATTATAAAGCTTTATTTAGGGAATGTACCCATACTACGTGAAATTGAAAATTAAAATGCATTATTTTCCGCCAGCCGTGATGCAATAAGTTTCCTTTTATAGTGATTAAGGCAAATCTAAAGTTTTTTTCTAAAAATTATTCGTAATAGCCTTGGCCACCAATCCCGAAAAATTACCGCAATTTTAACCCCACCCCCCCGGTGACCAAAAACCTAAGCAATCCGCTGCTCATTTGTACCAAGCGTGACATTTTGAAGACCCCCCCCCCCCCCGAACAGGTCACGTAGTATGGGTACGTTCCCTTAGTTTTTTTTTCATGTAGAGCGTAGGTTCTCAACGTGAGGTTTGAGACTTTCAGGGGCGGGCAGTAGAAGACCCATAGAAAATTAGGGGCGTTGAGATGGCACAGTGAGGGCGTGGGCAGGTACAAAAAAAATGGTCTAAAAAAAGTAAAAAAACACGCTAATCACATACTAATAAAGCAAAGTAAACTTTAATATTGTGTTATGAAAAGAAACCATTACACGATTTATTTATTTTTATTTATCTCATTATTTTAATATTACTAGATGCCTATTAGGGTCTCTTTTTTAACGCTAGTAACATTTGGCAAGGAGTTTGGGTTTTTGGTTGCGAGAGGGTTTTTCCGGTTACCTTTGAACGAGAGACGCCGGAGAGCTTACGTCTTTGGTTCGACGGTCAAGTTCGAAATACTTAAAAATTGATGTAATCCGCAGTTTTTACTATAATCCGGTTTGTGGGCAGTGGAGCATAATGCTTATTATGACCGTGAAGTCATTATTTGTTTTTTGAACCTATTTTTGGGTGTTTGATCCGGGCACGGTCGATGTGGGTCGGTTTGAAAAGTTCATCGTGTGCGGCGAGTTGTGAAATTACATAGTTTCGCGCTGTCGAAAGCTGGCGAGATATACCCTCCGGGCTGAACATGGAACCACGGGACTTGTGTGAATGTTAGCAATTGATGCTAATTGAAATATGACAGAGTGCTGAAGGATGAAGCAGTGTTGGAAAACAGATGATTATCCTTCTTGGAGAGTATACATGATTGATCTGAAATGGTACTTTTGTAGTATATTCCATGGATAACCTCTAGTCCTATGTTTTTAGAACATATACACAATTTCTGCATGATAGCACAGTATACTTTCCAACACTGCGAAGTGCTATTTAGATTTGAATGTATATGCCATTGGTACGCACCTATGCGTTCTAACAGTGTACCTCGTGTGCGTCTACGAGAATGACGGCACTCCTCCAATGTGCAATCTGCCTCAGTTCCATCTGCACTGCACACACATTCGTTACAATCTCGTTTGAATGACTCTCCTGGGGTGCAGCGGAACTCTGACTGGGTGGCATCTATACAAATTTCAATAGATTCGAAATCATTTTAAATTTCAATAGATTCGAAACCCGATCTGCCTCCAATAAAAAGACGGATATACTGAACAAATACATTGAACAGACACACTGGGTAGGTAAACTGAACAGATAGGCTGAACATATAGACTGAACAAATAGACTGAACAGATAAATTGGACAAATATACTGGAACAGATAGATTGAACAAATATACCAAACAGATAGACTGAACTGTTAAGACTTAACAGATACACTGAACAGATATAAAAATACTTAACAGCTACATTGAGAGGATAGATTGAACAAATATACTGAACAGATGGACTGAACAAAGAGACTTAACAGATACAATAAACAGATACACTGAACAGATATACTGGAGACATATACTGAACAGATTGAACGGATACACTGAATGGATAGATGAACATATAGACTGAACAAATAGACGACACTGAATAACAGATACAATGAACAGATACATGTGAATAGATTGAACAGACACACTGAACAGACAGATTGAACAGATACAATGAACAGAAACACTGAACTTCACTTTTCACTTTGGTACAAATGATTAAAAAAAAGTAATTTGCGCATCTCTAGTTCTACTGCCTTTTGATAAAATAGTCTTCCACACAATTCAAGACGTGGAAGAAGGATGGGAAGACTTGTATCACATACAGTGGCGTAACTACCATGGTTGGCACCTGGGGCGGATAACGTGGTGTCACCCCCCCCCCCCCATTTAAACATTACAACGTGATGGGAGGCGTCTACTAATATCTACAGGAATTCCAAAAACTGAAAAAATCGGACTAATATCTATGAGAACCAAAGTGCGTACGAATATCTACAGCTCAAACTGCTGACTAATATCTATGAGAACCAAAGTGTTGACGAATATCTACAGCACTGGCAGAGGTTGGATTTGCAATTATGTATAGCATATTGGAATAATGTAATATTGCGTATGCAGTAAAAAACTTAATTTATGTATGTATGTAAAAATCCCTAATATCGGACTATTGGACACATTTAGCTGAATATTAAGGATTTGGGTTTTTGTTTTAACAGCTTTCTTTATTTCGAGTGCTTCTAAATTATTTAGTCTGTTACCATGACCATTTCTATGTCAGTTAGGTTAGGTTAGGTTGTGGTGCCGTGTATTTCGAAATAAATAAATAAACATCTTTTTATTATGACCTCCATGTTTGTTCAATAAATTACTGTCCTCGTAAACAGCAAAATATGCAATATTATGCAAAAACTTCATGTACGTACTTTAAACATTTACGGCCTTACTAAAAAAAAATCACAGCACGATCGTTAAACTGTATATTTGTTGTACGTTATATAAAGTCCATGCATGTTTTGTTACTAAAAAAAATATCTCTAAAATGTAGTTATTTCGAACTTGCAACACCGGTCGCGCATGCGTAGACGAGTTTTTTGCGGCGCGCCGGGATTGGTTTATTTATGGGCGCGCCACTCTTGGCCACTCTGTGGTGGGTTGTTTGAATATTTATGACTCTGTGCAATGGCGGTTTTTCGTGTGGATATTTATCTTTATCAAATATGATAGTAAGGGAGTTACAGCGTTTTATATGAGACCTATGTGCGTTGGGACAAATATGGTCTCCTGTGATTAAACGGGTTAAAATATGTCGATTTTTAAATGCTAAAGTATGTTTCAAATACAAAATCTAAAAGATAATTTTATCTAGTTTCTATTGTGGTATTTTTTTTATGACATTGTCAAAATAAGAAATATATAGAACATTCAAAATACATTGAAAAAATTCCGAAATCCGATGAAGAATTATTTTTATTAACTGTATTTACAGCTGTTAAACTACCCCCTCAGGCTGTGTAAACAATGTATATATCTTTCCATGAACAATTTTTTTAATTAGTAATGTTTTCACATCCGCGGCCGTTCATCAATTGAATAAATTTTTCACGGGGTTTTTTAGTAAGGCTGTAAAGCCTTTACGTAATTAGTAATTATGTAATTGCAGTAATTTATGATTTTCCGTACAACCTCTTGCTCAGCTGCCCTCCGTAGATATTAGTCCAACCTACACTCTGTAGATATTAGTTCAACCTACGCTCTGTAGATATTAGTCAACACTAGATTTTCAGACATAGGCTATTTTCGCCTATAAAAAGATGTCAGCCATAGAGCTACGAAAATATATATAACAGACCGTGTTCAATAGTCGGGTGTCGCCCCCCGTCGGATATGGTGCCACTGATCACATATAAACATGTATTTATATATTTTATACGTATAGTTGGAACCCTTACAAACAGATTGGTGGACAATAAAAATATTTTAGACAGCGATGGCATTTCTTGCTTTACATGCATTCAAGTAGGACCGGCGAAATTTTGGTCTCCGGTGACTTTTTTAATATAATTTAAAAAAAAAAAAAAATTCAAAGCCAGAAAAAAAACTTCCACATGTCATCACTCATCATTCAGTTGAGTAACCGCCCAACCCCTCATCCTGACCCTACCTGTCCAATATCTACTGATTTTTTATGTTTTAAGTTTTTAAAAAAAATCAAAAATGTCTCCGGAGACCAAAATTTCACTTACATTTTTTACTCCAAATGATGTCAGGAATCACTGGTTAAAGTAAGTCAAGTACATCCCTTAACACCTCGTATATAAATAAACCAAAATACCGACTACTGCTTAAAATACCAAGTGCAATTCCAAAGTGAAGACATCCATTTTAATATCGTTGAATTTAATGAATACCCAATCTTGTCTGATTACGTCTACAAGGGATCGAAATGAAAATCTAGTATCCTTCAACGGAAGCAATCTTCCGAACAGGCCCTCCATTGATATGCTTGGTGTAACCCTAAGTGACCAGCTCAGGTATGGGGGCTCCATCGAAGCCAGAGTAAAGTTAGCCTCCCAGAAACTGGGCGTACTGTACAGGGCCCGCATATACTTTAATAGTACACAACTGCTAACCCTGTACAAATCACAAGTGCGCCCCACGGTTGAATTTGGCAGCCACCTCTGGTCTGGAGCTCCAAAATATCTGAAAAATACCCTTGACTCTGTGCAGAAACGGGCGGTCCGTTTGATAGATTCTTCCATCTTAACAGAAGGATTGCAATCTTTAGAGCACAGGCGTCGGGTGGGAATGCTTGTGTATCCTTGCTCTACCGGTATTACAATGGAAGATGCTCCGAGGAACTAGCATCATTGATCCCTTCGGCACCGGTGCATAGTTGGAAAACACGCCAAACGCGTGCCCAACATTTGTACACAGTTGACATTTGTCACATGAGAACAGGTCGTGTCTTCGACTCGTTCTTGTGTTCAACAGCTCGGCTGTGGAATGATTTGCCGGCTTCTGTGTTTCCTCCTTCCTACAACATGGGTCTCTTCAAGACCAATGTTCATTCCTTCATCTCCTCAAAAAGACCCTCCACACAGCATCCCAGATGACATAGGCCCTATGTGGAGTTAATGTAAAAAAAAAAAAAGAATTCAGTGGGCTGCAAAAGGTAAAGTTGCAAGTTAAAGAGGCTGCGCAATGAGAGGCCCAGAAATAGGGACAGGGACACCAGGACAATAGAACAAGCTGAAGATGGTAACTGTGATGATGATGCATGCTTTATAGAAAACTTGGAGCTCTTTAAAATTACCTCGTTTCTTTCTATCGGAAGGCGGACACGCCATCATTGTGCACCTTGCGAACTTCCCATCAGCAGAACAGTGGCAGGTGTTGCAGTCATCCTTGAATGACTTTCCAGGAGTACAGACAAAGTCTGGACCGTTGACATCTACACAAAAAAATCGTCACATCAATTACTGATCAAATTATCACCACAACCAAACCCATAAAGGGTGATCTTGGCAACTACAGTTACATTGAAGAAACAAATCTTTACATATTATAAATTAAAGTCCCCCGCGTTGTCCGTCTGTCTGTCTGTCTGTTCGCGATAAACTCGAAAACTACTGAACGGATTTTCATGCGGTTTTCACCAATAGATAGAGTGTTTCGTGAGGAAGGTTTAAGTATATAATTTGACCAGGATTTGTGTAAATTGGTTGAAACAGAACGATAATTGTTAGAAGTGTCGGAAAAAGTCGAGCCGCCTGGTAGCTTTCATCGAAAACGCTGCCTAATCCTTTTGGGATATAACAAAACAATGCATGGTGGTGGGATATTCCTCTTTTATAGATCTACAAAAAAGTCCGCAAAGGCATATATCTATCTTTTACGGATGCTTACTATACCCATTCTATCTTCTAAAAAAATGATCACGTACATTGCAATAATTGAAAATTTATTTAGACGGATACAGTATTATTCCTTATTAACTTAAATACGTTAGCTACCCTAAGCATTTCATTCACATTATTATAATCTTTCACACCATTACGCATTATAAATTAAAGTCCTCCGCGGCATGTCTGTCTCTTTGCGATAAACTCAAAGACGGCGGTGGTTATAAAGGTTGGATAACCATCCAGTAGATGACATTGTGTTTTATTAGCCACAGCAACGCGTGGCCGGGTCAGCTAGTTTAGTTATAAAAAATAAAGTTAATGATAGTAAACAAGCATACAGTAAATTCTAGAAGAGTGACTAACATAAAGACTACATAAGGGTGATTCTGTATCTCTTGTGTTATCTTTTGCACTAAGTGAGTGTTACGAGACAATTAGGACAAAAGGCAAAATCCGTCAGATATCGGAAGACGTCCCTCGTGCATTATCGTTTGTCAAATTTCTGTGGTTTTCTATGACTTTCAATGGCTTGTTTATGCCTGTCGTGTTTTGATGTGAGTTAGTGTGGATTAATTACCTACTTAAATCCTGACTCAAGTATCTGATTCATTTTGGTTTGGGAGGCGGGAATGGGTACCGCCGCCCCGGGAACCTTTATTGGATAACCAACACCTCTGCCATAGGTCACCCCAAGTGGTTCGCTACGTTTGGTGATTTAGCAGGGGTGCCCGGGTTCATGGGGTGAGGTTTGTCTCGGTCTTGAAGGCGGATGACCAGGACATACTGAACCCCAGATTCCTACCCACCCCTTAAATCCTTTTCCTTCCCAGAACTCTCCTCTCCTTCCTTTCCTTAAAAAAACCCTCCACACAGCATCCTCAAAGATGACATAGGCCCTGAGGGAAATTATTTTCCTCAGGGCCTCCTGTGTGGAGCTCATGTAAAAAAAAAAAAAAAAAAAAATTTGGTCATGCCATGTCTTCCTCGGCACGACCAAGGAAGACATGGCATAATTACCTACTGAAAAACACAAATTACTATTTAGTAGTTATTATAGCTACTTAGAGCACGTTCACACTTTCGTTTTAAAAACGGAAGTGGGTCCCGTTTTTAAAACGGAAGCCCTTGCCGCTGTAGTGACTCTATGGAGCTGTTCACACAGAAGCTGAGAAGAGCTGTGAAAACGGATCTGTTATGTTTTGCCGGAGAGATTGCCTACGCAGAGTGTCCGTTTTGAAGCCGGAACGGAACGCTCTGGCTCATACATTTCAATGGAGCTGTTCACACTACACGGAGAACGGATTCGTTTTGACCCCGCCACACCCCGCTTCCCCACCGCCCGCTCCCAGATGCTAGCCAGCAGGCAAATTACGCGGTTGTGTTTTTATCGGGCGCGCATTTGGCGTTTATAATTTATTTATTTATTCAACGCCCAGAGGGCTTTTACATGTTTGGTAGTACAATGATGACAGATGATTTTTCAATAGATAATGAAATAACAAAAATAAAATTAGATAAAAAATGCACACAAGTCACAAAAATAAAAAATAAAATACAGCAATTTGATAAGTTTACAAAAATACACATATGTTTAGTAATAGTTTTGGAATATGTTTTTTACAACATCCACAAAATAATATTATTATATAATACTAGCTGGTCCCGGCATGCGTTGCTATGCCATTTAATAAAGAAATTGTTTCTCCCCTGAGTGTCCTTTCCCATTCGTCCCGTTCCCCTTCCGCCTCCCCTTCTTCTCCTGCGTTCTCTTCCCCTCTCGCGTTCCCACTCCGTCACCTCCACCTTCCCTCTCCCCACCCCACTCCCCCCCCCTTCCCCGTCCCGCAAACCCTTCTCCCGAGTTCTCCTCCCTCCTCCCAGGTTCCCCTCCCCCCTCTGGCCTTCCCCTTACACCTTCCCCGCCTTCCCTCTTCCCTTTACCGCTCCCTCGTCCCGCCAACCCTCCTCCCGCGTTCCATATATTCAATCTCAGTACATTCAGTTTTTAAACAGCCCGCGTGCCACCTTTTACAATTTTTATTAAAATTTCCATTTTTCATGTATATTAAATTTGGTACCTACCTAACATAGGTACCTATTTAAAATATCTAAAATTCTTGATTCGATTCAAACTATTAGGGGAGTAGGTACCTACTTTAAATAAATTTATCAAAGATTTTCAATTTCAAAAATAGAATTTTATTTAACAATCATTGTTTTGCAAAATGTCATTTTCAAATACGCATACTGTCAAACGTGAGACAGTCGTTTAGGTTAGTAATAGGTTTTCTAAAATTATCCAATTTTCTGCGCAATTTTCTTAATTTTTCTCTCCGTAAGAACCATCTATATAAAACGGAAATGGCGCCAGTTGTGCGGTCATTGGCTGCTTTGATTATGACCTCACTTTTCAAGGCTCCTTGGTTGAGATTGTTTTGGTAATGTTTCGCTTCTAACGCGTGTTCACTGCACTCGATTTTTTTTTTCAAGTCGATTTTTTGATCATCCATTTAAGGAAAAAACTAAGTCCTTTTTCCATAAATATGTACCTTTCATCATCAAGTATACCACGGACAACATACTAAAATATTCTATATTGACTCAAATAAGTACCCCTTACAGCAGTTTCAAAGTGACAACATGCAGGACTCACGCGATTATAAACTTTACGATTTTTTTATATTTTTTTTATACTCCTACAAATATCAGATAAACGGTAAAATACAGGTTAATTAATTGGCTATATAGCACTATAATCAATTTTCATGCCTCCGTGTTAAAATTTGAAGGTATGATTTTTTAAAGTTGGTGAAAAATTAAAAAAAATGATCTTCTGGGAAATCTCGAGCAATCGAGGCAAATTTATTTATTTTGCGTGGTCGCTCCAGTGGTAATAGAAAATTAATTGCATTTACATCGTTTCTTCCTGTCAGAGGGGCACGCCATCATTGTGCACCTGGCAAACTTCCCGTCAGCAGAACAGTGGCAGGTGTTGCAGTCATCCTTGAATGACTTTCCAGGAGTACAGCTGAAGTCAGGGCCGTTGACATCTACACAAAAGAATCATCACATCAATTCCTGATCAAATTATTGACAATGTCAAACCCATTAAGGGTGATCATGGCCATAAAATAGTTTCTAAAAATTTGTTACATTTTTTAAAACTACAGTTACACTGAAAGAACCAACTTATTTATAAAAAAAATATAGTTATGATGGTAAACATACATACAGACGACTCTAGACAGAAGGGTCATTCTGTATCTTTTGTGTTAGCTCTTGCATTAAATCCGTTGGATATCGGAAAGCTTCCGTCGGCGGTTAAATTTGTGTGATTTTCTATGGCTTGTACATTGTACATGCCTGCCGTGTGTTGATGTGGATTAATTCTTTACTTAAGGGTGTATTCTAGTCTAGATTTTTTTTTTCATATTTCGATAGTTTCAATATTCAACGGGATTTAAAAGAATTGATTATAAAAAATTGAATTATTTTAACTGAGAATTTCACATGAATATTGGTAAGAAACGTCGATTTGGCTGCAAAATAGTAATCTTTATCTCACTATACAGGTTTTAAATAAAGCAAAGTATATAATATAAGTTTTATTGTAAGGCAAAACTCTTTCATTTTAAAAATTATAGCTATTTCAGTTCGACCAGTTTAGACGGAATTTAATTAGAATCTGAATACATATAGCAAAACTTTAAACATATGATTTTCCGAACTACTTTTTTCGAGACGGTTGATATCTCAAGTTCTACTAAACCAATTTACTTGAAATTTGGTGTGAGCTTTCTCTATACATTACTGTATCGCATGAACTAAAACTATAACAAAATTCCAATTTTTACTATTCTTCTTCTTCTTCTTCTTTCGTATGGTGGGGGGTCAGAGGGGGACATCTATTTTTACTATTTAAAAAATTATAAAAAAATGTCCGTTTATTTCAGACAGCCGCCATTTTGAGTTTTTTTTTTTACTTTTCCTTAGTTTGGGCTATAGCAGCATTTGATTAGATTAAGAATTGATTTGGTCTTTTTTTATATTATTACTAGGAGGGTTGCAATCGTGTCACCATGGCGCGCCTTTTTTTGGGACCCCCACTTCCAAAAGCCTGTAACTTTTTGAATTTTTTTTTTTGAGATTTTTTTTAATGTTCTCTTTAATGTTTAATAAATATTTGGTAAAACAAAGGCTCGTGAAAATATTATCTGTTTTTTTTTTTTATTGCACCTGAAAAAATACCTACAAATTCATGCTTCTAGACTAGAATACCCCCTTAAAAACATGAATTACTATTTATTGGTGTAATTATTACTATTTAAATATAAGCCTAACTAACAAAACTTTTGTACGTGATGACATTCGATTTGCAAATTTTCCCGTGACTGACATCTCTTAATGAAGATTACGTGTTAAACACGCCGTTATCTCTGGCGTTAGGGTAACTACTTTTAAGAGTTAAGCCCTCCGTTCATGGAGGTACTTACAATCTATGAATTGTGGTTTTTCGTGTGATTGTGACGAAACCACAAGTACCCCGCTGATATACTACTTTTTAATGCTAGTCTCCATACACGGAGCTATCCGAAATATACTGAACTTGATCATTTTTCTCGTGCAACCGTGGAGTTAACACGCTGTCAAGCGATGTCATTTGACTTTTTTTCCAACATCAATCCATGCCTTCTCCACTAAATCCTTTCTTACGTATTCTGGTAAAGTATAGTTGTTTAAACATGCATTTTTTCCACTTCCAGAACAAATCTAACATTACTTTCATGTTCCGACGCCATTTCTGACAAATGTCAAACGAACAAGTATCAGACACAAATAATGCGACACGTCGCGTGCGATCAGCACTGTCGGTATCGTGATACTGATTGGAAACCGACAGCCACCGCGTAGCGCCTTGAACGGGCACCAGCAAAATCGTACGGGGGGTACTTACGATTGGCGCGTATGATACGTGCACGAGGATCGAGTATCTTGTAAGTATCTCCGTGAACGGAGGCAGTATTAAGAGTATATATAAACAGTCTTAACACAAGTGCAGTATTTAGCTTAGTTAGTGCAATACTGAATACTGTCAAAATGTTTGGTATACGGCAGATTTATCACACGTCAAAGCCGTCACAAAAGAAATAGAATGAGCCTTCCAATGAGAGTTCATACAATAAAGCTAGTATCAATGTTATGGTTTACTGGATGTTCAGTTTCATTTCTTTAAAAGATACAAGTTGATGTCAACTAGATATTTAAGGAAATGCATGCTTTATAGAAAATTAATTGCTTTTACATCGTTTCTTCCTGTCAGAGGGTGGACATGCCCTCAATGTGCACCTTGCGAACTTCCCATCAGCTGAACAGTGGCAGGTGTTGCATTCAGCCTTGAATGACTTTCCAGGCGTACAGACAAAGTCTGGACCGTTGACCTCTATAGAAAAAATCATCACATTAATTTCTTTTTTAAATTAACTCCTCACGGAAAATAATTTCCCTCAGGGCCATCTTTGGGATAATGTGTGGAGGGTCTTTCTGTGGAAAGGAAAGTGTGAATGTGGGTCTTGAAGAGACCTATGTTGTAAGAGGGTGGAAACACAGAGGAGGCAAATCATTCCACAGCCGAGCTATTAAACTTAAGAATGAATCGTAGAAGTGACCCGTTCTCATGTGATAAATGTTAACCATGCACAAATGTTGGATGCGTGTTTGGTGTGTTTCTGTGGAGAGGTCTAGGTTAGGTTTCCCTCAAACAGCCTCCCGATCCCCGCCACACAGGTGAGCAAACGCATTCGCCGCCAACACCTAGACAAACCTCACCTTTTGCAAGAATCTGGGCACTCCTTCTAAGTCACCAAACGTAAGGAACCCCTTAGGGTGACCTATGGCTGGGGTTTTGGTTATTCAGTAAATGGGGCGGCGGTACCCATGCCCACCACCCAAATTGAATATACATATAGGCATACAATCTTCTTCCTTGCACTGTTCCAACTCATTGCCTAGGAAGGTTGTTGGGGTCGACTCTTCTCGTTCTCAGGCTATATGTTCTTCGGTTCTGGGTATCACTTAAATCCAGGCCGTTTCTCTGTAGTATTTTGGAGCATTGAGTCATCCAGGAGTTCTTTGGATGACTGTCGATGAAGCTCCATAGAATTGTCTGCTTCACTGTGTGGTCTGATGGTCTCCGTCTTATGTGCCCACACCATCTCAACTGTCGTTCTTCCAGCTTACTGTTTATGTCCGTGACACCCAGGCTACCACGAATGCGTGAACTTTTAATCTTATCTTTTAGTGATACTCCTGCCGACCATCTAAGCATTCGCATTTCTGCTGCTTCGAGTTGCCTAGAGTAGAAGTTGTACATAGTCCAGCATTCGGAGCCAAACATTATCGTGGGTCTAACAATAGTTTGGGCATGTAATATAAATACATTTTTAATATTCAATGTTGGCAGTACCTCGTCTGTGTCTATCGGACGGGGGGCACAGCTTGTAAGTGCAGGCAGCCAAGTTTCCTGCTGAGTTGCAGCGGCAAGTATTGCAGTCATCTTTGAAGGTCTTACCGGGTGCGCAGCGGAATCCTGGACCATTCACTTCTATAAAGTTCAATTAAAATATACAATTATCATTCAATTTTTTAATAAGACGAGAGGTTCTGGGTTCGAGTCCCAGTTGCGACCGTTATCTTTTTTTGTGTCTTATTCTCTTTCATATTTTTGTTTAGATTATTGGTGTTATCTTCTTCTTCAATTATTATTATTTTTTTTTAGATCTGATAATGGTGAAACAAGACGAGAGAGAATAACGGTAATAATAATAAGGTACCGCCGCCTCGTGAACCATTTATTGAATAACCAACATCCCTGCCATAGGTCACCCCAAGTGATTTTCTACGTTTAATGACTTAGTAGGGGTGCCCGAGTTCATGGAGTCGAAGTCTTGGCGGTGGATGCGTCTGCCCACCTTTTGTGTGGCGGGCCAGATCAGGAGAGACTGGTTGAGGGAGACCTTTTTGCCTCTCCAGCTGACTCTTGACCCATCGCCTTGTACCGCAGTGGGAGGGATGAATTCTCTTACATTCATATGACTCCTGGACACACTGAATCCCAAATTTCTACCCACCCTTCCCTAAAAAGACCCTCCACACAGCATCCCCAAAGATGACATATGCCCTGAGGGAAATTGTTTTCCTCAGCATAAGCAAGAGAAATTCAGTAAGATGGAGCCATAAGTAATAGCCATACTTCTTCAGATGTTTAAATATTAAAAATGACAATAATTATAATTTAGTATTCGCCGGACTGAAACACGAACAACTATATAATATACTACATACATAATGCACAGCTGTACAATGTAATTCGCCGGACTTGAAGAATAAAGCCCAACATTTAATTGTACAAAAATTGGTGTTAAATAATGCAGATTTTCAACACAAAAATCCTTACTCATGTGCTTACCATATAGTACTCACATTGATTTTATACTCGTAACTCTATTAAATTGAATTCTTTTATACTATTTTGTATTCAATTACTACAATACTCCACACATTCTTTATATTGCATATATTAATTTACTTAATACTCCACACATTCTTTATATTGCATATATTAATTTACTTAATACTCTCACACATTCTTTATATTGCATATATTAATTTACTTAATACTCTCACACATTCTTTATATTGCATATATTAATTTACTTAATACTCTCACACATTCTTTATATTGCATATATTAATTTACTTAATACTCTCACACATTCTTTATATTGCATATATTAATTTACTTAATACTCTCACACATTCTTTATATTGCATATATTAATTTACTGTACAAAAAATCGACCACCACAACACGGGCATGTGCCTAGCATGGTGGTCGAAAAATCCCCAACTTTTGAAAAAAGAAATTTCAATGAATAAAAACATTTGCTACAAAGGAACTCTTCTTAAGTCGGTTTTTCATTGTTGAGGATCGTGATCCATACTCCAACTTTCATGGTGGATGAGGCTTCTCCACTTCGGTGAAGATCTGCGCTACGTTGAGAGCCGAGGACAGCAACATACTGGACTCATTGGTGACCCTTCTCTGTTTCTTCTGCCTTCCATTTTGCCAATGTCTATGAGTTTCTCTGAGTTGAAGTCCTCAGTATTTCAAAATACGTTGTAGGCAGATACCTATGTAGTTGAAACCCTATTGTAGACGCCTAGCTCTTCCAGAATGAACACATTTGTGCGTCTGTCTGTCCAAGGAATCTTGAGCATTTTTCTCCAGCACCACATTTCGTGAGCGTTTATCTGCTTTTTTAAGCTGGCTCGAAGTGTCCATGTTTCCACATCGTATAGAAATATGGGGAAAATCAATGCCTGGACGAATTTCATCTTGGTGGTCTTCATTATACCCAAAGATATTGAAATATAAGTAGATGTGCTATCTGCTGTTTTTACTATGTGGGTCTGCGCTTCCGGGTGTCGCCGATATTGTTTACCAATTAACAAATAAACTAAAAGAACAAATAATTAACGAATAAACCAAACGAACGTTAAACTAAATGAACGAATTCTTTCCTTATTCAAAATATATTTTTAACCAATATTAATGCACATTTTCAAAAAATCAACGAAATGAACAAATTCTTTTTGTATGAAAACTACGCTAATTAGCGCGTAGTCCGGCGACAGTTGCACGGACACCATAGCATATCTCTTCTGTATTTAAATATCTTTGATTATACCTCTGTCTTTCTATATCTTTTGCAAACATGTTGTCTTTTGTCATGCAAATTCTTCTTTTCACTTCTGTCCCACCCGAGCTTGCATTCCTCCATCACAACACAGGCAACATTTCCTGCTTACTATGGTGGTAGTAGGAGATTTTCAAATATTGTCAGGTTTTTTTTTTTTTTTTAATTAAAAGAAAGACAAACATTCCCGGGTTACGAATAACCCAACAATGTTTGAAAATCTCCTACTACCACCACAGAAAGCCGAAAATGTTGCTTGTGTTGTGATGGAGGACTTAGCCAGCCGAGGAATTGAAGACGCGACGCCCGGATGGGATCCAAGCGCTATGCCCACTCAATCACCGACCGGTCGAAGGTTATTCGTAACCTGGGAATGTTTGTTTTTCTTTAAAAAAAAGATGAAAAAAAAAGATAGATTGATTTGAGACAGACACAGACAATAAGACAGATGTAATTCGAGATTTTTACGGCCAAAAGTACTATTGTGATTTGAGACAGATACAAGGGCGAATCCAGCTTTGGCGCCAGGGGGGGGGGGGGGTCACATAGTCGTGGTCAAGTCACAAGAAGTTATAATTTAATTTTGATAATAATAGATACAAGTAAAAAGTAGGTAGGTAATTTTGATAATAATAGATACAAAAAAATATATAAAAACATTTCGTTTAACAATTTTAATTAGTGGTCCACCTAGGTCCTGGACCCAGCCAAGGGAGGGTCATGACCCCCATGACCCCTCCCCCCCTGGATCCGCCCTTGGACAGACATGAATAATAAGACAGATTTGATTTGAAATTTTTACGGAAGTAGTAAAAAAAGTACTATCATGATTTGGGACAGACATGGATAATAAGACAGATATGATTTGAGATTTTTACAGCCAAAAGTACTATCGTGATTTGGAACAGACATGGATAATAAGACAGATATGATTTGAGATTTTTACAGCCAAAAGTACTATCGTGATTTGGGACTGACATGGATAATAAGACAGATATGATTTGAAATTTTTACAGCCAAAAGTACTATCGTGATTTGGTACAGACATGGACAATAAGACAGGTATGATTTGAGCTTTTATGGCCAAAAGTACTATCGTGATTTGGGACAGACATGGACAATAAGACAGGTATGATTTGAGCTTTTATGGCCAAAAGTACTATCGTGATTTGGGACAGACATGGACAATAAGACAGGTATGATTTGGGATTTTTACGGCCAAAAGTAATATCGTGATTTGGAACAGACATGGACAATAAGACAGGTATGAATTGAGATTTTTATGGACCTATCGTGAGTAAGTACTATCGTGATATGATACAGACATGAATGGACGAAAAGATAAATATGATTTGAGATTTTTACGGCCAAAAGTACTATTGTGATTTATTTTTGGGTACTATCGTGATATGATACAGACATAAATGGACGAAAAGATAAATATAATTTGAGATTTTTACGGCCAAAAGTACTATTGTGATTTATTTTTGGGATATTACGCTGTGTCACGCTTCCTCTTTCGTTAGCCAACATTTCGGACAGCGTTACAGTGTACATCAGCCCTATTGATGGACATCGAAATGCTGTTTGAAACACAATCCACATATTGGTATAGCCAGATACCTTTGCAATAATGATTAATATATTTAAACATCTCTTCTTTGACATCATTACGTGGGCAACACTGAGACACAATGGTATAAAGCATGCTTTTTTATGGAAAAAAAAAAAATAGTAACCCCAGCATGCTTAGTAACTTTCGCCTGTCTACCTCGCTTGGTTCTCTTGGGGCAACTCTGTTTGGAGCAAGCTGCGCTGAGACCATTTGCAGCGCACATACACCGGTTGCAACCATCCATAAAAGCCTGACCAGCTGTGCATTTGAAACCAGGGAAGTTGACTCCTATAAAACAAATCGGTCATGTTAACCATTGTTTCTTGTTTTCATTGTTTAAAAGGGATCGATATGAAAATCTAGTCTTCTTCAACGGAAACAATCTTCTGAACAGACCTTCCATTGATAAGCTTGATGTAACTCTAAGTGATCAGCTCAGATATGGGGGCTCCATCGAAGCCAGAGTAAAGTTAGCCTCCCAAAAACTGGGCGTACTGTACAGGACCCGCAAATACTTTAATAGTACACAACTGCTAACCCTGTACAAATCATAAGTGCACCCCACGGTTGAAATTGGTAGCCACCTCTGGTCTGGAGCTCCAAAATACCTGAAAAATACCGTCGACTCTGTACAGAAACGGGCGGTCCGTTTGATAGATTCCCATCTTAACAGACGGATTGCAATCTTTAGAGCACAGGCGTCGGGTGGGAATGCTGTCCTGTTCTACCGGTATTACAATAAGGAACTCCAGTGAAAAATATTATGGCTTTAAAAAAATATGTTCATATAGACCAATAAACGCTGATTCTGAATATATAAGTTTTATTTTCATATTAAACGCAGAGTTTTTAAAAAATTATTAAAAAGTCCATTTTTAATTGGGTCGTAAAAACACGCCGTCAAGTTGGCATAATTGAAATTTTAGTGGTGACGTCACCGTAAAGTCATTGTATGGGAATGTATGATATGACACAAGCCATCGTATTAATTTATTCGTTTATTAATTTTATTTTATTATACATATATATTATCATATTATATATTATTTACATACTGTTTATAGAGATTTAGTTGTTGTGTTTATTGAAACAATATTTAGGCCTAATAATGTTTCAAAAATAAAGGTATCTCTTATTAGTTTATCTCTATTATTGAAAATATTCAAAAACTACTGCACAAAAAAAATAGTAATGCTACTACTTCTAGGGAGAATGCTTAGAACAACGGAATTCAAAGTGGCAGTTGATCAGTTGATTTCCCGATCCTATAGAATTTTTCAGGAGTGATGACGTCACACGATTCACCATACATACGGTGGTTTTCGGGGGTCTTGAAAAATTAAAACTTTGACAATTATTTTAACTATTAAAACTAACTCTAAAAATAAAAATAAAATGCAGTTATTTAAGTTAGGTCATTATTCATTAAAAAAATTGGGCTGGAGTTCTCTATTCCCCGTGTGTCAGCTTATCGTCGACTAACAAACAAAAACGACCAAAGGTCAAAAATCTAATTGTGCTTGAGACACTTTTGACGAGTGTCAATTTTCCGTGGCACATCAAAACACTGCTGTGGCGGGAGTATACGAGTTGGCTGTATTTCTTTCGATGTTAGTTGTCTGTTATTGCTTATTTGCCGCTGTGCACTTGTATTACTAGTTACTAAATGCATGCAACATGACTTTATGTCCCTGATGAAATGGACACACGATGCAGGACTAATCACAAATATTAAATAAAAAAAACAAATTGATGCACTTACTTACTCCACTCATTTCCGATTACAACTGAAATAAAATCTCAGGACTTTATTTGTATTCATTTTTTAGTATTGAACTGATGAATGAATATGTTTATTTGGAAGTGACTGTTAATTGCAACTTCAAATGGGACATACAAATAAATAAAATTTGTTAAAGGCTGAGGGTGGTAGTGGGTAGGCTGTATAAACTGAAATGTTTCACTCCTGTGAATATTTAAAAATCAATTGCAGAATCAACTTTACAGTATGGAATAACCACTTGGGGACACTCTTGCAAAACTAATTTAAACTACCAACCATTGGTAAAAAATTCTATGGTTAAGTTACGGTATCTAGTTCAAAGACATATTTTTTCACAGAGACGAAACAAATCAATGTTGTATCGGAATTTACCTATCTTACCGGTGCAGGCCTTATTATGTTACAAAATATTGATTCAGCATATTTCTGACTCTGAATATAAGAGCAAAGTGGAATATGAACATAATATTAGATTCACAAAGAATGAATGAATATAACAATAAATGTGAAAAGTGGTATGTAATATTATGAACTAAATATACAAACGTAGGCAGAATTCCATTTCATTTAAAAAAGTGATTTTTAGACTTATGTTGACTTTGTAGTGAATGGTAGCCGAATTTCAGTTTTTCGAAAGACTAATTTTTCAAACAGCAGTTGGCCGAAAGACATAGTTTTCGAATTTGTTAATCGACTTTTAAAATATATATTTCACTTACTTATGACTAACGAGATTAGGTTAGGTTAGGTTAGTTGATATTGTCCATCCTATAATAAAATACTCTTGTAAGTACTGTATACACACTTATACCAATTTGAAAAACTAGTGTTTCGGTCAATTGATGTTCGAAAAATATGTTTTCAAAAAATTGAAGTTTGAAAAATTGCATTTCGAACAATTGATTTCGAACAATTGCAATTCCGTCAATTTACCTAGACCCGTAGTGAATTTATAAAATTTTTTCTATTCGTAAAAAACGCATAAAGTTAGCCTTATAATGATATCATGCATGGGGTATCTCAACGATTCCGCATTGTTAACGTTGTGGGTTGTTGTGAGTTCCACTTCACCTGGAAGTTCTCCATCATTGCACTATTTGATGGCAGTAGGAGATTTTCAAGAATTGTCATGTTATTCTTAACATGCGAATGTTAGTCTTTCTTTCTGAAGAAAGTAATTAGGTTATTTGCAATACCTCTGCGAAGTCTTTTGGGTGGGCATTGTATTTTGGTGCAGGCTGCATGTGTTCCGTCGGACCCACAGAAACACCTGTTGCAATCGTCCATGAACACCTGTCCAGGAGTACACTTGTAGCCAGTGTCAGTAGCCACATCTGCATTGATTCACAACAAACAGAATGATTCTAATTTCGGAGGCAATTGAGAATTCTGTCAACTATAGTTAGGAGCTTGTCCAACCACTTTTTTGGACGAGTTCCAAGGAATACCGTGTAAAAAAACCATTCGATAGATTATGACTTATGAAAGATAATAGCAGAATTCGAGGAAGAATGGTATTTCCGTTACATATTTTAAATGGATGTTTTCATGGGTACTGCCCCCCCGGGAACCATTTATTGGATAAACAACACCCCGGCCATAGGTCACCCCAAGTGGTTAGTTGGCTACGTTTAGTGACTTAACAGAGGTGGCCGGGTTCGTGGGGTGAGGTTTGTCTAGGTCATGACGGCAAATGCGTTTGCTCACCTACTGCATGGCGGGCCGTTAAAAGGGTGTTAATCAGCTTAATATATAAAAATGAATGTTTCTTTGTTTGTTCCTTATGTGTTCCTAAACCATTCATCCGATTGCGATGAAACTTTGGTGATTTGTTGTGTGCATACCCGCGAAGGTTTCTTCATATACATAATATAATGGGGAACTCTGGTGTTATGAAATTATTTCGTACAAACGCGTGCCCAATACACATGTACACGGTTGACATTTGTCACATGAGAACGGGTCGCTTCTTCGACTCGTTCTTGTGTTCGACAGCTCGGCTGTGGAACGATTTGCCGGCCTCCGTGTTTCCTCCTTCCTACAACATTGGTCTCTTCAAGACCAATGTTCATTCCTTCCTCTCCTCAAAAAGACCCTCCACACAGCATCTCAGATGACATAGACCCTGTGTGCAGTTAATGTAAAAAAAAATATGTTTTTAATGTTCTTTCCCATTGCCAATAAGGTAAATCTCTAAAATTACAATTCTCAATGTGTCAGCTAATCGTCGACTAATAAACAAAAACGACCAAATCTAATTGTCTGGAGAAACTTTTGATGATTGTCAATTTTATCATTGGACTATTAGATGGCAGTAAGATATTTTCAAGTATTGTCATGTTATTCTTAAGATGCGAATGTTAGTCTTTCTTTTTGAAGAAAGAAATTAGGTTATTTGCAATACCTCTGCAAAGTCTTTTGGGTGGGCATTGTATTTTGGTGCAGGCTGTATATGTTCCGTCGGGCCCACAGAAACAACTGTTGCAATCGTCCTTGAACACCTGTCCCGGAGTACACTTGTAGCCAGTGCCAGTAGCCACATCTGCATTGATTCATAATAAACAGAATGATTCTATTTCAGAGGCAATCAAGACTTCTATCAACTATAGTTAGGAGCTTGTTCAACCACTTACTTGTTAAGTTTTTACGCCGAGGATGCGTTCCATGGAATACCGTGTAAAAAAAATCCATTTGGTAGATTATGACATGTATTGGAAAATAGCAAAATTCTATTGACCACTGGAACGATCACGCGAAATAAATAAATTTGTCACGATTGCTCGAGATTTCCCAGAAGGTAATTTTTTTAATTATTCGCCAACATTAAAAAAAATCATACCTTCGAATTTTAACATGAAGATATAAAAACTTATTATGTAGCATAGGCTTTATTTAAAACCTATAAAGTGAGATAAACATTACCATTTTGCAGCCAAATCGACGTTCCTTACCAATATTCGTATGTAATTTTCAGTTTAAATCTGCCGCCAATGTCACCTGGCAGTTCCAATTGTATCTGTCAGGCGGCGTTACTAACAGGAAATGCCCCAATAATATTAGCATTTATTTTGCAAAATGTCAAACACGTTCGTTTTTGTTTTGAAACTCCGAAATACCATAAAAATAGTTATTCTACAGTATTTTGTGCAAAATTTTTAATTTCGAGGATATTTTTAACAGTGATACTGTTCGAATCCCGAAATTACATTCCAGTTTCGTGTGTTTTGTGATTTTTGTGATTATGCCGAATTCGGGAAGCTCGGATTGCGGGGGAGCCGAAATTTCGAGAGATAAACGGAGATTATGAGGGTTATTCATAGTATTCATACGGACGCGCGGGGCAAACGTTCGAGGGTCTGCGGTGATGCCAAAAGGCAGAAGGTCTGTGAACCGATACCCGGCGACCCGCGAATTGACATGCACACGCAAATGTCCTAGATGTAGGAGATGTTGCATCTGTTTTTGGAAAAGCGGTCGGATGTCCCTATCCGTGACGCCTCGGAAGACGATGATAAGGATAGCATCTACCTGGACACCCCCGCGTCGCTCAGGGAAGAATTGGCGAGGAAAGCTGACAGAGATGAATGTCTCACCTGTCCCCTGCTATCTCGTGCCTTGGATCTCGGGACTGGACGAAAGAGCTAAAGCAGCCGAAGATACCGTCGGCCAACCCAGGGAGGGTGAAAAGAGTAGAATTCCTTCAGCATCTGGGGTCAGCTAATTGGAACAATGTCCGCTACCTCGAGATCCAGAACCGCAACCCCTCTCTTCTCAATGTTGGCATTGAAACCGGAGTTGAAGCGCGTAGCCCAGGAAGAATCGGCCAGTACGTCAACGGACTCCTGCGTATCCCTGACCAATGCGCTTTCACTGCATGCCGATCTCCTGACGGCCTCACTGCAGGAGTTGGTCAACTGGAGCGCGGAACCGGGCATGAAGCTGAGCACTTCCACTCTTTATGAGAAAGTACAGTCTCTCTTCGCCATGATTCCCAGAAGGTGTCCAAAGACATTGTGCAGATGGTGGGTGGAGTCTTTCATATGGCCAAAATATTCCACCATACGAAGGATTCCACCCACATCAGAATATCTCTTCAACCCAAACATCCTGTTGGCGCAGCTGGATAGGTTGGGAGGAGTGAAGAAGTGCTTCGCTCCTCAGCCTAGCACATCGCGATCTGCTCCACCCGTTAAACCCGTTGCAGCACAGAACTTGCAGCCCTTTTCGTCCCAGAATGCAGCAGAGGAGGACCATCGCGAGAAGGGAGCAGCCAGAGAGCCGAGAACAGGAACCAGCCCAGAACTGCTAAAGATTTCACTCGCCGAAACAGGTTTAGGCCCATTGAAAGGGCGGGGAAGTCAGATGGTAAGAGGTTTTAACCCAGCCCCCTTTTCAGGGGGGTCAGTTGCAATCATTCGCAGGTAAGTGGAGGAACCTTGGCACCCCTACTATCATTCTTAAGATATTGGAGGGCTATTGAATTCCATTTTCTTCAAAACCTCCGCTGAATAAAAATATTAATTTATTTAATTCCCCATTCGCTTCTAAGACTTCTGTGGCAATGACGGAACAAATTGAAAAACTCAAGGCCCTTGAAGTTTTAGAGTCGGCACCTGCCACTCCCTCATTTATTTCTAACATGTTTCTCGTCCCCAAATCAGATGGTTCAAAGACAACTTTCTGAATATTAGTAAATTTTGTCTGGTAAATGTTTACTGAGTTCCTATTTTCCTACAACCAAACGCCTGGATTTCCATGTGCCTGTGAGTGAGCAGTATAGATGTTTCCTTATCTACAGGAATGAATTCTTGATGACATCCCTCTCCTTTGGCCTGGCCGCCTCACCTGGCACCAAGGCATTCGCAACTATCACTAACTGGGTAGCGCAGGAACTGCGGAAGAGAGGGATGAGAATTTGAATATATTTGCATGATTTTTTATTAGTAAACCAATGCCTGCTTACTTTAAAACAGTGGTCTGGCGAAATGGTGAAGTTTTTACAAGACTTGGGATGGCAAGTACAATTTGATAAGTCAATACTAGAACCATCACAAGTCCATTTTCTTGGTATCAGTTGGAATACTGTAACTAATGAAAAGTCTCCCTCAGAACAAGATTTTAGTCCTATCTTATCTGTTAAAGGGTTTGAATCAGACAGGAAGGTGGTCACTAAATAAGGGGCGCAGCCTCTTGGGTTCTTTCAACTTTGCTAGTTTTGCAGTTCCAAGAGGCAGACTCAACAGCCGGTATATACGGAAAGGGTGCTTAGGACTCTGACACTATCACCCTTGGAAGTTATCACCACGATTCCTGCAGCTACCGCTTGGGAATTGAGATGGTGGGTTCGATCGCTCACCCTGACGTCACCTATACATCTGCCGCTGTTTGAGCATTACCTGACAACTGTGCCCAGCTAGACGAGAGACTTCTCTGTGGCGTGTGGACTTAAGATCAGCTGAATCTTCACTCCAATATAAAGGAGATGCTCGCCGTGTTGGCTGCCTTGTCTCCTCACGCGCTCGAGCTATCCGGCTCGGGTCTTCCAGTCGGATAACAAATCTGTCGGATCTTACCTCCGCAAGGAATGTGGTACCAGGTCAACTCAACTCCTGAGCTGTACTTGACTTGAAGATCAGCTGAATCTTCACTCTAATATGAAGGAGATGCTCGCCGTGTTGGCTGCCTTGTCTCCTCACGCGCTCGAGCTATCCGGCTCGGGTCTTCTGATCCAGTCGGATAACAAATCTGTAGTATCTTACCTCCACAAGGAATGTGGTACCAGGTCAACTCAACTCCTGAGCTGTACTTGACTTGAAGATCAGCTGAATCTTCACTCTAATCTGAAGGAGATGCTCGCCGTGTTGGCTGCCTTGTCTCCTCACGCGCTCGAGCTATCCGGCTCGGGTCTTCCAGTCGGATAACAAATCTGTCGGATCTTACCTCCGCAAGGAATGTGGTACCAGGTCAACTCAACTCCTGAGTTGTACTCGACTAGTGCTAGATGTTTTGGACGAACACTATATCTCCATGACAGCACAATACTTACCAGGTCGCTTCAATGAAGTAGCGGACTGTCTATCTCGTCATCGTGCTGTACCCAAATGGCACTTGCTACCCTCTTTTACAGAGGTAGTATTCAGAAAATGGGGACGATCCGAGATAGACCTATTTGGCTCTAAGACAGCACAGAGGTTCAGAGGTAAGTTTCTCTTGATTTTCAGGTTGATAAAGCAGATACCACAATGCTTGGACCAGGGATTGGGACTATCAGCTGGCTTGGATCTTCCCTCCCCCATGCCTCTTGCTAAGGGTTCTTTGCCACCTGAACAGAGCAAGGGAATTATACCTGATAGTGGCTCCTCGTTGGGAGAGGGCATTTTGGAGAGCGGATCTGAAGTGTCGGGCCTTAGGTCCACCTCTCACGATTCACAATCTAGAAGAAGCACTGGTAGACACCAGGACCAACAACCCTCCTCCTCAAGTAGAATCCTTCATTCTGGAGATTTGGCTTTGTGGGGATGGGACAAAAGGACTAGGAAGATGGTCAACTCAGCAGAAGGAACTTCTTAGATCTGGGAGGAGAAGTTCTATCCTTCGCACTTATACTCTGGCATGGCAGAGGTGGCAGCACTGGGTGTCAGAGAATCAGCTCGATGCCATATGTCCCAACCTGACCAGGTTCCTAGCCGACCTACACATTAAGGAAAAGCTATCGCTATAGCTGAGGACCATTTTAGTTCTTAAGTCAGTGGTGTGTAACTTAGGCTCTCCAGAGGATAATAGAAAGCTGAACTCCAATCCGGTAGTGAAAAAGATATTAAAAGGGAATATCTTTAGCTGCAGTGAAGCCTTCGAAGTCCCCAACCCCCCCATTTGGGACCCGAAGATTGTATCATCTTGGCTGGAGAAGAGTTTGCCTCAACACATAACACTCTTTGAAGCATCAAGGAGAGCAGCCACAATCCTGCTTTTGGCATCAGGGCGCCGAGTCCACGATCTCACCTTACTCCACTGCACAGCTGAAAGACTGTCAGTGGACAGAGAAGGCATCTCCATTTGGCAAGTGGCTGGTGCCAAGACAGATTCGGTAGACTGGCAGCAATCAGGATGGAAGCTGGCTCGCTCTGAGACAAGGAACATAGACCCCGTCTATTAAACAGATAAGGTCCTAGAACTGTCAAGGGGACGGAAAGCGCAGGCGATATTACCTAATCTATTTATTACAACTTGTAGGACGGTGAAGGCGGCCTCCAGGGCAGTAATTGCAGGTTGGATTAGGACAATCCTCAGGGATGCCGGAGTAGAGGATCCACCTACAGGATCCGTTCAGTGGTGACATCCCTGAACTGGTTGCAGAAGTATTTACTGATATAAGATGATGTACTGTCGTGTGGCAACTGGAGAACTCCTAATACCTTTGCCAAGTTCTATAGAAGGGAAATTGCAGAATCCCATCTATTGCTGACCTTTTTCAACCACTGTAACTGGTTAGCCGATTCCTAGAAATCTTGCCCCAATTTCTAGCATATAAATATTATAATTGATTCACATTAGCATCATGTCACCAGGCGATAACAAACAATATCTCACTTTATAGGTTTTAAATAAAGCCTATGCTACATAATGAAAAAGTTTTACCTTACAATAAAACTTATATTATGTACTTAGCTTTATTTAAAACCTAGGCAAGGGCTGCCTGATGAGATCTAATGAATATTATTGGGGCATTCCCTGTTAGTAACACCGCCTGACTGATACAATTGGAACTGCCAGGTGACATTGGCGGCAGATTTAAACTGAAAATTACATACGAATATTGGTAAGGAACGTCGATTTGGCTGCAAAATGGTAATGTTTATCTCACTTTATAGGTTTTAAATAAAGCTAAGTACATAATATAAGTTTTATTGTAAGGTAAAACTTTTTCATTATAGTGCTATATAGCCAATGGATTAACCTGTATTTTACCGTTTATCTCATATTTGTAGGATTTATAAAAAAAAATATGAAAAAATTGTAAAGTTTATAATCGTGCAAATCCTGCGTGTTTTTTACTTGAAACTTATACTTATTCGAGTCAACATAGAATATTTTCGATTTCTGTATGTTGTCTGTGGTATACTTGATAATGAAAGGTGCATATCTACAGAAAAAGGACTTAAGAGGGTATCAACAGAGAAAACCAGAAATATATCATTTTAAATCAAATTTAGACGTTTACGTAGATTTTAACGCTGTCCGAAACGTTGGCTAAATAAGGAGATAGCGCAACACGGCATAATACCCCAAAAACTAATAACAAAAATACTTTTGGCCATGAAAATCTAAAATCGTACCAGATTTTAGACGTATTGACTCTTTTCCACAAAAAAATTATAAACGGATTTCGAAAGATTGTTCTTTTATCTAGCATTCGCTTGTTGTAAATTTTTTGAAAAAATGTTAGTTTTGTATTATACCACACCCATTTCAAATCATATAATCATGCAGTAAAATAAATCAATACATTAATCTGGGTATCGCATGTTTCAGAATATTAATTTTAGTTTAAATAAAAGCATTAAAAAATATATACGTTCATGTGTTTCTTGATGAAATAGGTCCGTTTGTGTATTTATTTGCGCACTTACAAACTAATATATTTCAGATTTTTTTAATATTCTTATTTAACTTAGACATTATTGAAAAATGATAAATACTTATAATAAAAAAATAATTAAAAAAAGTGCATTATTTTAATAGTTTTATCATCACGCCTTTCAGCATTTTTGGATGTAGGTATAAATTAAAGCAAATTTGGAATGAAATAAAATCGATATCATCATTACATAGTATAAAATGAATTTGCTCAAAATGTATGTGCGCATAGATCTTTTAAACTACGCAAAGGATTTTCATACGGTTTTCACCAATAGGGAAGGTTTATATGTATAATACATGCTTATTATAGTAGAGAAAATCCGAGAAAGTCAAATATTCAATTTAGGCAGAGGGCAGGCTGGCAAGCGGGTGGTGTGGATTTTATAAAGGTGTTTCGTTAGCCACAGCAACGTGTGACCGGGTCTGCTAGTTGAATTATAATTTAAAGAATAATTAATCTTTCTCATTGTAACCGCCCTGTACGATGCGTAAGAACAACTTTCGACAATCCGTAAACAGCTGATCAAAAATTCGGAGGGAAAAAATATTTAAAAAATTTATTTTTAACATCGTTATAAAATAGTCTACAAAGACTTCGGGTTTGCGACATCTATGGTCATAACAGTTAAAGCATTTCAATAGCTTGGTTTTAAAATAAATGGCTGGCCAAGGAAATGCTTTATATAATTACAATAAATGTTTTACGAATGGTAGGAAAATGTGGTCCATTTTTGGAACGCTATCAATCACAGAAAAATAAAAGTGGTCCATTTTTCGACCAAAATCGCTCCAGTGCTTAAGAATGTTATTTCTTTTTTTTTTTGAAATTAAAACACTTTTGTACTTTCTTCCACTAATTTATATTTCACCAGGACCGGTTTCATCCTATTATGTCCTAGGATGAAACCGGTCCTGGTGAGATATAAATTAGTGGAAGAAAGTACAAAAGTGTTTTAATTTAAAATTCTAATACAATGGAATTCCACCACGAATTATCAGTGCAAAAACTAGACTCATTAAAAATGTTATTTCCATTATATATTTTAATATTTTACACTTTGGGAGGCACATATGGGTTCTGCCGCCCCGGGAACCATTTATTGGATAACCAACACTCCTCCCACAGGGGCCACAGGTCACCCTGAGTGGTTCGCTACTTTTGGTGACTTAGCAGGGGTGCCTGCGTTCATGGGGTGAGGTTTGTCTAGGTCTTGAAGGCAAATGCTTTTGCTCACCTATTGTGTGGTGGGCCGTTAAAAGGGTGTTAATCTGCTTAATATACAGGGTGGTTGCGCCAGTTTGAATTTTGAATCATTGTTAGTCTATGATGGTAACTGAGTAGCTGCTTTGTTCCTTATTCCAATTTCCTACCTGTATAAAATGCCAAAACCTACCTGTATAGAATGAAACAAAACACAAACACAAAAAATAAAACAAACTCTATCCGCTTGTGACATAGGCAAATTTCATTGCTTTTTTGACGCCCGCCGCTAAAAATTGTATTTTTATCCGCTCTCGCTACATGTTTGTATTTGAACTGCCCGCCGTGATTGCCGTGTATGATTGTATTTCGTTTGACCCGCACCACGGAAATCGCTAAAGAGTGTAATATTGTGAACCCGCTATATTTCGGCCGCAACGTGAAATTTGTGGAACATTTACGAGTGCTCGTATATGAAGGAACAAATAATTAACTGTTATTAAGTTTATAAGTTATAAGAGACAAACCCAGTGGCCTGAGATGAACTATGGAAAGCGGAGTGGTAAGTTTTTGGCAATCCAATTCCCCTTCCTTCATCACTCAGTGAATTGTTGTTAATTTGGCATACGCATACGCACCCGCTATACAAACAGATTGAATTGGAAATTATCGCAGCCATTTGGCCTTTCGCCTCACCACAGGGTGTCCGGGGGTAAAGTGTATTAACTCGGGAGGTGATTCTACATGATAGTACAAGTAAAAAAGATAAATAACTTTTTACAAAATTCCAATTTTTAGGGGTAGTTTTCTGGTAAAAAGATAAGACCGGCGTGTGCGGGCGGCATTATTACTTTCAGTGACCGGACAACTCAGAATGAAACCAACTCAGAAGCACCCCAGAAAGGTCATTAAGAGTGATGATAAAAAAAAAAATGGTTAAATAGGTTAAGTTAGGTTAGGGTTACCGGCTATTTTAAAATTATTTTTTCATAGCTTTTAATGACTTTTCTGAGGTGTTTCTGAGTTGGTTTCATTCTCAGTTGGCATGGAACCATTATTTTCCACTGTTGCCGAATCCCCGCTCCAAGCGCTCAGTGTCAGTATTGAATTCGAATGTAACAATTTTATTCACGTAGTAGTAGTGTATCACTTTAAAAACTTTATTGTTCTTAGTCAAAACTTGTTGATTTAATGTGTCTTTATCTAGTGTGTATTTATTAAGACTGACTTAAAGGAACAACTTCATTCAGTGGGTGGTTTTTTCAGACTTACTTTTGTTTACTTAGTTGTAGACATGCGTAATTTTATCATTGAATTATTGTGCCAATACTGCGTAATTTTGTTATTGAATTATTCGGTCAATGCCTTACTTTACCAACAAAGAACGGGCAGACATTAATTCATTAATGAAATACGCCACAACGTACGAATTGATAATAATATTACTTTACGTTTACACGCTTGCTTACAAGCCGAAGGTGGACATTTTGAAAATTTGTTAAATTAGTTAAAAGCGATGACATTAGTTAAGTATTCAATTGGTTTATAACAATTTAATTGTTAAAAGCCTGCCTTCAATTGTCATTTAAGTGCAGTTATCTTTTTACATTTGGTTTAAAACACACGATCTGTATTAACGTCAAATTCTCGGTCTTGTTATTGTTTACAAACGGTTTCCATGGATACAGGCCAAATCACACCAAGCAACGTTGCAACAAATGCGCCCGGCAAGCTAACTTGGGTAAGTGCTACCTTACACTAAGGATTTTTAGTAGGTATCCCTTTTTGTATGGGAAAAAAAGTTGGAATTTCAGAAAAAGTTATTTATCTTTTTTACTCCTACCATAATGTAGAATCACCCCCCGAAGTTAATGCACTTTACCCCCGGACACCCTGTATAAAGATGAATGTTTCTTTGTTTGTTCATTATGTGTTCCTAAACCATTTATCCGATTGCGATGAAATTTTGGTGAACTGTTGTGTGCTTACCCGCGAAGGTTTCTATATGCATAATGGGGAACTCTGGTGTTATGAAATTATTTCCTAAACCAGTTATTCAACTGCGATGAAACTTTGATGAGTTGTGCGCACACCTGCGATGTTTTCTATACATGATGGTGAGCTCTGGCGTTATGCAATTTGTATAAAATTTTAACGTTAGGTGGCGTGTGAGTTTTTTGAAAAATGAAGGAGAATGAAGGAGAGTGAGGGTTCACGGGGTAGGGGATGAGGGAGAGGCAGAGGGAGCAATCGCAAAGGAGACATAATAGTGGTAGGGGATAGCAGGGGTAAATTTGAAAAATCCATGCTTCTCATACGGACAGCTGTATGTGGTTTGTTCACACGTCGGAAAAACCTTCTGATTTATTCGTGTGGGCACCAGATGGAAATACAAAAAATATTTCTGTGATTCCAAAAGCACTTCAGTAAACAGAATTAAAACACAAACTCTTTCTTTATTTGAGTGACGTTGCAACGCATGCCGGATATTCGCTAGTAATTAAAAAATAAATATAAACATGATTAAAAAATAAATCATATTGCATGCAAATCTCAGTCAATTTAGAGATGAGACTGCAAATGTCGTAAGTATAAAAAAAATTAAAACATGGTTATAAAAATTGAAACCATCAGTAAAGCATGTATATATATTTCGAGAACTAACCTCTTTTCTTTCTCAAGCACAGTCTCAAAGTGCAAGCTGCGTTGTGTCCGTCATCTGCACAAGTGCAAGTGTTGCAGCCGTCTTGGTGCTTGAAGGATTCTCCCGGAGTGCACTTGAAGTCCGGGCTGGTCATGCTCGTGGTGTCTATATATACAACAAGGGTGCGTTTGAAATATTTCAAGAATTTATGAGACGTTGATATTGATTAGCATGAAAATCTTAATACATAAAAATGAATGTTTCTTTTTTTGTCTCTTACGTGCTCCTAAACAGTTTATCTGATTGCGATGAAACTTTAATGTTTTGTTGTGTGTACTAGAGATGTGTAGGTTCAGCTGGAGTGGGCTCTTAAACTCAGGTTCTTTGCGCGAAGCGGCTCCTACTCCTACTCCCTTTTCATATCGACTACTCCCAAAGAACCCGGTACAGTACTTGTAGCTGAAACTCGGCGGGCCGAGCCACAGTCGGGTGGCGGCGCGGCGCAGAACGGTGGCAGTTCGCACTCGTCAAACCCGTGCGTCACGGTCCGAGCTACATGTACGAGTCGAAGTAGGTCGCGCATTCGAGTTCTTTTGCGTGCGGGCTCCGGCTCCGAGGAACCTGAGTGTCTCGATTCGTTGCGCCGTAACGTTTTTCCGTTTCATCCCCCCCCTCCCCCCCCTAAACGTTACGTAACGCCCAAGTGACAATTTAATTTTTACCTGAAGTACTGGAAAGTCGCTTAAATACCTTTTTTCTTGTTTTAATCACGTTTGCCGTAATAAATAAAACAAGAGATTTGGAGAACGAAAAGGAATGCCAAGGAAGATTTTAATTACATAGTTTTTTTTATTTCAATAAAGAAAAACATGTTACGTAACGCATTGTTCAACCCCCCCCCCCCCCCCCCGTAACGCACAGTAACGTTTCACAAGATCCCCCCTCCCCCCCAAGTGCGTTACGTAATACTTGAACGGCCCTTAGGAAGCAGGTTGCGCGTTCGAATTCATTTGCGCGCTCGGGCCATTCGCAGGTCGGGACTGGCTCCCAGGAGCTGCTCCAAGAACTCAAGTACTTTTAAAAGGAAGCAGGTCTCGGAGGCCTCCGGAAAAATGCAGAACTTACCCATCTCTAGTGCGTACACCCGCAAAGGTTTTTGTGCCCGATAGTGAGCTCTGATGTTATGAAATTTATGTTAAAAAAATCACAATAGAGCAGCGCTAAATTGTTATGGCTGCGAAAATGTGTGTATTTCATACAGGGAAGGTGGGAGAGGGAGGGGGAAGGGGAACGATTTATTGACAATAATGTACCTCTTTGCTTTCTGAGGCAACCCCTCAGAGTGCATATCCCGTGGCGACCATCTTCCAAACAAGTGCAAGTGTTGCAGCCGTCGTCGTGCTTGAAGGTTTGACCCGGAGTGCATCTGAAGTCAGGGCTTCTCATACTCGTTGCTTCTAAGGATAATAAGATTGCATTACAAGTTTCTGATGAATAAGAAGTAGGTAATTTATTTTTATTTTATTTATTTGAGACACAAACAGGATATTATTTATAGAACATTCTTGTGGGTAATATAAAACAAATAAAAATACACATATAAATATTCCTAGACTGATGTGTCTGCAGTAATCACATTTGCAAATTCACATAAGCAAACACAAGAAAAACAAGTATTTTTATACATAACTTAAAAACTTAAATACAAAATTTGAAATTTATAATAAGTAGAAAATATTTATGAAGTATTTATTAAAAAATAATAAAACAACAAATAAATTATCTTTTTTTTTTAGGTGCCCAAATCGTGGAGATATTTCTTGAAACAAGTTAAAGTATTTACAAAAATATCTATGATAGTGTGTGTTTTAGCAAGATCGTTGTATGATCGAGACATACTAGACATAGGATTAAAATATCCAGTATTATTGGTAAAAATTTCAGTCCAAAACATATTTACTATCGTTAGTTAAGTTACTATCTACTCGATTATTCACAATTTTATAAAGCATTAAGAGGTCATTTATGTTTCGTCTTTTAACTAGACTCTTTAATTTGAAATGTTTAAGTCTTTGTTCGTACACGTCTAGAAGATGGTAGACACCTGATCGGTAAGACAAAATCCGTGTAAATTTTCTTTGGACTGATTCGAGTCTAGATACCCGTGTAATATAATGTGGATTCCAGACTGTTGACCCGTACTCAAGAACACTATGGATTAAGGAATTGAATAGAATTATTAGGTTATTAGAATTCTTGAATAGTTTGGTTGATCTTACAATAAAACCAACTTATTTGATTTACTCACAAATTATTCAAAATGTTGGTTGAACGTTAGTTTATTGTCGAATATAATTCCAAAATCTTTTATCGATTCTACTGTTTCCAGATTGTGACCACATATGCTATATGAATATAGAGATTGTTGTTGTTCTTGGTGAAATTTATAACTTTGCACTTAGCTATATTCAGTTCCATTTCATTGTTTTTTTTTTAAATTTTTTTTTTACATTAACTCCACACAGGAGGCCCTGAGGAAAATAATTTCCCTCAGGGCCTATGTCATCTGTTGTCATTGTCAACACACCAGGTGGATATTATATGGTGGATAGATATTAAGGTCTTGTAAGAGTTCACAATCTTCCGAAGATTTAATTGCTTTATATAATTTGAGGTCGTCAGCATATAGAGAAAAATTACAGCGGAGATTATATGTAAGGTCGTTAATAAAGATTAAGAAAAGCAAGGGTCCAAGGTGAGATCCTTGTGGTACGCCTGACGTAACTGATATTGGGGAAGAGTTAAAATCGTTAACAGTAACTAATTGACTTCTATGTGATAAATAGGATTCTAACCAACGAAGCAGATTTCTGTGAATGCCGATTTTATCCAGTTTATTCATTAGGATAGGGTAGGGGTCGGCAAACTTATTAGCCAAAGAGCCAAATACGTAAATTACAAAGACACAAAAAAAATTTGAGAGCCAAATTTGTTTATTGATTTAGCAAACATTTATTATAATTTTTCCACTTAGTAAAATTAAGGGTACGCTAAATAAACTTGATTTCATACTAAATAAAGATTTTATTTATTGATAAAATATAATATGTAATTAAGAAATTCATAAATTTAAATCATGACAATGACTGACAAACACTTAATGCGAATAAAGTTCCTGCATCTCATTGGAGAGTTTGAGTAAGTCAGATTTGTATGTTGTTATTCTTAATTTTAGGCACGATTCCAGGTTCTCATCAATAAGACTAATTATTAGTTTACTCTTGATAAAGTTGATGCTTGAAAAAGATTGTTCGAAAAGGGAAAGAACAGCAAACGCAAGTATTTTCAGCTGATCATGAGAGTCAGGAATATTATTCCCGGCTTTGAAGATGAACATGTCTTCCTTCTCCAGGTATTTTGAAGCAGATCACTTGTGTTGTGAACTTAGTTCACATTTGTTCTTCCAATGTTTCCAAATCAACACAAATAAGTTATTTAGAGCTCCATATTTCCTTGTTTTTTAAATTCAGCAATTGTATTTCAAAGTTAACAATGTCAATGTTAAAAGAAGAAAATTTCAGATCTGTTATCGAAGCATTAAGAGGGTGTTTTACCAATGCTAAGGTCACTCTGCTGTTTTTAAATTCCTGAAACCTGCTGAAAAATGCTTCCCTCATATTTAAAATGTTTGTTTTGAAATAGTGTTTTTCAATTGAGGAATTATTTTCTTGGTGATGCTTCAGCAGAATTGGAAAGTGAAACAATGTTTCCTTTTCAAAATCTTGAGCAAAAAGGGATAATTTGTTTTCTAATGAAATGACTTCTTATAACATCCAAAAAATTGTTTCCTTTCCCTTTTAGTTTATGATTAAGTTGATTTAGATGAGACGTAACGTCTTCCACGAAATAAAATTTTTGGTCCGTGGATATTTGTGCCAGAGCCGCACTTAAGTGGCCAAAGAGCCGTACTTTGCCGACCCCTGGGATAGGGTGAATAACTTTGTCAAAGGCCTTCGGTGTACACAGCGTCTATTTGTGTGTTTTTATTCATTGATTTACACAGAAAGTCCATATACTCGAGTAAATTGGAATTTTTGGATCTTTTAGCTACAAAGCCATGTTGGAAAGGACTAATTATATGTTACATAGTTAAAAATGGTTTTATATACAATGGACTCGAATATTTTGCCAAAACAAGATAAAAATATAATAGGTAGGTACCTACTTTATTGCTGGTCTGAATTCACAATCAGTTCCAATTTTGAAATTATCACATCAAGTTTGAGATAACTACGGTATATTTTATTATTAATTTTGGCCTGCTAATAGACTGCCATTCGGAGTCAAAACGTTGCTTGAAATGGCTTAAACCGTGTTTAGTGACCAGATCTGCATGGCAAAGTACTTGCCAACCATCTCAATTGGGGATGTTATAGTGCCACTGGCTCTGGGTAGTTCTGAGTAGTTGCAACTCTTACAGCATATTTACAAAAATTTGACATCATAATGAAATGATTGATAATATGTACCTCTACGCTTTCTGAGGCAAGCCACCAGAGTGCATATCCCGTGGCGACCATCTTCCAAACAAGTGCAAGTGTTGCAGCCGTCGTCGTGCTTGAAGGTTTGTCCGGGAGTGCATCGGAAGTCAGGGCTGGTCATACTCGTCGCTTCTAAGGACAATAAGAGTGCATTTTGAAGAATAAGATTTCCACAAGTAGTACTTAATAAACTAACTAACCATCGCAAGAGGATGGACCGCCAAACAACTCGGTCTTGGCACACACTCCTTGCCTCATTCACATTCATACGTACACTTTAATTTGGGAGGCGGGTACCGCTGCCCTGGGAACCATTTATTGGATAACCAACACCTCTGTCGTAGGTCACCCCAAGTGGTTCGCTACGTTTAGTGACTTAGTAGGGGTGCCCGGGTTCATGGAGTGAGGTTTGGAGGCGGATGCGTCTGCCCACCCGCTGCATGACGTCACTCCCGGACCGTCCACATAGTACCCCCTAATATGACATAGGCACTGAAGGAAATTGTTTTCATCAGGGCCTCCTGTGTGGAGCTAATCTTGAGTTCAACAGCTCGGCTATGGAACGATTTGCCGGTCTCTGTGTTTCCTCCTTCCTACAACATGGGTCTCTTCAAGACCAATTATCGACTACCACAACACAGGCATGTGCCTAGTATGGTGGTCGAAAAATCCCCAATTCATGTAACGAACAATTCAAAGAATAAAGAAACTTAAAAAAAAATTAAATGCTCATTACTTCCTCTCCCCAAAGCACCCTCCACACAGCATCTCAGATGACCTAGGCCCTGAAGGAAATTATTTTCCTCAGGGCCTCCTGTTTGAAATTTGTGTAAAAAAAAGATAAATTCAGTCTTCATCCTATCTCCGCCAGTTCCATGCCTCACTGCCATACATCAGAGTAGGTACAAGCGTACCATTATGGACTGCTAGCTTCCTTTCTTTGAATTATTTTTTGTTAGTGACAACTGCGTTCAGTCCTCCATTGGTAGAGTTTACAATAAGCAATGATGTTTGAATGTGAAACCCATAGAATAAAGAAGAAAGCTAGAAGTGCCTCTTGTACAAATTTGCATTTCGTCTCACTTACCTTTCCCATTTGAATTTCGTAATCAGTAATCACAGCTTGTATCGGAAATTTAAGCCTTGATTAGGCAGATATTTGGATTATGAAACATGTTCATAAGGAATTTCTTGTGTTATTCTTTACTAGCTTTTGCCCCCGGCTTTGCTCGCATAGTATTAGGGGGGTACCAACTCCGCTTCCTCCACCTTCCCTATCCCCACTCCACACCCTCCCCCTCTCCCCCCTCACCGACCCCTGCATACCCGTTACATTCATTTTTCAAACAGCTCGCGTGCAACCTATTAAAAAGTAACAATCAAACATTCACAGTTTCGCATATATAATATAAGTAGATTAGTATTTTATACGTATTTGAATTACTTATCACAAAATGACAGCGTACGTCAAATATTGATTTGTTTTGCTTTAAGTCTAATAAATAATTTCATAACGCCAGAGCTTATTCATAACGCCAGAGCTTACCAATATATACAGCCTATATTACTCGCAAATAATGTAGCTTTCTATTAGTGAAAGAATTTTTAAAGTACATTCAGTATTTTTTGCGCGAAGGAGTAACAAACATACATACATCCATACATGCATACAAACTTTTTCTATGCAAAACCCGTTTAAAATGACACTGTAGACTTACCTCTACGATTTCTGGGACAAAACAACAGAGTGCAAAGAGGAGGGAAACCTTTGCTGGAACAAATGCAACGATTGCAGCCGTCCTCGTGATCGAAACTTTCACCGGGAGTACACTTCCGGTCCGGACTGCTCATTCTTGTCGTGTCTAAGTTCAAACAAAGACCAATTCATCTATTTTCTACTTTTTCAAGACTTTCGGGTGTTTCGAGAAAATCCATTTAATAAAAATGAATCGCTGAAATGTAAGTCCGCACATAACTTCCGAACGACTGCACCAAATTGGATAGTTCTTTTTTTGGTGTTCGTTATTGTCAGGACAAGGTTTGTATAAAACTACTGGTGAGCTCTGGCATTATAAAATTTGTATAAAAAAATTGCAATAGGTGGCATGCGAGCTGTTTGAAAACTGAATGTACCAGGAATGAATTAATGGAATGCGGGTGGGGGGAGGGGGGGAGGGGGACTTGGGAGGGGGGAGGAGAACTCGGGTAGGCGGTTCACAAGAGGGGGGGAAGGGGAACTCGGGATAGGGGTTCATGGGACGCGGGAAAGGGGGGGAGCAGAGTGGGGAGAGGAAAGGTGGAGGAGGCAGAGTGCGAACGCGAGAGGGGAAGGGGACGAGGGAGAGGAAGGAGAGGCGGAAGGGGAACGGGACGAATGGGAAAGGACACGCAGGAAGAAACAATTTCTTCATTAAATGGCACAGCAACACATGCCGGAAACCAGTTAGTAACATATAAATATATATTTTTTTACATTAGCTCCATATAGGAGGTCCTGAAAAAAACAATTTCCCTCAGGTTTGATCTTTGGGGTTGCTGCGTGGAGAGTCATTTCAGAAAAAGAAAGAGAGGAAGTTCTGGGAAGGAAAAAGGCATGAAGCATGGGTAGGAATCAGGATGTCAGTGTGTCCAGGGGTGATGGACATATTAATCCATTCCTCCCACTACAGTGCAAGGCGATTGATTGAGGGGTCAAAATATCTCTCCCGATCTGGCACACGACGCTGTAGGTAAGCAAACACATCCGCAGTCAAGACCTATGCAAACCTTTCCCCCATGAACCTGGACAGTTATCTGTCCTATGGCAGAGGTGTTGGTTATCCAAAAAATAGATCCTGGGGTGGCGGTACCCATACCCGCTTCCCAAATTGAAAAGATTGGGTTCGGTTAGGTTAGGTTAGGTTTGTTGTTTGATGTACTTTTTATTTACTCTGTTTTGTCATGGAGCCGACCAAATAATATGAATTTGACAAGCGAAATCCATTTAATACAATATTGTCGACTTACCTCTACGTTTTCTGTCACAAGACATCAGAGTGCACATAGCGAGGCGACCACTGTCCATACAAGTGCAAGAGTTGCAGCCGTCCTCGTGAGAGAAACTCTCTCCCGGAGTGCACTTGAAGTCTGGACCGTTGGTTATTGTGACATCTGAGTTCAACCCAAGACCAATACATAAATTTTATAGTTTTTCAAGACTTCCGGGCGTTTCAAGGGAATCATATATTAATATATTTTTTACATTAGCTCCACACAGGAGATTCTGAAGAAAACCAATTTCCCTCGGGGCCTATGCTATGTATTCTTTTAGGGATGCTGTGTGGAGAGTCTTTTTAGGGAAAGGAAGAAGAGGAAGTTCTGGGAAGAAAAAAGGTATGAGGGGTGGGTAGGAATTTGGGGGTCAAAAGGTCTTCCTAAACCAGTTTCTCCTAATACGGCCTGCCATGCTGTAGGTGGGCAAAAGCATCAGCCATCAAGAGCTAAACAAACCTCACCCCATGAACCCAGGGATCCCTGCAAAGTTACCAAACGTAGCCAACCATTTGGCCGAGGTGTTGGTTATCCAATAAATGGATCTCGGGGTGGTGGTACTCAAACCTGTCTCTAAATTGTAAAGTTAGGTTAGGTTAGATAAGATAAGGTAGGTAAGGTTAGGTTAGATAATGTTAGATTAGATTAGGTTAGGTAAGGTTAGGTTAAAGGTCTATGCCTACTACACCGTTCCATACCATGACCGTAACCGTAGCGGCGCATGCAAAAAAATATTCTTTGTATCGATCAGTATGAAACGCTGCCCACTACCCCGTCGCGTCACCGACCAACACCGTCACGTACCATGACCGGACTGACGGCGAATTCTCGATGATAATATTTTGCAGGTGCCGGTCCGCTCTATGCATGGCACGCGACGGTGTTAGAACGGGGATCATCCGCGTATGATCCCCGTTCTAACCGCGTTGCCACTCCGTCAGTTCGTAATTTGTGTTCAGTTCTGTGAGACGTGCGTCAGCGGTAGACAGACATTTGAACGGGGGTGGTACGGACACTAACCGCGGTGTGTACGGTTATCATACGGTCACTATACCCGCTACGTACGGGTATAATACGGTGTTAGCACGTTCTAGTGGGCATAGTAGGGCGTAGCATGTTTATTTCGTGTCTGATACGTTCATAGTACGGTCATGGTATGGAACGGTGTAGTGGGCATAGACCTTAAGTAACATTAGGTTAGGTTACATTGTTTTTTTGTACTTTTTATTCACTTTTCTTCAATTGTCTGTTTTTAATAAGCGAAACCTGTTTACTGTTTAAAACAATATTGTCGACTTACCTCTACGATTTCTCAGGCAAAATTTGAGAGTGCACATTGCGAGGCGACCATTTTCCAGACATGTGCAAGTGTTGCAGCCATCCTCGTGAGTGAAACTCTCTCCCGGAGTGCACTTGAAGTCCGGACTGGACATACTGGTGGCATCTAAGTATGTACAACGGAAGTCAGAAATGGCTAAAGCGCCATACAGCTGTATTGTGCTCGAGCCATGTTTCTTTTCCAGCATCGAGATGATAGACTTAAAGGTGAAATTTCAAAAGTTCCTGCATGTTGTATAATTTAATAAATCATAATGATAACAAAGTGTTTTCTCATTTTAATAAGAGATGTCTTGCGTCTCTTCTGAATTATTTGTTATTCAAACTTCGCAAACCCAAATTACTGAAATATTTTTTTTTACAAATAATCTTAATATATAAAACAAAGTCGGGTTAGTTACACTATTTATAACTCGAGATCGGCTGGACCGATTTTGATGATCTTTGATTTGTTGGATTTGTCTCCGCCCCGGATAACAGAATAACTATTAAAATATCGTAAAAATTCACGAAAAAGAAAGATATGAAGAAAATGATTTTTTCATACATTTTGTATGGAACGAATTCTCATAATTTGAAAGAACTGCAGCAATATTGTGATAGGTATAATATTTAATTGTGCGTAAATTCCAAAAATTCAAAAACGTCAAATGTCAATGCGCTGATTGTTTTTCTTTTGTTCTTAATCATATAATGCTGCCACTCTTTCTTACACACTAAATGTCAATAGTTGAAAATGAGACAACTGGTGAACGTATAATAACTGCACCCCTCCAAAGGAAAAATACAATAATAATAAATCTCTGAAATGAAACGCATTTTTTTTACGTAAGCTCCACTCGGGACCTATGTCATCTTAGGGGATGTTGTGTGGAGGGTTTTTTTAAGGAAGGGTAGGATAGAATGTTCTGGGAAGGAAAAAGGCATGAGGGGTGGGTAGGAATCTGGAAGTAAGTGTATCCGGGAGTGAATCCATCCCTCCATTGACTTGACCGGAATTGGCCTTTTACCTTAACCTTTCCAGCCGGACTCTTTCGAGCCATTGGTCGAGAGAATCCGGCTGGAAAGGTCAAAAAGCCTCCCTCAACCAGTCTCTCTCGATCCGGCCCGCCACGCAGCAGGTGGGCAGACGCATCTGCCATGAACCCAGGCACACATCCGAACCACTTGGGGTGACCTATGGCAGAGGTGTTGGTTATCCAACAAATGGCTCGTACCCGCTTCCTTTCAAAAACTCCCGAAGTAAAAGTAAGAAAATCACAACACCATCTCTGATACTGACGGGGCATCGATAATTGCTTCATTGCGTAATTCTTAACTTAATAAAAAAACTTAATTTAATTCAACAGTTATTGATTCTGAGGCGGTACGAAGTTCGTCGGGTCAGCTAGTTGATCACATAATGTTAGTAGTAATGAACGTATGAATTCAACCCTCCCACTGCAGTGCAAGGGAGAGTTCTGTTCCGAGAGAGTCCTGCTGGAGAGGTCGATAGGTCTCCCTCAAGCAGTCTCTCCCAATCCGGCCTGCTACGCAGTTGGTGGGCAGAGGCACCCGTCACCAAGAACTCGAACAAACCTCACCCCATGAACCCGGACATCCCTGCTAAATCACTAACCTAGTGACTTAATATCTTCCAAATTTAATATAAAACTGATGAATCAATTTTTAAAGTACCTCTGCGAATTCTGAGACAGGCTTTCTCAGTGCAAGCTGCCGTGCGTCCATCTTCCAAACAGGTGCAGTCATTGCAGTCCTCATCGTCCTTGAAGGTTGAACCAGGAACGCATCTGAAGTCTGGGCTGTGTATACTGGTAGCGTCTGCACAAAATAAGGTAAGGTAATGCAGGTAGAAACAAAGGCAATATGATATGCAGTAATTCGAGTGAATGATGTTGGCAACACTTGCACTGAGTACAGTTTAATTTATGTTTATTTTCTTTATTCATTGCTTTGATGGTTACACGATTTGAGGATTTTTCGACCACCATGCTAGGTACATGCCCTTTGTTATGGTGGTCGATTTTACATAGGGGCCGTTCAAGTATTACGTAACGCACTTAGGGGGGGGGGGGTGTCTTGTGAAACGTTACTGTGCGTTACGAGTTTGTTTTTCTTTATTTATATAACAAAAAACTATGGAATTAAAATCTTCCAAGTTGGCAACCCTTTTCGTTCTCGAAATCTCTTGTTTTATTTATTACCGCAAACAAGAAAAAAGATATTTAAGCGACTTTCCAGTACTTTGCGCAACTTAATTGTGACTTTCAGGTAAAAATTGACACTTTCGCGTTACGTAACGTTTAGGGGGGGGGTACGGAAAACGATACAGCGCGTTACATGGGGGGGAGGGGGGGTCAAAAATCTTCAAAAATTGGGTTATGTAATACTTGAACGCCCCCGTAGCCACTGGTGCACTTTTTGCCATGACACGGCATTATTTAAAATACCTTGAATTGCTTTCCTTCCAATTTTGGTAAATTTTCCTTCATTTGTAAGTAATTAAGTAGAAGTTTACGATTTTATAATATTATTTTTATAAATCCTACTAATATGTGATAATCGACAAAAGACACATGAATTAATTGATTATATAGAAATATAATCAGTTTGTATGTCTCCATATTAATATTCGGAGGTATGATTTTTTATTTTTTTTTTTACTATTTTTTTTATTTTTTCCCTCAACCAGTCTGTCTCGATCCAGCCAGCCATGCAGTTGAGCAGACGTATCTACGATCAAGATAAACCTCACCCCATGAACCGGGCACCCCTCCTAAGTCACCAAAAATATCGAACCACGTGGGGTTGAATATACACAAACTGAATATACAGCTGATAAATGATTTTTAAAAGTACCTCTGCGTAATCTGAGACAGGCCTTCTCAGTACAAACTACACTATGCCCATCTTGTAAACAGCTGCAGTCATTGCAGTCCTCATCGTCCTTAAAGGTTGAGCCAGGAACACACCTGAAGTGTGGGCTGCGGATACTGGTAGCACCTGCACAAAATAAGGTAGTGTAATGCAGGTAGAAACAAAGGCGATGTGATGTGCAGTAATATGAGTGAATGATGTTGGCAACACTTGCGCTGTGTGGGGTTTAATTAATGTTAATTTTTATTCATTGCTTTGATGGTTACATAGTTTAAGGATTTTTCGACCAACATTGTAGACACGTGCCCGTGTTGTGGTGATCGATTTTACATTCAGTGCATTAACATTTGAAATATGAAAGAATATATATACGAGGGTCATCCGTAAAGTACGCCGTGCGTACACCGTGCGTTACGCCGTGCGGAGTGCTGGCGAATAGAGTAGCTGCCGGACAAGTACTAACATGTTCTGTTGTATTTCAGCAGTCTGTGTGCAACGTTACATCTCGCTAGTATTGACTATGTTGTTTCTGTGAGTGTTTATAATGTTCAAGAAAATAGCAAACACCGCCAGTTAGGGCTTTGATTAAATTTCCCAACGCAAGAAACGTGCGACGTTGCGATATTCAAAGGCAATTGAAGGAGGTGTATGGAGACAATGTATGTTAGAATCAAATAAACTATTTTCACCAAAACAATTTGGTTTCAGAAAGAATCTAGGAACATCCAACGCCATAGCCTTAGTAATTGAATATATTAAAAATTCTCTAGACTCACATAAAAAATGCATTGGCAAATTTCTCAACCTTTCTAAAGCCTTCAACACAATAAATCACTCACATCTTTTTGAAAAACTAGAGAACATAGGGATTACTGATAATAAACTGATATTTTTTTAAAGTTACATGGGAAATAGAAAGCAAACTGTAAAGCTTAACAACATAACCAGTGAGTGTATTGATGTCAAATTCGGGATTCCCCAAGGAAGTATTCTGGGTCCGATTCTGTTCCTTATTTAAATTAATGACCTATGGCACATAGAATGTGAAGGAGAAATCATCAGCTTTGCGGATGATACTGTTCTCCTAATAAATGGGAATAATTGGACAGAAACATTTAAGAAAGCAGAAGACACACTTAATAGGATTAAAAAATGGCTAGACAATCATTCACTTACACTTAATGCTAATAAAACCAAATTCATCACTTTCAAAATAAAAAATAAGAAAAACTCTGAAGAAAACCTGAACTTGAAAATTCATAGCCCGCATCACTTAAATGAGGATTGTAGTTGTCCCTCATTAGAAAACGTTGACCATATAACGTATCTGGCTCTAAAAATTGACCGAAACTTAAAATAGACCGAACACATTACCTATTTAAATAATAAACTTTAAAAAACTAAGTTATTTTTTCAAAACCATCAGGAATGTCCTCATTAAAAAAGACTTAATCAAGATTTACATGGCTCTCTGCCAATCACTGTTAGAATACGGTATTATCGGATGGGGCAGTGCAAATAAAAACATACTAAATCCACTAATTAAAACTCAAAAAGCCTCTAAAAAAACTCAAAAATGTAAGAACTAGCACTCACGAAATCTTCAACAATCTTAACATGTCAATTAAACTATATTCTAAAACTATACTCATTTACATTCATAAGTACAAAACCCAAAAATAATAACTAACATGTACATTAGAAACACTGGATCTCATGGTCAAAAACATATCCAACAAGTAAATACTAACACCCCATTTGGACAAAAAAGGTTCTTATATGATGGTATTAAACTCTACAATAAAATACCACTCTCACTCAAAAACCTCAACATTATAACATTTAAATTTCAAATAAAAAGCTGGATAATAAATACAGGGAGATCAGAAATAGAAAATATACTGATATCAAATACAAACTAAAACCGAATATTTATTTATAATTATTTTAAAAAAATACTACATGATATATGTTATGTCTAATTCATATTAATGTCTTATAATTAAATTATAATATGTAAATGAAATCCTCAGCGCGGGAGATCCCAATGAGGATATCATTATTTCAAACTTGTTACTAAGAAATGAAGAAAATAAATCATTAAAAAAAAACAAAAAAATGTTATGAATGAGTCGTCTGTTCGGCGCTGGTGTCGAAATTTCAACTAGGGAAGAGAGAACGCCCGTGATGACGAGCGTTCGCGACTGCCGTCAGTCATTATGGACGAACTGCTGAATTCAATTGACAAATTCATTAAGAAAAAATGGCACGTTACAATTGATGAGATCTGTGAACATTTCTGTAATGTTTCACGAACCGTTAAATACCACGCAAGGGTCCCTCGCATGCTTACTGATGAACACAAAATCATGTGTGTACTGACGTTGGAACGGCAGAGGAATAATACACTAGGATACAAAAACTCATCACACTTTACAACAATTGCTTAAGGTCCTTTAACCAGACAGCGGCCGAAAATCCACATTTCGTCGAAAGATGTTCTTATGGATCGTACAGGGCGGTTTCAATGAGAAAGATTAATTATTCTCCATGCATAATGCGAAAATTTGTGCAAGGTGGGTCCCTTGCATGCTTACTGCTGAACACAAAACCACGTGTATAACTGTAGCACTGGCGTTGGAACGGCAGAGGAATATGACACTGGGATACAAAAACTCATCACACGTTACGACAATTGCTTAAGGGCCTTTAACCAGCCAGCGGCCGAAAATCCACATTTCGTCGAAAGATGTTCTTATGGATCGTACAGGGCGGTTTCAATGAGAAAGATTAATTATTCTCCGTTCATAATGCGAAAATTTGTGCAAGGTGGGTCCCTTGCATGCTTACTGCTGAACACAAAACCACGTGTATAACTGTAGCACTGGCGTTGGAACGGCAGAGGAATATGACACTGGGATACAAAAACTCATCACACGTTACGACAATTGCTTAAGGGCCTTTAACCAGCCAGCGGCCGAAAATCCACATTTCGTCGAAAGATGTTCTTATGGATCGTACAGGGCGGTTTCAATGAGAAAGATTAATTATTCTCCGTGCATAATGCGAAAATTTGTGCAAGGTGGGTCCCTTGCATGCTTACTGCTGAACACAAAACCACGTGTATAACTGTAGCACTGGCGTTGGAACGGCAGAGGAATATGACACTGGGATACAAAAACTCATCACACGTTACGACAATTGCTTAAGGGCCTTTAACCAGCCAGCGGCCGAAAATCCACATTTCGTCGAAAGATGTTCTTATGGATCGTACAGGGCGGTTTCAATGAGAAAGATTAATTATTCTCCGTGCATAATGCGAAAATTTGTGCAAGGTGGGTCCCTTGCATGCTTACTGCTGAACACAAAACCACGTGTATAACTGTAGCACTGGCGTTGGAACGGCAGAGGAATATGACACTGGGATACAAAAACTCATCACACGTTACGACAATTGCTTAAGGGCCTTTAACCAGCCAGCGGCCGAAAATCCACATTTCGTCGAAAGATGTTCTTATGATCGTATAGGGCGGTTTCAATGAGAAAGATTAATTATTCTCCGTACCAGCTTTTTAAAATTATAAATCAATATCAATATTAATTCTTTCCAAATTTGCTTTAATTTATACCTACATCCAAAAATGCTGAAAGGCGTGATGATAAAACTATTAAAATCATGTACTTTTTGTAAGTATTTTTTGATCATAAGAATTTATCGTTTTTCAATAAAGTCTAAGCAAAATAAGAATGTAAAAAAAAACTTGATTATATTAATTTGTAAGACCGTAAATAGATAGACAAAATAGAGAAATATTTTCAGGAAAGGAAGGAGAGGAAGTTCTGGGAAGGAAAAAGGTATGAGGGATAGGAATCCGAGGTTCAGTATGTCCAGGAGTGACTGACGTATGAATCCATCTCTCCAACTTTTGTGCAAGGCGATGTTCTGAAAGAGTCCTGCTGGAGAGGTCAAATGGTTTCCCTCAATCAGTCTGTCTCGATCCGGCCAGCCATGCAGTTGAGCAGACGTATCCGCCATCAAGACAAACCTCACCTCATGAACCGGACACCCCTGCTAAGTCACCAAAAGTAACGAATCACGTGGGGTGACCAAATTGAATATACAGCTGATAAATGATTTTTAAAAGTACCTCTGCGTAATCTGAGACAGGCCTTCTCAGTGCAAACTACACTATGCCCATCTCGTAAACAGGTGCAGTCATTGCAGTCCTCATCGTCCTTGAAGGTTGAACCAGGAACACACCTGAAGTGTGGGCTGCGGATACTGGTAGCGCCTGCACAAAATAAGGTAATGTAATGTAGGTAGAATAGATATTCGACAACTCTGTGCAACTATTGGCTTACGCTGATGATATCGACATAATCGCGAAAACTCCAGATGCTTTACGTAACGCCTTTATAAATCTTGAAAGCTCTGCCAAAAATATGGGTCTCGTAGTAAACCAGCAAAAGACCAAATACATGGCTGTAGGATGCACCCAACAAATCCCAACTCTCTCATGTGGAAACCAAAATTTCGAAACGGTACCAAGATTCACATACCTAAGCTCCCTGATAACAAACGACAATAATACCACAGAGGAGATCCAAAAGCGCATAGTGAACGCAAATCGCTGTTATTTCCGCTTACAAAACCAATTAAAGTCCAGACTGCTGTCCAGAAACATGAAGATATTAGTGTACAAAACACTTATCAGACCAGTACTTACGTACGCAGCTGAGACTTGGGTACTAACTAAGAGGAATGAGCGAGCACTGGACGTTTTTGAAAGAAAAATTTTGAGGCGCATCTTCGGACCGGTTCTAGAAAATGGATTTTGGCGCAGACGTTATAATAATGAGCTCTATTCTTTGTTTAAGGAGCTAAACGTCGCAAAATTTATAAAATTGGGAAGACTTCGGTGGTTGGGTCGTGTGGAGAGAATGACCGAGCATCAAGCACCAAAGTCCCTGCTGAACTCAAGACCAATAGGGCGAAGGAGCCTGGGAAGACCAAGACTAAGATGGAGCGACAACGTCCTCAAAGACATATCTATCTTGGAGCTTCAAAACTGGAGAGAGCTGGCTCAAAATCGAGATGAGTGGAGGAAGACTCTTGAGGAGGCCAAGACCCACCAGGGGTTGTAGAGCCAACAGTGATGATGATGAATGTAGGTAGAAACAAAGGCGATGTGATATGCGGTAATATGAGTGAATGGTGTTGGCAACACTTGCGATGTGTGAGGTTTTGTGATGTTAATTAGTTGATTTTCTTTATTCATTTCTTTGATGGTTACATGAATTGAGGATTTTTCAACCACCATGGTAGGCACATGCCAATGTTATGATGGTCTATTTTACATACAGTGAATTAACATTTGAAATATGAAAGAATATAAACTAGTATAAATGATTATAATATAAATGACTGTCAAAGAATATAAAATAACATAGTATTAAAGAAAATGAATTAGTTAAATGGTGGAGTTAGATTTTTAGATTACCTATCGTCGCCTTAGTTCTTAATTGTCCAAAAGACCATCAGAAAATTTTACAGGATGAGAAGGTTTTTTTTCATTATTTCAACAAACATTATGATATGTGTTTAAGATGAAGCTATTTCCATAAAGGCAAAGGTCTCATTAGTTTAAATAATTCTTAGTTAAGTGATTAACTATCGTCTTTTGTAGTTTCTTTTTAATTTTAAAGTGAACAAAAAGTAAAGGGTCGTTTGGACAATTAAGAACTAAGGCGACGCTGAGTGCACAACTGATAAATGATTTTAAAAGGCTACCTCTGCGTATTCTGAGACAAGCCTTCTCAGTGCAAGCAACACTATGTCCATCTTCCAAACAGGTGCAGTCATTGCAGTCCTCGTCATCCTTGAAGGTTGAACCAGGAACACACTTAAAGTCTGGGCTGCGTATGCTGGTAGCGTCTGCACAAAACAAGAGAGAACTTAAAGGTGTTGCAAATATTTATTATTCCCTGACAGTTACTACTAATATACAATATAACTAAGTATCTACGTAATATAAGCGGTGTGCAGAGAGGATGTACCATCCAACAACAAAAGTATAAAACATATTTTCGTTCAAAGATAAAACCACTTGTCTATTTACCGTATATACCAGCGTATACGTACAAAAAATCGACCCTGTAATAAATTTTTCTGATATCCATACCAACTTATAATTAAAAGGACTTTCATATTTTTTGTGAATTATTTTGTTTTTTTAAATGTTTTTTCTCATTGTAACTTCTCGAAAAATAACTTGACTAACCATATGACAACTCAACATAAAACAATTTCTCCTCCCGACCCATAAAATAATGTTCAATAATGAACTGAGAGGAATAATAAGTAAAAAATTGTTTTTGGCATAGAAAATACATGGAGTTTTACAGACAAGTACAAGTTTGTCCCGTCAGGGAGCAAACTGCGATTCCAGTTCTTTAGGATTACAACAGATTTGTCCTTAGCCTCAAAATTAATGGAGTATCTGGGCCAAAGGCTTGGAATAGACTCCCTCCGGAATTAAGATGCATAACAAGCCCCACATAGTTTAGGTCCAAACTAAAAACCTACCTTTTTAGGCTCTCATACCCTTAATTTAAATATACCTATCTGAGAGTATCATACGTGTATTGCCTATGATATGTCTTAATCACACTTTTGTTACTGAATTAAAATTACTTGAGTCCTTACACATCAATCTGTTTCTTGATGAATCACGTTTAGGAAGATTAAATCTTTATAGGTACTACTGCACCACCCACCATTAAATGTTGCTTTTACTTTCCAAAATACACTCATCAAAGAATACATTACATATTAATATCTATTAAAATATTTTTCAGGATTAAATAATATGTGTTCACAATTAGGTCCTCTGCGTGCAAACTCTTTCTAAATTTCTTTAAATGAACAATATACAGTGTTAATTTCAAGCGACCTCCCAGGTAAGTATGGTCCTGTTTTCATTAATTTTTAGGCAGCATCGCGTTCATTGGTCAAAATATTGTACATATATTTTCATATCGGTGATCAATGAACCGGTGTATGCAATTTTTAGCCCTAAGTTGTTTTTAATTGTTTGTCTAGCTTGTAGTTTTTTTTTAGATTGTAGAAATGTATTATAAGTTTGTACAGCGCCCTTGAGGTGATTTTTCACAAAAACAGCGCTGTATAAATCATCCAAGTTATTATTATTGTTATTATTATTTATTGTATTATTGCCATGTACAAGCATAACATTTTCACCCATGTAAAAGCGTAGAATGACATGCAAAGCTGATAAAAAATTCTTGAAACTACCTCTACGCTTTCTGTAACACGACTTTTCAGAACAAACTGCATTTTGGCCGTCTTCCAAACAAGTGCACGTATTGCATCCGTCTTCATCTTCAAATGTCTGACCGGGAGTGCATTCAAACTCTGAGCTCGTTAGGTCTACAGAAAACAAAAGTGCTTTTGCATTTTATTAATCACAATTTGGGAGGCGGGTTTGGAAACTGCTGTCCCACAATACCATTTTTTGGAAAACCAACACTTCTGTCATAGGTCACCACAAGAGGTTAGTTAGTAAATTAGGAAGTTTTTTTGCAAGGAAAAGATTTTTTTAAAGTACCTCTGCGACTGCGTGGTTTGACACAGGCCATATCAGTACAAGCTGCCGTATGGCCATCTTCCATACATGTGCAAGTGTTGCAGTCCTCATCATCCTTGAAGGTTGAACCAGGAACACACTTGAAGTCTGGACTGTACATACTGGTAGCGTCTGTACAAAACAAGAGTGCCATTAATTTGCAGTCTTCCAAATCAGTGATACAAAGTCTAAAAATATTTGGCCTGTGACAAGATTTTCAAATAGATCAACATGCTCCGAGCTTAAATGCCGACCTGGACTTGGTACGATCCATTCTCGCGCATTTTCAGTCACTTTACTGACTTTATGATGACCGTAAGCGAAAGAAAAAGATGCGTAAACATTACGTGCAACAGAGAAAGGTATGGGCGGGGAGGCATGCCGCTTTCCGAACCTTAAACTCGCCTTTTTTAAAATGTGAATACCACACAAGAGTCTGTTGCTCCCGTCTGAAGCCAGTGAGACTATGGCATCCCCAATTGGGGTACTATGTGAGGCTGAAGGTAGAAGATCCCGCGACCTTCGGATTGTGAGTAAAGAGCCTTACATCAAAGTCAGGCCAGTATTAAAGTTTGGCGTGGACTTTACCAATGTTGTTTGGTAAAGTCCACGCCAAACTTAAATAAGGGGGGACTTTACCAATAACATTTACTTAGGGGGACTTAGCCAAATATTAGGTTGTTATTGGTAAAGTTCACGCCAAATATTATTACCCATATACTAAGTTTAGAGGATAAAATATATTACCGAAATTCAAATAATGTAACTTTGGCGTCAAATGGACAACAGTGCCATTTATTTTTTTGACATTTGAAAGGTAGATTAAACGCCGAATCTAGGTTCGTCTCAGCTTTCTAACAAAATTAAGTTCAGCTAACAAACTCATGTTATTACACATGTTGTGATTTCGTGTTGATCTAAAATTGATCAAAAGCCAAGGTTCCTGTCGAATGTCCCAAACACCCAAGCTTGGGAACAAGTGGAATTCCACAGGGTTCACACCTTGGCCCGATCTTGTTTATCTCAATCTTACAAAAATATTTCATGATGTATCTATTTTTCTTTTTGCTGATGGTTTCTAAATTTTTAAAATTATTCAAAATATTTACCATTGCAACATTCTTCAAGATAATATCAACAAATTCTTAATTTGGTGCTATGAAAAGAGATTTTACTTAAATATCTCAATATGTCAAATAGTCAGAATTTCTCGAATAAAAAAATCCAGTGATCTTTAATTACAATATTGATAACAATGCTCTTGAAACATTAACACAAATTAAAGACTTAGGCATCACTTTTCAATCAAATCTTTCATTTGTTAACCACATAATAGAAATCTCTAATAAGGGCTTAAAAATGTTGGGAAGCTAATAGACTGGGAGGCGAGATAGGTAAACCCTATGTCATCGAGTACACGGATGAAACTACTTTGAAGTGATAATGGACATCTAGAAAACCTTTAAAAAGCTGGTCTGCCGGTGCGCCTCTTGGCAGGAACCGCGCAGTCATAGAAATAGTCAGCGATTTTTTTCAAAAAAATTACGTCATCGAGTACACGAACGGGAAGGGTCTCATATGATAAAGGTCGATTAGAAAATGAGAAAAAAGCAGGTCTGCCAACCGGCAGCCTGGCACGTTCGCAGGCAGCCGGCGTCAAAGTGGGGTAAAAAATAGTAAATTTTACGTCATCGAGTACACGAATGAAACCAACGAATAACTATAGTCCAGATCGTTCCATTTAAGAATTTCTTGGTCTGCCGACCAGCAGCCTGGCAGCTTTTTATGTACGATGTTTTAAAGTTTTTTTTTTTTGTCTAAATTTTTCGTTTATCTTTATTATTATTTTTATTTCACTATATTTTCAAAAACTTTGAACGCCATATTTTAAAAAAATAAGCAAAAACTATTTTAAAAAATAATTTGAGAGTTCCGAGTGTACCCATCCGTCAGGCGAGCCTTTCGACGCCAAACCACTTACGAAACCTGCCGCGGTGCCCCTCACCGCTGTCGCGTGTTAATATTTTTGTACAAATTTATAATAATAATAGTCCTTTTAAAATTTCCTAATAGTCCATTGTAGTTGGAAGTTCGAACAACCAACCCACCGTCGCCGTAAGAGCTGCGTTCGTCCAAAAAACGAAGGAAATTTCCGAACCGCGTCCGTTTCATATCTGTTTCGCTTGCCCTGCTGCATCGATTACTTCGAATACAAGATCGAAACTAACGAAAAACTGTAGTCTAGACAATTCCATTCATAACTTCCTTGGTCTGCCGACCAGCAGTACAGTGCAGCCTGGCAGTTTTTTTATGTACGATTTTTAAAGTTTTTAATTTTTTTTAAATTATTTTCATTATCGTTATTATTATTTTTATTTCAATATGGTTTTAAAAAATTCGTATACCAGATAATAATAGATTGGTATAAAGATAACAAAAATAAGTGGCAATGATAAAAAAAATAATTTAAGTGTTCCGAGTGTACCAACCAGGCTATAATATCGGCACGCGATGGCGGCGAAGGGATCCGCGGCCAATTTCCAGTAAGTTGTTTCGCGTTGAAAGGCTCTCCGGTCCGATGGGTACAATTGGAACACTCAAAATTTATTTTTTTATCATTACAACTAATTTTATTTAAAATCTGGCATTTGAAGTTTTTAAAACCATATTGAAATAAAAATAATAATAAAGATATTAAATATATCATTTTTAAATTTAAAAGATCATAAACAAAAAACTGCCAGGTTGCTGGTCGGCAAACCAAGAAAGTCATAAATGGGATGATTTGGACTACAGGTTTTCGTTAGTTTCGATCTTGTATTCGATGTAATCGATGCAGCAGGGCAAGCGAAACCCATATGAAACGGACGGGGTTCGGAAATTTCCGTCGTTTTTCGGACGAACGCAGCTCTCATGGCGATGGTGCTGTGGTTGTTCGAACTTCCAACCACTATAGACTATTAGGTTGTCTTAAAAAGACTATTATTATGATAAATTTGTATAATAGTATAGGCACTCGATGGCGGCGAAGGGCTCCGCGGCCAGTTTCCAGTAAGTTGTTTCACGTCGAAAGGCACTCCCGGCCGATGGGTACAATTGGAACAATCAAAATTTATTTTTTTATCATTACAACTAATTTTATTAAAAATTTGGCATTCTAAGTTTTTAAAACCATATTGAAATAAAAATAATAATAAAAATATTGAAAAGAGTTTATTTTAATTAAAAAAAAATTTATAACTTTAAAAGATCGTACACAAAAAACTGCCAGGCTGCTAATCGGCAGACCAAGGAAGTCATAAATGGGATGATCTAGACTACAGGTTTTCGTTAGTTTCGATCTTGTATTCGATGTAATCGATGCAGCAGGGCAAGCGAAACCGATATGAAACGGACGGGGTTCGGAAATTTCCTTCGTTTTTCGGATGAACGCAGCTCTTACGGCGACGGTGGGTTGGTTGTTCGAACTTCCAACTACTATGGACTATTAGGAAATTTTAAAAGGACTATTATTATTATAAATTTGTACAAAAATTTTAACACGCGACAGCGGTGAGGGGCACCGCGGCAGGTTTCGTAAGTGGTTTGGCGTCGAAAGGCTCGCCTGACGGATGGGTACACTCGGAACTCTCAAATTATTTTTTAAAATATTTTTTGCTTTTTTTTTTAAAATATGGCGTTCAAAGTTTTTGAAAATATAGTGAAATAAAAATAATAATAAAGATAAACGAAAAATTAAGAAAAAAAAAAAAAAACTTTAAAACATCGTACACAAAAAGCTGCCAGGCTGCTGGTCGGCAGACCAAGAAATTCTTAAATGGAACGATCTGAACTATAGTTATTCGTTGGTTTCATTCGTGTACTCGATGACGTAAAATTTACTATTTTTTACCCCACTTTGACGCCGGCTGCCTGCGAACGTGCCAGGCTGCCGGTTGGCAGACCTGCTTTTTTCTCATTTTCTAATCGACCTTTATCATATGAGACCCTTCCCGTTCGTGTACTCGATGACGTAATTTTTTTGAAAAAAATCGCAGACTATTTCCATGACTGCGCGGCTCCTGCCAAGAGGCGCACCGGCAGACCAGCTTTTTAAAGGTTTTCTAGATGTCCATTATCACTTCAAAGTAGTTTCATCCGTGTACTCGATGACATAGGGTTTACCTATCTCGCCTCCCAGTCTATAACTAGAAATTTTAAAAATACAAAGTATATTATACTATTATATTTTGCCTTTGTTAGAAGTCAACTTGAGTATAATTCTCCAGTCTGGAACCCACATCATAATTTATTTTAATTTATTTATTTATTATTTATTATTTATCTATAAAAAGTATATGTAAATTGGGATTTTTTATGCCTGTCTCACTAGGATACACCTGTGTCGAGACAGGCGTACAAGTATATAAATGAATATCTTATTTAACAAGAGGATTAAAGGTAAAATACATATTAATTTGAAACGAAATTTAAACAGAAAGGTGATTGGAAGGATAGGTAAATCTTTTAAAGAGAGTTATAATTTGTTGGAGGAGATGAAGTAAAGAATTAAATTCTGTCTAATCTATTCATGAAGTTAAATTTGACAGGATTCTATTATTTTCATTTATTTTATATGGGTTAGGTCGTACGTGAATAGTTATTTCCGTCTGCGTGTGATTTATTTTACAGATGTTTGTAATAGTGTGGCGTCCAATACTTATAATCCATTTTTTTATATCTTGTTTGAATTTTGTCAATGAGTCAGTTTGTCTGATCGTAGCTGGTAGTGTATTGTATAGTTTGTAAGCTATGTATTTCGAGTGTCTTTGTCCAAAGGAGGTTTTGGAAAAAGGAGTTTGGAGGAGTTCTTTGTTTATGGTTCGGGTATTGTGTATTGTTTGTGTAGCTTTGTATAGTGTTTTGTTGTTTTTGTGTAAATTAACCAAGATGGATCTTGAGTAGAGCTGTTTTATGTCCATGACGTTGAAGGTATTGAAGATCGTATCAGTGCTGGTAGTAAGCGACAGTTTGAGAATTATTTTTAGGATTAGTTTTTGTACTTTAATGATGGGGTCAAATTCGTGTACATGCTGTTGAAAGTATACAAAACAAATTCTTATGTTTTCTAAATTAAAATAAACGGGTATTCCAGCAATTATGTTGAACTACAACACTCTTTTAAATGATACTATAAGATGAACGCGATTTTAACGCCACCTTACATGGGTTAGGGTGGAGCAAAATGTCCACTCTATGCAAGCTATGCCTGTAGAATCTCGATTTGGTATGTTTTCCGGAATCAAAATAGCTAAGGTATTCCCATATGGGGACTTACGGCAAATTGACGGCCTTGGCTGGATTAGGATCCCTCGTGGTTGATTGATGATCCACAGGCAGTTACAAGATGAATACTTATCTCGATTTAGACTTGGTAACAGCGGTATTTTCAGGTTTTGAGTTGATTTTATTGCTACGTTAAAATACGATATGAAGACAAAAAGCGTTAGAATGTGTACTGTCAAAACACTTTTCAGCTCCTTGGTAACGGATGTCAGCGAGTAGTTACCGAACAGTGTCAGTACCAGTAATAATTAGCTAATTCTAATAATTTGAATTCTGGCCTTGCCATATGAAACGGAACAAACTTATCGAGATCCAATACAGCATTACAAAACAGATGCGAATATGCTTAAATTTTCAGACAGAAGATTTTCATTGACGATGTAGTTAATAGTCCAGTATTTCTTGTATTGATAAGCTTTCAGATTCCACTACATAATACCAGAAGTCAGGATTTATTTCAATGCGGAAATTCTGGGACTAACTACGATATGTATTCCTCTTTGCCCAGAATACTGAGGAGGGAAATAATTATATCAAGTCAGTGGAATCTTGAATTTATCTTTAAACAAATATAAAATATTGTTACTGAGACAGTTCAGTTATGTATAATAAATATTGTATAATTTTTACCATTCATGTAATATAAAAGCCCCTAAAAAGGATGTTAATCTATATAAATAAAAATGAATCGACGAAATGTATGTATGCATAACTTCCGAACGACTGCACCAAATTGGATAATTCTTATTGTTTTGTGTTCGTTATTGTCAGGACAATGTTTGTATAAAGCTACTGGTGAGCTCTGGCATTATGAAATTTGAATAAAAAAAATTGCATTAGGTGGCACGCGAGCAGTTTGAAAACTGAATGAACCGGGACTGAATGTATGGAATGCAGGAGTGGAGAGGAGGGGAGGGGGTGGGGAACTCGGATAAGGGGTTTGCGGGAGCAGGGGGAGGGGAACCCTGGAGTGGGGAGGGGAACCTGGAGGGGGGAGAGGAACTTGGGAGGGGGATTCGCGGGATGCGGGATAGGAAGGGGAGGCGGAAGGGGAACGGGACGAATGGGAAAGGACACGCAGGGAGAAACAATTTCTTTATTAAATGGCATTGCAACGCATGCCGGGAACCAGCTAGTAAATAAATAAATAAGAAAGTACCTCTGCGTAGTCTGAAACAGTCCATCAGAGTGCAAAGTGCTGAATGACCATCTGCCATGCACGTGCATGTATTGCAGTCCTCGTCATCCTTGAAGGTTGAACCAGGAACGCACTTGAAGTCTGGGCTGCGCATACTGGTAGCGTCTGCACAAAACAAGAACTGGATTCAATAACAACTCATAATAATGTATAAGTCACCCATTTGGTCAATACTTTATAAGGTTCAGTCAGATTCTATTTAAAAAATACATCACAAGTTTTTAAGACACAAATCTATAATATAAAAATGAATCGCTAAATTTGTTGGTAAGCGCAAATCTCGAGAGCGGCTGAACCGATTTCGCTAATTCTTTTTTTAGAATATTCCTTGAAGTTCAAGGATGGTTCTTCGGAGAAAAATTAAGAAAATTGCGCAGAAAATTAGATAATAACCGAAAACATCGCACGTTTGACAGTTCGCGTGTTAGAGAATGACATTTTGCAAAACAATGAATGATTGTTCAATCAGGATTCTATTTTTGAAAAGTTGAAAAATTTATTTAAAGTAGGTACTCCCCTAATAGTTTGAATCGAATCAAGAATTTCAGATATTTTAAATAGGTACCTATGTTAGGTATCAAATTTAATATACATGAAAAATGGAAATTTTAATAAAAATTGTAAAAGGTGGCACGCGGGCTGTTTTAAAACTGAATGAACTGGGATTGAATATATGGAATGCGGGTGGAGGGTTGGCGGGACGAGGGAGCGGGAAAAGGAAGAGGGAAGGCGGGGAAGGTGGTAGGGAAACGCAGGAGGGGGAAGGGGGACCTGGGAGGGGGGAGGGGAACTCGGGAGGGGGGTTCGCGGGACGGGGGAAGGGGGGGGGAGTGGAGTGGGGAGAGGGAAGGTGGAGGTGACGGAGTGGGAACGCGAGAGGGGAAGAGGACGCAGGAGAAGAAGGGGAGGTGGAAGGGGAACGGGACGAATGGGAAAGGACACTCAGGGAGAAACAATTCCTTTATTAAATGGCATAGCAACGCATGCCGGGACCAGCTAGTTATATATAAGCTTAAGTGGAACGGAAAGTGAAAGTTTAATGAACTTCTTTGCTTGGCACACACTCCTTGCCTCGTTCACATTCATACATCGTCTCGTACATGCTCTTCTATTATTCCGATTCTATTTGTTAATATAACTCGCCGTTTATTTTATCACAGAATTAGGCAGGTGGGTACCTAATTTCAAGAGGTGATTGAATAAGATTTAAAAAAATAAACATCAATTTAAATTTATTTTTGAATAATGGAAGTTAAATTAGACTTGAAAATTTGCTAGCAGCTTCACTTGTTGGCCTAGAGCCCGAGGTGGTGGACTCTATACTGAAAGTCTAACGTGATTTCTATTTCAATTTGTTTCGTGCGTTAATTTTAAAAATGATTGCTTGATTAACCTAATTGGTTCATGATCAGAAGGCCGCGACCAGTATTAATCGTAGCGCCGTTAACCCATTGGCCACAGAATTAATGAGCTAAAAAGTTGGCCTTCACCACTGAATTAATTTTGTACCAAAAATTGAAAACCTGCATTGGTGTACTAAATCTATTGTTACTTTTGAACCGTATATTCAAATTAAATAATTTCTTTAAAATTGTTTACATATTGGATTAAGGTAAAGAAAAACATAAAAAAAAATATTTTTTTAAATATTAAAATATGTGTAAATAAGGTTACAAATATAACCTTCCCTTTTTTCGTCAGTTTTTTTCCACATTTTTATTCAAAAAGTTACAAAAAAACATAGGATTCTTAGATCGAACAATAATAATTTTTGATTTTTATATACATGTATACTAATAACTATTAAAATAATTGTCTATGATAGTCCTCAAAGCAATCAGGGACGTTCAGGGTCACTACCAAAAGCCTAGAACCACTCGCAATTTCGAAGAAATTAAATGGCGGCTGGCTGCATACAAAACTTGGAACACAAATATCAGGGAAAAAACATAAGAAACATATTATTGCCAATTCTATGAAATTAAAGATTAATTATCTACAGAGTGTTCGGCATTAAAAATTTTATTGAAAAATGTCACTATTGTGCTCGTTTTCTGTTTTTTGACGTACCTACTCTAGCCCGTCAGCGTGCCGGGGTTTGTGGTTAAGTACCTGAGTCGTACACCCGGCAGGCTGTCGGGGTTTGTGGCCAATGGGTTAAAGTGTTATTATACATTATTATTGAGACGCGCGTTTCTATTCAAATAATCACAATCTATTTACTAAGGATTTAATTGCCGAGTAACAAGGCAATACAATAAATTATGGAAGATCATTTTCTTACAAGGAGTCTAGCCTGACCGAATTTAAGGAAATCTTGGAGTATTGGAGAAAATTCTGTTTGCTCATGGAAAGATAGACTCGCCTGGATTTGTGCGAATTTATTAAAGCAAAACTGCTTCAGCCGTGTTTAGTTCATGGTAAATTGACAGATTCTACATGGGGATGGGGAATAGAAGCTTCCTGAGAAAACTGCTTCAGCCGTGTTTAGTTCATGGTAAATTGACAGATTCTACATGGGGATGGGGAATAGAAGCTTCCTGAGAAAACTGCTTCAGCCGTGTTTAGTTCATGGTAAATTGACAGATTCTACATGGGGATGGGGAATAGAAGCTTCCTGAGAAAACTGCTTCAGCCGTGTTTAGTTCATGGTAAATTGACAGATTCTACATGGGGATGGGGAATAGAAGCTTCCTGAGAAAACTGCTTCAGCCGTGTTTAGTTCATGGTAAATTGACAGATTCTACATGGGGATGGGGAATAGAAGCTTCCTGAGAAAACTGCTTCAGCCGTGTTTAGTTCATGGTAAATTGACAGATTCTACATGGGGATGGGGAATAGAAGCTTCCTGAGAAAACTGCTTCAGCCGTGTTTAGTTCATGGTAAATTGACAGATTCTACATGGGGATGGGGAATAGAAGCTTCCTGAGAAAACTGCTTCAGCCGTGTTTAGTTCATGGTAAATTGACAGATTCTACATGGGGATGGGGAATAGAAGCTTCCTGAGAAAACTGCTTCAGCCGTGTTTAGTTCATGGTAAATTGACAGATTCTACATGGGGATGGGGAATAGAAGCTTCCTGAGAAAACTGCTTCAGCCGTGTTTAGTTCATGGTAAATTGACAGATTCTACATGGGGATGGGGAATAGAAGCTTCCTGAGAAAACTGCTTCAGCCGTGTTTAGTTCATGGTAAATTGACAGATTCTACATGGGGATGGGGAATAGAAGCTTCCTGAGAAAACTGCTTCAGCCGTGTTTAGTTCATGGTAAATTGACAGATTCTACATGGGGATGGGGAATAGAAGCTTCCTGAGAAAACTGCTTCAGCCGTGTTTAGTTCATGGTAAATTGACAGATTCTACATGGGGATGGGGAATAGAAGCTTCCTGAGAAAACTGCTTCAGCCGTGTTTAGTTCATGGTAAATTGACAGATTCTACATGGGGATGGGGAATAGAAGCTTCCTGAGAAAACTGCTTCAGCCGTGTTTAGTTCATGGTAAATTGACAGATTCTACATGGGGATGGGGAATAGAAGCTTCCTGAGAAAACTGCTTCAGCCGTGTTTAGTTCATGCTAAATTGACAGATTCTACATGGGGATGGGGAATAGAAGCTTCCTGAGAAAACTGCTTCAGCCGTGTTTAGTTCATGGTAAATTGACAGATTCTACATGGGGATGGGGAATAGAAGCTTCCTGAGAAAACTGCTTCAGCCGTGTTTAGTTCATGGTAAATTGACAGATTCTACATGGGGATGGGGAATAGAAGCTTCCTGAGAAAACTGCTTCAGCCGTGTTTAGTTCATGGTAAATTGACAGATTCTACATGGGGATGGGGAATAGAAGCTTCCTGAGAAAACTGCTTCAGCCGTGTTTAGTTCATGGTAAATTGACAGATTCTACATGGGGATGGGGAATAGAAGCTTCCTGAGAAAACTGCTTCAGCCGTGTTTAGTTCATGGTAAATTGACAGATTCTACATGGGGATGGGGAATAGAAGCTTCCTGAGAAAACTGCTTCAGCCGTGTTTAGTTCATGGTAAATTGACAGATTCTACATGGGGATGGGGAATAGAAGCTTCCTGAGAAAACTGCTTCAGCCGTGTTTAGTTCATGGTAAATTGACAGATTCTACATGGGGATGGGGAATAGAAGCTTCCTGAGAAAACTGCTTCAGCCGTGTTTAGTTCATGGTAAATTGACAGATTCTACATGGGGATGGGGAATAGAAGCTTCCTGAGAAAACTGCTTCAGCCGTGTTTAGTTCATGGTAAATTGACAGATTCTACATGGGGATGGGGAATAGAAGCTTCCTGAGAAAACGAGATGCCCGGATTTATTTTAGATAGCTAGATAATTGAATTTTGGTCGATCCAGGAGGAGACTTTAAATACTTTATTTATGTTTTAAGTTCTATTTGTGTTATAAATATGTACAAATAAATCTATTATTATGTAGCATAGGCTTTATTTAAAACCTATATAGTGAGATAAACATTACCATTTTGCAGCCAAATCGACGTTTCTTACCAATATTCGTGTGAAATTCTCAGTTCAAATCTCCCGCCAATGTCACCTGGCAGTCCCACAAGAATCCGCTAGGCGGCGTTGCCAGCACGGCGCGGGGACGCCAATGATTATGCGTCATTAGCATTTATTTTTGCTAAAAGTCAAACACGTTTGATTGTACAAAATACCCTAGAAGTAGCTTTCATACAGCATTTTGTGCAAAAAATTTTAATTTCGACAATATTTTAACAGTGATACTGTTCGAGTCCCGAAATTGAATTCCAGTTTCGTGTGTTTTTTGTTTTTGTGATTGTTCCTTTGTTATGTCGAACTCGGAAAGTTCAGATTGTGGGGAAGCCGGGATTTCGAGGGCGGAAATCATGAAGGTTATCCATACGGACACGCGGGGGAAACGTTCGAGGGTCGGCGGTGATGCCAAGAGGCAGAAGATCGGTGAGCCAACTCTCGGCGACCCACGAATTGACGTGCTAACGAAGCAGATGTCCCAGATGCAGGAGATGTTGCATCTGTTGTTGGAGAAGCGGTCGGATGCTCCTATCCGTGACGCCTCGGACGATGAGGACAGCATCTCCCTGGACACCCCCGCATCGCTCCGGGAGGAATTGGCGAAGGAAGCCGACAGAGATGAAGGGATGGGTCTCACCTGCCCTCTGCCGTCTCGCGCCTTGGATCTCGGGGAGTGGACAACGGAGCTGAAACAGCCGAAGATACCGTCGGCCGACCCAGGGAGGGTGAAAAGAGTGGAGCTTCTTCAGCATCTGGGGACGGCAAATTGGAATAATGTCCGCTACCTTGAGATCCAAAAGTCATATGCCGCAACCCCTCTCTTCTCAATGTTGGCTTTAAACCCGGAATTGAAGCGTGTAGCCCAGGAGGAATCGGCCAGCACGTCAACGGACTCCTTCTGCGGATCCCTGTCCAATGCCCTTTCGCTGCACGCAGATCTCCTGAAGGCCTCCCTGCAGGAGCTCGTCAACTGGAGCGCGGAACCGGGCACGAAGCTGAGCACTTCCACTCTGTATGAGAAAGTACAGTCTCTCTTCGCTACAGGATCTGAATCCCAGAAGGTGTCCAAAGATATAATGCAGATGGTCTGCGGAAAACGGGCAGCCCACATCGAGCACCGAAGAGAGAGGGTGTTGCAGGGCATCAGTGACGGGTACGTCAGAGACGCCATGCGAAAGATACCCCCTACATCAGAGTATCTCTTCGACCCGAGCATCCTGTCGGCGCAGCTGGATAAGTTGGGAGGAGTGAAGAAGTGCTTCGCTCCTCAGCCTAGCACATCGCGCCCTGCTCCTCCCGTTAAACCCAGTCCGTTATATCCAGCGCAGAACTTGCAGCCCTTTCGTCCCAAGATGCTGCAGGGGAGGACCATCGCAAGAAGGGAACAGCCAGAGAACCGAGGTCAGGAACCAGCCCGTAGAACGGCTAAAGCTTTCACTCGCCGAGACAGGTTCAGGTCCAAGGAAAGGGCAGGGAAGTCGGATCGTAAGAGGTTTTAACCCAGGCCCCTCTTTTCAGGGGGGTCAGTTGCGCTCATTCGCAGGTAAGTGGAGGAACCTTGGCGCTCCTACTATCATCCTTAAGATGTTAGAGGGCTACCGGATTCCATTTTCTTCAAAACCTCCACTGAATAATAATATTGAATTATCTAATTCCCCGTTCGCTACTAAGACTTCCGTGGCAATGACGGAACAAATTGAAAAACTCAAGGCCCTTAAAGTTTTAGAGTCGGCACCTGCCACTCCCTCATTTATTTCTAACATGTTTCTCGTCCCCAAGTCAGATGGTTCAAAGAGACCGGTCTTTAACTTAAAGTATTTAAACAACTTTTTGACTATTAGTAAATTTCGTCTGGTAAACGTTTATCGAGTTCCTACTTTTCTACAACCGAATGACTGGATGGTTAAAGTGGACCTAACGCACGCTTATTTCCATGTGCCGGTGAGTGAGCAGCATAGATGCTTCCTTAGACTTATCTATAGGAATGAACTCTTGCAGATGACATCCCTCCCCTTTGGCCTAGCCACCTCACCTAAGGCATTCGCAACCATCACTAACTGGGTAGCGCAGGAACTGCGGAAGAGAGGGATGAGAATTTTAGTATATTTGGATGATTTTTTGTTAGTAAACCAATGCCTGCTTACTTTAAAACGCCAATCTAGCGAAATGGTGGAGTTTTTACAAGACTTGGGATGGCAAATACAGTTTGATAAGTCAATACTAGAACCATCACAACAAGTCCAATTTCTTGGTATCAGCTGGAATACTGTAACCAACGAAAAGTCTCTCCCTCAGAACAAGGTTTTAGCCCTAACTTATCTGTTAAAGGGTTTGATTCAGACAGGAAGGTGGTCTCTAAATAAGGGGCGCAGCCTCTTGGGTTCTTTGAATTTTGCTAGTTTTGCAGTTCCAAGAGGCAGACTCAACAGCCGGTTTATACAGAAAGGGTGTCTAGGACTCAGACACTACCACCCTTGGAAGTCATCACCGATTCCTGCAGCTGCCGCTCGGGAATTGAGATGGTGGGTTCGATCGCTCACCCTGACGTCACCCATACATCTCCCGCTGTTTGAGCATTACCTGACAACCGATGCCTCGGATCAGGGCTGGGGTGCCCAGCTAGATGAGAGACTTCTCAGTGGTGTGTGGACGGAAGATCAGCTGAATCTTCACTCCAATCTAAAGGAGATGCTCGCCGTGTTGGCTGCCTTGTCTCCTCACGCGCTCGAGCTATCCGGCTCGGGTCTTCTGATCCAGTCGGATAACAAGTCTGTCGTATCTTACCTCCGCAAGGAGGGGGGGTACCAGGTCAACTCAACTCCTGAGCTATACACGACTAGTGCTAGATGTTTTGGACAAACATTGTATCTCCATGACAGCACAATACTTACCAGGTCGTTTCAATGAAGTAGCGGACTGTCTATCTCGTCATCGTGCTGTACCCGAATGGCACTTGCTACCCTCTTTTACAGAGGTAGCGTTCAGAAAATGGGGACGACCCGAGATAGACCTATTTGGCTCTAAGACAGCACACGTGGTTCACAGGTATGTTTCTCTTGATTTTCAGGACGACAACGCAGACTACCACAACGCTTGGAGCAGGGACTGGGACTATCAGCTGGCCTGGATCTTCCCTCCCCCGTGCCTCTTGCCGAGGGTTCTTTGCCACTTGAACAGAGCAAAGGGATTATACCTGGTAGTGGCTCCTCGTTGGGAGAGGGCATTTTGGAGAGCGGATCTGAAGGGTCGGGCCTTAGGTCCACCTCTCACGATTCACAAGTTAGAAGAAGCACTGATAGACACCAGGACCAACAACCCTCCTCCTCAAGTAGAATCCTTCGTTCTGGAGATCTGGCTTTGTGGGGGTGGGATAAAAACCTAAGAAGTTGGTCAACTCAGCAGAAGGAACTTCTTAGATCCGGGTGGAGAAGTTCTACCCTTCGTACTTATGCCCCGGCATGGCGGAGGTGGCAACACTGGGCGTCCGAGAATCAGCTCGATGCCATACGTCCCAAAGCTGAAGACCTAGCCAGGTTCCTAGCCGACCTACACCTCAGAGAAAAGCTATCGCTGAGTACAATCTTGGTCCACAAGTCAGTGGTGTGTACCTTAGGCTCTCCAGAGAACAATAGAAAGCTGAACTCCAATCCTATAGTGAAAAAGATATTAAAAGGGATATCTTTAGCCAGACTGAAGCCTTCGAAGCCCCCTATTTGGGACCCGAGAATCGTGTCATCATGGCTGGAGAAAAATTTGCCTCAACACATAACTCTTTTTGAAGCATCAAGGAGAGCAGCCACAATCCTGCTTTTGGCATCAGGGCGTCGGGTTCATGATCTCACTTTGCTCCACTGCACAGCTGAAAGACTGTCAGTGGACAGTGAAGGCATCTCCATCTGGCCAGTGTTTGGTGCCAAGACAGATTCGGCAGACTGGCAGCAATCGGGGTGGAAGCTGGCTCGTTCTGAGACAAGAAACATAGACCCCGTCTATTGGACAGAGAAAGTCATTGAACTGTCAAGGGAACGGAGAGCTCAGGTGATATTACCTAATCTATTTATCACAACTTGTGGGACGGCGAAGGCAGCCTCCAGGGCAGTAATTGCTGGTTGGATTAGGACAGTTCTCAGAGACGCCGGCGTAGAGGATCCACCTGGCAGCATCCGCTCAGCGGTGGCATCCCTGAACTGGTTGCAGAAATATAAGCTAGACGACATACTGTCGCGTGGCAACTGGAGAACTCCCAATACCTTTGCTAAGTTCTACAGAAGGGAAATTGCAGAATCAGCTGGCCGAACCAACGATGACCCATCGGTTGCTAATCTTTTTCAACCTCTGTAACTGGTTAGCTGATTTCTAAAAATCTTGCCCCTATTTTCTAGCATATAAATATTGTATTTGATTCACATTAGCATCATGTCACCAGGCGATAACAAACAATATCTCACTATATAGGTTTTAAATAAAGCCTATGCTACATAATGAAAAAGTTTTACCTTACAATAAAACTTATATTATGTACTTAGCTTTATTTAAAACCTAGGCAAGGGCTGCCTGATGAGATCTAATGACGCATAATCATTGGCGTCCCCACGCCGTGCTGGCAACGCCGCCTAGCGGATTCTTGTGGGACTGCCAGGTGACATTGGCGGGAGATTTGAACTGAGAATTTCACACGAATATTGGTAAGAAACGTCGATTTGGCTGCAAAATGGTAATGTTTATCTCACTATATAGGTTTTAAATAAAGCTAAGTACATAATATAAGTTTTATTGTAAGGTAAAACTTTTTCATTATTATTCCTTATCAATACTGTCTATCATTTTTAATTCTTTTATATTAACCTTAAAGTTTGAACTCCCAAGGCCCTGAGAGAGGATTATTGCTTTACCGTCTGTTAGCCTGGTTTAACAACCAGTGGCGTCCTTAATAAAAGCTAGCAGATACAATCACACATTACCCGCATACATTACCCTCAATCTCATTTTTATCCCGTAACTTATCCCTCAATTACACTTAACATTTGACACACTCTTTTCTAATGGTAACATCCTCATATGGCCCGACTCAAGTATCTGATTCACTTGGTCGTGCCATGTCTTCCTCGGGCATCCCCGACTTCTTCCACCATTTATATTTGCGTCACATATTCTCCTTACACTCCTTTCCTCGTTCATTCGCTCTACATGCCCAAACCATCTGAGCATCCCTTTCTTAATCTTACTCATTAAGCTTACATCAGCCTTGCATTCTTCGTGGATCTCCACATTTCTCACACGATCGTACATGGTTTTACCACACATACGCCTCAGGGATCTCATTTCTACAGCATTCAGTCTACTTTCATCCTTCCTCTGCCAGTTCCATGCCTCACTGCCATACATCAGGGTAGATACCAGTATTCCATTATGGACGGCTAACTTCGCTTCTTTGAAGAGTTTTTTGTTGGCGCCAACGGCGTTCAGTCCTTCATTATTTTATTTTTATTTTATTTTATTTATTTGTGTACAAAAAATTTACAACATTACAGATATTTTATCTAATTCTGAGAATGTAGCGTCAAAAACCTTACAAACTCATTGATTCAATCAAACGTTCGTTTCGGATAGAGTAGATGTTACTTTCCGTTCCTTTCTTGTGCGTGAAGGGCTATGGTTTGTTGGTGTGGTTTGATCTGCGAAAAAACCACTCGTTGAACTAAATATGGTTTGGCCATAAGTTTGGATCCATAAATGTGGCGAATTTTGATTCCGGGATTCCGATACGGAATGAAGCGTACTCAGACCGAGACGGTAGTCTGGCAACGTCACACTTTAAAGTGTTTTCAGTATTGCGCAGGAATTTTTCAATGTCATCGGTTGAGGTGTTGGCGTCGAATTGCCAAGCATGAATGTACTTCAGCCTTTCGACGGCAACCAGACCGGTAGGTTCTTGAGCGGTACCTCGTAGAATAGGACGTCTCTTACTCCTATGAGTCACTTTCTTATAATCGCTGGTATTGTTGACTGGCGGCTCGGAGGTGGAGGAGGTATGCCCGGTGGTAGAGCGGTTAACATAGGAGGAAGAGGTCGAGGCTTTGGGACCAATTTCGGTAGTTTGAGTCTCTACCGATGGATCTGGAACAGAGGCTGCCATTGAAGCAGATGCTATAGCAGGTTGAGGGTCTACTTCCGATTTGCCCTTTTTTGTAGCAGGTTGAGGGTCTACTTCCGATTTACCCTTTTTTGTAGCAGATCTCGTGGTAATCTTACGAGCGTTGGGGCGGCCGACTAAGGCTGCGTGATATCAGGCGGTGGGCTAGCCGCTCCGTTTGGCTATACGTCGCTGGGCCGAGGGGCGGAGAGCTGAGGGGCAGAGGGGGCCGGGTGTAGTAAAGTAGTGGTCGCTTGTGCCGGTATTGCGACGGTAGGCGCGGTAGGCAAGACGCGTGGGTCAGGGGGGACCGGACCCTCGGCGTTCCCAGAACTGCAGGTACATGTACACATTTTAACACTACCGACATACGTTGTCAGTAAATTTTTAAGGGAATTCTGTTCCCTTTCCAAAAACAACATTTTGTCACTTAAACTTTCAATCGTTTTCGTTAGTAGGTGAAGCCCAATCAAAATTTCATTACTTTCACCCATTTCGGTATTATCAAGCGCTAATAATAGGAAACAGAAACAAAATTGCAGCGCGACGAAAAAGAGGTGCGTTCCGGTTGAACGAATCGAACAACAATTAATAGAGTTGCCTGCATTTACCCTTCTTTCGATATCTCTATCAGCCTTCCCATTTCTCGTAAACATACTTCCCAAGTACACAAATTCATCCGCATTTTACTCAAAACTACAATTTGTTTATATATAAGGTACAAATACATTTAAATACAAATATATATGCGTACATATCATGCGATTTCGATGAAACTTTGGTGATTTGTTGTGGGCCAGTCGGCGAAAGTTTCTATATAGCTGGGTGAGCTCTGGCGTTATGAAATTATTTCCTATACCATCCATCCGATTGCGATGAAACTTTTGTGATTTGTTATACGCACCCCCGCGAAGGTTTCTATATGTGACGGTGAACTCTGGCATTTTGAAACTTCTATATAAATTTTAAAGAAGGTGGTGCGCGAGTTGTTTGAAAAGATTGTGTATTTAATATAGTTTAGTGACAGGGAGGGAAGGCGGGAGGGGTGGATAATCCGGAAAGGGGGGGTTCGCGGGAAGGATGACGAGTGGAAAAGCGAGAGGGGAAAGCGGAGAAAGTGAGGGGAATATGGGAGGGAGAGGGGTCATGGGAGGTGGGAAGGCGGAGAAGGTGGAAGTAGAACGTGGGATAGAAAGGGGACATGGGAAGGGAACGGAGGCGGGAACAGGGATGGGGAAAGGACACACAGGGAAGGGGTGGGGAACGAGGGAGGAACAGAGGGAGGGATTGGGAAATATGTATTTGTATTACTAGTATTCAAACATTTGTGAGTCACTCCGTCTGTGTAAGCAGATAGAGAAGGGATTAAAGATACCAAAAAGGTGATGGAGCAAAAACACGACCTGGCCAGTTCACATAAGAGGTTTGGCCTAACAAACTGCTTTTAAAAATTGTGTTTAGCCGACAAGCATAACAACATGACAGTTGTGATTTTCTGTTAATCTAAAAATGATCAAAAGCCTAAGTTTAACGTTATCACGCGATGACAACATTACATCATTTTAATTTTTGTGAAACACCCAATCTTATGGTTGTCATGAAAAACTATTAAACTAAGTAAGTACCTCTGCGACTGCGTGGTCTGAAACAGAACTTCAAAGTGCAAGCTGCCGTATGTCCATCTGACCCACAAATGCATGTATTGCAGTCCTCGTCATCCTTGAAGGTTGAACCAGGAACGCACTTGAAGTCTGGGCTGCGCATACTGGTAGCGTCTGCATAAAATAAGAAAGAACTTAAATGTATAAAAAATCTATCTCTGTGTAATCTGAGACGGGCCTCTCAGTGTATCTGCCGTATGTCCATTTGCTAAACGCATGCAAGTATTACAGTCTTCGTAATCCTTGAAGGTTGAACCAGGAACGCACTTGAAGTATGGGCTGCGCGTACTAGTAATGTCTGCACAAAATAAGAGAGAACTTAAATGAATGAAAAACTACCTCTGCGTATTCTGAGACAGGCCATCTCAGTACAAGCTGCCGTGTGTCCATCTTCCAAACAGGTGCAGTCATTGCAGTCCTCATCGTCCTTGAAGGTTGAACCAGGAACGCACTTGAAGTCTGGGCTGCGTATACTGGTAGCGTCTGCACAAAACAAGAGTGTTTCAGATATTGTTTATTCTTTCATATAAGTACTTAACTTTAAATAGTGCAAAATTTTATACGATGATCTTCTAATTTTTTTTTTTTATGAAAAAATATTATTTATTTTTAATTTTTTAAACTTTATGAGTAAAATCTCAAATTATAATATTTAATTAAATGAAGACAATATTAGCGAAACTCAATCGAAAATCTGTAGACAGAAAAATCAGAAAAGATATTGGCTCCGCTGGGACTCGAACCCAGGACCCTTTGCTTACATAGCAAGAGCTCTACCGATTGAGCTACGGAACCCATATAAATTCGGTCACTTTTAACTGTACATACTTCGACTAAGAACTACCAACAATATCTTCATTTTCTTGACGCACATATTATTGGCTGCAAGATTCAACTCGAACTAAATGCAATAATCATAATCATATATAAAGATAGCAGCCAATAATATGTGCGTTAAGAAAATGAAGATAATGTTTGTAGTTCTAAGTCGAAGTATGATACAGTTAAAAGTGACCAAATTTATATGGGTTCCGTAGCTCAATCGGTAGAGCTGTTGCCATGTAAGCAAAGGATCCTGGGTTCGAGTCCCAGCGGAGCCAATATCTTTTTTGATTTTTCTGTCTCCAGATTTTCGATTGAGTTTCGCTAATATTGTCTTCATTTAATTAAAGAAAAAATATTATATTCAAAGATGTAACGACAGTAAAATTAGTTTTCCGTGTATCCAAAAAAGTACTCGCACTCCCAAGCTAGCCAGAACCGCCTGTCAACCACTTTCTTTAAATCGCTTAGTCAAACGCATACTTATTATAATAAGTTGAAATTTATAAACTACACACTTTTCGATTAACCTGTCAGGTACTTGTGCTGATCCAAATCGCCTGTAATTTTTTTTTAAAGTTTACATCAAACTGAATCGTATAAAAAATTTTAAGCTTACAGCAACTGGTTTTTTTTATTTATTTTTTTTTACACTTGCAAAAATGTAGGAGCTGATGACGTGGAGGGCTGATGCCTGCCAGGTGAAGGTTATTGTACTCACCCTATGAACCCGGCACCCCTGTCGCACAAAGTGGGTTGGTTGGTTATCAAATAAATGGTTCCCAGGTTGACGGTAGCCATACCTGCCTCCCAAATCGAAAAATAGTTTTGTACTTGCAGTTTCTTACTACGAGAATAATGGCTAGAGTGGAAGATGATCTCAGTATCACCCTGGTGAAAGTATAAAATATCACCATGCAGAATCGAAACATTGATGGAAATGACTTTAGCTGTGATTTTTAATCAGAACTGAATAGCCAGGTAACTCCTCCCCCACTCCCCGCTACCCTTTTAGCCTCATAAAAATAATAATAATGATATTTGGATGATTTTTATAGCGCCGCTTTTGTGAAAAATCACCTCAAATTACTGCAACGGCACAAACTTATAATACATTTCTAAAATCTACAAAAACTACAAGCTAGACAAACAATTAAAAACAACTTATGGCTAAAAATTGCATACACCGGTTCATTGATCACCGATACGAAAATATATGTACAATGTTTTGACAAATGAACGCATACTGCCTAAAAATGAATAAATACAGGACCATACTTACCTGGGAGGTCGTAACATACCAACCCAAAATGGGGAGGCCATAGCCCGAGTTCAACGGGTGACCTGTGTCCAAATCTCTTGGACGGATATGCCTGCCCACCAGATGCGTGGCGAGCCGGATTGGGAGAGGCCAGTTTGAGAGTATTTAACTTCTCCAGATGGTTTCTCTTGACCCATCGTCTTGCACCGCAGCCAGAGAGATGGATTCAAAGGTCCGTTACTCCTGAACGCAGTCACTCCTAGTTTCCAACCCACCCCTCATTCCTTTCTCCTTCCCAGATTCATTTATTTCCTCAAAAAGACCATTCACACAACATCTCCAAAGATGACATACAATACACCCTGAGGAAAATTAATATCCACTGTGGGGTTAATCAATATCTTACTAATATTACGTATGTTTGTCACGCAAAAACTACTCAATGGATTTTAATGAAACTTTACAATAATATAGCTCACACATCAGAATAACATAATATAGGAGATCTGGTATTATGAAATTTGTATTAAAAAATTGCAATAGGTGGCACGCGAGCTGTTTGATAACTGAATGTACCGGGAATTAATGTATTGAATGCGGGAGGGGGAGGGGACCCTGAGTGGGAGTGTGGAGAGGGAAGATAGAGGAATCGGAGTGGGTACGTGAGGGGCGAAGGGGACGCGGGAGATAAAGGGAAGGCGGAAGGAGAATGGGACGAATGGGAAAGGACACGTAGGGAGAAACGGTTTCTTAATTAAATGGCATAGCAGCGCATGCCCCTAACCAGCTAGCATATTACAAAACAAAGTGCACAATGTGCGGTCCACTAAAACTCAGAAACGAATTCCGTCACGATCAAGGGAGTATATGGTGTGGTAGCCCTCTAACCCCCATCCATGAAGAAAGTTTTCGTTTTTACCTGAAGGGCGTGCTTTTGAAGGTACAAGAACTGGAAGTTTCGCTCTCTAGAAATATCTAAAACAGTCCAAAACATTCCGGTCCAGTCCAGAACAGGCCAAAGAGCAATCCACAACATTCCAGCTCAGATTCCCTAGGCTCCCCGTACTTGGCAAACATATGAAATGTTTTTGGGCTTCCATGGGACACCCGTGTCAGAGACATCTATTCAGTTTCCGGTATTCTTCCAATCACAGTCCTTCCTAAACATGAAATCACAAGCACCATCCTACAAATTACCCAACAATCAACTCACACTAACATCAAGCCACTTTACAATCAAGACATCCACACTCACAATACTCGAAATAGCAATAAAATCCGCATACCTCAAACACACACTACAAAATATGGAATAAAATCTCTGAACTATGTTGCAGTAATGCTTTAAAAGAATATTTTTTAAGTATGTATAAGGATGAAACTTTGTAATTTTCTTGTCATGTTCAATTGTCTTGTTTCTTTTCTCTTCTTTTCTTTTCCATTAAGTTGTAATCGTCCATATCTGTATAACCTTGTTCCTTTTTTCTTTAACCCTTTCCGACCGGCTTCGTATGAGCGTGAGTTTGTCTTTAAAAAAGTCTTTTCAGCAAATAAATCTGTTTTTGGGAAACACACTGGTGTCGATCGATCGTGCGGTAGCTGCTTATGCAGGGCGCCATCACGCGCACGTGGTTAAATCAGTAAGTCGCCCAGCCCCAAGAAATCATAATTAAAAGCTTTACTGGTAAGGCCCATCAAAATTCTGACATTTTTTGCCGATCGGAAAGGGTTAAGTAATTGTTTTCTATTGTTGCTTGTTCTACTCAAATTGTCTTTTATTTTTTTTTTCTATATTGTATGTGAAACTTATATTTTTAATATCTAAATTCATATTTAAAATTTTAACTATCCTCCCACCCATGATTTGTATGTTCCTTCTGTTCTAAAATGAGTTCTTTAACTCATCGGGATTGCTCTAGCAAGAAATAAAAACAATAAAAAAAATAAAATAACTCCGCCAAATACCAGGCGATAGATTGCAATACTGAGGGAATACAAGAAGGTGCTGCAAAAAAGCGCAAACCTTTACACGATGATGTCGTTTCTCACCCGGCATGCGGCTTAAAGTCTCGAAAACCCTTCTGGACGGAAGGAGAAAGAATCCTTTGAACATAGGAAGGAACTCCCCAGAAGATGGGTGAAAGCTTGAGTGGCAATCGACCAATGTCAAAAACGCCCATCTCGTTCAAGACCCCACTGAGAGACAGCCTGGGTTCTCATTGCCTCAAAAACTCTGGACCGCCATCAATAGGATAAGGTGCTCCCATAGCCGTTGTGCTCACATGATGCGTAAATGGGGCCTTAAGGAGTCACATGTGGTCAACGAATGCCCGCTCCATTGATTCCCCGGCGGGATTGATGAGGTCTACAGGACAACGCCTGAGGCCCTAGACTGGCTCATAGACCTAGATGTCCCCCTCTGACCCCCCACCACACGAAAGAAGAACATTCCAGAATATTTTGGAACATTCTGGAATGTTCGGGAATAGTCTGGAACGTTTGGGAACATCCCAGATCATTATGGAACATTCCAAAACACTCTCGAATGTTGTGGAATGTTCTGGTACATTGTGAACCTTCAAAGTCTTTTTTGTATGGGTGGGGTCAGGAGCAATACCTCTTGTATTGTATGTTCCTAACAAATCTCCCTTGTTTCTATTATGCATGATTAAGTGACTCACCTCTCCTGACAGGTTGCTTGCCGCAGACATTTCTGGTGCATGCATAGTCTGTTCCGTCGCTGGTGCAGAGACAGGTGTTACAGTCCAGCCGGAATTCCTCGCCAGGACTGCATTTGATGGCAGGCTGGTCACCCTGCAAAATAAAAGGAAATTACTTTTTTTTTTGGAGGCGTCTACTAATATCTACAGGAATTCCAAAAACTGAAAAAATCGAACTAATATCTATGAGAATCAAAGTGTTGACGAATATCTACAGCTCAAACTGTTGACTAATATCTATGAGGACCAAAGTGTTGATGAATATCTACAGTACTGGCAGAGGTTGGATTTGCAATTATGTATAGCATATTGGAATAACGTAATATTGCGTATGCAGTTTAAAAAACTTAATTTATGTAAGTATGTATGTAAAAATCCCTGATATCGGACTATTGGACGTGCACACTAAATGATTTGTATTTTAATAAAAACAAATGTGCTGTAATTTCCTTCACAAAGAACAGAAATAAATTTTCAAACACATATCACATTAACAATGTCGCTTTATTAAACATAACTTCAATTAAAGACTTAGGCGTGATATTTGACTCATCACTTAGCTTCAATAAACATGTAGATCCAATTTCAAAAAGTGCGTCACAAATATTAGGATTAACGCTCAGAATCACAAATTGCTTTAAAAGTGCAGAATTAACTTTAACATTATATAAATCAATTGTGCGAAGTATTCTCGAATACGGATCCACTATTTGGTCTCCCAATTATGAGATTCATAATTATAGAATCGAATCCATACAAAGAAAATTAACCCGTGTTATTGCTTATCGCGAAGGTATATCTGATCAATTTGGAACGTATAAAGACCGAATTCTACACTATAAACTACACTCTCTGACAGGAAGACGGAAACTTTCTGATTTATTGCTTCTGCACAAAATTATACATGCATTAGTTGATACACCCAACATTTTATCCCAAATTAACATTAACACACCGTCAAGAAATTCAACAAGGAGGATGCAAGATATTTTCTATATATCTACCTACCACACAAATACAGGATATTTCTCCCCTTTACCATGAACATTAAGACATTATAACACTATACACTGCTCTAATAATGAAATTGACATTTTTAATAACCCATTCAATCACTTCAAAAAATATATTTTACCATCAATCGTATAAAGCTGATATTGTGATGAAGCCCTTTATTCAAAGACAGGAAATATTGCACCTACTAAATCATTGTCCCATCAGCACAGGTGCCAATAATAAATTGTTGGTGATTCTTTTGTACTCTACCTTTTACTCATTCTTGTTCGTCATTCACTTTTGCGTATTTACGAGTAGCTAATTATTACTGATATTATTTTTGTTATAATTTTTGTAATTTAAATCATCCATGTATATAAATTTTTGGGCTTAATGCCCGTTTTATGTACTTAAATAAAAATAAATAAATAAATAAATTGGACACATTTAGCTGATTAGTCCAACCTACGCTCTGTAGATATTAGTTCAACCTACGCTCTGTAGATATTAGTCAACACTCTGAAGTTCGTAGATATTAGTTCAACATATGAGCTGTAGATATTCGTCCGACATACAGGCTGTAGATATTAGTATCTGGAGTCTTTTTTTTCATTAAACTTTTTATATCACCAAAAATACCAATTCAGGTCCGTGATTCAATTTTGGTTCCATTCCTTGGTTCAATGATCTCAGATTTGTTTTGGATATACTTCAGTTTTTTATTTTGTTTTGAATTATTTCATTGTTTTGAATACATTATCATTTTCAGATAAGCAAATATTTTTATTGCGACACGTAAATTTTATGATTTCATAGATTTGATGATTTTTCAAGGGTTTGTGCTTTTCCATTTGAACCCCTAAGGCCTCGGTCCTATTTTGTCGGAAGGTGAAAATATTCCCACTTTGCAATAAACATCAAATAATAGGAATATTCCTGAATGCATCCGAAAACTAAAAAATGTTTTGGAAAGGTGATGAAATATGCTTTTAAATTTTATAATTCTAAATAAACACAATTTTTAATATATAAAAATTTTGAATGCAAACATAAAAAAGTTTTAAAAATGGCTCACCTTACTACGTTTTTTCTAAATAAAATTACTGATAACGAAAAAAACACACATAAATTTTATTATCTAGGCATAAACGTTGTCGTGAACTCACTGTTTTGTCGTTTCGCGCAAAAATAATTAATATAAAATTCCCAAAGTTTCATAATTTTCTGATTAAAATTGTAGTCGGAAACTTTGGCTTCATACAGGTGTACATTTTAATTATTTTGCGGTTAACTTTTAGATTTCAATATAAAGCGTGGTGCTTTCTCCTTCAAACACTATTTAGTTTATGTCATATTTGTAATCTAAGCTTGATATAATGGCGATTTCTGTAAGACCTAAGAATACTAGTTGTTCCGAAAACCGAAAAAATTAGCCGGAAGCCTTAAAGAAAGCGTTTTTTATTAATCAGATTTACTAAAGGCATTTCTGATTGACCCTCTAAATTGTCAACAAAAAATATATTTATACTAGCTTTTTCCCACGGCTTCGCTCGCACGGTATTAGGGGGTTCCCACTCCGCCTCCTCCACCTTCCCCCCTCCCCGTCTCCCCCCCTCCCGCATTTATTTGAAGTACCTACTTCCCTAATAATTTGAATCGAATAAAGAATTATAGATATCTTACTAATCGTGCGACCTATTGCAATTTTTTTATACAATTTTCATAATGCCAGAACTCTGAGCTATATCCTATAATATGTTATTCTGATGTATGAACTACATTATTGTAAAGTTTCATTAAAATCCATTCACTATAACATACATCTATACATACCTACATCCATTCAAACTTTCGCTTTTATAATATTAGTAGGATTATAAAGACATTTGACAATGATAACCGGGTTTTGTTTAGGGCGTCGATCCCGAGACAAATATTTTATAAATACCGACCTTCAACTTCACACATCCTACAATTTATAATATTCTGTGATTTGCGACGGGTCCCCATAATTTATTGACTTATGAAAATAGCGATCGCATAAAGCGAAAAATGTTGATTTGGTCCCTAATAGGCCACTTGCATGGATTTCATAACGACTTGAAAAAAATCATATGGATAGATCTTTTTACTAAGATTAAGAAAATACTAATAAAATTGTTTAGAAATGTACAGTTATTTTTATTTTTAAATAAATGAATCCATTATTTGGGCTCGGACGTCACTACGTGAAAATGTCCCGGCTCCGAAAATGTTCCTATTAATTTTGTAAAATTCCACACTGATTTATTTTTTTATATGGCATCACTTTTATTTTAGGTGAATTTTTGAATTCGTTCACTAGATTTATTGTTTGCTCTCTGCGAACTTATCATTTGGTTTCACTTTTTGACAGATGTTCTGAAGAGAACCCCGTACATTTAATGATGTACGGGGGTTCTCTTCAGAACGTGAAGATGATGTTGGTACGTGTTTTAGAGGTATAATGATTATGGTGCTGATTTTAACAAAATAAAATTTTATAATATTCTTATTATTATTATAATTTACAAGTACAAGTATATTACATTGAATTTGGTAATATAGACGCTGTACATTATAATGATTTATGATCAATAAGATGGATCAAGGAAAAATATATTTTTGAGATGTAATATTTTTGGTATGCCACGTTATTCTCGTGTGCCATTCGTGTGGAAAACGTTCTTTTTTTTTTTAAATGATTTTCGGCTATGTAATTATCGTTTTTTCACACCTATACAATTATGTCCCGTCTTTCCGGTTTATAAAAAATGGTCTGATTTTTCGGATTGAAATTTTCAAAAAATCCCCAGGGTTTCAAAAATACGATAAAAAAAATTGAAAAAATACAGAATGTCTTAGAATATTTGCCTAAACCGGAATTTTTTTTTTTAAATTTGATGCAAGTGGCCTATTGGAATCAAGCTGAAAAAAAATGTCTTGTATTGTCGGCATGAGCAAACTGCTCACATACCTCGAGAAGAACAAAATTATTAACGATCGTCAATACGGATTCCGGCGGAACCACTCGTGCGGTGATCTTCTCGCGTATGTGACGCATGTTTGGGGGCGATGCCTGGAACGTTTCGGTGAGACCCAAACGGTTGCACTGGACATCTCCAAGGCCTTTGACCGGGTTTGGCACCGAGGACTTGTCAACAAACTGCATTCTTACGGACTTCCCGCATCCTTGCGTACATGGATTGCCGACTTCTTGAGGGAGAGGTCGATTCAGACGGTAGTCGATGTTTCACCTCTTCCTCACACTCGATAAATGCTGGCGTCCCGCAGGGATCGGTTCTGTCTCCGACTTTGTTTTTGTTGCACATCAACGACCTTTTGTCATGTGCACCAATTCACTGTTATGCGGATGACAATGCAGTTCATGATAGCTTTTTGTTTGACAAGCCCCCAAAGGGCTCACAAACTCCAACAGCTCGTAGGGCTTTGAAGCAAAGAATGGACGGTTACCTCGAGAGTGTTTTCTCTTGGGGTAAAAATAATCTCGTTGAATTTAATGTTTCAAAGACCCAATCTTGTCTGATTACGTCTAAAAGGGATCGAAATGAAAATCTAGTCTCTTTCAACGGAAGCAATCTTCCGAACAGGCCCTCCATTGATATGCTTGGTGTAACCCTAAGTGACCAGCTCAGGTATGGGGGCTCCATCGAAGCCAGAGTAAAGTTAGCCTCACAGAAACTGGGCGTACTGTACAGGGCCCGCAGATACTTTAATAGTACACAACTGCTAACCCTGTACAAATCACAAGTGCGCCCCACGGTTGAATTTGGCAGCCACCTCTGGTCTGGAGCTCCAAAATACCTGAAAAATACCCTCGACTCTGTGCAGAAACGGGGGGTCCGTTTGATAGATTCTCCCATCTTAACAGACGGATTGCAATCTTTAGAGCACAGGCGTCGGGTGGGAATGCTATCCTTGTTCTACCGGTATTACAATGGAAGATGCTCCGAGGAACTAGCATCATTGATCCCTTCGGCACCGGTGCATAGTCGGGAAACACGCCAAACGCGTGCCCAACATTTGTACACGGTTGACATTTGCCACATGAGAACGGGTCGTTTCTTCGACTCGTTCTTGTTTTCAACAGCTCGGCTGTGGAATGATTTGCCGGCGTCTGTGTTTCCTCCTTCCTACAACATGGGTCTCTTCAAGACCAATGTTCATTCCTTCCTCTCCTCAAAAAGACCCTCCACACAGCATCCCAGATGACATAGGCCCTGAGGGAAATTATTTTCCTCAGGGCCTCCTGCGCGGAGTTAACATAAAAAAAAAAAAATGAGGATTGTTTTTGATTTTTAGGCTTTGTATTTTGAACTAAAAATCAAAATCAATCCTCATGTCTATAATACAGGACATTTTTGTCAGCCCGATTCCAATTAGAGACCAAAGTCAACATTTTTCGCTTTATGCGATCGCTATTTTCATCTCTATTTTCATATCTATGATTTCAATTGTCATCTCTGAAAACAACACATGAACCATGCTGTTTGCTTTGATGCCAACTGAAATTGTAGATATGAAAATAGAGATGAAAATAGCGATCGCATAAAGCGAAAAATGTTGACTTTGGTCTCTAATTGGAATCGGGCTGACAAAAATGTCCTGTATTATAGACATGAGGATTGATTTTGATTTTTAGTTCAAAATACAAAGCCTAAAAATCAAAAACAATCCTCATTTTTTTTTTTTTATGTTAACTCCGCGCAGGAGGCCCTGAGGAAAATAATTTCCCTCAGGGCCTATGTCATCTGGGATGCTGTGTGGAGGGTCTTTTTGAGGAGAGGAAGGAATGAACATTGGTCTTGAAGAGACCCATGTTGTAGGAAGGAGGAAGCGAACGGAGCGTTCCTTTCTTGATCTTACTCATTACGCTTACATCAGCCTTGCATTCTTTGCGGATTTCCACATTTCTCACACCATCATGCATGGTTTTACCACACCTACGCCTCAGGGATCTCATTTCTACAGCGTTCAGTCTACTTTCATCCTTCCTTTTTTTTATTGCACCTGAAAAAATATGTACAATTCATGCCTCTAGACTAGAATACCCCCTTAATAACTTTAAGTGTTGTTATAAATGGGTAAAATTCAGACTGCGGGGTCTCAAGAGGAACGGCTGTGCGGCCTTTTTCATACAAAACCGGATATGAAGCCAAAATACATAGGGGAAAATAAAAAAAATTAAAAGAATAATAAAAGTGTTCTGATGGACATAAATGCAAATTAGAAACGACTGACTTACTTTGTTAACACAAATTTGTCCAAAGAAATGCTTTTTTATGATGTAATTTTTTTATTTATTTTTCATTCTATTAACCGAGTAGGTCAGGTAAGATCATTGTTTTATTATTATTTTTTTTACATGAATACCGTACAAGAGTCCCAACTGCTCCCGTCTGGAGCCAGTGGGACTATGGCATCCCCAATTGGGGTATGTTGTGAGGCTGAAGGTAGTGGAGAGGGGAAGAAGATAGGAAAGAGGAAGGTGGGGAAGTACCTGGCTATTAGATCTGGTCACCAAACACGGCTAATGCCATTTCAAGCAATGTTTCAATTCTGAATGGTGGTCTTACACCAGGGCGATACTGAGAGTATCTTCAACTCTGGAACGTGCCGCAAATATACTATGTATTATTTTAAATTAATAAATTGTAAAATAACACAAATTATTCAAATAAAATTTATTTGCCACGCCGGGATTCGATCCCGCGACCTTCGGAGTGCTAGTCAAGAGCCTTACCGCTGGACTACGCCGGCCGTCAAATTATAATTAACTCCAAAGATGCCAAAGTTGCCTCTAAAATCATGAAAAATTGATTATTTTATTTGCCTACATTGTATAATGTAAAACAAAAATAGCACATATTATATATCCATAGCGATACCTTTTGATTACATTATTAACATATTATTCAGTTTGTTTTGGTATTTTGGCCTTAAATCCAAATTTAGCCGTTATCCTTTTAAGCAGCCACGCGACGTCGAAACAACCGTGCTGAACGCTTTATTTCTCCTGTTAGTAGGGGCTTGCCTTGTATTATATTAAATTTATCTGCTCTGCCGGGCAACCTGAGATGTACAATTTGGGAGGCGGGAATGGGTACCGCCGCCCCGGGAACCTTTATTGGATAACCAACACCTCTGCCACAGGTCACCCCAAGTGGTTCGCTATGTTTGATGATTTAATAGGGGTGCCCGGGTTCTGTCTAGGTCTTGGAGGCGGATGACCAGGACACACTGAACCCCAGATTCCTACCCACCCCTCAAACCCTTTCCTTTCCTTCCCAGAACTCTCCTCTCCTTCCTTTCCTTAAAAAACCCTCCACACAGCATCCCCAAAGGGGATGACATAGGCCCTGAGGGAAATTATTTTCCTCAGGGCCTCCTGTGTGGAGCTCATGTAAAAAAATAAATAAAATATAATCTCTATCTGATATAGGTCATATCTCTATCTGACGTTAACCGGAAGAACTTAATATCATTATTTGTATTTAATTAATGTAAACTGTTAATAATTTAAACAAAGATGCAATTAGAGACATCTATGTTATGGTTACTGTAGTTAATTGATTTTAATTACCTATTGGCATCTTAATGTTCAGCACTGCCGTTAGAGGTCTCCAGGTACCGGCCCTGCTTACCGACTTCATTGTTGTTGTTTTTGGCAGGGTAATTTCCATGTTTTTATTGGTATAAAAGTCTGATACCCTTAAAACAATCTCTCTCGTATTATAATAAAGTCTTGGCAAAAGGTTCTTTAGAGGACTAAGTGGGGACCGGGCAGTAACTAAAGTTTTTATAAAAGTGTTGATCAAATATTATTTCCTAAAAGTTTATTGTAAATAAAACGACTCAAGATTAAAAAGTGTTTGCAATGTAAAAAGTCCATTGTACCCGATCATGAAAATAGTTAATAACATAAACAATATTAGCGAAACTCGATCGAAAATTTGAAACAGAAAAATCAGAAAAAGATACGATCACAACTAGACTTAGCCTCGTGAGGGCGGTGCTTAATTGTCATTATTTTATTTTATTGGGAAAACCGACAGTTATTTTGTAATGTATGGTAAAATATGTATAATTATTGAACCAATAATAAGTTTTCACTGATGTGTCAATAAATTATTAGTGAATATAGTGTGTGGCAGACGGCGACCGTTTGTTTTTATAGACCATTAAAATCTACAGTTTTATTTAGTGATTGATGAAATTTTGCACACTTGACCTTCAAAACTAGGGAGATTTTTTATTTTTATTTATTATATTAACTTACATTTATATAATATAATAATATAAGTACATGTTCAAATATTTTAATACCACTTTTCCATGCGTTAGCTTGTGGCTGGAAGAGTAGTGTACATTTTTGAATGCTATATTATAAGAAAATTGCAATGTGAAGGTAAAAAACAATAAGTTGTATGTTTGGCGTTATGTAATTTTAATTATTTAATCATATCTACAAATATTGTAATTAGTTGTTAAAAACAAAACAAAATTTTACTTATTTGAATAATGAAGTATCACTTGGAATCTGAGTTATAAGCTAATCTTAAGATATGATTTTAGATTTTCACAGCCAAAAGTATTTTTGTTATTGTTTTTGGGGTGTTATGCCGTGTTGCGCCACCTCCTCCTTTAGCCAACGCTTCGGACAGCGTTACAGTATCCATCATCAGGGCAGATGTGTAACAAAAAAGCTATTCTTAAGATTAAATTAGTCTGAAATTTTTTAACAGAGTTTATTAATTGGATTTTATCGTTAATGTTTCTAATTTCTTCTAATTTCTCCGGTAGTCGATAGAAAAAGTCTTCCTTGGTAAGTAGGTATAATAATTTTGTGCAAAGGAAGTGCTTCGTTTTGGTCATGGAAAAATATATTTATGTCTAGTACGGTTTTCAGAGGTAAATTGATACTTGTCTTTTTCTTTTATAATTTGATTCGATGCTTTTTTTATTATACAGATCTTTGAATGGAGGTGTTTGAAATTCTTTAAATAATCAATCCGTTGGGTAGTCAGAAGGTTTTTTTTAAATATGATTTTAATTATTAGCCTCTGCACAACTTCAATTGGGGAAAGATTAGTTTTGTATGCGGATCCCCAGCTAATTTTTTAAATTTTTTTTTTTATTATTTCATAAATGATTAAATGTTACATTTTTGGCCATTTTTGACTACCATACTAGGCTATTGCCCGTGTTGTGGTAGTCATACATGTAATATAATTTTATATAAACAGATAATAAAATACAAGAAGAGAAAAGAAAAAAATAAAATATTTAGGGATAAATAAAACTAAAAACAGATTAAAATATAAGAATTGCAAGTTATCTAAGAAATAAAGAAAGTTTAAAGAAGATGAAATAAACATTAGTGATTAATGATAGCATATTGTAAAATAAAGTTGATTGAACCAAAGCGTAACATATTAAACATAAGTTTTTTATACCTAGATAAAAAAATTACATTAAAAAACTACCCCACACCAGTTTTCCAAAATTTTTGATACATCTTGATGAAATTTTGAACACTTTAGAATCAGAATTTAATCTGATTAAATCCCGGCGTTGCCAGGAGTGATATCATGAATAACTTCAGCTGATATCATAAAAAATAACGAAACATCTAACACCTACGAGTACCTACCACCCGCGCTGTGCAGAGAATTTAAAGTTGAGTCTAGCGAAAAGCGGCTAATCAACCACAAGGAAGGTCTGCTATGTAATTATTATGACTCCACATACTAATATCTACAGCCTGTATGTCGGACGAATATCTACAGCTCATATGTTGGACTAATATCTACGAACTTCAGAGTGTTGACTAATATCTACAGAGCTAAGGTCGGACGAATATCTATGACGATCCCAGTGGTGACTAATATCTATGGAGCGTAGGTTGGACTAATATCTACAGAGGGCAGCTGAGCAAGAGGTTGTAGGGAAAAGCATAAATTACTTTAATTACTAATTACGTAAAGGCTTAAACGTTTAAAGTACGTACATGAAGTTTTTGCAAAATATTACGTATTATGCTGTTTACAACCGAGGACAATAATTTATTGAACAAACATGGAGGTCACAATACAAAGATATTTATTTATTTCGAAATACACGGCACCACAAGACTAAATAATTTAGAAGCACTCGAAATAAAGAAAGCTGTTAAAACAAAAACCCAAATCCTTAATAATCTGCTAAATGTGTCCAATAGTCCGATATTAGGGATTTTTACATACATACTTACATAAATTAAGTTTTTTAAACTGCATACGCAATATTACGTTATTCCAATATGCTATACATAATTGCAAATCCAACCTCTGCCAGTGCTGTAGATATTCGTCAACACTTTGGTTCTCATAGATATTAGTCAGCAGTTTGAGCTGTAGATATTCGTATGCACTTTGGTTCTCATCGATATTAGTCCGATTTGTTCAGTTTTTGGAATTCTTGTAGATTTTAGTAGACGCCTCCATTATTATTACGCGTGATAGGTGTTTCGTCTTCTGAAGGCATTATCAAACTGTGGTTATACCACTTACAAACGATGCATTTATATTATTCATAGATAGATAATACGAGAAAAAAATGATTGCCATTATTTTTGTTAACTACTCCCTTACTAATATCTGAGTAAAATGACTGAAATTATTAATGGTTTTTTTTTACATTAGCTCCACACAGGAGGCACCGAGGAAAACAATTTCCCTAGGGGCCTATGTCATCTTTGAGGATGCTGTGTGGAGAGTTTTTTAAGGGAAAGGAAGGAGAAGAAGATATGGGAAGGAAAAAGGTATGAGGGGTGGGTAGGAATCTGGGGGTCAGTGTGGCCAGGAGTGACGGACGTATGAATCTATTCCTCACACTGCGGTACAAGGCGAGGGGTCAAAAGGCCTCTCTCAATCAGTTTCCTCCGATCCAGCCCGCCACGCAGTGGTTGGGCAAACGTATACGCCACCAAGACCTAGACAAACCTCATCCCATGAACCCGGGCACCCGGGCAAGGGTGTTGGTTGTCCAATAAATGGTTCCCGGGGCGGCGGTACCCATACCCGCCTCCCAAATTATCCTTTTAAGTGCCCCCAATTACTGCATTGTTTAAATTTGACTGAAGGTCGTTATTCTAGTCATTATGTGAGTTATTCTCAAATTATGATTCGTGGGTTTATTTTTCAGCATAATTAGGTAAGTATTTGAAATTGATATTGCCTTCAGAAGGCGAAACAGCTGTCACGCGTAATAATAATCTTTTAGCAGAACGTGTTTATAAAAATACACCGTTTTTATAAATTGTATAATATTATTATTGAATATATAATATTTTATTCTAATATAAGTGTAGGTATGTTCACAGTATAATAAATTGACGTAAAACTACTGCCTCAACACAGGCTAGCCTAGTGAGGCAGGTTACAAAAAACCTAAATTTATAATTATAAATCTCTATTGTTTAAGTACCTACTGTATATATATACGTATTTTGTTTTCTGTTATTAACTTTTTTACCCAACTTTTAAACTGTACTTTTACTGTACTTATGATGTACTTTTTGTTTTTGTAATTATAAATCTTAATTTTTTTTTGTTCAATAAAGATATATTATTATTATATAAAATAAATTAAAATGGAGTTCTACAAATTAAACATACCTATAAAAAAGTGAAATTTTGCGAAATAACTGGGCAAATTTCCAGTTAACTTAGTCATACATAATAATCCAAACTTTTGTAAGAGATTTCTGTTATGAGAAACGGCTGCGAGGTCATTTTCATGCAAAACTTAAATTTAAAGTTGAGGCCAAAATACCCAACCAAACTGAATAATATTTTTTTTGCTTTCATGTTAGTATTATATTGTCTCACCTGAGGTAGTTCGTTATCTAAGGCGCTGTCTTCAGCTTGGGCTGAAAAAAGAAAATGAACAAGTTAGTAGGGTACCTAATGATAATTTTATTTAACAATAGTGAGAGTCCCAACTGCCCGAAGCCAATAACGATGTTATGAGGTTGAAGGGAGAAGGAGATAGGAAGAGGAATTTTTTATATTAAAAACTAGCTGACCCGGCCACGCGTTTCTGTGGCTAATAATACACAACGTCATCTACTGGATGGTTATCCAACCTTTATAACCACCGCCGTCTTTGAGTTTATCGTGAAGAGACAGACAGATGCCGCGGAGGACTTTAATTTATAATACGTAGAGATGGTGTGAAAGATTATAATAATGTTCATGAAATGCTTGGGGTAACTAACGTATTTAAGTTAATAAGAATTAATACTGTATCCGTCCAAATAACTTTTCAATTACCGCAATGTAGGTGACCATTTTTTAGAAGATAGAATGGGTATAGTAAGCTATCCGTAAAAGATAGATATATGCCTTCGCGGACTTTTTTGTAGATCTATAAAAGAGGAATATCCCACCATGCATTGTTTTGTTATATCCCAAAAGGATTAGGCAGCGTTTTCGATGAAAGCTCCCAGGCGGCTTGACTTTTTCCGACACTTCTAACAATTATCGTTATGTTTTAACCAATTTACACAAATCCTTGACTAATTACATACCTAAACCTTCCTCACGAAACACTCTATCTATTGGTGAAAACCGCATGAAAATCCGTTCAGTAGTTTTCGAGTTTATCGCGAACAGACAGACAGACAGACGACGCGGGGGTCTTTAATTTATAATATGTAGAGAGAGATGTAGAGATAGAGATTATGTAGTGTGGTAATATAAGATGACATAAACCAATTTAATCACAGGAGACCATATTGTCCCAGCTCACATAGGTCTCATATAAATTGCTGTAACTCACTTACTATCACAGTAAGAAATATATTCTAAACGGTGTTAGAAAGACAAAACACCACGCTTTATATTCAAATCTAAAATAATAACCACCAAAAAGGAAAATATATACATTTATGAAATTTTGGCAATTTTTTATTAATTATTTTTATATGGAACGTCAAAAAAAGCGAGGTAATAATAACGTTTATAAATACATTTCCATAATAAAAAATGTATGTGTTTTTTTTTTTTTCGTTTATCAGAAATTTAAGTTAGAAAAAACAAAAGGTGAGCTATTTTTTAAACTTTTTTATGTTTGCATAATTTTTTTTTTAAATCTCAAAAATTATGTGTTTATTTCGAATAATAAATTTTGAAAGCAATTTTTTGGATTTGTTCAGAAATATTCCATTTATTTGCATTTTATTGTAAAGTGGAAATTTTTTGGCAACTGAAAAATACGCCAAATTTCTGAAGAATATAACGACTCTAAAGGAGCGCCTAAAATATATTTTATCGCGTATGTATGGCGCATCTGTACGGCGATATTAAACGAGTTAAAAGAAAATAAATGTATGGCGCGTATGTATGGCGCATCTGTACGGCGATATTAAACGAGTTAAAAGAAAATAAATGTATGGCGCGTATGTATGGCGCATCTGTACGGCGATATTAAACGAGTTAAAAGAAAATAAATGTATGGCGCGTATGTATGGCGCATCTGTACGGCGATATTAAACGAGTTAAAAGAAAATAAATGTATGGCGCGTATGTATGGCGCATCTGTACGGCGATATTAAACGAGTTAAAAGAAAATAAATGTATGGCGCGTATGTATGGCGCATCTGTACGGCGATATTAAACGAGTTAAAAGAAAATAAATGTATGGCGCGTATGTATGGCGCATCTGTACGGCGATATTAAACGAGTTAAAAGAAAATAAATGTATGGCGCGTATGTATGGCGCATCTGTACGGCGATATTAAACGAGTTAAAAGAAAATAAATGTATGGCGCGTATGTATGGCGCATCTGTACGGCGATATTAAACGAGTTAAAAGAAAATAAATGTATGGCGCGTATGTATGGCGCATCTGTACGGCGATATTAAACGAGTTAAAAGAAAATAAAAAGTGATGCCAAGACACTCCTCGAAGTTACTTTATCATTTAAAAAAATATAACTAATTTATAGAACTACCAAGTATACCGAAAACAATAAATAATATATTGTTATTCATACCTTATACAGGTGGCGCAAAATTAATCATTCAATTTTGTTTTTGTATAAGTCACTTTTTTACACAAAAAAAAGATTTTTAGTAATGGAAATCTTTATTTGGACTCTTACAACTTTTTCTGTTAAGTGGAAAAGATGATATCCGTCATGTGGCTGCCGCCAGTGTTGATACCCATTTGTGTCCGTTTTATCGCATTTATATATCTTTAACTTTCCGCAAGATCATTTATATATCGCATTTATATATCTATAACTTTCCGCAAGATTTCCGGTGATAACTGTTCGCATTCCTGTCGAATATTCTCCTTAAGGGCTGTGATTTTTTGAGGCTTGTTGGCGTAAACCCCCGATTTCAAGTAGCCTCAAAGAAAGAAGTCTGGGATGGTTAAATCGGACGATCTTGCTGGCCATGCCAAATCGCCAAAACGTAAATTTACGCGACCAAGAACTTGTAAAAAAACTGGTAAAAATATGTATTTTTATTTCAGACAGCCGCCATTCTCTCTCTCTGGTTTCAAATCCTGGGATTGGTTTGCAGCAATTTCATCTATTCGTTTCTTCCACTCTTCCCTGTCTTTTGCGGCTCTTTTGAAGTGTGCATATGATGAGCAGCGCACGTCCACCAGCAGGTCCTCCAGGTACTCTCGGCGTGGGCGTCCCCTAGCGATTGTCCCCTCGGTCATACCCTCCATTATGGCATGCAAGAGGCCTTCTTGTCTTATTACATGGCCGATCCATCTTGCGCGCCTTCCGGACAAGGTCCTGAGCAGGTGCCTTCCTCCTTCGATTCTTTGGAGAATCTCCTCATTTGTAATGTGGTCTCTCCAGGAAATTCCTAATAGTCTTCTATAGGACCACATCTCAAAAGCCTCTAGTCTCCGTTTATCTCTTTCGGATAGGTACCATGTTTCGCAGCCGTACATCAAGATACTCCATTATGCGATAAAAAATCTTTAGATTTTTCCTTAGTTCGGGCCATAGCAGCATTTGTTTGGATTCAGAATTAATTTAGTGTTTTTTTCAGTTTACTAGGAGGGTTGCAATCGTGTCAACCAGGGCGCGCCATTTTTTGAGACCCCCACTTCAACACCCTGTAACTTTTTGATTTTTTTCGTTTGATTATTTTATGTATTCTTTAATGTTTAATAAATATTTGGTAAAATAATGGCTATTAAAACTATAATTTGTTTTTTTTATTGCACCTGAAAAATACCCACAATGCATGCTTCTAGACTAAATTTAATTATCGCCTTACAATAAAGTTTTAATAGTTTCTAGCTTGCACTACGAGTTTCCGGACACCGTGTATAATATTAAATCATATTCAGAAATCTTATTTGAATGAATATTTACAAAGCGACTACAACAAAGACTTGCCGACATTTAATAATTCATAGAAGGACCACGCTTATTATTTCTACTAAAAGGTTTCTTAAGTTTTTGTTTGTTAAATTTGATTTTGTTATTGACGGAATACCGAACAACATGCTTCAATTCCTGGAACACTTTCTGAATATTGACTTGATAATATATAGATTTCCAAGTAATATCAAATCAAGTTCTAAAATTAGATAAGGAAAATTAGACCAGTGAAATTGAGAGACGAAAAAGATTTTGATGTCAGCAATACCAGCAATACCGTACCCAATATAAAATATCGAAAAAAACAGGAAGATGCCTAATACTTTAGAGAAGTGCTCCCCAACCTTTTTGTCGCCGCGGACCGTTAAAAGTTTGATAATTTTACCGCGGTCCACTGGGGTGGGGAGGGAAACATCGAATGTAGTTTTTTTTTTAAATAACAATATCATCATTACATAGTATACATCATTACATAGTATAAAATGAAGTCGCTCAAAATGTATGTGCGCTATCATAAAAACCGGGAAGATACCATAAAAGAAATCATAAAAACTGGAAGATAGCCAATATAAGATATCATAAAAATCGGGAAGATACCTAATGCAAGAAATCATAAAAACTGGAAGATAGCCAATATAAGATATCATAAAAACCGGGAAGATACCTAATGCAAGAAATTACAAAAACAGGAAGATAGCCAATACAAGATATCATTAAAACGGAGATGCAAGAAATCATAAAAACAGGAAGATACGTAATACAAGAAATCTAAAAAAACTGGGAAGATACCTGATTCAAGAAATTACAAAAACCTGAAGATAACAATACAAGATATCATAAAAAACCGGGAAGGTACCTAATACAAGAAATTACAAAAAAACAGGAAGATAGCCAATAGAAGCGATCATAATAACCGGGAAGATACCTAATGCAAGTAATCATAAAAAAACAGGAAGATAGCCAATACAAGATATCATAAAAACAGGAAAATACCTATTAAAAGATATCATTAAAACGGGGAAGACATTAATGCAAGAAACCATAAAAACAGGAAGGTACGTAATACAAGATTTCATAAAAACCGGGAAGATAACTAACGCAGGAAACATAAAAACAGGAAGATACGTAATACAAATATATAAAAAACGAAAAAATACCTAATACAAGATGTCATAAAAAACGGAAAAATATCTAATACAAGATATAAAATAGGAAAATATCAAATACAAAATATTATAAAACAGGACGATGTCTTTAAAAACAGAAAGATAATTAATACAAGATATCATGAAAAAACAGGAAGACATAAATACAAGGTACATACCATAAAAACAGGAAGATACCTAATACAAGATATTATAACTAGCAGGAAAATACCGAATACAAGATATCATTAAAAAAAAAACAGAGAATACCTTAAGACTCCCGGACTAGTGTTGAGTACCTCATACAAGAGGCACCTCAAATGTCCCATACAAACACGTAAAATGTCCCCCCACCTCACAATATGTATTTGTACCAACTCTTTTTCTTTGTCCCCCCTTCATATTTGTATTACTACAAATATGAAGGAGGGACAAAATATGAGGTGTGAGGTGGTTTGTTTTGTTGGACTACATTCATGTCATGTACGGGACAAATATGAGGTGAGGTTCGAGGTGGTTGGTGTATTGGACTACATGTCATGTCACGTTGTCACGTATGGGACAAATACGAGGTGAGGTGTGAAGTGGTTGATGTATTAAACTACATGTCATGTCACGCATAGTTTGGGACAAATGTATGAGGTTGTGAGGCGTGAAGTGTTTGTATATTCTATGACATTTTTGTATTAGAACCGTGATAAGCCAATTCATATATTGTGAATACTGCAGAAGCGTCCCAACTGCTCCGAAATTTTTATTTTTTATTTTTTTATTCTAAATTATTGTTAAGTGAATACCGCACAAGAGTACCAACTGCTCCAAAAAAATTTTTTTTTTTTTAATATTTTTTTATTGTAAATTATTGTTATGTGAATACACATTACAATAATTTATGAGCACAAGAGTCGCAACTGCTCGAAAAAAATTTTTTTTTGAAATATTTTTTTAATGTAAATTATTGTTATGTGAATACACAAAACAATAATTTATGAGCACAAGAGTCCTAACTGCTCGAAAATTTTTTTTTTTTTAAATATTTTTTTTTGTAAATTATTGTTATGTGAATACACAAAACAATAATTTATGAGCACAACAGTCCCAACTGCTTAAATTTTTTTTTTATTCTAAATATTTTTTATTGTAAATTTATGTATTGATAAGTGAATACCGCACAACAGTACCAACTGATCAAAAAAAAAATATTTATTTACTTATTGTTATATGTTATGTAAATACCGCACAAGAGTCCCAACAGCTCCCAAGGGAGGGAGGATGAGGCAGTGTTGAGATGAGGTGGAGGGGATTGCTGAGGAGGGGGAGGGAGAAGAGGGGGGGATCAGAGGGGGGTGCAGGGAGGGGATCAGAGGTGGTGAAGGGGGGAGGGGGTAGGCCTTTTTTATATCCATTTTTCGTATTACAAAAATAACAGACACGGGAGGCGGGTATGGGTACCGCCACCCCGGTATTTATTAGAAAACCAACACCTCTGAACCAAGAAAATCAAGCTGAAGGAAAAAAACCAGCCCCCCCCCGTAAGCGAAAATATTTTGTAACACCTCACCTCAAATGAGGTGGGACACCTCAACACCTCATTTCAATATTTGAGTACCTCATACAAACTCATCCTGATATCGTGTCCTACCCAACACTATCCCGGACGCGTGTATTTACGAGTATTTGTATGTAAGCAAAAACGTGATGAAAATGGACGTGATATATTATGTAGGTACCTAGTAAGATTGCTTGTAGACCGACAGACCGGCAAATCTATTTTTAATTTGTAATCCTTGACTCTCTGCACAAATGAGCGGTCCGTTTGATAAAATCTACTGCCTATCTGCAATCTTTAGAACACAGGCGTCAAGTGGGAAGTGGGAATGCTGTCCTTGTTCTACAGGTATTTCATTCGACATTGAAAGATATTCCGGTTTTTAATATTCAGCGAAGGTACAAAAAGGCGATAAACATACGTACCTCATCACTTATCACAATAGTGTGCTGCAGCCCTTTCTTGCACATTAAACAATGGTGAGACAAAAGATTAGACACATACTGTAGAGTCCGTCAAATAAGTGTAGAAAATATAAAAAATGGGACTACAAAATTTGTAGGCTGACAACACCAATTTACCTGTCAACTATTCTTTTAAAGTGCAATCGCACTGAAAATACAGACCACTGTATACACATTTAAAAAAAAAATTGTTCTTAAATCGAAGAAGCACTGTTGTTAAGTCACCAAATTAATGACATAAATTTGATGAAAATGGGGTTTTACAACGTGATTGGCTTTCAGTTAATTTAACATAAATTTGAATTTAACAGTAGGCAGAAAGGAAGAATCATTAATGGTGAGTTTAGTTACACAACTTTTAGATCTGAATGAGTTAAATATGATCTAAAGCCTGGACAACGCCAGCAGGTGGGTACTTAAGCTAATATTTTATAAATGTGAGCAATTTCTAAAGTGTGCTTTATATTTTATTACAATATCGTTATTCTTCATTACGTTAACACAAAATTGCAAAAATATAATAATAATATTATATTTAAATAAATGAAGACAATATAAGCGAAACTCAATCGAAAATCTGGAAACAGAAAAATCAGAAAAACATATTGACACCTCTGGGACACGAACCCAGGACACCGTGGCGCAGTGGTTAGCGCGTTTGCCCGGAAAGCAAGAGGTCCTGGATTCCTGTCCCAGTCAATATGTTTTTCTGATTTTTCTGTTTCCAGATTTTCGATTGAGTTTCGCTTATATTGTCTTCATTTATTTAAATATTACAATTTGAGGTTTTACTCAAAGTTAAAATTAAAATAATATTATACCTATGAATATGCAATTCTAATTTTGAGATCAGTGAAATGAAAAATATTTTTTTTTTCACTTTTATGACTTTTTAATTTTTAATAAAAATGTAGGTTACATAGCTTTAGATAACTGATTATATTTTTAGTATTTCCATTTAAACAACAGTGGCGCCCTCCTATGTTTTCTACTCTTATTTGACAAACTGTTCGTACGTCTGTTTCGTCCAAAGGAAAAAAGTATTTATTGTTATAAAGTTTTTCCTTCCTCCCTTCTCTATGGTCTCTAAAGCGATTACTTCAAGAGCCATGTTTACTCTTTCCTCTCCTCAAACAGACCCTCCACATATCATCCCCAATTAAGTAATATACCATTCTGACAAATCGAGGTCACTGACGTAGCCCAGGTCAGGGACGTCTAATCGAAGCGATAGGTCCCCGACCCGAATAGAACGAAGTGAAGATGATAAGGTTTTGATCAGTGCGATAAAAGTTTTAAAATATTAAAGGAGGCGGGTGTAGATACCGCCGCTCGGGAACCATTTATTGGATACCCACCACCTCTGCCGTAGGTTTTGGGTGACTTAGCTAGAGTTTCCAGGTTCATGAGTCTAGGCGGCGTATATGTCTGCAACCTGGAGAGACTATTTGAGGGAGGCCTTTTGACCTCACCAGCCGGGTTCTCTTGACCAATCGCCTTGCATTCACATTCACTTGGAGAGATAGATTCATATGGCCGTCACTCTTCCCCACTCAGTCTATAGGCTAATTGCAAATGCAACTTGTTTTCCTAGGGGCTTCTTGTGTGGAGCTAGTGTAAAAGAAATGAACATTTAAAAAAGAATGTAATATCAGACAAACATTTCTCTTAAGATGAAGCTATAATCTTTACTAGGAACTGGTTTACATTATGAACATCAAATAATATGCTACGGACAAATTGAAGCTTTTACTACCTTTTGTATATATTGGAATTACAATAAAATTATTATTTACATAATAAAAAATATAAGCGTAAACAATTAAAAAAACAAGCGTGCTTTAGACCACACGACTGAAGAAAAACTACGAGACAAACCTCGCCCAATGAACCCAGGTATCCCTGCTAAGTTATCAAACGTAGCGAACGAGGTGACCTATGACCTAGGGGTGATATATGACATTGGGGTGAAATATGACCATTGGGTGACCTATAACCTTGGGGTGATCACGACCTTGGGGTGACCTACGACCTTGGGATGTCCTACGTCCTTGGGGTGACCTACGACCTTGGGGTGACCTACACCCTGGGGTTACCATCCTTATCCTTATCACTCCCCAAGTCAAGCGTGCGTAAAGGCCCAACCGTTCGCCTAGCAATCGATCACCGTTCGTATCGATTACCGTTCGCATGACATTTTTCGTAACAATCATCACTTTTCGTAACGCATTCACAAAGTCCCCGATCACCGTTCGTATCGATTACCGTTCGCATGACATTTTTCGTAACAATCATCACTTTTCGTAACGCATTCACAAAGTCCCCCCCAAGGCAAGCGTGCGTAAGACTATTTTTGACGTTTTGTATGTTCTTTCTTATAAAATTATGCACAAAATAAATAAAAACTCGCTTCATGCAAATAAGACGCTCGATTTTAAATTTTGAAGGCGTGAGAATCGAAATATTTCTAGCGTTTATATTCTTCTTACCGTTAGATGAATTTCACTCTAATCCGTAAAGCGTTGAAAAATTGACCCAGTCCGCTGTTTCCAATTTCAGAGATGTTATTTTTATCAAAATATGGTTGCATGGTTCACTTTTGACCTTAGCCGAAAGCCGCCCTGATAGCAGATACTAACTTCTCTTAACAATTCTTTGGCCACATTTTAACAAATACTATCTGAAAATGTTTACCAATATTATCAGACATTTACGTAAGTGTTTGTTTGTTATCTTAAAAGAAAGTTATAATTATACTGATGAATGAATGAATTCACATGGCAACGTTGTTTTACTTTGAAAAGAACTGTCGGTAAATTGTTATCAATGAAAGGCAAAATTATGATACTTAGGTAGGTATTGTCACACTTTAAAATATATACTTACAGAAAGGCAAACATAGTCAAGTTACGAATAATCTGACGGCATTTTAATAATTTGATATTTTATTTGGTTATTGGGTTATTAATATAAAAAAAAAACTAAGGGAGTATTAAGCCCAAAACAAATAAAGTATTCGGACTCCACAGATAATATTTACATTAATGAAAAACTAACACCATCAAATAAGAAATTTCTCTGGCTAGCCAGGTCTATTGGATATAAATATATTTGGACCAAGAACGGACATATTTTGCTGAGGAAAAGCGACGATTCTCCAGTAATTCGCGTATAAGATAAAAACGATAAACCACTGCTGTAAATATGTGACCATTCAGAACAATGATACTCAAATATATATTTTAATCTCTGTTTATTAAAATATTTACTGAAAAGTTTCCTCTTTTAAATCTGGGGGAGATTTTATTTTTTATTATTGTAAATAATATAATAAATGGAATATTTTCTGGTACCTACTAGGTCTACTATAAAGTTTTAATGTGATAAGGACTTTACTCCTTTTTTGTTTTCACTTTAACAACAAACTGTTTTCTAGCTCTTGAATCTGTCAAAATTAAGTTTATGTTTATCACAGTATCCAAAAAGTTGCCTTTCCACCTAATAACTTAGAATGTATATATGTACCTATAGCACTTAATTATTAGTGAATACAATACATTTTTTACACAAGCTGTTCAGACTGTAAACATGATTATGTAATTTACTTATAATCTTAACTGCATTAATTAAAAAAAACTTAAGTATACCCGCGAACTGGCGATGCCTATGTGGGATTTTTTTTTGATATCATACATATATGCATACTATTGTAATATCTTTTTTTTTGTTTAATTGTATTATTGTTTAACTTTAAGCTACGTATTTAATTTTACAGTCCTTTTTTTTTACTTTATATCAAAAGAAATGTTTTTTGTAATATTTTTATGTATGTAACAAAAAAATTTATTAATAAAAAATAAATAAATAAATAATAAAAGGTGCACTGGAATTCGATGACTAAAATAGGGAAAAAATCATTCTTCACATTGATAAAAAAAATTCTTCATAGTCCCCCACCCTCGTCTATTTTGGGTTTCTGAAGGTTTGCTTCTACCGTGCACACTCTGATTTTTTTTATTTTCAAGTAGGCAATTCACCCAAAAAAGAGTGCTTTGTGTAACACAAATTCATATTTATGTAAACCTGACTGGCTCTATACTCAAGAAACTGTAGACAAGAGTGGGGAGGCTACGAAGCACCGCACAAAGAGACGACCGATAAGCTACGAAGCACTGCACAAAGAGGTGACCGATAATACTATCTTATTCTCTCGCAGGCTAAATCCTATAGATGTACGAGTATGTGTTTGCATCTTTTTAGTATCGCCATTTTTCGTTTAATCGAGTTTAAAATCACAACGGTGCTAAAGAAGTTTTCACTTAAAAAAATGTATTACATAGGTATGCATAGTACATAGATATGCTTCAATTCGTAATGATAGCATTTTTATTAAGAGTGAACGATATTACATATGATTTATCAGTGTTTAACGATAAAAGTTTTAATCGAATCATTTTTTAATCAAGTTTATGTCTAATTCAGCCGTTCTCCGAGTTAAATCCCCAGTTAAAATTGTTGTATCATCAGCGTATGTGACAGGTTTCGAGTTAATGGTGATTTTTAAAATATCATAAATAATAAATAGAATAGGTCCCAATACGGTTCCCTGTGGTATGCCAAAATTCGTATAACTTTGGCCAAGAACACCCTTGAAGGGTGAAAGACAGAAGCAAAAAAAATCTCCTTCCGCGTTGAAGAAAATAAACAACTATGTCATCAAAATTCAGCAGAACATCTTACACATGGCATCAGTTGTACAATAGATGTTGTACATATGAGTGACGGAGTGAGTGGTATGGTGGCGTGAGAAGGCAGCAGAAGATAGGGGGGTCACGGGTCGGAGCCCGCTCGTCTGCCAACATCCAACTGACGAAGGGGTCACAGGTCGCAGATATTATTCACGCAGACTCTTCAACCGATCACTGTAACGCTGTTCAGTGTACACTGACTTAGTTCTGCGAGCGTGGAAATTGAGAACACACATTTTTTAAATTTTTTAGTCAAGCTATTTTTGTTGATTTTTTTTTGGCATCGAGTGAATTTGATTTTTTCAATTTGGGAAGGGGACGTTTGGTGACTTAGCAGGGGTGCCCGGGATAACGGGGTGAGGTTTGTCTAAGTCTTGGTGGCACATCACGCGTTTGCCCATCCCCTGCGTGGGGGGCCCAATCGGAAGACACTGGTTGATTTAGACCTTTTAACCTCTCCAGCCAGTCTCTCTAGACGTCTAGACCCATCACCCAGCTCCACAGTGGGAGGGATGGATTCATACGTACGTCACTCCTGGACACGTTGACTCCAGATTCCTAATTCCTAAGACCCACTCCTTTTACATTTTTCTTTACAGAACCCTCTAGACAGCGTCAGATGCAATAGGCCTTGAGAGAAATCGTTTTCTCAGGGTTTCCTGTGTAAAGCAGAAAAAAAATCACAAGCGTAATTTTTTTTCTAGATTCTTATTTAAATGAAGTTGTGAATTAGTTAAATTTACTGAATTTGAATTTAGTGTTTTTTACACAAACAGAATGGCGTCATGTACGCCTCGTAATTTTTACCTCGTGTGGGTATTTAAAATGTGGCTACTATTGACTTATAGGTCTTATATTTTCTCGGTAGGAAAAAAGTTTTTACCTTAAAAAACTGTTAAACCTACAGCCCGAGCATTACCAGCGAGAGCCTACTGCGGCCATATAATACATACGTGTTTTTGTGTTTATATTGGGAGTGGGAACGAGTTGGCCACGTATTTTTGTTTGAAATTCCTCCGCATTTGCCTTTTAGCCCAGGCAACGAAGGAAAAATAGGAGAAATAATTCATGTAGAAGCCAATTTTGGCACAGTTGTAGGGGAAGGTGTCCTTAACAAAATACTAAAAGTACTGGGGGGTGGGGGTGGAGCTAAGGGGGAGGGGGGGGGGGGGTTTAAAGGTCCCCTTTTTCAGTTTTTCGTTAATAACTCAAAAACTGCTGCCTCTAGCGAAAAAGTGTTCAGGTACTAAATTATCTACATAAAATTATCTACAAAAAGGTTCTATAAACTTTTTTGTTAGGATCAATGCTTAAGGAGAAAGGGAGGGGGGGAAATGTAAAATTTAAAAATAAACTGTTTTATTTAAAAAAAATGAAATGTTTGTCGGTAAAAATGAAATGCTTATTTTTAAAAAATCAAAAAATTAGTGCTTAAGGATGTACCTTGAACATTAAATTTCGTCGAAATCTAAACTTTCATCGTCATCAATGCTGTCTTCGACGGGGCTCCGTTCTTACATGAGCCGAGGCAGCCACAGGTACCGGAGCAGGCAATCCCTGCTTTGCGACAACCGCAGCGCATCCCACACCCAGTCGTACATCGGCAAAAGATCGTGTTCAAAATGGAGATGGGTGCCACAGGGTCGTTCGTGTTAACTGGGTTAAGGATCTCATCTTCTCCCTTGACCCAACCCCTTTGGATGGGTGGTAGGGGGTTGCCTAGCCACTGTTGTATCTGTAAAAAAGTAATGAGACCAAGGTAAGCATTCATCACAAATTAATATTTGTAATAAGAAAGCATTATTTAAAACTATATGTAACTGAATTTAATTACCTGTAGATATACTCTGAGCGAGTGTTGCTTTGAAGCTCCTCTGGTGGGAGGAAGAGTGGCCATGTCTGATTTGGGCTTCATTGACGCTTTCAAAAATGCCGAGTACCGATGTTTGTTTAGGTTGTCTTAATGAGCAGGCGCTTTGTATACAGCCAAAAAAGTTTCTCGCCAGCCTGTTCAATATTCTCAGGTGATGCTGAGGGATCAGAGAATATTGGTGAAATATCTTGGGTGAGGCCAGAATTTTCTGTGAAGAGCTTAGCGATTCCCACTTTACTTTAGGAGAACCGTTTTGGCGATTGGAAGCTGTTGAAGTTGTCGCACCGAAAACAATTTGGTCTCCACATTCCCACGGCCCGGCTTCATGAAATATATATTGATTGATGGTGGTGCCAATCCAATGAGGAGAACTAACAAGTCCACATCCTCCCCAACTATTGCTACATTTGCATATAGAGCAGCTTCATCCAACACACACCTCACAATAGTGCTATCAGCATCCCCTGTAGCAACAGTTGTTTTAATCCCGACTGCTGTCATTTTCTCGCTGAGCAAGTGAATCAACATTGTTTTGTTTCTTTCGAGCGGAGCAGAAGCGAAGGAGGCTCACAAAAACTTCTGTTGACATCAACTTTCACGAAAAAACGACCATCACCATTCAACAAGAGCATTTTCTTGCTAATGAAAGAAACAAAACAAGGTTAATTCACTTGCTCAGAGAAAAAATGACAGCAGCCGGGATTAAAACAACTGTTGCTGCAGGGGATGCTGATAGCACTTTTGTGAGGTGTGGGTTGGATGAAGCTGCTCTATATTCAAATGTAGCAATAGTTGGGGAGGATGTGGACTTGTTAGTTCTCCTCATTGGATTGGCACAACCATCAATCAATATATATTTCATGAAGCCGGGCCGTGTGAATGTGGAGACCAAATTGTTTTCGGTGCGACAACTTCAACAGCTTTCAATCGCCAAAACGATTCTCCTTCTCCATAGCTTCTCCGGATGCGACACCACCTCGGCGATATATGGAAAGAGTAAAGTGGGAATCGCTAAGCTCTTCACAGAAAATTCTGGCCTCACCCAAGATATTTCACCAATATTCCCTCATCCCTCAGTATCACCTGAGAATATTGAATAGGCTGGCGAGAAACTTTTTTTGGCTGTATACAAAGCGACTGCTCATCAAGACAACCTAAACAAACATCGGTACTCGGCATTTTTGAAAGCGTCAATGAAGCCCAAATCAGACATGGCCACTCTTCCTCCCACCAGAGGAGCTTCAAAGCAACACTCGCTCAGAGTATATCTACAGGTAATTAAATCCAGTTACATATAGTTTTAAATACTTCTTTCTTATTACAAATATTAATTTGTGATAAATGCTTACGTTGGTCTCATTACTTTTTTACAGATACAACAGCGGCTAGACAACCCCCTACCACCCATCCAATGGGGTTGGGTCAAGGGAGAAGATGGGATCCTTAACCCAGTTAACACGAACGACCCTACTGCACCCATCTCCATTTTGAACACGATCTTTTGCCGATGCACGACTGGGTGTGGGATGCGCTGCGGTTGCCGCAAAGCAGGGATTGCCTGCTCCGGTGCCTGCGGCTGCCTCGGCTCATGTATGAACGGAGCCCCCGTCGAAGACAGCATTAATGACGATGAAAGTTTAGATTTCGACGAAATTTAATGTTCAAGGTACATCCTTAAGCACTAATTATTTGATTTTTTAACAATAAGCATTTCTTTTTTACCGACAAACATTTAATTTTTAAAAATTAAAACAGTTTTTTTTTTACTTTTACATTTTCCCCCATCCCTATCTCCTTAAGCATTGATCTTAGCAAAAAGGTTTATAAAACCTTTTTTGTAGAGAATTTTATGTAGATAATTTAGTACCTAAACACTTTTTCGCTAAAGGCAGTAGTTTTTGAGTTATTAACGAAAAACTGAAAAAATGACCTTTAAACCTCCCCCGCCCCCTTAGCTCCACCCCCACCCCCCACTACTTTTAGTATTTTGTGAAGGACACCTTCCCCTACAACTGTGCCAAAATTGGCTTCTACATGAATTATTTCCCCTATTTGGCATTTTTTGGTCTTCGTTGCCTGGGCTATTTTGGGAGTAAGGAAACCCATGGAAAACCTTATTCGCGGAGAAGCGGCCGTCTGTCAACGTGAAACAGAGCTAGCCTTCAATGACATCAGTATATGATGCCCTGCATTGTGAGTTGTGTCTGTGTATGTCTGTTTTAATGTCAATATTTTTTTTTTTTTTTACATTAACACCACACAGGAGGCCCTGAGGAAAATAATTTCCCTCAGGGCCTATGTCATCTTTGTAGATGCTGTGTGGTGGGTCTTTTTGAGGAAAGGAAGGAGTGAACATGGGTCTTGAAGAGACCCATGTTGTAGGAGGGAGGAAACACAGAGGCCGGCAAATCGTTCCACAGCCGAGCCGTTGAACTCAAGAACGAGTCATAGAAACGACCCGTTCTCATGTGAGTAATGTCAACCGTGTACAAATGTTGGGCGCGTGTTTGGCGTGTTTCCCGACTATGCACCGGTGCCGAGGGGATCAATGATGCTAGTTCCTCGGAGCATCTTCCATTGTAATACCGGTAGAACAAGGACAGCATTCCCACCTGACGCCTATGCTCTAAAGATTGTAGTCCGTTTGTTAAGATGGGAGAATCTATCAAACGGACCGCCCGTTTCTGCACAGAGTCAAGGGTTTTTTTTAGGTATTTTGGAGCTCCAGACCAGAGGTGGCTGCCAAATTCAACTGTGGGGCGCACTTGCGATTTGTACAGGGTTAGCAGTTGGGTACTATTAAAGTATCTGCGGGCCCTGTACAGTACGCCCAGTTTCTGAGAGGCTAACTTAACTCTGGTTTCGATGGAGCCCCCGTACCTAAGCTGGTCACTTAGAGTTACACCAAGCATATCAATGGAGGTCCTGTTCGGAAGGTTGCTTCCGTTGAAGGAGACTAGATTTTCATTTCGATCCCTTTTAGACGTTATCAAACATGATTGGGTCTTTGAAACATTAAATTCGACGAGGTTATTCTTACCCCAAGAGAAAATACTCTCGAGGTAACCGTCCATTCTATGCTTCAAAGCCCTCCGAGCTATTGGAGTTTGTGTGCCCTTTGGGGGCTTGTCAAACAAAAAGCTATCATGGACTGTACTGTCATCCGCGTAACAATGAATCGGTGCACATGACAAGAGGTCATTGATGTGCAACAGAAACAAAGTCGGTGACAGAACCGATCCCTGTGGGACGCCAGCATTTATCGAATGCGAAGAAGAGGTGAAACCGTCAGCAACCACCTGAATCGACCTCTCCCTCAAAAAGTCGGCAATCCACTTACACAAGGATGCGGGAAGTCCGTAAGAAAGCAGTTTGTTGACAAGCCCACGGTGCCAAACCCGGTCAAAGGCCTTGGAAATATCCAGTGCAACCGTTTGGGTCTCACCAAAACGTTCCAGGCACCGCCCCCAAACATGCGTCACATACGCGAGAAGATCACCGCACGAGCGGTTCCGCCGGAATCCGTATTGACGGTCGTTAATAATTTTGTTCTTCTCGAGGTATGTGAGCAGTTTGTCGTTGATCACACGTTCCATTACCTTAGACAGAACTGATGTGATCGCTATGGGGCGGTAGTTGGCTGGGTTGGAGCGGTCACCCTTCTTTGGAATATGTGCCGGATTATGTGCAAGTGACCCAGTGGGAGCAACCCAAAGCAAACAGTCAAAACGGTGGTTAGATTGTTTGGAAGAGAATTGGAGCAGAACGAATGTCCAGAGGCAACAATTTAAAAATGTAATTTTTTTGTATTTGAAATTATTATTTAGATGCACGTAAATTACACGTACGGTAAAATTGTTACAAATCAAAAACATTCTTTACATATAATGCACATTTCCTACGACTTGAGGCTTCCTTTACGGCATTCGGCAAGCTGTCATAAAGTTTTTGCCCTTTATAAAACGGGCTATTCTGTGTACACGAAAGTTTAGTTTTGGGAAGTCTTAAGTCTTCGCGTCTTCTCGTAGGAAAATTGTGAATATTTTCTTGAAACATAATATTACTCTGCAGATAATTTGGGAGCATATTATTTTTAAGTTTGTATATCATTGTTAATGTATTATATATTATATATTTTTTGTTGTCATCATATTTAAATTGTGTAACATAATTTTAACTCTAGTAAAAATGTTGCATTTTAAAATCATCCTCAACCCCCTATTTTGTATAACCTGTAGTTTATTATTTTGGGCTTCGTTACACAGGAATAAAACACTAACAGCCTTACTAAAAAAAAACCACAGCACGCTAGATTACCCGCGTTGCTGCAGCAACATGAATAAAACAAAAATACACTAAAACACGATAACATTACTAATAAGATTTGTTCTTAAAATGTATTTTATAAGTTTGGCAACAATGTAATTTTTCATACTATACACAATTTAATTGTTTGTTTTCCTACAGAACCGCTAGATGGCAGCGCCTTCGCATTCGTCATTCGCGTTAAAACCGCCAAAAAAAAACTCACTTCGCGGGTGTGTGTGAAATTTTACACAAATTTGATCGTAATATCTATTAATATGACTAATTCACTATTACATTCGCATAATTGATATATTTACGGTGTTTTTTGTGGTTTTTAATAAGTTTTAGTCAAGTTATAATAACCATAATCATACTTTGAAAATTGAAATGTCAATAAGTTTTTTTTGTGAAACATGAAAATTAAAATTTACCTCTAAAGTATTTTATTTTATGTGAATTTCATAAAAGTGGTGTTTTTTTTAATATTAATATCTAATACATGTGTACCTAACCCTATCAATGAAATTAACGTTTTAAAGTTGCAAGAAATCTGTTATAAAAGTCGGTAATATTTTTTTAGTTTAGTTTTTTGGCAATAAAAAAACTTTGAAATTTTTTATTATTTTTTTATTGTATGCACGAGGAAAAAGTGAGGTGGCAGTTTCGTTCCAAATTCATTATATAAAAGGTCAGTATTTTTTTAATTTTGTTTTTTATAAATTTCTGTACACTTTCATCAAATATGTTTTGGTGAAAAAAAAAAATCCATTTTTTTTCGCGTTTGAATCTTAATATGTGGCAGTTTTTAAAAACTAAAGTGTATTTCAATTACGCAAATCTAAAAGGTAATTTTATCTAGTTTTCATAAATGGTATTTGTTTTTACGACACCTTCAAAAATAAGAAATATATAGAACATTCAAAATATTTTGCAAAAATTTCAAATTTCGTTCAAAGATCCATTGATAAAACAGAGATAAACTACCCCCTCAGGCCGTGTAAACCAAGTGTATTTTTTTCTATGAACAATTTTTTAATTAGTAATGTTTTCACATCCGCGGCCGTTTGTCAATTGAATAAAATTTTCACTGGGTTTTTTAGTAAGGCTGTAAAACAATAATTTAAATGCGGAGTTATAATAGAATTGTAAACAAGGCGCGTTGTATTGAGATCCAAGTTATTTCTGATCCTTTTTAGGAATCCAACTTTTTTAGCAATTTTCTTTGTTATGTATTCTAAGTGTTCGTCGAATTTTAATTTACCATCCAATATCACACCCAGATATTTAATACTGCTAACCCTTTCTATGTTTTCGTTATCAATTGATACCATCTAAAGAGGCTGCGAATGATTGAGTAAGAAATTTTAAAATTCGGTAATGAGGTCACATAATTTTTTTGTGTTTTGTTGAAAGTGACTATGTCATAATCTCAAATGGAATCAAAATCACCTGGCTGAGGTAGTTTTGATGAAATTCCGGCACTCCGACGATGTGAAGAGAAAATTAACACTTTTCCAGAAATTTTAAAAAATATCTGGCTAAGCAATTATCTTTTTCTTTCAACATAAATAAATAAACTTGTTTCAAACCAACACAAAGTTTAATTGGAAATGTCTATTTTAGATTAATCTTACAAAATGAATACCAAAAATTTCATTGGATAAATTGAAACTTTTTTTGGAAAAATTAATATATATATAATGAAAACAAAGGCGTTAGTGTGTTTCTCTGTAAAACAAAAGCTTTATTAATAATACTTATTTACAACTCTTAAAATTACATCATCGGTTAAAAGAAAGGTTCACTTACCTGTAAAACAAAAGAAACAACATTTAATGCCCTTATTTCAGGTTTCTTTATATAATAATAAATAAGATAATTAGATAATATTTTGAGGATTTTTTTATGCAATAATTCTGACAGTTATATTTAAATAATTCGATTCTATTGTTTAGCTGTCAGCAGTGATATCTAGTGGGCCACTAACTAACTCGGTACTTACTCAGTGACGCAGCAAATACAAGCTTAAGGAAAGCACTCATTAGTCTAGTGGTTTTCTTTACATCTCCCCCCCTAGGGAGAAACAATCGCAAAAGAGAATGCATGCAATTGTTCATTTACTAGCAAACACTGGACACAGTTTTGTAATGTGGTAGAGGTTTGATTCTGCTTTCCTGTGTCCGGTATCAACTTTATAGATTGAATTTGAGACCTTCTTTAGAATTTTGTATGGTCCAATCCGCCATTTCTCCAATTTCTTCCTATTTAGTCGATTTCCGTTTTCCACGTAGACTCTGTCTCCCACTTCCAATTTATATTCTTCCCTGTGCATGTCGAATATTTTTTTATTATAGTTATGTGATTTTATTGTGTTCTTAAGAGCTAGTTCCCTATCTCTTTTCAGGTCTTCACTTGTATGTCTTGATTTCAATTCAAGTGGTAGAATATTCACATTTTCGCCTTCCAAGATGTATTTTGGAGCAAACTTGGTGACTGTGTGTTCTGTTTCGTTATATTTTTCTACACATTTCTGTGCAATCGTAGTCCATAATGTTTTCTTATCACTTTCATTTATTTTACATCTTATCTTATTTACTAAAGTTTGATTTAGCCTTTCATTCAGCCCGTTTGAAAATGGTGCATCCACAGCAGTGAAAACCATTCTTATGTTCTCTTTCTTCAGAAATTCTTTAAATTCTTTGGAATTTATACCAGGGTATTGGTCCGTTAATACCATATCAATGTTGTATCCTTGTGACACATTTTTTATTAATTTATATATAATATATAAGCATATCTTGTGAAATGATCAACCAGAAGATGTAAATATTTCTTTGTTGAGCGTGACCCTCCAAAGCCTCCAATGGTATCAATAGATATAATTTCAAATGGGCGTGTTGCTGGACCTAAATGTGACATTAAACCATATTTTGGCTTCCTCCTTGATTTGTTTTTTATACAAATTTCACATTCATCACAAATATGTTTAATGTTTTCGATGATATTCTTTGCTGTATAGAATGGTGTTATTTTATTTGTCATCTGGGTTCTCCCAATGTGGCAGTAAGTATCGTGAACATTTGTTATTAGACTTTTGCTATGTTGTTCTGATAGTACAATTTTTTTCCTTCTTTTATTCTTTTTGTAGTATATTTCATTCTCCAATATAAGTTTTCCATTTTGTAAGTCTAGATTGGTGTGTTGGTCCTTTTTTATATCTTCTAGGTTTATTAAATTTACTACTTTTAAAAAGTCGTCAGTATTTTCATAAGGTTCTAGGACTGGATTTCTGCTTAAACAGTCTGCTTCTTGGTTTGATTTTCCTGGGTTATATTTAATTTTAAATTGATATTGGGATAAATAATAAGTCAAATCCCCTAGTTCTTCGTCAGTTCTAGCCTTTATGTTCATATTTTCTAATCGTTTATGATCTGAGTAGACCGTAAATTCTTTTCCCATAAGCCAGTGCTGCCAATATTTTACAGCTTCTTTTATTGCCAGACATTCTAGGTATATTGCTTTCTTCTTTTTTTGAGCTTCAGTCAATTTTTTTGAAAAATAAGCAACCTGCTTACTGTCCCCGTTTTTATCTTTTTGTTTCAGCACTGCTCCCACTCCTTTGATGCTAGCATCCGTGTAAATGCTTATTGGTAGTTCGGGGTCAAAAATATTCAGAAGTGGTTCTGAACATAACAATGCTTTTATTTTATCAAATGTTTCCCGACATTCTGTGGACCATATGAATTTTACGTCTTTCCGTAATAAATTATGTAACGGGTCCAGGATAATCGCACTGTGTGGCATAAATTTATGATGAAAATTTATTTTTCCTAGGAATTGGCGTATATTTTTTTTTGTTTCCGGAACTGGAAAGTTTTTGACAGCAGTTAAATAATCTTTCAGAGGTCTGATTGAATTGTTTTCTATTATGTGACCTAAATATTTTGCATAATTTTTTTTTATATCCTCTTCATTTGAGGTTGCTTCTTCTGGGTTGTTACATTGTATGATCTTTAATTCTTCGTTTTGCATTAATTTGAAATTTTTGATACAATCCAAACCAATTAGAAAATCGTAATTAAAATGTTCATTATCTACTACAAATATGTCCACTTCTATATTGTAGATTTTTATTTTTAGTGTTACCATACCTTTTGTTTTCTTCTCACCATTAATAGTCTTCAAGTTAACTATTTGTATATCACTTGTACATGCTCTTGGCTGTATCTTTAATAATTTTGCATTAATTAATGACACATTTGATCCCGAATCATAAATTCCAGAAGTTTTTTAAGTATCATTTAATAGTAACTCGACTTTTATTAATGGTGGCACTTCTAGTTTTTTGGATTCTTCTCGTTCAGTTCAATTTCCAATTCAGAGTTATTTACCGTTTTTACAACTGCTTTTTGATTTTTCTCCTTAAACCAGCAATTTTCCTCACGATGGTAACGTTTCCCTTTTTTCTCATTAACACAGATTCGGCACGGTTTTTTTTCTTCAATTTCTTTGGATTTAGCGTCAGAATATATAATACCTTTTTTTTCATACTTATTCTTCCCAACAAGATGTTCCAATTTCCCTATTTCATTGTAAAGATCTTCCGTTCCTTGTAAAATTTCTCTGTCAATTTTGTCAGTCACATAATTAGGTAATCCAAATGCTATGAGGTCGATAAGTGTACAGTATCAATTGATTTCCTTACTTCCAGCAATAATTTTTCTTTTTTTAAAGCATACTCGAGCAATGAACCTGCTTGATATTTAAAGGCAAGAGCATATCTAATGGGTGACCATCCTTTGTTTGCAAAGGTATCACAAAATTTTTTTTCCCATGTGTCCCATTTCGATTCCACTGTAAGTTTCATTAGCATGCAGCTGTACCACTCTACACCGGAGAATTCCAAAAAATGTTTTAAAATTTCAATTTTCTTTTTGTCTTCGTTGATTTGGAAGCGTTCACATTCTTTATTAAAATCTTCAATCCACTGATTCGCATTGCTTCTGCCAGTGAATTTGCCAATCATAAAATCCTTTGCAATTTTCCCTAAATTTTGAGTTTCAGATTTTGTTTGTTTACTTTCAAGCAATTTCTCTAACAGTTTTTCCAGCGTTTGACTTGATCCACTAAGTATAGATTCAGCTTTATTTGTGTTTTCCATAATTTCTTCTAGGTAAATATCATTAAACTGTAAGTTTTGTTCTGTATCCAAATATATTTTTGACATATCATCCGTCAAGGTTATCCATATTTTCCTTGTTTGATGTCTTTTATTTAATGATTTTTTTACCTTATCATAATTTGGAGTGTTTGTAATTCCTTGGTGTAGATTTGTAGGTTGGGATTCGGGTGGTATTCCATAAATCCGTCCATCAGGTGTAGCGATCGAGGTTATGCATATAACGTTTGATTTTCCATCTGCCGTTGGTCTCACAGCAAAATCAAACCTCAATTTTTCCATTTTTCTTGATATAGTTAAGTACAGAAAATGTTGTTTTATAATGAAAACAAAGGCGTTAGTGTGTTTCTCTGTAAAACAAAAGCTTTATTAATAATACTTATTTACAACTCTTAAAATTACATCATCGGTTAAAAGAAAGGTTCACTTACCTGTAAAACAAAAGAAACAACATTTAATGCCCTTATTTCAGGTTTCTTTATATAATAATAAATAAGATAATTAGATAATATTTTGAGGATTTTTTTTATGCAATAATTCTGACAGTTATATTTAAATAATTCGATTCTATTGTTTAGCTGTCAGCAGTGATATCTAGTGGGCCACTAACTAACTCGGTACTTACTCAGTGACGCAGCAAATACAAGCTTAAGGAAAGCACTCATTAGTCTAGTGGTTTTCTTTACATATATATGAGAAAAAGTTTAAGTTACCTGCACGAGTCTCTTCTAGGTGGTAATAAGCGTAGGTCTCTTCTGGGTGATAAATAAGTACCTATTATCGATTTAGGGGCTCCCAGGGCTATTCGTATGGCTTTATTTAGTATTTTTATTACTTATTTAATTAAACGAAGACAATATAAGCGAAAGTCAGTCGAAAATCTGAGAAAAGAAAAATCAGAAAAAGATATTGACATGGCTGGGACTTGAACCCAGGACCTCTTGCTTCCGTGCAAACGTGCTAAAAATGAACGAATTGGATATCGGCACGATGGCGCAGTGGTTAGCGCGTTTGCCCGGACAGCAAGAGGTCCTGGGTTCAAGTCCCAGCGGTGTCAATATCTTTTTCTGATTTTTCTGTTCTCAGATTTTCGATTGACTTTTGCTCATATTGTCTTCGTTTAATTAAATATTACAATTTGAGGTTTTACTCAAAAAGTTAAAATAAAAATAAAAATATTCATCCTAGACTTGCAGAAAAGTCAATAGATGTCGCATATGAAAATAAAATGGATAAAGATTTATCCAGACACTATCTAGAGAGCATTTAGTTCGGGTTTGAATCTTGTTAGCATTGCCACTACTTGCGGCCATTTGCTAAACCCTACACCTGTAAAGGACACGCAATACACGGCCGACGACTAGCTCAGAGTCGGCGCAAGCAAGGTTCCTCCTAAAAACAGGGCGAGTGCCTGTGGTTCGCTTGGCAATTCCTCCTCCGCCTCCTTTCCTCACAATCCCCGGGTCACCTTCCTCAATCAGAACACAGTTTTAGCACTTAAAGGGTTTATTCGTAAAAACAGAACAGGGTGGTACACGAAACACATGGTTAACTACACTGCTAGCCTAACGAGAATTTTCTCCTCTCTCTCTACACGTTTAGTGGAGTTAGAAGTAGTTCATAGCACACGGTGTGGGAGGTGAGTAGATTGGTACTCACATAACGGGAGATGCGGAGTCAGCCGTCTGGCTAGGTACTGGGCACAAAGCACAATTCAAATAATACATCGTGAAGTTAGTTCACGGAGAGCGACTAGCGCGAATCACGGGGAACACAGTTGTTCTGCCGAAGGCCGGCGAAGGAATGGGTGCGGGGAGCCACTCGGCGCTTGGCACGGGCGCCGCGCGGTGCGGGGAGAGGGGGCGGAGGGCCTGTGCAAGGGGTCAATTCGCTATTAGCTCGCACGGGAAACAATTCCGTAACGTAACACTTCCCCCCTCGCCGCAAAAAAGGCGACGTGGTAATGGAGCAGTAGGGCTAAGAAATCCTCTTACCCTTCTAGCACTTGTGCCAAAAAAAAAACATCCAAGAGAAAGGGGAGAGAGAGAGAGAGAGAGAAAAAGAAAAAGTTGCTAGCTACAAAATAGTAGAAACAAAAACAAAAGAGAAAAAAAACATGGTGAACAAAGAATTATACATGAATGTACATGAAAGAGCAGTGGCATACATAAATATAAACAAGGACCTGCTGGAGAAAGGTACAAGGGTTATGCAGTGATAGAAAAAAAATGACTCTAAATTGTATCATTGGTCTGTGAGCTAAGTTTGCGTAGCGTGGTTTGCGTAGGATGTTTAGGGTGTTTGAACGTTGCACTGAAGTTACAAGGTTACTTTGTCACAGTAACCTGGCCCGTTTGAGATTACACTCAAGGAACACTAGGGCCTTAAAGAAAACACGAAGACGAGAACGCAGGATGAGGCTTCTTGGTGGTGGAGAGGGTTCTACCTGTCACAGAGGTCAAAAAGGTAGCTGCTTCCGGATCCTGTGGGTGGGCCAGTATGACATCATTGAGGTACTGGAGAGTGGAATTGTAATTGGTGGTTGGTCCTTTATAGAGGAGGTGGTTTGTGTGCATGACAGCCGTTGTTGTGATGGTGGTTGGTACACTGGTTTGTATACAGTGGGATTGTTGTATGAACAATTGTTGGTATTGTTATTTGCGCAAAGGCACAGGAGCATTGGCATGATGGCAACAGAGCATTTGCAAGGTGCAGCTGGAACATTTGCAAGATGCAGCAGGAACATTTGTACAATGGCAACAGGAACATTTGCGAGATGCCGCAGGAACATTTGCACGATGGCAACCGGAACATTTGTACAATGGCAACAGGAACATTTGCGAGATGCCGCAGGAACATTTGCACGATGGCAACCGGAACATTTGTACAATGGCAACAGGAACATTTGCGAGATGCCGCAGGAACATTTGCACGATGGCAACCGGAACATTTGTACAATGGCAACAGGAACATTTGCGAGATGCCGCAGGAACATTTGCACGATGGCAACAGGAACATGAACCAACTTAGAGCTGACGTGCTCGGGTTTGTTTGAGTGATGGTTTTGTGATGATACAATTCGCAACTACACGCACGACTCACACTAGGTTATGTTAGGTGTGGTCGGGTGCTTTTGGTACGTAGGGTTTGAAGGCATGGGACCTCCGTGACGGTAGTGAAGGCAGCATGAAGAGAGGCGCAGGTGTAGATAGGGTGAAGAGCTGCTGGTCTTCTTATTAATCCGGCGAAAAATTATTATTAGAACAAAATTCTTGAAGTTTACCTGCCTGGTAGACCAATGATGAAAAGGTTTGGAGAGAAATAAGGTGTGCATGTTGAGAAAGATTGGATTTGTTTGACGTGTAGAGAGAGAGAGAGACGGAGAGAGAGTTAACTAAATGCAACTACAGACTTATACATATTACAAAGGTACGTATTCAAGGAAGGTTCTGTTTAACCCATTTAGTTTTTTTTTTTTAAACTAAATACATTTCCAAGAACACGTGGGTAAGGGTTTGTACGTATGACAAAATGCCACGTTCGAAAGAAGTTGGTCTTCCATGACCTATGCTCACGTCTATACGGTAGCATTTTTTCTACTTTCGAAGAACAAAAACATTGAGTACAAATAAGTTATGAAAAGTGGGAAAGGAGTAGGAAGTTGAAAGGATCCGTGTATGAAGGTTGTCCCATTTGACAAACGAAACGCCAAGTGCGTAACGCATATATCCCCATTCACGGATAATTTCGAGGAAGGGAAAGGGTGACAATTGGGAACATTTGAACGAAGAAAACTGCTGAGGACTCGGCTATTTCCGAAATTCGACCTCTGAGTGGAAGGTGAAACAAGGTCTACAGCAGTTATCCTGGCACATTACAATACCATTTGGTAGTGTAGGACAAAAGGAATACACTGACATAAAAGACGTGTGATCTACACTTGGTAGGTCACACAAACATGGGGGTAGATATTATTTCGTTCGCACGACTCATGGTGAGTATTGTAACGTCTTCACGTTTGGTGCACAGATTATATAAGTACACAGTTATAACAAAGCGGTTCTCATGCCAAAAGACACACGACCAAAAAGGGGCGGTTCTCATGCCAAATAAATGACACACGACCAACAAGGGGCGGTTCTCATGCCAAAAGACACACGACCAACTCAATAACATTTAGTTAAGAGTATAAAGTAATTATAACGAACTTCTCGTATCATGGCGGATGTTTTGAGGATCTCTCCTATGATGGTAGATATTGTCACGTTTTCACGTCTCACGTGACAGGAATGAACGATTTACAACAAATTTTGCCCAGTATTGAAAGACAGTAACCCAATAGGTATTTAAAACAATTTAATGAGATAAATCACCCTCTCGATCAACAACCCTGTGTTGACGAGCAAACAATGAGTAGTTATGACGGACTCCCCGTGACGTGTAAAAACACAAAGATATTATGAGATTCGCATCTATAGCAGTGGATATTGTAAGGTTCACACCTATAATAGTAGATATTGTAAGGCTCGCGCCTATAATGTTACAAAAGTTTACGTTCGAAAATGTGGGTCCCCATTCAATACAGACGGCGGTTTGCAATGATGTAATTAATACGGCACTGCTGTAGCTTAATAATTTCATATTAGCATACGTTACAAGACTTGCCAAAAGGCGATAAACACAAATTTTATTGAAGATCTGGCCAAGATTTTAAACTTCAAACAAAAATAATGGTACAATAAAGGACAAAAGAAACTGATGTCATGATAAAATATTGTACCTCATAATGAAGTTGTATATGTACAAAGAACAATGTTAATGAAGGGACGAAACGTATTGTCACTTTTATAACAAATATTTTTCTCAGAATCCGACAAAATACGATTCTGGAAAAAAATAGAGCAATTGGGTTGAGCGCCATTCTAATTTTTGGAAAAAGAAGAAAAAACCACAAGTAGCAAAAAGGTTGCTCTTGAATTGTTTCGAATCCAGCGAATGTGACCTGATAGGTGTGTACATTTGGTGTATTCGAAACGATCCCCAATATACAACATTACTATGAATGTGTTAGGATGGGGTGAAGAGGGAAAAGAAAAAAAGAAAAAAAACGGGAGGATTTCCTATTATAACAGAAATCGTCGCGACATTCTTACAATATGGTGCTGTGACCATAGTAGTGAGCTGCGGCAATGGTCTGAAACCAATGGTTATTATACAGACTTGCACTTATGATTTTATATTTACAACATTAGGGTAGGGACGTACTGGTACGGCAAAAACCCGACACAAAACAATTAAAAAAAAGGTGATATGACAAGATGAGGCGATGAGGTGAGAAACAAAACGCGCGGATGCTGCAAGAATTGTGAAAAGGAAAGCGACGTCTTGGAGCAGGAGTTTTCCGGAACCGTTGATGGTAGGAGGAAAAGGAGGCCCTTTCCCGAAGTGATCAATTTCAGGAAGAGGATGCATACAAGTATGAAAACGGTGCCCCAAGAGGTGCTCTTGTGGTACAGCAGGCAAGGCACGCAGGATGTACAAGAACATATAAAATTATGCAAAAAGAAAAAGAATGTACAGGAGTTAGGCTACCGTTGACATTAATGTGCCTTCGGGTGTAAGGATTACCTTACGAATGCCCATATGGGTGATTATTTACATTTAATAATTACAAGTAACTCACGTCACTTATGACAAGAGTTTTGCCAATTTTATAACGCCTGAGTACTTGATGTGATGGAATTTACTGATTCCGTCACAGTAAGGCATTTTGGAATTATTCCTAGGAGAAATCTTTCTATTTCTCAGGGCCTGTAGTAATTCTTCCTTTCTTGAAGTAAAGACGTGCGGGATTATACCCAGCGTAACTTGAGAAACTTCCATGGTGTATAAGATCGTATCAGAGTGACCTTATGTTGGAAAAAGTGAGAACTAGACTCGCAATTGGAAAGAAATTGGGCAGAGATTGACCACTGGGGACGTATTTTTACAAAAAGTTTTTGAAAAAAAACGCGTTTTTTATAAGTGTTTGGTTTATTTGAAAATTTAGGCAGGGGTTTGCCTCAAAAAACGTGATTTTGTGAAAAAATCCAGACGTTTTGAAAATTTGTTGAAAATTTTCAAAGTCCAAAAACGAGAAAAAATTGGGCAGCGGTTTCCCTTAAAAAACGTGATTTTGTGAAAAAATCCAGATGTTTTGGAAATTTGTTGAAAATTTTTCAAAGTCCAAAAACGAGAAAAATTTGTGCAGGGGTTTGCCTCAAAAAACGTGATTTTGGGAAAAAATCCAGATGTTTTGGAAATTTGTTGAAAATTTTTCAAAGTCCAAAAACGAGAAAAATTTGGGCAGCGGTTTCCCTTAAAAAAACGTGATTTTGTGAAAAAATCCAGATGTTTTGGAAATTTGTTGAAAATTTTCAAAGTCCGGATATGAAAATTTCACGAGCCGGGATTCACCTTAATGGAACACGTTTTTAGAATTTATTCCGATGTTTTTGAAAAAGGTTTGCAAATTTGCAAAAGTCCGGAAATAAAAAACGGAAACGAGGTTCGCCTTAAACGAACATGTTTTTAGAATATTTCCATTTCCTTTCCAAAGGGGGGTTCTTCAGAAAAGGAAAGAAATATTTTTTCTTTTATACAAGTTTTCGTGGAAGTATTTGTTTGAAAATTCAACAATGTCTTGGGGAATAGTTTTTTTATTTACGTGGCTAGACTAGCCTGATTTGAGCATCACCAATTATTGGTATTTACACGCCAACTTCCTTTCGTCATAACAAGTTATATGCAGAAATGTGCATGCGGATATAATGTTAGCTTTCGAGGAATCGACGTCAACGCGAACTAGGCATTTTTCGAATTATGTCGTCTGTTTCTTTATGAAAGATGATAGGTGCGCAAGAAAAAGGGGGAAACGGACGACAGAAGTACAAAAAAATGCCCAATTGTCAAAAGGTAGAAAGAATTTAATCCACTTGTTTCCCTTAAGCTGCAAAATATGCCGTTATATATACAGGCCAGTATTTTGCGAAATAGTCCCCTACTCGCAGAATATGTCGATATCAAATACAGACCAGCACTCTGCGGAATAAGTTTATTAATAAAAACTGGTTAATTAACTTTCGGGAAACGAAGCGGGTAATTGGTTTATCATATACAGGATTTTAATTGTTGAATAACTTTGTTTTAAATATTTGTGTACATTTCCACTATTAATCTTGTATTTGAAACTAGCAAATTTAGTCGGTCGACACTTGTAAACACTATATTATTCACGACGGCAACTTTCTTGGTTGAGCACTTTACGTAGGAATACCGGTGATAATGTTTTGTCGAGTGACGACTCGAAAATGAAGGAATCGTGCCCGTGATAATTTAAATTGCAATTCGAAGTTACAATCGCGCCGGGGTTCTTGATGGAAATGCTAGACAAATTGGGAGTAACAAGACAAAACATTATACATTATAAAGTTTAAACAATTGCTGATTGAAGAACGAGACTGTGGGACCGTGAAGAGGGAGGAAAAAAAAGCCACACGTCGGGCGACAGTGTTAGCATAACGTGGGGGAAAAGATGAGGAGGAAAGAAAAAAAATTGCCCCTTAGTTGGGAACGCCAGTGTTAGCACCAAAACGCAAAAAAATGCACCACGTTGGGCCCAGTGTTAGCATTGCCACTACTTGCGGCCATTTGCTAAACCCTACACCTGTAAAGGACACGCAATACACGGCCGACGACTAGCTCAGAGTCGGCGCAAGCAAGGTTCTTCTGGCAATTCGCTTGGCAATTCCTCCTCCGCCTCCTTTCCTCACAATCCCCGGGTCACCTTCCTCAATCAGAACACAGTTTTAGCACTTAAAGGGTTTATTCGTAAAAACAGAACAGGGTGGTACACGAAACACATGGTTAACTACACTGCTAGCCTAACGAGAATTTTCTCCTCTCTCTCTACACGTTTAGTGAAGTTAGAAGTAGTTCATAGCACACGGTGTGGGAGGTGAGTAGATTGGTACTCACATAACGTGAGATGCGGAGTCAGCCGTCTGGCTAGGTACTGGGCACAAAGCACAATTCAAATAATACATCGTGAAGTTAGTTCACGGAGAGCGACTAGCGCGAATCACGGGGAACACAGTTGTTCTGCCGAAGGCCGGCGAAGGAATGGGTGCGGGGAGCCGCTCGGCGCTTGGCACGGGCGCCGCGCGGTGCGGGGAGAGGGGGCGGAGGGCCTGTGCAAGGGGTCAATTCGCTATTAGCTCGCACGGGAAACAATTCCGTAACGTAACAATCTTGCAATCATACATAAAGATAGTTGCCAATAATATATGCGTTAAGAGAACGAAGATAATGTGGGCGGTTCTTAGTCGAAGTATGATACAGTTAAAAATGACCGAATTGGATATCGGCACGGTGGCGCAGTGGTTAGCGCGTTTGCCCGGAAAGCAAGAGGTCCTGGGTTCAAGTCCCAGCGGTGTCAATATCTTTTTCTGATTTTTCTGTTCTCAGATTTTCGACTGATTTTCGCTTATATTGTCTTCGTTTAATTAAATATTACAATTTGAGGTTTTACTCATAAAGTTAAAATAAAAATAAAAATATTACTTATTTATTTAACGCCCAAATTGCTTTTCCATGTTTGGTTGTGCAATTAATTCGTGGCAGGTGATTTTTAAACAGATAAAGAAATAAAAAATACAATTAGATAAAAAATGCACACAAGTCATAAAATACAAAGATACAGCAATTTGATAGGTTTACAAAAATAGAGATTTTAGGAATAGTTCTGGAATAATTTTTTTACAAGATCCACAAAATTCGCCAGGTTTATGTTAAATATGTCAACATCACCTACGTACTGTTTTCCCATGGTGTGAAATCGTTGTATAGGAAAGTGAGCAAAGTAGTTCCGTTTATGAATGCTGCAGTAGAATAGTGTATTTTGTCGTGTAGTTACTGTCGGTATTCATAAGTTTATGAGTTGCAGGAATTCGCAACAGTTGAACTTAGAGTTAAGTATTTTTTATAAAAATGTTAAGTCGTTTATTTTACGTCTGTTTTCTAGTGTGTGTATTTTTAGAATATTAAATAATAAATTATATTTTAAGTATTCTAGTGGGATATTTAATTTAAAATTAATAAAATGCTTTTTTTTGTAAAAATTTTTGGAATTCGCTCAATGTTATTGATGTGAATTTTGTAAGATGGAGACCAAACTACCGAGTTATATTCCATTAGGCTTCTAACAAGGAATACATATAATAATTTAATGGCTTGTATGGAATTAAAGTTTTTAGTTGTTCTGAATAAATTCTGGAATATTTGAAGTTTTTTCAAGTGGATACTCTGAAGCATGGGCCCAAATGGGGCTTGCATCTGTCACAACTTAATGAGCAAATCCTCAAATTGTTAATATCTAATCACTGAATCATGATAATATAAATGACCATCAAAATAAAAATGTGAAACAGAAATGACAGGAAAATATACGAAGAAAATAAAGATAATGTTGAAAATTCTCAGTCGAAGAATGATACAGTTAAAAATTAGTGGATCGAATTAGCTCTCCCCGGAAAGAAAGAGGCCCTGGGTTCAATTCCCAGATGCGACCGAAACCTTATTGGAGAGTCGCTAATCGTCGCCAATGATAATGTTACAAAAGTATTTTTCTGATGAAAATGTCCAGTTATTTTATGTCATTCTCTTTATGTAAGTAAGTTATAGAAAAAATCGTCGTTTCTTTAGTGAACTGTGTTAAGTTTATCACCCACTTAAAAATAACTTAACTTCCTACTTCATTTGTCAATGTTTTGATAATCATTTTTATTATATAAAAGATATGGACCAGAAAATGTTTATCAATGGAAACATGCAATATTAGATTAATTTTTATTAAAATTCTTGTGTACAAAATGCAGAACATCAGCGCGTGGGAACGTTAAAAAATAAAATTTGTTACCCTTATGGTCAATTTAGTTATCCACATCCGGTACTAAGTATATACCGGCCATCCATAAATTACGTTTTCATGATTTTTTGACCCCCCCACCCCCGGTGGAGGGGGGGGGGAGGTGTCAAAAATTAGTTATGTGTCTCACATCGTCACATTTGTGAGACCCCCTTTCCCCCTAGTGTGACGTCACATATTTTGCAATTTTACATCTAAAATAATATTTTTAAGTTTTTCGTTTAAATTTAAGTTTTGCGTTATAATTTAGATTTTTACATGTGACGTCACAGAGCTGATGACCCCCCCGTACCCCTTGTCACACTACTCTACCCCCCCCCCCCTAAAGGTGTGGCGTAATTGATGGATGGCCTCTAATAATATTATAATTCAAGATGAATTGAAATGAAAGCAAAATTAAAATTGATGGTGAAATTATCGAAGATGTTACTGATCTGAAAGTCCAGCCCTTTTTTCAGTAACTCCACACAGGAGGCCCTGAGTAAAATAATTTCCCTCAGAGCCTATGTCAACTTTGAAGATGCTGTTTGTAAGGCCTTTTTGAGGAGAGAAAGGACCCATGTTGTAGGAAGGAGGAAAAGCAAAGGCCGGCAAATCAGATCGATGACACTAGTTTCTCGAAGCACCTTCCATTGAAGTAACGGTAGAACAAGGACAGTATTCCTACCCGACACCTGTGCTCTAAAGATTGCAATCCGTTCGTTTAGACGGGAGAATCAATCAGACCGCAAATTCTGTACAGAGTCGAGGGTTTTTTCACGTATTTTGGGGCTCCAGACCAGAGGTGGCTGCCAAATTCTACCCTGGGTAGCACTTGCGATGTGTACAGGGTTATCAGTTATGTATTATTAAAGTCACGTCCAGTTTTTAAGTGGCCAACTTAACTCTGGCTTCGATGGAGCCCCGTATCTGAGCTGGTCACTTAGAGTTACACCAAGCATATCAATGGAGGGGCTGTTCGGAAGATTGCTTCCGTTGAAAGATACTAGATTTTCATTTCGATCCCTTTTAGACGCAATCAGACAAGATGGGGTCTTTGAAACATTAAAATCGACGAGATTATTTTTACCCCAAGAGAAAACACTCTCGAGGTAACCGCCCATTCTTTGCTTCAAAGCTCTCCGAGCCGTTGAAGTTTGTGTGCCCTTTGGGGGCATGTCAAAAAAAATTATTATGCAGATGACAGTATCATGGTCTGTACTGCCATCCGAGTAAAATGAATTGGTGCAGAGACAAAAGATCAACAAAGTGGGACGCAAGCATTTATCGAATGAGCCAGCATAGTCGATTGATAAAACGCTATATCAATACGATATTGACCAAATCCGTCATTCATAGTCAGTTATCAATATTTGCGAGCACGGTCAACATTGATAAGAAATGTTCCGACTGACGATTGATAAATTTTAGCCCGGCCTCCAAAGTATCAGATAAGTTTCGGTTAGCTGTCAATACACGCATTTATTTGGATTATGACATTCGTTACCCAAAATTACTGGCTTATTAATGAACGGAGTTCAACTAACGAAGCTTTTAGAATTGCAAGAAGTCGTATGCGCGATCCATATACTTGAATAATTCAACTAAAGCGTCGATGACACGGAGCGAATTTACAAGCTACTATCTGGGAAATTCACTATCTGTTAGTAAACTTGCTCAGCGCCATCGTGTTACTTGCTAACTAGCAGATTGTTGACAATCTACGAAAAAAGTTGAAAGGTCGTCAACTTTACTCGCTACACGCTTTCTCGTAATTGGTTTATTTATGTTTTTCAAGATGACTGCCAATAAACAGCTGATTTCGACTGTCAAACATCACAGAATTAGTTCACACAGGCGTCGTTATTCTTGTTACTGGCGCTAGCAGCGACCTCAGTTTCCTACGCTACTGAGCGAGTGGACAGTTTTGTGTGCCATCATGACAATCTCACTCGCCGATTTACCCGCTTTTAAACTTAGTAGATAGTAGCTTGTAAACTCGCTTTGTGTCATCGAGCCTTAAGACGCGACTGATTTAACCAATTCGATCATCTTTATCTTTACTAAGTATCTTTATTACTAAGTATAAAATGAAGTCGCTTACGCTGTATGTGCGCTTAGATCTTTTAAGCTCCGCAACGGATTTTCATGCGGTTTTCACCAATAGATAGAATGATTCATGAGGAAGGTTTTTAAGTATATAATTTGACAAGATTTTGTGTAAATTGGTTGAAATACATAATATATCTGGCCAAGTGGCAGCGGGCAACGTGGTTTGGATTTGATTAATCAAATGGCGTTGATTATAAAGGTTTCGTTTGCCACAGCATCGTGTGGTCGGGTCTGCTAGTTGATGAACTAAAGTGGTTGAAATATGATTAAAGAAATCATTAACTAATAAATTAGAGTTTAGTGTCAAAAAGTAAATGCGGATATTTGTTTGTTTATATTAGCTCCACACAGGAGGCCTTGAGGAAAACAATTTCCCTCGGGGCCTATGTCATCTGGGATGCTGTATAGAGGGTTTTTTTGAGGAGAGGAAGGAATAACATTGGTCTTGAAGAGACCCATGTTGTAGGAAGGAGGAAACACAGAGGCCGGCAAATCGTTCCGTTGAACACAAGAACGAGTCGAAGAAACGACCCGTTCTCTTGGCGTGTTTCCCAACTATGCACCGGTGCCGAAGGGATCAATGACGCTAGTTCTTCGGAGCATCTTCCATTGTAATACCGGTAGAACAAGGATAGCATTCCCACCAGACGCCTGTGCTCTAAAGATTGCAATCCGTCTGTTAAGATGGGAGAATCTATTAAGCGGACCGCCCGTTTCTGCACAGAGTTGAGGGTATTTTTCAAGTATTTTGGAGCTCCAGACCAGAGATTTCTGCCAAATTCAACTGTGGGGCGCACTTGCGATTTGTACAGGGTTAGCAGTTGTGTCTTATTAAAATATCTGCGGGCCCTGTACAGTACGCCCAGTTTCTGGGAGGCTAACTTTACTCTGGCTTCGATGGAGCCCCCATACCTGAGCAGTTGAGCAGGTCACTTACCTAGCAAAGGAAATTGAACCCACGGACACCTAAGTGGGAACCCAGTAAAATATCTGCGGGCCCTGTACAGTACGCCCAGTTTCTGGGAGGCTAACTTTACTCTGGCTTCGATGGAGCCCCCACACCTGAGCAGTTGAGCAGGTCACTTACCTAGCAAAGGAAATTGAACCCACGGACACCTAAGTGGGAACCCGATGTTCTTTTTCATTCTGTTACTAACCGGTCACAATAAAAGTACGGTTAATTTGATTAGGAGGTTTATACGAAAGTATTTCTAGGAAATAGTAATATCTACGTCAGATTACTTGATGCACTTTCTACAGATGATGTCAGTTTTAATAAAGTGTTATGTTTACTTTTAAGGTCACTTGAGGACGGATTCAGCTAATAATAATAAGGAAAATTGACTTGAAATTAAGTCAGTTGAGTGTATTGGGTGAACAAATGGAGACACCTAACAAGATATTCCGCGAAATGATCACCAGATAATGTAAATGCATGTCTGCATTATAAATAAATATGCACGTTTTAGGGTTTTGTGGCGATTCTAACAAAAAGTAACACATCTTTGAAAATATTCGTTAATAAAGATTTCAACCAAACCACAGATTACTTGTTAATAATCTTAGTTAATCTCGAGTATTTTTCGATAAAATTTACCAATTTTATTTACTTACAAAACAGTTAAGGAAAAATCGAACTTTAATAGAAATATTATATAATTTCCTTTTATGAATAGGATTTCTCTGCATAATAAAGAAAACAGTTTACTTGCAAAAATAAAAATAAAAACACTTCCCAAAGTTAAAACGGTGTTTTAGTTACCATGTAAAATAAAAAATATTAATTTTTAAAATACATTTCGATTGGCATAAATTAGTTACAAACGACCGTTTTATGTTAGAACACAAATTTGTGGTATATATAAATTTAAAATTCCGACCTAAAAAACGTATTTTTTACTTTTATTTTATATTTTACTAGCCGACCCGACGAACTTCGTACCGCCTCAGAATCAATAACTGTTGAATTCAATTAAGTTTTTTTATTAAGTTAAAAATTACACGATGAAGCAATTATCGATGCCCAACTGTCCGTTTTTTTTTGTTTTTGTCAGTATCAGAGATGGCGTTGTGTCCGGATTTATATTTTTTGCGATTTTCTAACTTTTCCACTTACTTACGGGAATTTTTGAAAGGAAGCGCGTACGGGTGCCGTCGCCCCGGGAACCATTTATTGAATAACCAACACCTCTGCCATAGGTCACCCCAAGTGGTTCGCTACGTTTGGTGATTTAGCAGGGGTGCCCGGGTTCATGGGGAGACTTTTGTGTTTGTCTTGGCGGCGGATGCATCTGCCACATGCTGCATGGCGGGCAGGATCGAGATAGACTGGTTGAGGGAGGCCTTTTGACCTTTCCAGCCGGATTCTCTCGACCAATGGGTCGAAAGAGTCCGGCTAGAAAGGTCAAGGTAAAAGGTCAATTTTGGTCAAGGCAATGACTTTGCACCGCAGTTGGAGGGATGGATTCACTCCCGGATACACTGACCTCCAGATTCCTACCCACCCCTCATTACCCTTCATAAAAAGACCCTCCACACAGCATCCCGTTAGATGAAATAGGTCCTGAGTGGAGTTTACGTAAAAAAATGCGTTTCATTTCAGAGATTTATTATTATTGTATTTTTCCTTTGGAGGGGTGCAGAGACATACGTTCACCGTTTGTTTCATTTTCTACTATTGGCATTTAGTGTGTAAGAAAGAGGGGCAGCATTATATGATTAATAACAAAACAAAACAATCAGCGCATTGACATTTGACGTTTTTGAATTTTCGAAATTTACGCACAGTTAAATATTATACCTATCACAATATTGCTGCAGTTCTTTCAAAATATGAGAATTCGTTCCACGCAAAATGTATGAAAAAATTATTTTTCTTCATAACTTTCTTTTTCGTGAATTTTTGCGATGTTTTAATAGTTATTCTGTTATCCGGGGCGGAGACAAATCCAACAAATCAAAGATCATCAAAATCGGTCCAGCCGATCACGAGTTATAAATAGTGTAACTAACCCGACTTTGTTTTATATATTAAGATTATACAGGGTGGGGCAGAGAGGAGTTACTGGTTTCAAAAAATCACTGAAGGCCCCCCAGACCGAGCAAAGTGGTGGGGCCGGTGGCGTTAGGTCGAAGAAATGATGCCGTTTATGGTAGTGACCATATCATGGTCAGGTAAGTACCGGGATTTGTTGTGGACACGTTCTTTTAAAACGGGGAAAGCGTTGTGGCTACGCAAGGGGCTTTCCGGGTTCGGTTCGAGTTAAATCGTAATGACAGTGTTCTTGATCCTAAAACCATTCGGAAATGGACTAGTAATGTAAGGTGGACAGGAACTGCAGATCCTAAAATACTAGTTGGGCCACCTAAAAGTGTGCAAACACCTGAAAACGTCGCGGCAGTAAGAGCGTGAATTCAAGAGTCTCCAACCCGAGCAGCGCGGAAACATGACGCTGCGCTTGGAATATCGTCAAGAATTGTAAGGCAAATCCTACACTCAGACCTTCACCTGTACCCCTACAAGATGATGCATACACAGGAATTGAGCCCGCAAGATTTTGTGAAACGTAGAGATGCATGCATTGCAATCATAACTTCTCGGCGCTGTTTTGTGCACTAGTGACGAAGGATTAATAACCATTACAGTTATTGAGTTATTCATCTCACTATTGTGAGATGTTGGAGAACCTTCGGCGTCCCAAAATGAAAGAGTATGGCGAGGAACACGATACAAAAGCCTTCTGGTTTCAACAAGATTAAGCCATGGTTCGTGCTGTCCATCTTTCATGCGAAATTTTGCAAAAGCTCTTTCCAGGCCACCTGATCTCTTTGCGGGGGGATATTCCATGGCCCTCTCGCTCTCCCGATTTGAACCCGAGTGACTTTTTTCTGTAAGGATACGTCAAAGCTGAGGTAAACAAACTTCGACCTCGAACCCTTGAAGCTCTGAACGAGGCAATTGAGGACGTTATCGTTAAAATTCCGCAAGATATGCTGGGAAGAGTGGCCGAAAACTTATTCGAAAGGCTCAATATGTGTATTGCTTGCCAAGGCCGCCACGCCAGATGATATCATTTTTAAAACATCATGAAAAAAAACGGCATCATTTCCCCGACCTAACGGAACCCACCCCGCCCCTCTGCTTGGTCTGGGGGGTCTTCAGTGATTTTTTGAAACTAGTAACTCCTCTCTGCCCCACCCTGTATATTTGTGCAAGTATTTGGGAAATGTTATTTTTTAATAATTACCTAAACTCACAAATTAGTTTTATTTGTTGAGTTCTGGTCAAACATCGATATAAAAGCAAAGAAATCGATTTTTTGCGTTTGTTTTCTGTTTACCAGATAATACATCTTATTATTCATACATATTACAAGATAATAAATATCGTTAGAAGTTTTTTCAGATTAGCTAATTAACTAAAAAAAATCCTAAATTGAAAGGAAAAAATTGTCAAAAACATATTATATTCATACAAGTAAATTGATTTGATTATTTCTACACAAACCTGAATACATACCCAACATGAAAAAAAAATCCAAGAAATAATGACCTTGATACTCTTTAAAATGTAAAATATCATAAGTACAAATGTCATAGAACATTAATTTGAAATCATTCAGAGAAGCTACATTGATCGAATAGCTTCCAGATTGACACCAGAGGCGCAAGCGATTCTGCCCTTGTCTTTCATACAGTTTCTTTATACATAAGGGTTAAAATCGCATTTAAAAAGTAAACAAGTTTTTTTTCGGAAACCGGCGTCCGAGCCACAGGCAAAGAACGCGCAGCCATTCCCCTTGAGGGCACAATTAAAAGAAATGAGGTTATGATGATTAGCTATACATATATCAATGTACAAATATAATTTACGTACGAAGTAATGCACCAACTTCAAAGCAGCACTAAATTTGGTACTATTTTATTATTATTCATAGTTTATATTTCTATCTATATTTATAGTTATTGTTTTTATATTTTAGCAGGAGTAGTTCAAGACACGAGCGCGGTGTATATACATACTGTCGTACTAATAATATAATACTGTTCTTAAAACATATTTTAAATCAATGAAAATTAATTAAATATTGTAAATTTTAATATAGTTTCTCCTATAAGTGTACTATGTATTAAAAGTTCAAACTCCTAAACACATAACCTAACATAATTTCATTTCTTTATGTTGTAAATCTTTTGTAATTCCTCCATCTTGTTCTTGTAATTCCTCCATCTTCTAAATCTGAATGTATTATACATATGTTACCAGGTTAATTCGGTAAATCCGATTATAATATGTGCTACCAGATTACCTTTTCTACTTTGTCACAAAAAAATGTATGTGTACTTATATTTATATATTTTATATACATTTTCTTTATTACACACCTTAGCTTCAGAGAAAAATGAAATTTTCTGTTTTTTTTGTTTTTGTTATGTAATTATGTACATTTCAGGTATAATATGAACTAAACATGTCAATTTGTCTGTCCTGGAACGGGAAACTTTCCTAGTTGGACAGGCAAAGCTTCCGAATTGTAATTTGTACCTTCTTTTGTATGTATAAATAAATAAATAAATAAAATAAATAAATAAATTTAACAATATCACAAGCCGGACCTGTTAAATCAAGTGCAAACAGACGTGTTAAAAATATCATAGAACACTAATAAGTAATAACATCGGGCAGATGTTGTTATTGAATATTGCACTAAACTGAGATGGGAAATCAATCAGGACATACATGTCATGTAATAAATAGTAGCGGAACATGAATCACCAGTTACCGCCACCGCCTCGGAGAGGAGCTCGGAGCTCGGAGCTCGGTGCTCAGAGGAATCTGTCTTATCGGGCAGATGTTGTTATTGAATATTGCACTAAACTGAGATGGGAAATCAATCAGGACATACATGTCATGTAATAAATAGTAGCGGAACATGAATCACCAGTTACCGCCACCGCCTCGGAGAGGAGCTCGGAGCTCGGTGCTCAGAGGAATCTGTCTTATCGGGCAGATGTTGTTATTGAATATTGCACTAAACTGAGATGGGAAATCAGTCAGGACATACATGTCATGTAATAAATAGTAGCGGAACATGAATCACCAGTTACCGCCACCGCCTCGGAGAGGAGCTCGGAGCTCGGAGCTCGGTGCTCAGAGGAATCCGTCTTATCGAGGCGATGACGCTATTGTCATTGTTATTGTTATGAATTGAAAATGCTGGCTCTGGGAAATAATACTGCATTTACGTGAATACCAATCACGTCATATATATTAATATTATCGAGTTTTTGGTTAGGGTTTTATTTTACTTAAAGACTTGGGACTTGTCTGCAGAATAACCAGTTTTCTGGGTTGTTCCCAGCCGATCTCCTTGGCAACTCAAAGTTTGGAAACTTGTTTTAACCCATTGATACGAGTATGTTTTAACCCCTCAGACATTTGGCGTATTTTTCAAATGGTCAGAATATTTCTGTTTTACAATAAAATGCAAACAAATGGAATATTTCTGAATATATCCGAATACTAAAAACTGTTTTTGAAAGGTGTTGAAATACGCTTTTAGAATTTTAGAATTCAAAATAAACACATACTTTTTTAAATATAAAAAAGTTTGCATGCAAACATAAAAAAGTTTTAAAAATGGCTCACATTACGTTTTTTTTTTTTCAAACTAAAATTATGAAACGAAAAAAATGAAGACATTGCAGATACGTTTTAAGATTTTCACGGCCAAAAGCATTTTCGTTATTTGTTTTTGGGGTGTTATGCCATGTTGCGCTACCTCCTTCTTTAGTCAACGTTTCGGACATCGTTGCAGTGTCCATCATCAGGGCAGATCCGGTAGATGATCTGGCAAATCTACCGGATCTGCCGGATTTGTCCTGAAGATGGACACTGCAACGATGTCCGAAACGTTGACTAAAGAAGGAGGTAGCGCAACACGGCATAACACCCCAAAAACAAATAACGAAAAAAGACATTGCAGTTCATGTGCAACAGAAGGGAAACCTTCAGAAAACTAAAGTAGACAGAGTGGGGAGGCTACGACGCACTGCACAAGGTGGAGAGCGATTATCTCATTCACTCGCAGGCTAAATCCTGTAGATGCACGTGTTTGTAGTGTCGCTATTTTGTTTCATCGAGTTTCAAATCACAACGGTGCTAAAGAAGTTTTCATTTCAAAAGCACGCACATATTTTATTAGATAAATATATTATAAACATTGTTGTCACCTCACTTTTTTATCTTTTCAAAATTTCCAAATTTTCATTTTTTTTTTCAAATAGCGGTTCAAAACTTTGGTTTTTACAAAAGTGAACTCTAAGTATTTTACTTCGTTGGTGGTTATTTTTTAGATTTGAATGTAAAGCGTGTTGTTTTACCTTTCTAACACCTTTAGAATATATTTCTCACTATGATATTAGCTCTATATGCACGATATATGAGACATATATCGTGCATATAGAGCTGGGACAAACTTGGTCTTCTGTGATTAAACGGGTTAAATGGAAAAATAAAAGGTAATTTACACCACAGATAGGTGATTTTTATATTTTTTATTGTTGAAAGTGATAAATATATTCATTGAGATGTGCATAGATAATAACACTATTATTAAAAGTGTTCACAGTTTATCCAGACACTCTAGATAGCATTTAGTTTGGGTTTGAATCTTACAATCATATATAAAGATAGCAGCCAATAAAATATGCATTAAGAAAAAGAAGATAGTGTTGGTTGTTCCTTGTCAAAGTATGATACAGTTAAAAATGACCGAATTGGATAGGGAAACATTAGCGCAGTTGGTAGCGCAGTCGCCGGAAAGCCGAAGGTCCTGGGTTCGAGTCCCAGACTTGCCAATATCTTTTTCTGATTTTTCTGTTTCCAGATTTTCGATAGGGTTTCGATAATATTGTCAAGATTTAATTCAATTTTAGATAATTTACAACAAAGCTATAAAAATGCACTTCCACTCTGGCCTTAGACAGGACACAACTTATTAGTGTCCGACCGAAACAGGACTTTCCACGGAAACCGAATCTTTTTTAGACATACATCCATACAAAATCAGTAATTGTTTACTGTTATTTGGTTTATTTTTTACACATATTCAGACAGTTAACAAGTGTGAAATTAAATAAATTTAATAAAAAAAACAATTATTGAAGAATATGAAAAAACAATATTTTTTTATATTACTTCTATAAAACAAACAAAATTTATAAAAAATAACAAAACACGTTAACTACTTCTTGGAACAAAAAGTTGTCAATAACCAAAATTTACATTATAAACGAAGGATCTCGTTAATTGAGTATTTTAATTTTTATTACTTTTACAATCACAAAATTTTTTTTATACGTGTTGAAATAAATAAAAACCATAATTGATGTATGGGTTCGTCCATTAATCACGTGAGGCTCGAAGGGTGGGAGGGGGGGGATTCGGAAAAAAAACATGAAATATCACAAAGAGGGGGGGGATATAATGAGATATCACGTGTATTTATTATACCTACCCGTATTTAAAGATAATATTCTGAAAATTTCAATATACTTTGTACTAAAAAAATACACGTGATTTTGGGTATGGGGGGGGGGGTAGTCTAAAACCTCATCACATATCGCCAGGGGGGAGGGGGTTAAAAAGTTGCTAAAAAACATCATGTGATTAATGGACGATCCCTATGTATGTAATCAATACTTAAAGGAAGGACCTCATTAATTGAGTATTTTGCTGAAGATGGCGGGTGACATACGAGCCACGCATTCACCCGAAGTCAGCCGAATGAAAAGTTCCGAGAAGTAGTTAACATGTTGTGTTATTTTTAATAAATTTTGTTTGTTTTATAGAAGTTATATAAAAAAATATTATTTTTTCACGTACTTCCATTATTGTTTTTTTTTTTATTTATTTATTTAATTTAACACGTGTTAACTGTATGAATAAGTCAAAAAAATGAGCCAAATAACAGTAAACAATAGATTTTTAACATGTCTAAAATGTTTCAGTTTCGGTTTTGGTTTCAGCTTTTAAATTTGAAAGAAGTACACGCGATCCACGGACTTCAAAAATTCGGTTCCATGACAACTGCGAGTCTTGCAATTTCGACACCCATTTCAAAAGTCATTAAAAGTTATGAAAGGAAACCCTTGAGGCTAGACACAACCACGTTTAGCGGGGATTTGCCAGAGGTTCACATTTTAATTTATTTTAGCGAATTCGTAATTGAATTATCATTTTTATTTCCATACCTCACAAGGGATGCGAGTTATTTATGTTTTAGATTAATAAAAACTGTAGGTTGCCGTCATTTTTTTAACGTACAACGCCTTTAAAAAATTGTAATACGTTGTACAACTAAAGTTAGCGGTGAGCACCAGATTTAATTTTTCTAGACGATGAATTAATAACTTCGGGAGGTATTCATTTAGAAACATTTTAAATATTAGTAACACGTTCTTCAGAATTAATTAAAATGAACCCGGCGAAAAGGTCGAATCTCCAGGCCTGCTAGGTTGAATTCGACCGTACGTCCGTTCAATACGCCGTGCCGTGGGCGCATATTTGATTACACGCTTTCTTTACTTACGTCGTTAAGATTCCCACATTATTTTTCTTCTTCTTTTCTTTGATATGGTAAATTCCGTCGGTCCATCGAATATACGGGTTGTGAGTCGCAATTTGTATACATAGCTTCTTTACTTACGTCGTTAAGATTGTGAATATACTTTAGGGTATAGTGTTGTTCTTAAGGCGATCCAATAGTCCAGGAAAAAATCGAAATCGGAATTCACGCCCTTTATGGGAGGAGTTTAAAAATACTTGAGAAAAAGCTTTTCGAAGGTTGGAAAAGGTATTTGAAAAAATTTTTTTACAGGTTGATTTTGTAAAGGCCTGTAAAAAATATTAATTCATTTTTTACGCAATGTTTATTGTAATAAAACGGAAAATTAAAATTGATTTCACGAAACTAAGCGACAAGGAGTCACAAGTCTATTTCCCGCTCCGGCCGGGGCGTGACTGATACGAAATAGGTGTGTCCAGTGCATAATTTTTGTGCCCATGCCATAAGGGTCACTTCAAGAATTCAAATTCGTAGAGTGTGGGCCGTATTGATTGACATCAACAATAACAACGAGAAAATGCATATTTTATTTTATTTTGTGAAGTTCGGGCGTAAATATTATTTTTTTGCGATTATTATAAAAAACTGAATTTGCCACATTATACAATAAAACCATATATGAAAAGGGGTTTACAAGTAGGAGAGTTTGCACTTGAAAGTGTTTTTTAGAGACCTAATACTTTTTTTTCGAGGCTTATTAAAAGACTTATTAAAAATGAGCGATATTTTTAAGGGCCGAGATATGTTCTATACGCAGTACATATTTAATTTAAGCATCTATGTATAATGCTTCTAAGCGATCAAGCTTTCTAAACAAAAACATATGATTTTGCATTTTTAGTATGGCTTCATCTTAACCGAACCTAACGTAAGTACGCAAGCTACGAGTATGAAACCTTTTTCCATTGAATGATGTTATCCAAACAAATGCGTGTAACTTATCTGATAGTTTGGAGGCCGGGCTGAAACTTCTCTGTCGGTCAGAAGTCAGAATATCTCTTACCAATTGTTGACCATGCTCGCAAATATTGATAACTGAGCATGGATGATGCATTTGGTCAATATCAGATTGATAAGGGTTTTATCAATCGTCCATGCTAGGAGCGAGCAGTGACGGATTTATGCTTATCGTAAGTAGAAGCCACTTCAATTTTTATAAGAAAAACTCTCTTTTTATAATTTTTGAAGGTTATTCCCATCAATGTAATATATCACTGAAGAAGAAGATAATAATAATAATAATCTAATCGAAAATATGAAAGAGAACAAGACACAACCGGGACCCGAACCATATAAATAAAATCGGATATATTTATCCGTGACGCTATCCAGGTGACAAACCAATTCTTAGAATGATTGTTTTCAATAAAAAGGGTAGTTGCCTATGATATGGAAAATAAATTAGTTGAAGATAATATTGTTAATTCTAAAATTATGACGGTTTAACAGTAGGGCGCAATGGCGGAATTGGTAAACGCACGTCCCAGATAGACGAGAGGTTCTGGGTTCGAATCCCAGTTGCGACCATTATCTTTTCTGTTTTTCTGTGTCTTATTCTCTTTCATATTTTCGTTTAGATTATACTATTATTATTATCTTCTTCTTCATTGATAAGTCACTTCATTTGCGCCACCCCTTCCTCCTTCTTAGAAGTTGTCACCTATCATAATCACTCACTTGTAGACTGCTAATAGGCTGCCGCCCGTAGGCCGCGGCCTATACGGCCTATTGACAAATCCAGGATTGGCTAATAGGTGCCTTGTCGAAGCGATGACCGAAGCAGTTTCCTGATCCGAATAGGACAAGGGAAAGAAACTGTGACGAGATTAGATTAGATTCTCGTAGAAAAGAATATATCTAGCACAAGAACCGGTGGCAGCCAGTTAGTTAAGAAACGTGGTGCAAGTAAGTTAATATAATTTATAAGATGTTATTATCATCCCGAAGTATGAGATCATAAGGTCATTAGGTTAAAAAGATATGCCTTTAAATATATAATATCTCCAGCAATATGGTGTTTGCTCACAGAGCGGGCATGTTCACACACAGAAAACGAGATTCTATGGCTGGGTTTAGACTCGTAAGTTTTTTCCTATAAATCGCTCTTGTAAGCGATTTATGACCAAATTACCAATGTAAACAACACCAAAAGTCACTTAACGTAATTTATAGCATTTTCGTTATTTGTTTTTGGGGTGTTATGCCGTGTTGCGCTACCTCCTTCTTTAGCCAACGTTTCGGACATCGTTGCAGTGTCCATCATCAGGGCAGATCCGGTAGACACATCTACCGGATCTTTTTTTAAATGATTTTCGATTACTTATGTAATTATGTTTTGTTGTTTTTGGCCTCTGAGATTGGGACGTTTCGTTAAATTGCAGTATCTATTGCTGTTTACGGAAAAGAAAATATATGCCCAAAGTTTTTTTTTATTCATATACATAAATAAAAGTATATTTATTATACGCCTAGAAAGGAAGGGAAGCGCAGCATCCACAGTATGTATGGAGGGACCGCGCCTGAAAACTGTGTGGGTGCACCAGTGGAAGCGCATCATCCACAGTATGTATGGAGGGACCGCGCCTGAAAACTGTGTGGGTGCACCAGTGGAAGCGCAGCATCCACAGTATGTATGGAGGGACCGCGCCTGAAAACTGTGTGGGTGCACCAGTGGAAGCGCAGCATCCACAGTATGTATGGAGGGACCGCGCCTGAAAACTGTGTGGGTGCACCAGTGGAAGCGCAGCATCCACAGTATGTATGGAGGGACCGCGCCTGAAAACTGTGTGGGTGCACCAGTGGAAGCGACCCAGTGGCAGACTGAGAAAGAGGTGGATATATATATTTTTTTTTACATTAACTCCACATAGGAGGCCCTGAGGAAAATAATTTCCCTCAGGGCCTATGTCATCTGGAATGCTGTATGGAGGGTTTTTTTTGAGGATAGGAAGGAATGAACATTGATCTTGAAGAGCGACATATGTTGTAAGAAGAAGGAAATACAGAGGCCGGCAAATCATTCCACAGCCGAGCTGTTGAACACAGGAACGAGTCGAAGAAACGACCCTTTCTGATGTGACAAATGTCAACCGTGTACAAATGTTGGGTATGCGTTTGGCGTGTTTCCCGACTATGCACCGGTGCCGAAGGTATCAATGACGCTAGTTCCTCGGAGCATCTTCCATTGTAATACCGGTAGAACAAGGATAGCATTCCCACCCGACGCCTGTGCTCTAAAGATTACAATCAGTCTGTTAAGATGGGAGAATCTATAATTAAGCAGACCGCCCGTTTCTGCACAGTCAAGGGTATTTTTCAGGTATTTTGGAGCTCCAGACCAGAGATGGCTGCCAAATCCAACCGTGGGGCGCACTTGTGATTTGTACAGGGTTAGCAGTTGTGTACTATCAAAGTATCTGCGGGCCTTGTACAGTACGCCCAGTTTTTGGGAGGCTAACTTTACTCTGGCTTCGATGGAGCCCCCATACCTGAGCTGGTCACTTAGGGTTACACCAAGCATATCAATGGAGGGCCTGTTCGGAAGATTGCTTCCGTTGAAAGATACTAGATGCGGAAGAGGATTCGAGCAGGACGAGAACGACGACGACTGTCTGGTGGCAAATGGCGAGAGACTGCAGTCAGTCAGTTAGTGGAGAGCCTTTGTGAATGTGGTCACGCCACATTAAAAAAAATAAAGTTTTTTTTTAATTGCGTCTAAATATACGGTACTTATTTTTATTCCTAAGATGTCAAATATCCGCGCTAAAAGATACTAAGACTTGGTATATTTTATTAATAAATTGAGGTTAATGTCTTGGACTTATCTTATTTTATTTTAAAATTATTGTCTTTTGACATAAAAATCGTCTCAATGAACGCACATACCTTATCTACGTAAGAGTGTTTATGTCGAAATTGTAGAGCGATTACATGAGACGATTTCGTAACAAAATATTAAAGATTGGACGTCAAAATCGCAGAGTGAGCGAAATGAGGGAATTTGAAATGCAGCATTTTAATATCTAAGTTCTATAGATGTGAATTCTAAAATTTAATTTATCCATTTGAAAAAAATCAGTTTTAAGTCATGAAATCTAAAATTTAATCGAGGAATGTAAAATGTGAATTCTACGACATTATGTAGACATCGTAGAATTCATATTTGGATCATACATGGATCTTCTAACATTTATAACATTGGTCTGGTATATCTTTCCTTTAAGTTTTATAGGCATTTTGGAGTCACACAATATTCCTGTTACGGATCTGAATTTAATTGAAAGATTGATGATGTTTTGGCAGTTAAACTTTTAAAAATATTTGTACCTCTTTCTTAAATGATACCAAATCTGCTATTTTATTAAATTCTTCGGGAAGATTATTAAAATATTGTATCCCATTGTATTGGTTGTTATGTTATGTATTGGTTGTTATGTTATTTTTTTTAATACATTTCCTTTAAAATATTTGTAATCTTAAATCTTTTTACAGAGGTCTTCAATTTCCTTTACACTATTGAAATTACACATATTATTTTTTTACCATAACGAGTGTATATTGAGGTAGAACCTGCAGACAAGCAGCCATGTGGCAGCTTCGCGCGACTACCGATAAATTGTTTAAATTATATATTTATATATACTATGTTTTTGATGGAATAAATAAAAAATAAAAAAAATAAAATCCATCCCACACCTATTCTATGGATGACATCCGCTACACATCCTCCGTCTCTGTGGATTAGTGAGCCCAGACACTTAAATGAATCACAGTTGGCTAATGTTACTCCATCCAGTTGCATCAAAGGAGTTACAGCATTTGTGTCTTCAAATGGCAAATACAAATATTCAGTCTTTTTCCTGCTAATTTTTAGGCCGTTATCCTCCAGGATCTTTCTCCACCTTTCCAGGCTATTCTGCAAGTCACAATGATTTTATCAATGCGGTTCCAATTCTATCTTAACCCTAAATTTGTCGAAAATAAATCAAAAAAGTTAAATGTTTTATAGTTTCGTTTATTGCGTTTTCTATGTGATGAAGACTAGTTTCCATCTGGTGCCACTAGTTTTCGTACACCGTGTAAATTCTACATCTTCAATTGTTCACATTATTTGCTTCGGCCAGAAGAGAACTACAAATGAGTATGAGATCACAATACAAAGTTATTATTATAGAATTTTTCCAGTATCAAACCAGATGTAGGTTACATAATACGGTTCGCCGAACAAACCAGATAAAAGACTTGGCAAGCAAAGCAGACTATTCTGTAGGGGACATGGCGTCTATAGTCTACAGCACTACAGTCTGGGGAAATGAGAAGAAATGTCGATTATCCGTTACGTATCTATCTACAAAGAATAATGAAATGTGATGTGGGCGTAAAACGACATAATACCCTAAAACAAAGTCGGAACCTTAAGGCTCCGCAACCGGGCTCGAACAGAATAAGATGGAGAGATACGAAATTACGAATGTTAGAGGAGAGTGCTAACATACACAGCGACACAATCGATGCGAAAATTGCAAAAATGTTCAATAAAACACGACTCGTTTAAAATAGAGCAAAAATCTCGCGGGCATTGTCTTAACTAGCATTTAAAGAAACACTGTGAGTTTTTTCATACATATAACTTGTAAAATTCGAAACAAACGTATTTATAATAATTTTTGGAGCATACTTTGCGATTTTTTTCTATCGAGGGAATCTATCTATCTATCTATATCTATACTCTATACTACAAATAAAAATTAATCACCGAAATGTATGTACGCGCATAACTTCCGAACGACTGCACCAAATTGGATAATTCTTTTTTTTGTGTTCGTTATTGTCAGGTCAAGGTTTATATAAAACTACTGGTAAGCTCTGTCATTATGAAATTTGTATAAAAAAAATTGCAATAGGTGCACGCAAGGTGTTTGCAAACTGAATGTATCTGGACTGAATGAATGGAATGAGGAAGGAGGGGAACTCGGGAGGGGGGCTCGCAGGACGGGGGAAGGGATTGAGTGGAGTGGGGAGAGGGAAGGTGGGGGAGGCGGCATGGGAACGCGAGAGGGGAAGGGGACGAAGGAGAGGAAGGGGAGACGGAAGGGGAACGGGACGAATGGGAAAGGACACGCAGGAAGAAACAATTTTCTTATTAAATGGCAAAGCAACGCATGCCGAGAACCAGCTAGTTTTATATAATTTGCGTTTCGGCGCAGGGAATGTCTAGATTTAAAGAGCTTTAAAACTTAACGTGTTTAAGGGAGATATGTAAGAAATCGGTAGAAATTCGGGTCAGTGGCGTAGCTAGCATGGGTGGCACCCGGGGTGGATGTCACCCCCCAGGGGCATGGTGACACCCCCCCCTCTATTAAAGTTGATTTGAGAAACGCTAATTTCGACCTCATAAAATTGGTCCATCCTGGGGGAGGGGGGGGGGGGGGTGCCTAGAGAATTTCAGATTTCTCCACAAATATAGGCTATGTTCGTCTATAAAAGACCTAGACACAAAATTCGGGGCACCCCCCTGTCGGGTGGCACCCGGGGCGGACCGCCCCCCCCCCCCCCCCCCCCCCCCTCGCTACGCTACTGATTCGGGTTGCGAACGGGGCAAACGGAGTTGAGGTCACAATTTCAAGCCCAAAAACGGTTTTCATTTATTTTGTGAATAATTTTAAATGAAAGAAAAATCAGAGTATGCAATTCACACGCAGACGTGAAACTTTAAGAAAACTCATGTAGACAAGAGTGGGAAGACTACTACGAAGCACCGCAGGAAGGGGAGACTGATTATACTTTCGCAGGCTAAATCCTATACATTAGGCTTGTTGAAAAAATATCGATATATCGATATTTTTAATTCAAAATATCGATATTTTTAGCCGATATATTTTGATCCGATATATCGATATTAAATATCCACCATCGAAAATTGTATCAAAAACGATATTTTTGTATATTTATGTAACGAAAGTCACTAGAATCCAAAACCGTATAGGAACGAACGGAAAAAGTAACTGTATCGGGTTCGTGACATCTAGCGGTTGAAATTTTAACTATTAATAGCTTACAATACTATCTCAATATGTGTAGGTAAGTGCATAGAAATGTATGATATTTTCGGCCATTTCGACTAAGTCATTCACATAGCGCCTTCCACACGCACACTTTGGAGCGACCGAGTCCCGCGTCACTTCAGGCCGCCGCACAATGGTTTTACTAATAGGAGAGCGTCGAAAACAAATCGAAATTTCAAATTGCAGGGACCATTAAATTTTGTTTCTATAACTTGACATCACATACCAGCGCATCTTTCCCCCTATTACCGAACTCAGCAAAACGTTTCGTCGCTGCGTAACACGTCAGCAAAGATTGACTTCCCGAGCAGTCAGGACGTTCGTGTGAAAGTACAACGTTTTTTATATAACATTTAGGGACTGATAACTTTTTACACCGCTTGCTGGCAAACTTTTTTCAACGTGGATCCAATACCTTTAGGTGTGTATTAAAGATTTTAAGTTTATTTTTTCATTTACTAATGCGACAAATTTGGGATATTTAAAAAAAAAACTTCTCGTGAATTTAAAAAAAAAATACGAAGATTTCTGGAATACTTAAGATTAAGGATAAGTACTGGTTTGCCTGATACAATAAAAAGGTTTAAAAATATTAGTTAGAAGATAGCTTTTTAGTTTTTTATATTTTTGTAATTATTGTCTAATAGAAATAAATACTGTTAAAAATACCATCATTTTTATTGAGATCTTTGTACATTTAAATAATACACATTGTGTATAAAAATTACCATTGATAATATTGAGCAGAATACAGTATTATTTTAAAAACGCAAAATCTTTAAAAATTTGACCGATATATCGATATTTTTACCTCGATATATCGACGTCGATATTGATATTTTAATAAATATCGATATATCGAAATATCGATATTTTTTTTCACTTTCGACATCCCTACTATAGATGTATGCGATTGTCTCTTTGCAGTGTCGCCATTTTTCGTTTCATCAAATTTCAAATCACAACAACGGTGCTTTTCACTTCAAAAAAGTTAATCAATAGAAACTGTCATTTTTATTTTATTTATAACTAGCAGACCCGGCCATACGTTGCTGTGGCTAACGAAACACAATGCCATTATCCAACCTTTATAAAATGCACACCACCCGCTTGTCAGCTGCCCGCTTCCCGCTGCCCGCTGCCCGCTGCCTGAATTGAATATTTGAATTTATCGGCTTTTATCTACTATAATAAGCATGTATTATAGATATAAACCTTCCTCTTGAATCAACTATATATATATATTTTTTTTTAATGAAATTGGTGAAGTCATCACATCCGCGATGGATGGCTTCATCCAATCCACTGTTAAAGAAACTGGTGTGGGCTCAAAGCCGTGGTTCAGTCGACAATGCTCTGAAGCAGTGCGACGAAAAAACGCGGCTTACCGAGCAACTTACCGAAAACAGAACAGTATATAACAAAATGGCAAAGGAAAGCAAGAGGATCATTAATAGGTCTAAATTCGAGCACGACCTGCAGATCAGTAGAAAGCTGGCTGCCTGCCCGCACGGCAGCAGAGCGTTCTGGTCGCTTGCGGGCTCAATAGGTCGCAATTTCTGCAAATCCAGTCTGCCACCTCTTACCAGACCTGACGGCTCTCTAGCAAATACCGCCGCCGAAAAGGCTAACTTATTAGGCAAAATGTTCGCGGAAAACTCGACCCTCGATGATCAAGGTGCTACTCCGCCGTCGGTTCCTCACTGCGGTTTTCAAATGAAAAAGCTGAGGATCCGGCATCGGGATGTACTCCAAGTCTTACGAGGGCTTGATATTAATAAATCTAGTGGGCCTGACGGAATACCTGCCCTGGTATTGCAGAGGTGCGCTGCAGAAATAGCTCCAATTTTGACGAAGCTTTTCAAAATGTCCCTGAAGTCTGGATCTGTGCCCTCTGGTTGGAAAAAAGCGATCATTCACCCTATTCCAAAGAAGGGTGACCGCTCCAACCCAGCCAACTACCGCCCCATAGCGATCACATCAGTTCTGTCTAAGGTAATGGAACGTGTGATCAACGACAAACTGCTCACATACCTCGAGAAGAACAAAATTATTAACGACCGGATTCCGGCGGAACCGCTCGTGCGGTGATCTTCTCGCGTATGTGACGCATGTTTGGGGGCGGTGCCTGGAACGTTTCGGTGAGACCCAAACGGTTGCACTGGATATTTCCAAGGCCTTTGACCGGGTTTGGCACCGAGGGCTTGTCAACAAACTGCTTTCTTACGGACTTCCCGCATCCTTGTGTAAGTGGATTGCCGACTTTTTGAGGGAGAGGTCGATTCAGGTGGTTGCTGACGGTTTCACCTCTTCTTCGCATTCGATAAATGCTGGCGTCCCACAGGGATCGGTTCTGTCACCGACTTTGTTTCTGTTGCACATCAATGACCTCTTGTCATGTGCACCGATTCATTGTTACGCGGATGACAGTACAGTCCATGATAGCTTTTTGTTTGACAAGCCCCCAAAGGGCACACAAACTCCAATAGCTCGGAGGGCTTTGAAGCAAAGAATGGACGGTTACCTCGAGAGTATTTTCTCTTGGGGTAAGAATAACCTCGTCGAATTTAATGTTTCAAAGACCCAATCATGTTTGATAACGTCTAAAAGGGATCGAAATGAAAATCTAGTCTCCTTCAACGGAAGCAACCTTCCGAACAGGACCTCCATCGATATGCTTGGTGTAACTCTAAGTGACCAGCTCAGGTACGGGGGCTCCATCGAAACCAGAGTTAAGTTAGCCTCTCAGAAACTGGGCGTACTGTACAGGGCCCGCAGATACTTTAATAGTACCCAACTGCTAACCCTGTACAAATCGCAAGTGAGCCCCACGGTTGAATTTGGCAGCCACCTCTGGTCTGGAGCTCCAAAATACCTAAAAAAAACCCTTTACTCTGTGCAGAAACGGGCGGTCCGTTTGATAGATTCTCCCATCTTAACAGACGGACTGCAATCTTTAGAGCATAGGCGTCAGGTGGGAATGCTGTCCATGTTTTACCGGTATTACAATGGAAGATGTTCCGAGGAACTAGCATCATTGATCCCCTCGGCACCGGTGCATAGTCGGGAAACACGCCAAACACGCGCCCAACATTTGTACACGGTTGACATTACTCACATGAGAACGGGTCGTTTCTATGACTCGTTCTTGAGTTCAACGGCTCGGCTGTGGAACGATTTGCCGGCCTCTGTGTTTCCTCCCTCCTACAACATGGGTCTCTTCAAGACCCTTCAAGACTCTTCAAGACCCATGTTCACTCTTTCCTTTCCTCAAAAAGACCCTCCACACAGCATCTACAAGGATGACATAGGCCCTGAGGGAAATTTTTTTATTTTTTTTTTATTATAGCGACTATATAAAAATTTTTACATACAAAATATAATGGTGAAATTAAGAGTAAAATATTGTATTTCTTAGTCCTCCTCACTAGGGGGTCCTGTGCCGAGGCGGACTAAAGTTATTTAAATATAGTTCATTTGTCTTCTATGTCGTTTTTAGCGTCTTCGCTAGGGTTTTCTCATTGACCTCTTTAAGCCATATTTTTATTCTTGATTTGTATTCAATTGGATTTTTTGTTAGTTTTATGTCTTGGGGAAGGATGTTATGAAGTTTTGTTGCAAAATATGTATAGTTTCTTTGTCCAAATGTGGTTTTATAACTTGGAATATTTTTTATATCATTTTCATTCGATCTAGTGTTATGCATACACGGTCTAGTAGAGGATTCATTATTTTGAAGAGCTTCAATAATATATTTTTGGCATATATTTGCTGTACATTTGGTACGTCAAAGTTATTGAAAATTTCAATTGAAGGCGTCCCAATTGGTACTTTCAATATGGTCTTTATGATTCCTTTTTGAATCGTATTCAGGTTGTGTAGGTATGTATGTGTAGCAGATCCAAGGTTTTTAAAAGTGCTAAGACTCTGGAAATATTATTCTGTTCATTGGTCAGAAGTCCACTGGAGTATGCTTCCACCATATGGAATCCTCAATATAAGGTATACATAAATTTAATAGAGAGTATACAGAATAAATTTTCGAAATATTTACTCAAGAAATATAACAAAACTTCAAATAATATGTTATCTTTACAAAAAAGACGCACACTGTCAGATCTGATGTTTCTACATAACCTGCTTAATAATAAAATAGATAGTCCCGAATTGCTATCTGTCATTGGTTTAAATGTTCCAATGAGGCGTACCAGGCACACTTCACTTTTTCACATAGGATCCAATAATACTAATGCTGCACAAAACTCACCAATCTCTCGCGCAATCACATCTTATACACACTATGAAAAATTATTACACTTAGACATTTTCCACAACTCCTTGCAAACATACAAAACTAATTTACTAAATTTGTAGGCGTGATATTATAATTAATTTTAAAACTTCTTATTTTCACTTATATTTTCATTAGACTTAAATTACTACTCATGAGCATGTATTTATTGCTATAAAAATACTCATCTTTTCACTAAACTAATTACAATTTGTTAGCATGTAATTCTTGTTCTAAAAAAAAAAATCTTTTTTATCTTTGTATACAATTTTCCTTTATATTATTCTTCTCTTTCATTCATTAGTTAAGTTTTAAGAACTGTTCAAATCCCAGGCGTATTATCCCAGATATTATACGGACTTACGTAAAAGGTACTAAATCATGTAATTACTTTATTTAACATTCCTTATAACTTGTAAACTTATGTACTGTGTATGTCCTAATAAACAAATAAACAAATAAACAAATAAACAAATAAACAAATAAACAAATAAACAAATCCCCATCCGATGATTCCATATTCAATTCGAGAATGACATAACGCGTAGTAGACCTTTTTCTATCCTTTTTATTTAACTCATTTCTTAAATTTTTAAAAAAATATATAAGGCTAGTGAGTTTTTCCGTAATACCTTTGATGTGTAGGTCCCATCTAAGATTTTCGTCAATTATTACTCCGAGATATTTAATGTTTTGTGTTTTTTCGATAACAGGGCAGTAACATTGTGTATTATTTCCATGGCATTCATGTAATTTAAGTTCTAGTGATTTTATTGGTTGGCCCCTTGAGTTCATTGAAAATGTTATATATTTTGTTTTGCTTATATTAAGGGTAAGCGAGTTGATTTTAAGCCAATTTTGAAGTGCACTAAGCCCTTTTTTCAGCCTCCTTAAATGTATCCGTCCAATTTTCTTCTTGAAATAATAAAACAGTATCATCAGCAAAACTGATTATGTTTCCTTTAATGGTAAGGTTAGTTAAACCGTTGATGTAGATAATGAACAGAATCGGTCCCAGTACACTCCCTTGAGGGACGCCATAGTTTAAAGATAGAAGTTTGCTCTTTTGTTTGCCAATTTGTACTTGTTGTTCTCGCCCTGTTATATATGACTCCAATAAGTTCATTGTTGATTCGGCCATTCCAATTTTTTTTAGTTTAGTTAGTAATATTTTATGGTCTATTGTGTCAAAAGCTTTTTGAAGATCTATGAATAAAGCTAAACATTTTTTCCCATCATCTATGTTTTTTATAGCCATGCTTGTTAGATTTTCTATGGCACCATTGGTGCTCAGATTTTCTCTAAAACCATATTGGGATGGTGATAATAATTTGTTTTGTTCAAGAAATTGAACAATTTGCTTCTTCATTACAGTTTCCAAGATTTTTGAAAAGGAGCTTAAGAGACTTATGGGTCGGTAATTATATACATCCTTTTTGTTACCACTTTTATGTATGGTAACAACTGTAGCTTTTTTAAGACATGAAGGGAAAACATTTGTAGATATAGACTGATTGACCAAGTATGTCAATGGGAAGGTCAGTTCTTTTTGTAGTTGTTTTATTATTTTATTTGAGATTACTTCATTTCCCGATGATTTATTAATATTAAGGGATGCAATTGCGTTTCTGATTTCAATATTGGTTACTTCAGTTAACTTTAATTTTTCTATCTGGTTCATATTTTCCTTTTCTTCTGGTAGAATGCTAGTTTTTGGTTGTCTGATTTTCTTTGCTAATTGTGACCCTATATTAGTAAAAAATTCATTAACATATTCGAGAATTTTGTCCGGATGCTTTGCGAAAGAGATTTGGGTATTTTCAATTGTTAATTCCTCCATGTTCTTGTACTGGGATGATTTTGCATTTGTAATTTCATTAATGATCTTCCATAATTTGCGCGGGTCATTGTTACATTCGTCTAATTTCATCTTATAATAATTTTCTTTGACATTTCGTATAACATTTTTGCAAATATTTCTGTACCTTTTATAGTATCGTTGTATAAAAATATCACAAGGATTTAATTTAACTTTCCTATGTAATTCATCTCTTTTTCTAATGCAATTTATAACGCTTTGAGTTATCCATGGTTTGAGATGTTGGTTTTTATGCGAGATTTGGTATTTGACATGATGGTGAATGTTATATATTCAATGAATTTACTCCAGGCATTATTTGCATCAAGGTTCTCCAGTAGGCTTATCCAGTTTGTATTGAGTAACTGTTGTTTTACATCATTCCATTTGGTTTCTGTCTTAATTATTTTCCTCAGGGCCTCCTGTGTGGTGTTAATGTAAAAAAAAAAAATATATATATATATAATAATATAGCTAGCGATCGCCACTAATTATACAATGCTTGTAATGCAACACTGGATATTTGAAAAGGAAAAATCAAATACCTACTTACTCTAGGACATCTATTTTCCAATTTCTTCCGTAGAACGAATTTCAAAAGTGACTATAGTACGGCCCGCCAGCCGTTTTAAATCGCACAAAAATACGTTTTCTTTGAATTTCTCGTCTTTTCTCTAATATAACTTACATGTATTATACATATAAACATTCCTCTTCAATCACTCTATCTATTGGTGAAAACCGTATGAAAATCCGTTGCGTAGTTTAAAAGATTAACGCGCACATCCATTTTGAGCGACTTCATTTTATACTATGTAATGATAATGATGATAATGATAATGATAATGATGATGATAATGATAATGATAATGATAATGATGATGATAATGATGATGATAATGATGATAATGATGATGATGATGATGATAATGATAATGATAATGATGATAATGATGATATAAACAGAAACAAACAGTACATTAGTTACATAGGTAAAAAATTACAATTAACAAGTATATTTCATGGTGGGTACCTATCTATTATGTGTTTCATTGTAGTGTCTTATTTATGGTATGCATAATAATTACCGGGTGATGTGTGTAGTGGGAAGGTGTGAGGGTGTGTTTGTGTGTGTGTGAGGGTGTGTGTATGTGTGTATGTATGCATGTATGAACACTTTTATAATATTGAGATGATGCTCTTTTTAAATTTGGGCAGTGAATCGCAGAAAATGTCGATGCTAGAATTTAGACTAATATTATTAAACATATGAAGAGCACGATTAATAAATAAATTATTAAAAAATTATTTATAATTACATGAAGAGCAGGATTGATTGGCGAATTAGTTGCTGCATTTGTCTTGTAATTAAGCGCGTGCAACAGTTCTGTATGGCGTGTACGTCTTAACGGTATGTTAAAATTAACGAGGGAAAGAAGTTCGGTACAGTCAATGTTATTATTTAAAATTTTGTGTACAAATCAGCTATTGCTCGCCTTTTTTGCAAAGTTTGAAATGCGCATTCAAAGTTATTGTTGAATTTGAAGGTAAGATATTTTATAAATTTGTTTTGAATATGTTGTATGCCATCTATGTATACTTTGTACTGCGGGTTCCAAATTGGCGAGGCATATTCCAGTGTACTTCTGACTAATGCAAAATATAATATTACTACTGTACGCGGGTTACTGAACACTTTACTTATGCGAAGAACAAAGCAAATAATAATTTAATAGTAGATAACTTAATACTTAGATAATTTTAGCCATAAAATAGTATCTTATGATATACAACTTATAAAGGAGATCTTAGCAATTCAACAAAAGCATTACTGCCTTTGTTCATCAACGAATGAATGTAAATGTATCATTTTTTGTTATCGAGTTGATACTATTTCGCACTGTGAATGTACTCGTGTTACCAGCGGTGTGCAGTAATAATCAAAGGTTCCGGCAAATTAAGAGGAAGCCATTAGCAAAAAGCGTGTTTATTCTTAGTGTAGATACATGCACTTAGTCACGTATTATTTATTAATTGCAGTCAATCAGACAGTCATAAGTCACCTGTAAATTTATTATTATTATTTCTACGCCACTTACCTACAATTTTAAAACTTTTTCTTTTACTGAAATACATTATTTCCACGTAAATTTACCTATATACCTACCATCCATATTATCTTTATCTTTTTTATATATAAAAACCGTGTTTTAGTATCACACACTAATCTCGTAAAAACCTATTTGGATACAGAACATTATAACATAAATAAACGGAGAAAATAATTAAATGAATAGGTATTAAAACGAACTAGCAAACAAATATTCAAAATTTTCAATATCCGAAAATTATTTATATTGCAAACAATGAAATACGTATTTAAAAACAAAAATTGTTTCGTAAAAAACGAAAATAGAATTAGTAAAAGGACTAATAATGTGTTTCAAGTTCCCCAAATCGAAACCAAATTAATGCAAACACACGGCAGTTTTATTGGTCCTCGTACATTTAATCTTCTACCAAAACACATTCAAATGACAGATAAAATATCACTTTACATAAAAGAACTAAAATTTTGGCTAAATGATGCAGATGTTGAAACACTTTTTTTATAAACTCTATGTAAACCTTCATGCTTCACTTTTACAATTCTACCGTAACTTCAAGACTAACTCTATCTTCTTAAAACCGTAACAAAAAATTAACTAATTTGTATGTGTCACTTTGTTACTAGGTACAATATTTTCAAAGCTACATTACCTATATTTTTAAACTTCACTTTGAAATTAACATTTTTTACTTGTACCGCCAACTTATTGGTGTAATTTAGCACTTTAGTTAATATTACCCACGCACAGGCAGTGCCTTAGTTTAGTGGGTTCCCAATACATATCTACTTTATCTTGTGTTATGTTACATATATTTAGAAAGTGTGTAAAAATTACTATTGAAATGTATCAAGATATAATGGGAAAAAATAAAGGAAAAAAAAATTATATATACATACTTCGACTACCATAATACGGGCATTTATTGTGTGGCAGTCGAAAAACTTGAAAAACTGTATACCTGAAAAAATATATGTTTATTAATAAAGAATAATTTAAAAAAAAATCAAATAAGATCGAGCATCACAGGAACGCGATAGTACGTAAACTTACGTTGTAGTGTCCAGTTACGTGAAAGATGTCGTTAAGAATAACCGCCAAGTGCGAGTCACTTGCTGTGGTCCGTTTCCTACTCGCGGAAGGAATAACACCTACTAGAATTGAAAGATCAGGATTTTTTAAGTTTTATTGGAACTGGAAATGAAACCGGGGTGGCTCATTACACGCCTGAGACAAAAAGACAGTTGTCACAGTGGCGTCACACCGATTCCCCATCTAACAAAAAAATGAAAGCCACAATTTCGGGCAAAAATATCATGACCTCAGTGTTTTAGGACCGAGAAGGCATTATTTTGTTCAAATTTTTGCCTCAGGGGGAGACCATCAATGCACCATGCTATTGTGAGACCCTAGAAAACTCAAAAGAAGCGTTCAAAACCAAAGTAGAGGAAATTCATGGGCGTAGCCAGGGGGGGGGTTTTGGGGGTTCAACCCCCCCCCCCCCCCCCCGAAAAGTTAACATATCAACACCAATAATACAAAAATAAGGAGAGTTAAGAGAATGTTATTTTTAACATCAACATCTCAAAATGATATTATGTATCTAAAAAGAGAAACGGGGACCTCTGAAAGAAAAAAAAAATTAACTTGCAAGTTCCATTTTTCGGTGATTGCGGTTGATTTTTATTTTGCAAAGTGATTTTTATTTGGAATTCCGTTTCTAATCAGTGGTAATTGTATACGTTCTTTCAAATTATTATTTCACTTAGCAAAAAGTGTTTAATAAACATATAACAGGATTAGTGATACAGTCAGGTGAATACGTACTTGCATAAATGCAGTAGCGCAGCGAGGGGGGGGCGGGGGGTGATACTCGACCATGGGAAAAAAATCAAGGGTGACATCCGCCCCGGGTACCACCCATGCTAGCTATGCCACTGCATAAATGTGATTATTTGACTAATTTGACTGCTTAAAATGTTATAACATGTACAACTAACGTTTATTATGTATTTTGTTTTGAAAAGTTTCATTTTCTAGATACATTTTCTTGAACCCCCCCCCCCCCCCCCCCGAAACTAAAACCTGGCTACGCCCGTGAGAGGAATGCTGCCAAGAGGAATGTGCTTGTTGCACGACAACACCCGTCCTCACACAGCCTTAGCCACCAAGGCTCATTTGGTTGGGATGTTTTAAACCACCTCCCGCATTCCTCTAACTTCGTGCCTTGAGATTATCATGTTTTCACCTCCCTGAAGGCACACAAGGGATGAATTAAATTTTCAAGAGGTGAGCAGATGCAGAAAAAGGTTCTACAGTGGGGGAAGGAGCTGGCGGGGAGTTCTTCGAGGAAAGCATAAAGATACTTGTGCCACGGCTCACCAAATGCATCGAACGGGATGGCGATTACGTGGAAAAATTGTCAAAAAGTGTATCAACAATATTCTGTATTTTTTTAAATACATCTTTTAAAAAAGAATATAAAAATCCATTACACTTATTTTCTGAACTTGCCTCTTACAAATAGGTCAGGAACATGTGGGCTCATTTATTAGATTGGCCACAACAGCCAGAGAAAGATAAAAACATATTTATATTAGGTCCTTGAAATTGGCAAATATATTCTCTTTGGTTAGGAATTCCAAATTCAAATTTATACAGCTATTTACTCATGTATTTGTGTTTCGAAAATTATAATTCATTTGTTTTTACTTAATTGTTTTTTTTCTTTGCGTCACTTAGTTTACAAAATGGAAAACTTGAAATATCGCGTTATTTACGAGTACGAATTCCACCGTGGCACCAGTGCTGCAAAACGGCTCGAAGGATTAATGATGTGTATGGCGACGGTGCCGCAAAAGAAAAGACAGTGCGTTTTTGGTTCCAACGTTTTCGTTCTGGAAATTTCGACCTGCAGAACAAGCCCCGTGGACGGCCGGAGACTAAAGTTGATAATGAAGAATTGAAGGCTATTGTGGAAGCGGATCCATCGCAAACCACGTCCGAGTTAGCTGCAGGCTGCGGTGTTAGTGATAAAACTGTTTTAATCCACTTGAAGCGAATTGGGAAGGTGAAAAAGCTTGAAAGGTGGGTACTAAAGTACTGGTACTCGGCTACCAAAAAAACTAAGTACTGGTACTAAGTACTGGTACTCGGCCACCAATACTGGTACTCGGCTAATTAGAGGAGCTTCAATTGGAATGTCTAAGACATCCACCGTACTCTCCGGACCTTGCCCCAACAGATTACCATTTTTTTCGAAATTTGGATAACTTCTTGCAAGGGAAAAAATTCAACTCCGATGGGGCAGTCCAAACCGCCTTCAAAGATTTTATTGATTCCCGTCCGAATGGTTTTTTTAGTAAAGGGATCGATGAACTACCTATGAGATGAGATGGCAAAAGTGCATAGACAGCAATGGTACATACTTTGATTAAATAAATATATTATATTAAAAAAATCGACTTTATGTTCCAACCATACAAACCGCCAATTTCATATTATGTAAGGACCTAATTTAAAAAATATTCACCGCACGCAAAAATTCATACCTGAATATAAAAAGCATAAAGCAATGAACGCTACTGATGTTTCCTGGGTAGATACCAGTTTATATACGCACCGAGAGATGATAACATAGAGCGTATTTTCAAGGTTAGTTTACCTGTTTGTAAAGCAAAACAATAATGGACAAAACAACTAATAAAGGAATTGTTCTTTTATATGCAAATACCGCACAAGAGTCCCAACTGCTCCCGACCGCCTGGAGCCAGTTAGACTATGACATCTCCAATTGGGGTATTTATTTATTAATTATGAATTTATTTATTTATTATGAATTAACGCCGATTAACGGCTTTTACAAGACATCAGAGCCATAGTAGGTGGTACATGGACAAGAGTTGCTAATGGTAGAGAGAAATGGCGACAGTTGGAGGAGGCCTTTGTCAATTAGTGACATACAGACAGGGAGTCGATGCATTATAAATGTTATAAATGTGAAAAGTTTATTATACCTAATGTTTTTATTTACATGAGCTCCACACAGGAGGCCCTGAGGAAAATAATTTCCATCAGGGCCTATGTCATCTTTGGGGATGCTGTGTGGAGGGTTTTTTTTAAGGAAAGGAAGGAGAGGAGAGTTCTGGGAAGGAAAAGGTTTAAGCAGTGGGTAGGAATCTGGGGTTCAGTGCCTCACCCCATGAACCCGGGCACCCCTGCTAAATCACCAAACGTAGCGAACCACTTGGGGTGACCTATGGCAGAGGTGTTGGTTATCCAACAAAGGTTCCCCCGTGTAATGTAATTTACTGTCTGACTAAAGGCCATTATTATTATTAACGGCTTTTACATAGGAATTCAACAATTTGAAATGGATACAGAATATACGTAGTTAAGAAAAAAACATCCATATGACAAAAAATATAAAGTCACATTGAAGTGACAGCATAAAGTACAAAAAATAGTAAGCTATTATAAATAAAAACTATAAAGAAAAAGAAAATCTCAAATCTTAATATATAAAACAAAGTCGGGTTAGTTACACTATTTATAACTCGAGATCGGCTGGACCGATTTTGATGATCTTTGATTTGTTGGATTTGTTTCCGCCCCGGATAACAGAATAACTAATAAAACATCGCAAAAATTCACGAAAAAGAAAGTTATGAAGAAAATTAATTTTTCCATACATTTTGTATAGAACGAATTCTCATATTTTGAAAGAACTGCAGCAATATTGTGATAGGTATAATATTTAACTGTGCGTAAATTCCAAAAATTCAAAAACGTCAAATGTCAATGCGCTGATTGTTTCGCTTTTGTTCTTAATCATATAAAACTGCCCCTCTTTCTTACACACTAAATATCAATAGTCGAAAATGAGACAAAAGGTGAACGTATGTCTCTGCATCCCTCCAAAGGAAAATACAATAATAATAAATCTCTAAAATGAAACGCATTTTTTTACATAAGCTCCACTCAGGACCAATGTCATCTTAGGGAATGCTGTGTTGAGGATCTTTTTAAGGAAGGGTAGGATAGGAAGTTCTGGGAAGGAAAAAGGCATGAGGGGTGGGTAGGAATCTGGAGGTTAGTGTATCCGGGAGTGAATCCATCCCTCCAACTGCGGTGCAAGGCCATTGCCTTGACCGGAATTAACCTTTTACCTTGACTCTTTCGACCCATTGGTCGAGAGAATCCGGCTGGAAAGGTCAAAAGGCCTCCCTCTACCAGTCTCTCTCGATCCTGCCCGCCACGCAGCAGATGGGCAGACGCATCCGCCATCAAGACCAGTCACCCCATGAACCCGGGCATCCCTGCTAAATCACCAAACGTAGCGAACCACTTGGGGTGACCTACGGTAGAGGTGTTGGTTATCCAATAAATGGTTCCCGGGCGGCGGCACCCGTACCCGCTTATAAAAAAACTTAATTTAATTCAACAGTTATTGATTCTGAGGCGGTACGAAGTTCGTCGGGTCAGCTAGTACATGTATAAAATATGATATGAACTAAAAAAATTACTACGAATAAAAATAAATTTTTAAAATTCCAGAAGTAAGCATTGATGAAGAATATAAGCATTCAAAGCATATTTGATTATAATCCAACTGAAAAGCGCTGACAAACAGCTTTAATTAATTAATGTTTGTACGTTGTAATCTTTCAATCTTTAGGCAGAGTTACCTTCTTCCATTTTACAAAAATAAAGGAGACTCTAGGAAGGCGACAATTATAGAGGGATAAAGCTTATGTCTCACACCATGAAAATATATGAGAGAATTATCAACACACGAATAAGGAATATTGTAAAAATACACGACGATCAATGCGGTTTTGTGTCGAGAAAATCAACAATAGATTCAAACAGTCAGAATAATAGTTAAAAAATGTATACCTAACTTTGTAAAATTGTAAAAATGGAATAAATAAATAAATAAATATAAAAAAAAAAAAAAAAACATCGAGATGCAAAAAAAGATTTGCACGTGGTATTTATAGACTTGGAAAAAGCATTTGACAGGGTTCCCCGAAGCCTGATATGGGCGGCATTGAGAGCCCACAATGTACCAGAAGGATATGTGCTCTCCATACAAGATATGTATACAAACGTTGAAACTCAAGTAAGATGCACATCAGGGACATCACCAAAATTTCCAATTAAAGTGGGGGTACACCAAGGTCCTCAGCCCACTGCTATTCATAATGGTCATGAATTATCTAACAAGTCAAGAAATTAACAGTATTCTCAAGACTATGGTTTTTGCAGATTTTTTTATTTTATTTTTTTTTTATTTCTTTTTATTGAGGAAACAGTCATACAGAAAAATGATTATAAACAATAAATTTCATATGTTGTGGACCAATTAAGTTCCGTTATATTAAAAAAATATTGGTTTAGTATTTTTACCTACTCAACTTATTAAATGACAAAGAAAAAAAATATAAACATAATAAAGAAAAACATAAAAAAGAAGAACATAAAACATAATAAAGAAAAACGTAAAATTATTAACAAACATGGTTATACTATTTACTATGGTTGATAATAATATAATTTTCACAAAAAAGAGAAAAAAAAAAGTATTTTAAGTTATTAATTTATTAAGCTGCATTTTAAATGATTTCAAGTCACGGTTGAAAATGTCTACATCTCGTAAGGCATTGTAAGTTTCTCAGATACGTACTATTACAGAGTTTTGCGCGTATTCAGATGATGTAGTACTGATAGCAGATAATCATTGTGACTTACAGAATAGCCTGGAAAGGTGGATAAAGATTCTGGAGGATAATGGCCTAAAAATTAGCAGGAAAAAGACTGAATATTTGTATTTACCATTTGAAGACACAAATGCTTAACTCCTTCGATGCAACTGGATGGAGTAACATTAGCCAACTGTGATTCATTTAAGTATCTGGGCTCACTAATCCACAGAGACGGAGGATGTGCAGCGGATGTCATCCATAGAATAGGTGTGGGATGGATTAAATTTAGATCCGTAACAGGAATATTGTGTGACTCCAAAATGCCTATAAAACTGAAAGGAAAGATATACCAGACTATTGTAAGACCCGCAATAATGTATGGCTCCGAATATATGGCTCCGAATGCTATGTACAACTCCTACACTAGGCAACTTGAAACATCAGAAATGCGAATGCTTAGATGGTCGGCAGGAGTATCACTAAAAGATAAGATCAAAAGTTCACGCATTCGTGGTAGCCACGGACACTGGGTGTCACAGACATAAATAGTAAGCTGGAAGAACGACAGTTGAGATGGTATGGACACATAAGACGGAGACCATCAGACCACACAGTGGGGCAGGCAATGTCTATGGAGCTACATCGACAGTCATCCAGAGGAAGACCGAAGAACTCCTGGATGACTCAATGTTCCAAAATTCTTCAGAGAAACGGCCTGGATGAAGGCGATATCCAGAACAGAAGATATTACAACTTGAGAACGAGAAGAGCCGACCCCAACAGCCTACCTAGGCAATGAGTTGGGACAGCGCAAGGAAGAAGAAGTTGTAATCTTTCAATATTTATCACATCATCAACAACATATTTATTACCAAGTATACGCAGGTGATTTATTATGGAATAAAATTCAGCATTAGATCCTATATTGTTACAATGGTAAGGTAATTTGAGACGAACTGATCTACTCGGTACATGAAAACATATTATGGGTATGTAATGAAGGTAGTGGGAGGGGAAGGGGACGAAGAAGAGGAAGGTGAGTAAGTACCTGACTATGCAGAGTTGGTCACCAAACATGGCAAAAGCCATTTCAAGCAACATTTCAATTCTGAGTGGTGGTCTTACGCCAGAGCGATACTGAGAGCATCTTACACTCCGAAACGTGCCGGAAATATACCTTATATTATTTAAAATTATTAAATTGTGAAATAATACAATTAAAGAAAAAAAAATAATTTGCGCACGCCTGGATTTGAACCCGATTTGGATCACTAATCGAGAACCTTACCCCTCGACCATGGAGGTCGTCATTTCATGCAAAGTTTCGATTGTAGCCAGCAGCCGCCAGCCAGTGCCATGCTGAGAATATTTACCACTCTCAAATATACAGAAAATAATATTTTTCCGATTTCTTTTTGCCGTCGATTTGTTCAGTTACTTATACAAATATTTAAAATATGTATATCTACATATTATATTTTTGGCACCGTTGTGATTTGAAACTTGATAAACCAAAAAACCGCGACACTAAAAAGTGACAAACATATACATCTACATTCTACAGGATTTGGCCTGCGAGAGAATGAGATAGCAAGGGCGGATTAAGGGGGGAGGGCACGTGCCCCCGTGCCCCCCCCCCAGACGGTATTTTTGTGTAATGTAATGGAGATTCCATCACAGTATATACTTAGACGCTATAACTGTCTTTTTTAAACATTTTCGATTGTTTTGACACTTTCATAAACCTTCCTATACATACTTGAACTTGAAGAAATAAACTTGAAGTATGACACTTCAAGTTTGTTTCTAACATTAATTGTTGATTTTTTGCCCGTCCGCCCCTTGTGCCCGCCCAGAAAAAAATCCTAACAGTAATTATTGATTTTTTGCCCATCCGTCCCTTGTGCCCCCCCCCCCCCTCAGAAAAAAATCCCAACAGTAATTATTGATTTTTTGCCCATCCGCCCCTTGTGCCCCCCCCCCCTCAGAAAAAAATCCCAACAGTAATTATTGATTTTTTGCCCATCCGCCCCTTGTGCCCCCCCCCCCCTCAGAAAAAAATCCCAACAGTAATTATTGATTTTTTGCCCATCCGCCCCTTGTGCTCCCCCCCCCCCTCAGAAAAAAATCCCAACAGTAATTATTGACTTTTTGCCCATCCGCCCCTTGTGCCCCCCCCCCCCTCAGAAAAAAATCCCAACAGTAATTATTGATTTTTTGCCCCTCCGCCCCTTGTACCCCCCCCCCCCCCCCACCCCCCAGAAAAAATCCTGGATCCGCCCTTGTGAGATAGTATAATCTGTAAATGGTAAACTTCGAGAGGATGAAATTAGGATAATAATTTTTTTTTTTTTTCAATTATTTCTGGCTTTCACCCTTCAAGGGTGTTCTAGGCCATCATTTATAATTACAGAGAAAGGAAAGGTGAATTTATATATTAATTTTATTTAAATGTGCAAATTTCAGAATTTTATGGAAGATTGGAGTAGAGTTCAGACTTAGAAGAGATGAGATGTTGAATGGAGGAGAGGCAATTTTTGATAACGCTTGATAGAAGAGAGGATATTTATTTAGAGAGGGACAATCAAAAAATATGTGATCTAAAGTTCCCACATCTAGACCACAGAACGTACAATCTGGGGAGTCAAGCATATGAATTTTATAAAGGTGAGAAGGAACGGAACAATGTCCGATTCTCATACGAATAAGTAAGGAGATTTCTTTTTTGGAAAAATGGGGGGAATTTTTGAAACCACGGTTTTGATGGGATAGTCCTTTGTATTGAGGCGTAGCGGGCACCCTTGGATCGACTAGCAATGTTCCAATACTCTGTCCAATCATTGCGGGATCTATCTTTGATGATGGAAAAAATATCAGACAGGGGAATATGGTTTACGAGGGTAACGGTAGGGTTAGACGCTCCTTGTTTTGCCAAGGAATCAGCAATATCGTTACCCACTATGCCAACATGTCCAGGAATCCAAATCAGAGTGACAGTTTTTCCAGAGCTTTGAATGGAGGTTATCAATACTCGAATAAGACATACAAAGTGATCATCAGGATGAAGAAGAGGACTTGTTTTAAGTTTTTGGAGGGAACTGAGAGAGTCAGAGAGAACAAGAGAATGTTCAAAATTATTTTTTATTATATATTTGAGAGATTCAATAATCGCAATGCACTCGGCAGAAAATATTGAAAATTGGTTTGAAATTGAATAAAATATTCTTTCATTAGAATTATTGTGGTAAACGTTAATACCAATACCACAGTTAGGAGAGTCCGGAGATTTGGAGCCATCAGTAAATAAAAGAGAAGAGTTGGGCCATTTAGAAGAAATAATGTCATTGAACATATTATTGACAGTACGGGCTGGGAGATTGGAATGACTTTTAAGGATGCCGATCCCTTCTAAAATCGTTGGGGATAGGGTGACGTGACTATATTTTAATTTGTACAAAGGAAGAAGATCATTTTTGATAATTTGAAGCTCTGAGAGAGAGCGAAAATTTTTACAGATGGCAGGGAGAGGTATAGTTCGAGCTCTGATTGTAGATGAATGTGTTGAGTCGTTGAACAACGAGACTCTGGGAATAATCTGATGACTTTTAGAATTTAAACATTTAAGAACAAATTTGTCAGCAAATAATTGACGCCTTAAATAAAGAGGAGGATCAGAACATTCTACTTGAAGGGAATTGATGGGCGACGATTGCATCGCGCCAGTTATTATTCGCAATGACTTAGATTGAATTTTGTCTAATTTACTGAGTGCATTTTTGGATGCAGTACTAAAAAGTGGGCAGGCATAGTCGAGATGACTTCGAATAAGTGCATTGTAGAGCAACTTAATGCAGATAGGATGAGCACCCCACCAAACGCCAGTCAATGATTTGATAATATTTAAATTTTTTTCACATTTAGTAACTATATTATTAATGTGGGAAGACCATTTAAGTTTCCTATCAAATGTTACTCCCAAAAATTTTACTTCAGAAGCATTGGGGATTGGAGAGTTTTTAAATAAAATTTGGACAGGGGGGTTATTATGACGATTTGAGAAGGTAACACACTGACTCTTTTGTACTGAAAGTTCAAGACCATTTAAAGTAAGCCATGTGCAAAGGGCATCCATGGCTTCATTAAGATATTTGACGGCGGATGGAATGATTTTGGATGATAAGAAGAAAGCTATGTCATCTGCGAACTCAACAACTTTTACTTGAGGGGGAATGGTGACATGCATATCGTGTGTGTATATATTATACAGTAAGGGGGATAATACATCGCCTTGGGGTAAACCCTTCCAAATTGACCTACTCTGAGGAGTAACATCTGGTAGCTCAATGAAAATTTTCCTATCGAGAAAAAGATTAATAATAGATTGGACAAACATGAGGGGTAAGCCAAGGCCTAAAAGTTTTTTTTTAAGAATTGGGATGGAAACATTGTCAAAGGCGCCTTCTATGTCTATAAAGACTGCAAGACATACTTCTTTGTTAGAAATGGATAAATTAATATCAGTGCTGATGATGGCGAGGTTATCTTGTGTAGATTTCTTTTTCCTAAATCCAAATTGGGATGGAGAGAGAAGATGATTACTCTCGACAAAAAATTCTAACCGGTTTTTAATTAATTTTTCATAAATTTTACTTTCTTTCTTTCTTTCTTTAGAGCACAGGCGTCGGGTGGGAATGCTATCCTTGTTCTACCGGTATTACAATGGAAGATGCTCCGAGGAACTAGCATCGTTGATCCCTTCGGCACCGGTGCATAGTCGGGAAACACGCCAAACGCGTGCCCAACATTTGTACACAGTTGACATTTGTCACATGAGAACGGGTCGTTTCTTCGACTCGTTCTTGTGTTCAACAGCTCGGCTGTGGAATGATTTGCCGGCCTCTGTGTTTCCTCCTTCCTACAACATGGGTCTCTTCAAGACCAATGTTCATTCCTTCCTCTCCTCAAAAAGACCCTCCACACAGCATCCCAGATGACATAGACCCTGAGGGAAATTATTTTCCTCAGGGCCTCCTGTGTGGAGTTAATGTAAAAAAAAAAAAAAAAAAAACTAAGGGTGGATGAAAGAGCAATTGGCCTATAGTTGGATCCAGAATTGGGTGATTTGTTTAATTTTAGAATTGGGATGATTATTTGAGAACTCCAGTCATCAGGTATTATGCCAGTCTAGAAGATTTTATTTAAGGTGCTTAAAAAGTGATTTAGAACATTATCATTACTATTTTTGATAATGCTATAAGGTATACCATCTCTGCCTGGAGATGAGTCCTTGACTGTTGATAAACAATTTTTTAATTCAATTAAAGTGAATGGAGAGTCAAGCCAATGATCAGACATAGGAGTGTTGTGGATTGGAGTTATTTCATCTAAGTTAGGTACAGAAGGGGGGGCAATTTTGTCCAAGAACTCGTCTATCCATTTAGAATGAGAAGCTCGAGGAGATGTTGGACTGAAGGAGGATCGAAATCTTCGAATCATAGACCAAACTTCTGAAATTGGAGTGTTCGGAGATACTGAACTGCAGAAGTTGTACCACCCGGATTTTTTTTTTGACCTCAATACCCTTTTGGCATTGGCTTCGGCATTTTTGTATATGAGATAGTTCTCCATAGTCATATTGTGACGATAGGAAAGAGATTTAGCTTTCCGAATTCTCACTACTTTGGAACATTCCTCATCCCACCAGGGAGATGGAGGGAGTTTTTTGAGAGATTTGGTTTTAGGGGGAGGATTTGATTTATTGATTGCAGTTACGAGCATTGATTTGAAGTTATCGTAGTCATCTTTGACAGATAATGTATCGGTATAGGATAAATTTTGTATAAACTTATCCATATGTGAGTTAAATTCGTCCCATTTGGTGTGTTTTGTTTAAATCTTTGTCGAAATATGGGCCTTGTCTGAATGGAAAGAAGTTTGATAAGTGATGGTGATCGGGAAATGATCACTGGAGCAGGGGTCGGGGGACACCACCCACGAGGAGAGAGGTGCCAGATTAATAGAGCATATGGAGAGATCCACTGCACTGGGGTTTGTGTTGGGGCGAGAGATTCTAGTAGGAGATCCGTCATTCAAAAGAAAAAGGTTGGATTCATCTAGGAAATCCATCACACTTCGACCGTCTCGATCACAGAAAGCAGAACCCCAGACGGGGGAATGGGCATTAAAATCACCCAATAAATAGAAAGGAGGGCTTAGTTGACGGACAATTTGCAACCACGCTTGTTTATTGAAGTGCGATGTTGGGGGAAGATAGATAGAAACAAAGGAAGTGTCCTTTATTTTAGCTGCAACCATTTGAAAGTCAGCATTGGGGGGTTTGATATTATTTATTGGGAAAAACGGAAGGGATTTTTTAATAAAAAGGGCAGCACCACCGCCCGTACCTTCCGGGCGATCATCGCGGAGACAGGAGTACCCTCCCACATTAAAGTGGGTGGATGGAGTAAACCATGTCTCCGAGACAGCAGCCACAGAAACAAGGTTTGAATTTAATAGGTTAAGAAGGTTTGATTTGTTAGAAATAGCACTGCGGCTATTCCACTGAAGAATTCTGACATCTTGAAGAGCCATTTTGCATAAATGATTTTAATGTGGAAATAATAGAAGCAGCGTTGGACGGTAGATTAGTTTGAGAAGAAATTAGGTCAATTAGAAGCATAATAAGAGTTTGTATAAATGAAGAATTATCTTGGGAGAGTTGTTCAGAAAGCTTTTGATAGTTTGTTGAAGATGAATTATAATTGTTTGCGCACCCATTTGTGGCGTGTGAAAGAGGAGAACCATTGGGATTTAAGAGAAGTGAGTTGTGTTGTTGCTGATCGTATCCACGAGCCTGTTTAGAGATAGGGTTTTTGTATGTGAATTTTGTTGAACGGGAAGATGTTGAGGAGGTGGCGAGAGGGTTGGATGAAGAGTTACTGGCTAAAACCTCGGAAAATGATTTTTTGACAGGCGGGAATAATTTAGAAGCCTGCAGAAAAGACAAGTTCTCAGAGGCCATAGAAATTTTTATATTTTTTTGGCGAGATTGTTCGGGGCAAGAAGAGTTAATGGCGGAATGAGCGCCTAAGCAGTTAAAACATTTAGGTGAAGAGAGAGAAGAACATTGGTCAGCCAAGTGGTTTTCTCCACATTTGAAACATCTGGGAGGGGATCTGCATGCAGCTTTGGTATGACCAAAACGGCAGCAGTTGAAACATTGAGTGGTGGGATAAGTGTACATTTCAACTGGTAAGGAGTTGAAAAATAAATAAATATGGGAGGGAAGAGATTGTCCTTCGAATGTGATGACGACAGATTGGGAGGGCTTCCAGGAAACGATGCCCTCAGAGGTGTCCTTATAATTTAGCCTCCTGGCTTTTATGGGATTGCCGATATGTTGGGGGGTTGAAAGTGAGGATAGGATTTCTGGAATGGACAGATCGGTCGAGATACCCCTGACCAGGCCCATTCGAGTGACATTGAAAGTTGGGATGTACGCCTTGAATTTAGAATTAGATGAAATAAATATATTTTTGATAAAGTTGTTGGCGGCTGAACCTGACAGGAATTCAACAGAGATTCGGAAGCGACCCTCGGCTTTAACACCTCCAGGTTTAATCGAAAGGTTCTTGTTATTTGAAAGAAATTTACCAAATTCAAGAGGATGGATGGTTTTACCTTGTTCAGTTTTTTGCGCATATACAATGTAGGGGCCACGGGAATGAGTAGAGTAAAAGATTGTTGGAGGAGGTTGAGGAAGAGCTGGAGGGGACTGAGAAGACAAAGGCGAATCATGTTTTTTTGGGGAAAGGGGATTAAATTTTCTTTTTTTAATTGAGGTTAGGATGACAGATTCATTGTCTGAAATGTTTGAATGTTCTGAAAAGTCTATTTTATCTGAAATGTCTCCATCTGGAGGGTCAGGAGGGGGATCTGGGGGCTTTGTAAGGGGTACAGGAGGGAAATCCTCCTCCATTGTTCAAAAAATTACAGCTTATATAAAAAGTGACAGAAGTAAAAAAATTATATAAATATCTGAAAATGAGCAGCAAGAAGTGACTCCTGGAAGATCAGGGGGGAGAAGATTCCAACACACTAAACTTTTTACAGCCAAAACACAATAAAAAGATTGGTTTAAGAATATTTTTTGAAAGAGCAAAACAAAAGAACTGATGACAGCCAAATGTTATTGTTGCGAGCTAGGATAATAATTGTAGGGTTTATTTATTATAATAATGTTACCATGTTTAAAAATTATTTTACATTTTATTCTACGAAGCACCGCACAAAGAGGACACCGACGGCAGGCTAAATCTTATAGATGTATGTTTTGTCTCTTTTTAGAGTCGCTCGTTTCCGTTTCATCGAGTTTTAAATCACAACGGTGCTAAAGAAGTTTTCACTTTAAAAATAAAATTAGATTAGGTTTTTATTGACTACAAGTACTTTTTTACATGCATTTTTTTTTACATTAGCTCTACACAGGAGGCCCTCAAGAAAATAATTCCACTCAGGGCCTGTGTCATCTTTAGGGATGCTGTGTGGAGGGTCTTTTCAGAAAAGGAAGGAGAGGAAGTTCTGGGAAGGAAAGGGGTATGATGGGTGGGTAGGAAACTGGGGGTCAGTGTGTCCAGGAGTGACGTACGTGTGAATCCATCCCTCCCACTGCGGTGCAAGGCTATTTTCCAACATTCAAAGGGACTCCCTCAACCACTCTCTCCCGATCCGACCTATCATGCAGCTGGTGGGCAGACGCATTGATCGCCAAGACCCGGACAAACCTCACCCCATTAACCCGGGCACCCTTGCTAAAATAACGATCCTTTTGGGGCGACCTATGACAGAGGTGTTGGTTATCCAATAAATGGTTCCCGGAGTGGCGGTACCCATACCCGCCTTCCAAATTGATATAATGTAAATAGTTTTAATCCTCTCCGTGCATAATTTCTTCAATGCGCACATACATAATTCCGCCCGTGCGTAATTTTAGCCTAATATTGGCGGTGGCACGACAGTTGATCCCCCAATATTGTGCATTATTTACCAACTAGCAGAACCGGTCACCAACCTTTATAACCAACGCCATCCGTTAAATTGTATACACATCATATTCACACCACCCGCTTGCCTGAATTGAATCTTTGAATTTCTCGACTTTTCTTACTATACAGAGTGTAACAGGACGTACCCGAGGGATTTTAACCAACGTTCCTGACATTATTTGGAGAAAAAAATGTAAATGAAATTTTAGTCTCCGGTGACATTTTTGATGTTTTTTTTTTTATTCATTTTTTCTACAAAAACATTAAAAAATGGTAGGTGTCGGACAGTTGGAGGCGAGGTGAGGGGTTGGTAGGTTACTCGGTTGAGTGACCAATGACAACAAGCGGAAGAATTTTTTTTTGTTTGAATTTGAAGAAAAAAAATGAAAAAAATAAATAAATGTCATAAAAAAAGTCACCGGAGACCAAAATTTCATTTAAGTACATTTTTTACTTCAAATATGCTCAGGAATCGCTGGTTAAAATCCCTCGGGTACGTCCTGTTACACCTTGTATATGCATGTATTATACATATAAACCTTCCTCATGAATCACTCTATCTCTTGGTGAAAACCGCATGAAAATCCGTTGCGTACATACAGCGGGAGCGACTTCATTTACACTATGTAAAGAAGATAAAAATTATTTCATACCTAAAATCGCCTTAAAAATACCTTTATGTTGGTACGGATATCAAATTTATCATTATTTGCAATAATAGGTATCTTGAAACGACAACTTTAACATGAGTATGACTTTAACTAACCTGATTTTAACATTTAAATTTGTGAAACAACCCTATCCCATTTCATTTTTGAAGTGAAAACTTCGGGAGGAATGCAGATCCCGCCAATGTCTGGAAATTAAATACAAAGACAATTTTTTAGATGAGAAAAGTGTGGAAAAGCTGAATAAAACAAAAATTAAGGCGCGCTCGGCAAAATTGAGGGAGATACAGCCGTTCAAAGTATTTAAAATTTCACTTCGCAAGCTGATATTGACAGTCCGCCCGCCATTTTGTCATAATAACCTAATACGCTAAACATGTTTTGTGATACAAAAAAAGTGCCCCTTTATAACGCCTACTCACGTCAAGGCAAGAAAAACATCCCAGTTTTCAAGTGGTTTAGCGGCTACGCTAGGTTTGAGTAACATGGTTTGTGATTCTGGCGTACTATTAATTCTGTATTAGGTCTGGGATCCCAACATAAGCAATGAAAAAATGGCGAACGGACTGTCAATATCAGTTCGTGAAGTGAAATTTTAAATACTTTGAACGGTTGTATCTCCCTCAATTTTGCCGAGCGCGCCTTAATTTATTTTTTATTCATCTTCTCCACACTTTTCTCATCTAAAAAGCGCCTTTTTATTAAATTCCCTGACATTGGCGGGATCTGCATTTCACCCAAAACTTCTTTAGCACCGTTGTAATTTGAGATTCGATGAAACGAAAATTAGCGACACTAAAAAAAGAGTGTACATACACAGTAGCGTAGCGAAGGGGGGGCGACACTACACCCGAGGGGAGGTGACACGCGACCGTGGAAAAAAAATAAGGAAGGAAGGATATTTTCACAAAAATATTGAATATAGACGAAAATAGCCTATTTCTGATTTGGGAGGCGGGAATGGGTACCGCCGCCCCGGGAACCTTTATTGGATAACCAACACCTCTGCCATAGGTCACCCCAAGTGATTCGCTACGTTTGGTGATTTAGCAGGGGTGCCCGGGATCATGGGGTGAGGTTTGTCTAGGTCTTGGAGGCGGATGACCAGGACATACTGAACCCCAGATTCCTACCCACCCCTTTAACCCTTTTCCTTCCCAGAACTCTCCTCTCCCTCCTTTGCTTAAAAAACCCTCCACACAGCATCCTCAAAGATGACATAGGCCCTGAGGGAAATTATTTTCCTCAGGGCCTCCTGTGTGGAGCTCATGTAAAAAAAAAATTGTCACTCAAGTCAAAATTAGGGGGGGGGGGGTTCATCCGCCCCGGGTGCCACCCATGCTACGCCACTGTATACATTCTGTACATACATACGTATAGAAGAGATTTAGTCTGCGAACGAGATAGAATAATCGGTCTATCTTTGTGCGGTGCTTCTTAGCCTATCGTTCTCCTCTTTGTGCGGTGCATCGTAGTCTCTCACTCTTGTCTACTTTAGTTTTCTAAAGGTTTCACTTCTACCGCGTTTGTACACTCTGATTTTTTAATTCAAAACTTCTTTAGCACCGTTGTGATTTGAAACTCGATGAAACGAAAAAGCGACAATAAAAAGAGACAAAAACAAAATACATACAGGATTTAGTCTGCGAGAGAATAAGATAGTATTATCGGCTTCCTCTTTGTGCAGTGCTTCGTAGCCACCCCACTCTAGTCTATTTTAGTTTTCTGAAAGTTTCACTTCTACCGCGTGTGAACTGCACACAATTTTTCTTCTTCTTCAGTGACATATTACATTGATGGGTACATCCACCAAAAGTTGTTCAAGTAAAGTAGAGTTAGTTTCGTTCTTACCTTGCATTTGCATCGTTCCCAAACAAGCGACGAACAAAAACGCCGTCATAAAAGAAAAGTTCATTTTGTTAAAGTTTTTCTCACTTGTCTGCAGCACTAACGAAGATTGTTCAAGGAGTTTCGGAGCACGTTTCCGAAGTCGCGAAAAAACAGACGGAACCGAATGGCTCCGGAAATTGCCGAAACGCTACGAGGAAAATCTGGTAGGTTGTTCCACGTCGGAAGTCGGAAACAGACTAGCTCTGTCGGCCGATATGCACTGCTTTTATATAAACTCTATTTGCTGTCGAAGCGGTCGATCTCTACAGAGGGGTATTCAATTCTCGCAATAAATGGGCCGTTGAATTTCTGTAAAATGGTTTTCTCTTGGCCAATTTTGGGAGATATTCTTTACAGACAACTAACAATGTTAAGTGTTTTCGGGAGCTATAGGTATAATGTATTATTTTTAAGCCCGTCAGAGGCCCGGGGCGGTAAAGCTGAATGAGCCCCCCCCCCCCCCCCTTGTTTAAGAAGTTGATGTAATTTTACAAGCTTTTTATTCAGTTCACACGGGCCTCTGATCCTGGGGGGCCTTCAAACGCCTCGATGTTCCCTCCAGCCAAGGGCGGATGCAGGATTTTATTCTGGGGGGGGGGGGGGGCACAAGGGGCGGACGGGCAAAAAATTCAACGGAAAAAATTCAGTTTAGGGGCGGCTTTCCTAGATAATTTTTTTTTTTACTAATTATGGGCCGGAAAATCCGAATCTGAAAGAATTAGGCGTCGGCAAGCAATATTAACTAAATTACACGACTTTAAAATTTTCTATATTCACAAAGGAAAACCAGCCATTTTGCATGCATATTGACACTATAAATCATAGAAAAACAAGAAAGATGTTACACCACATAAAATTAAGTGTTGCCATTAAGAGCGTTTAACCAGCCAGCGGACGAAAATCCACATTTCGTCGAAAGTTGTTCTTTCGATCATGCAGGGCGGTTACAATGAGAAAGATTAATTATTCTCTGTACCAGTTTTTTTAAATTATAACTCAATATCGAATTTATTTCAATCCAAATTAGCTTTAATTTATACCTTCATCCAAAAATGCTGAAAGGCGTGATGATAAAACTATTAAAATAGTGTACTTTTTGTAGTTATTTTTTGATTATAAGTATTTATCATTTTTCAATAATGTCTAAATTTAATAAGAATGTTAAAAAAAATCTGAAATATATTAGTTTGTAAGTGCGCAAATAAATACACAAATGGACCAATTTTCGTCAAGAAACACATGTACGTACATATTTTTTAATGATTTTATTGAAACTAAAATTAAAATTCTAAAACATACGTTTGCTAGATAATGTATTGATTTATTTTACTGCATGATTATATTATTTGAAATGGGTGTGGTATAATACAAAAACTTTTTTGAAAATTTAACAAATCTGCCAACGACCTATGGAATAACCTTATTATACTAAAAATTAAAGAAAATTCTCAAAATTTATTACATACGAATGCTAGATAAAAGAACAATCTTTCGAAATCCATTTATAATTTTTTTGTGGAAAAGAGTCAATACGTCTAAAAACTTTTTTGAAAATGACGTATTTCCGGTTTTCTCTGGTAATGCCCTCTTAAGCAAAAATATCAATAACGTAAAACTTTCCGACACGATACTTCCTCACATTATAATTCATCACATAACACATTAACCTGATGAATTATGACTATCTCAACGGCCGTATTCTTAGGCCGTATTCGCTAGGTTTGTGCAACATGGTTTGTGCCCCTTTATACCGCCTGCTCGCGTCCCTAACCTAACCTAACCTAACCTAACGCTAGGTTTGTGTAACATGGTTTGTGCCCCTTTATACCGCCTGCTCGCGTCAAGGCAAGAAAACATCCCAGTTTTCAACTAGTTTAGCGGCTACGCTAGGTTTATGTAATCTGGTTTGTGATACAAAAGTGAGTAAAATTTATAAAAAATAATTACTTAAATTAGTTATTGATATTATTGCTTAATGGCAACATTTAATTTTATGTGGTGTAACATCTTTCTTGTTTTTCTATGACTTGTAATGTCAATAATGGATCCTTTTCCTTTGTGTTTATAGAAAATTTTAAAGTCGTGTAATTCAGTTAATATTGCTTGCCGACACCTAATTCTTTCAGATTCGGAATTTCCAGCCCATAGTTAGTATAAATATAACTAGTTTTATTATCTAGGAACGCCGCCGCTAAACCGAACTTTAGCCAAATCAACTATTACTGTTAGGATTTTTTCTGGGGGGGGGCACAAGGGGCGGATGCGCAAACAAATCAACAGTTACTGTTAGGATTTTTTCTGGGGGGGGGGGGCACAAGGGGCGGACGGGCAAAAAAATCAACAATTACCGTAAGGATTTTTTCCTGAGGGGGGCACAAGGGGCGGCCAGGCAAAAAAATCAACAATTACTGTTAGAAATAAACTTGAAGTAAGTATCATTCTTCAAGTTTATTTCTACAAGTTCAAGTATGTATAGGAAGGTTCATGAAAGTGTCAAAACAATCGAAAAATTAAATGTTTAGAAGGACAGTTTTAGCTTCTAAGTATGTACTGTGATGGAATCTCCACAGTACACAAAAATACCGTCTGGGGGGGGGCACGTGCCCCCGTGCCTAAATCCGCCCATGCCTCCAGCAAATCCTAAACAAGGCTTTAAGGCACCAGGACACTGTGAAAATACCGTCTGGGGGGGGCACGTGCCCCCGTGCCTAAATCCGCCCATGCCTCCAGCAAATCCTAAACAAGGCTTTAAGGCACCAGGACACTGTGAAAATACCGTCTGGGGGGGGCACGTGCCCCCGTGCCTAAATCCGCCCATGCCTCCAGCAAATCCTAAACAAGGCTTTAAGGCACCAGGACACTGTGAAAATACCGTCTGGGGGGGGGCACGTGCCCCCGTGCCTAAATCCGCCCATGCCTCCAGCAAATCCTAAACAAGGCTTTAAGGCACCAGGACACTGTGAAAATACCGTCTGGGGGGGGCACGTGCCCCCGTGCCTAAATCCGCCCATGCCTCCAGCAAATCCTAAACAAGGCTTTAAGGCACCAGGACAGGACACTGTGAAACAAGGCTTTAAGGCACCAGGACAGGACACTGTGAAACAAGGCTTTAAGGCACCAGGACAGGACACTGTGAAACAAGGCTTTAAGGCACCAGGACACTGTGAAAATACCGCCTGGGGGGGGCACGTGCCCCCGTGCCTAAATCCGCCCATGCCTCCAGCAAATCCTAAACAAGGCTTTAAGGCACCAGGACAGGACACTGTGAAACAAGGCTTTAAGGCACCAGGACAGGACACTGTGAAACAAGGCTTTAAGGCACCAGGACAGGACACTGTGAAACAAGGCTTTAAGGCACCAGGACACTGTGAAAATACCGCCTGGGGGGGGCACGTGCCCCCGTGCCTAAATCCGCCCATGCCTCCAGCAAATCCTAAACAAGGCTTTAAGGCACCAGGACAGGACACTGTGAAACAAGGCTTTAAGGCACCAGGACAGGACACTGTGAAACAAGGCTTTAAGGCACCAGGACAGGACACTGTGAAACAAGGCTTTAAGGCACCAGGACAGGACACTGTGAAATAATTTGGACTTGGTGCGTGAAAATCGGAAATATAGTTTTTTTAATATATTGTCAACCAGATTGAAAAACGTGTTTCGAGAAAAACGTATTCAAAGTTTTGCTGAAGGATAATTCAAAATACAAACTATTTCAAACGGTTTCACGTAAAAGTCTGTATATCCGTCAATTTTTCGAATTTCCTTAAAACATTTGGTGAAAGCATTCTTAACAAATGCATCTTTCAGAAAATTACATTTTTTTACAGTGTCCTGGTGACTTAAAGCTTTGTTTAGGATTTTATCAAGGGAACATGAAGGCATTTGGAGGCTCCCCAGGATCAGAGGCCCGCTGATTCCGCTCCCTCCGTTAGTCCGCCATTGATAAGGATGCAAAGAGGATACACGGCCGTATACTTGCAAACAAAGTCAATATGCTTTACATTTGCAGGCATCTTGAGTGAAAATCCGCTATACAAATATTTTTACTAACAATAATTCAATCTGTAGGGTTAATTGAATATTAAAAAAAAACAATAATTCCGACTCCCCGAAGAAGCACGCGGTAATAACAAAATACCACATACTTATACTTACAGTCGGTTTAGCAAAAAACCGCTAAAGGTTCCTACTTGCATATAACATAAGTTATTTTATTTGAATACCACCCAAGAATCCCAACTGCTCCCAACCGTCTGGAGCCAGTGAGACAATGGCATCCCCAATTTTGTCATGTCAAGGGCTAAAGGTAGTAGGAATGGGTAGGAGATGCGTAAAGTGTACCTGGCTATTCAGATCTAGTCACCAAACACGTCAAAAGCCATTTCAAACAACTTTCAATTCTGAACGATGTGTGTGATGATAAAATGTTCCATTCCTTGGAAAACACCAGTAAAAGTCAAGGAATAACATTTCGTAAATACACGCAAATTATTTATTATTACATAAAAAAACAAAGTAAATACACGCAAATTATTTATTATTACATAAAAAAACAAAAGGCCACTTGCATGGATTTCATAACGACTTGGAAAAAATCGTGTGGATAGATTTTTTTGCTAAGATTTCGAAAATGTTGATAATATTTTTAGAAATGTACAGTTTTTTCTTTTTAAATAAATAAATCCATTATTTGGGCTCGTGACGTCACTACATGAAAATGTCCCGTCTCCGAAAATGTTCCTATCAATTTTGTAAAATTCCACACTGATTTATTTTTTTTATATGACAACACTTTGATTTCATACGAATTTTTGAATTTGACATTTAACGTTCACTAGATTTATTGTTTGTTCTCTGCGAACTTATCATTTGGTTTGATTTTTTGACAGATGTTGTGAAGAGAACCCCGTACATTTATGTTGTCTGCATGTGTTTTAGAGGTATAATGGTATTGGTGTTGATTTTAACAAAATCAAATTTTATAATATTCTTATTATTATTATAATTTACAAGTACAAGTATATTACATTGGATTTAGTAATATAGGCGTCGAACATTATAATGATTTATGATCAATAAGATGGATCAAGGAAAAAAATATTTATGAGATGTAATATTTTTGGTATGCCTCGTTATTCTCCTGTGCTATTCATGTGGAAAACGTTATTTTTTAAAAATGATTTTCGGCTATGTAATTATCGTTTTTTCGCAACCATAAAATTTTGTCCCGTCTTTCCGGTTTATGAAAAATGGTCTGATTTATTGAATAGAAATTTTCAAAAAATCGCCAGGGTTTCAAAAATACAATGAAAAAAAAATACAGAATTTCTTAGAATATTTGCCTTAACTGGGAAAAAAAATTAAAAAATATGATGCAAGTGGCCTATTATGTCGATTGTTTCTGGAAGATTTATAACGCCGTTAGAGAAAGTAAGGTAGCAAATAAAGTATCTTGTCATCTCAGTCACACCCGTGATGTAGAATATAGTATTCGGTGCAATCGAAAACACCCCCCGGTCCTCGGTCTATATCGTTCAGACACACTAATTCTTTGTATAACTGTCTTTATCATACACTAATAACTTTTGAATTGAGAATTTACTGAAAACAAAATAGTGTTTCTTGCTTGCCACGGTATTAGTTCATTTTTGTTTGCCACACAGTATCTTGAATTTGTGAGACGATGACGAGACTAGAAGTAATAATAATAATAATAAATTTGGACAACTTATATAGCGCTGTTTTTGCGAAAAATCGCCTCAAGAGCGCTGTACAAATTAGCTTGGATTTTACATTAGAATTTACTTAACTTAGGAGGCTAGATAACAACTCATCTTGCAGCTATCAAGCGCATGGATTATTGGAATTCTAGCCCCCCGATAAATTAAATAAAATAAAATATCTTTTTTATGTACGTATTTTAATTTACTTAACTATGTAGGGGGCTAGATAACCACTCGTCTTGCAGCTATCAAGCGCATGGATTGTTGGAATTCTAGCCCCCTAATAAATCAAATAAAATATCTTTTTATATGTACGTATTTTAATTTACTTAACCATGTAGGGGGCTAGATAACCACTCGTCTTGCAGCTATCAAGCGCATGGATTGTTGGAATTCTAGCCCCCCAATAAATTAAATAAAATAAAATAATATAAAATAAATATAATAAAAAGTAATATAATAGCACAGAACTGCTTAATGTATAGATTACTACAAATTAAATGCCAAAAGTCTGAAGAATGAATGTACGTATTAAAAAATTTATATTCTTTATACACTATAAAAAATATTATTTTATGAACAATGAAATATAACCTTGTACATATCAGTTAAGGCGTTAAAATGTTAAAACAATACTGATTAATGGAGAGAGGTAAATAGCTGGCATATCGTCGTGATACGTCGGGCATTTAACGAGCGCCCGAGCATTCTGAAATATCCCGAATGGATAACGCGTCGGGTATTTACTAGTAGTATGAAACCGGGGATGCTCCCACTTGATTGCACTTAATTGCGAAGTTCTATATAAAAAAATAACGTTTTATGTCAAACGGAAACAATGCAGAAGAATGCTTTTTTTTACATGAATACCGCACAAGAGTCCCAACTGCTCCCGTCTGGAGCCAGTGGGACTATGGCATCCCCAATTGGGGTATGTTGTGAGGCTGAAGGCAGTGGGGAGGGGAAGGAGATAGGGAAGAGGAAGGTGGGGAAGTACTTGGCTATTCAGTTCTGGTCACTAAACACGGCAGAAGCCATTTCAAGCAACGTTTCAATTCTGAATGGTGGTCTTACGTCTTACACCAGGGCGATACTGAGAGTATCTTCCACTCTGGAACGTGCCGCAAATATACTATATTGCATGGTGGAGTATTTTGTTTTTATTTCAATTTGTTTTTTATTGTATTTTTGTTTCAGATTTGGTTATGATTTTGATTTTGTTTTTGTTTTGTTTATGTATTTGTTTTTTGGTTTTTTAAAATTTTGTTATGCACATTTAAATTAAGATGTTCTTTGTAAAAAAAAATGCATGTTAAAGCCCAGCCGGGCGTGAAATTCAATAAATAAAAAATAAATAAATATTAAATATTTTAAAGGAATAAATTGTGAAATACACAAATTAATCAAATAAAATTTATTTGCCACGCCGGGATTCGATCCCGCGGCGACCTTCGGATTGCAAGTCAAGCGCCTTACCGCTGCACTACGCCGACCGCTTGGTTTTATTGATGATTTTTGTTTTTTAAAAATATATATATAAAAGTAACAATTATTATAAGTAATAATTATTAGCCTTGTAAGCGACGTTTCCGCCACTCACATAGACTGTAGAAATAGGGGCGCCAGTCAGTCCTGGGTAGCCGCCGAGATACTTGTCAATGCACCGGAGCGGCGGCCCTTCTCGGGGGAATAGCTGGGTCCCGGGGAAGCAGAAAGGAAAACTCCAAGTTTTGTCCAAGTCCGGAGAGAAGTCCAAGGGCCAGGCAGAGGAGGCGGAGAAGTGCTGAGACGGTACCAGATCGAGTTGTATGTATGCGTTGAATGACCGTCGTTCCCGAGGTACCGCTCTATTTATAGCCAGACCCGCCACTCTCGCCACCGGCGGGGGCGGACCCGAATTCTTGCCCACTTTTCCGGCGGTTCGAGTTTTGGCGGGTCATAACCTCTGCTGTGTTCCACACAGCAGAGATTGCTATTGTCTCAGCTCTTCCCCTTATCTTTCTCCTCTGATTGAACCCCATGACCTCTCTCCTCATAATTTATTCGATTTTATATAGTGAATTACATAATATTTGGCGGGCCCCCCGTACCCACATTATTCGGGGGAAACTTAAATAATTTCCTTAATTCTAGGTGTACATGTTTTATTTGTATACATTTGCATAGAGGAGAGTCCGGTCTATCCATCCGTATTATTTATTTGGCGATAGATTAGACCGAACTCTCATAATTTAACAAAACATGAAAAACATTCCTCGTTTTCAGAGGCTAAATTCAACGTTCCGCTGGATGGAGCGTTCCTATTGGTCCGCCCGGAGGGTAGGTGCGGGGAAGGGTAGGGAAGCGGAGCCCGCCCCTCCCCCGCGGGTAGTTTTTTCCCCTCGGGGTGGACACCAGTGGCGTGCCGTGGGATCGAAAGCAAGAGCGCCAAAGAAAAAACCCGCTCCCGCTTCCGACCCCTCTAGAGGGCCTGTTTTACTAAAACTTATCTTTATTAAATATATAAGGTTACATTGTAGCATGGAAACATAATTTCGCCTTCGTTCTTCACTTTTACATGTAAGTTAGTTGAGAAGAAGAGGACGGCCTGTGAGGGAACTCGTCCTCGTCTTCGTTTGCTAAAAATGGGCTAAATCTTAATAAAGAAGAAGAAGACGTCCTGATGGGATCATCCTCTTCTTCGTGCACCCGTCCGGTACACTCCCCCCGGTGCAGCGTCAGCTGTGCCCTATTCAGCTAGGACGGGCGTGTCGACGTCGGTGTCCCTGGCGGCCGGATCCTCTGGGGCCCGCTGGTGCACGGGGTCTGCCTGCCGCTGGGAGCTGCGTCGATGGTGGCGTGGCTGATAGGAGGACGATGATCTTTACTGCGGGCCTGGTATACTCGCCCGCGCTCGTCCTCACGCGTACTGCTCGCACCTGGCCATCTGCTGCGGGGGTTGCCTCGATGACTCGTCCCCTGGGCCAGCTGTTGCGGGGCAGGGTGGGGTCCACGATGAGGACCAGGTCATCCTTCTGCACGGGGGCGCTGCGGTGTTGCCACTTCGGTCGCTCTGCCATGGTGGGGAGGTACTCCTTCAGCCATCGTCACCAGAACATGTCAGCCATCTGCTGACTGATGCGCCACTGCTTCCGTAGGCAGACCTCCTCCTCCTTCGGGCCATAGAGTGACAGGTGCGGCCGCCCACCGGATGATCCCAGCAGGAAGTGATTAGGCGTCAGGGGCTCCTCATCTTTGGGGTCGACTGACAGGTGGGTGAGTGGCCGGTTATTCACGGCATACTCGGCTTCAGCCATTGCCGTCAAGAGGGTCTCTTCTCGGGGTGCTCGTTCTCTCAGGACCGCCTCCAGGGCCCGTTTCACAGACCTAACTAGTCTCTCCCAAGCTCCCCCCATATGAGGTGACATTGGAGGGATGAAGTGCCACTCTGTTCCCTGCGTGGAGAGATGATCCTGTAGTCGGGGGTCCTCTTGTAGCTCTTTCAGCGCCTCCCTCATCTCGCGGTCCGCCCCGCGAAAGTTCGTACCATTGTCCGAGTAGATCGCCTCGGGCTGCCCTCTGCGCGCGGTCATCCTTCGGAGGGCCATTATGGCGGCATCCGCTGACAGCGAGTGGGCGATCTCCAGGTGTATCGCTCGGGTGGAGAGGCAGGTGAACAGGGCCCCATATCTTTTTTCCCGTCGCCGGCCGATGGTAACGTCAATTGGCCCGAAATAGTCCAGCCCGCAATTGGTGAACGGGCGTACATGGTGGGCTAGTCGGGCTGCCGGTAGTTGACCCATTAGCGGCGGGTGGGGCCTCGCTCTTCGCATGCGGCAGGTGGGGCAGGTGTGCGCAATCTTCCTGAGGTTCGTCCGTAGTCTCAGTATAAAGAAGCTGCTCCTCAGCTCGGACATTGTTCGCTCCGTGCTGGCGTGATCCCCTTTTCTGTGGTAGTGGAGGATCATTGAAGTTCCCACCACTGTCCCGCCCCGGTATAGGCGACTTATGGTCGCCCCTTCGGAGCTCTCGCAAGAATCTAATTTTTTTGAATGAACGACTCTACATTTAATAAAACGAATCTAGACCTTCAATGCCCCTGCATACTTTGTTAGGTGGCGGAAATGTAGGATCGCCTACAGACTGTACTGTAATGGTCAGTATACTAATACTACAGGTGTTAGTGGTACATAAGAAATTCGATATAGAAAACAAAAAAATAGTATTTCAGCAACCATCATGAGTTATGCATGCAGTTGCTGATGAACGGAGGGAGACCACACACTCCAGAGCTGCAGGTATCTGTGTATGGAATAGAAAAAAAGCAATGAAATAAGTGTAGATATACAAAATTGAAATAGAAATGGTGAAAGTAACCAACCGGCAACCGGCAGTCCCCGTGAGAATGAAGAAGGTCGTGTGTCCAACGTTACGACATCCAAAGGAGTCGTCCTTTAGCCAGCTAGCAGGTGGTGCCTAGACGACGTAATTGGACGACCATTCAGAAGACCCTAGGGAGGAAAGCGTCGGGTAGCCGGAGGCGGGACGGACAACCTTCGGACGCCGCTCAGTCTTTCCCCCAACCCTTTCACATCAGGGGGGTGGCGCGGGCGCCGGGTGGAGCCCACCAAGTCCAACAGGCCGGCCCAAACAAGTAAAGCAGGGACAAGGCCCAAAGTCCAACCCCTTTACTGGGGAAAAGGACAATACAAAATAGGCAACGGAGTTCAGTTCAACCTCCAAATAAACTATATAACATAGGGAGAAAAGAAGAATAAAAAAATAAAACAAATGAAGACAAAATAATAATACATCAATCATTGATGCTAAATGAGTTGATGTTGGAGACCCCCATGGCGCTCATGAATAGATCATGAATACAGAGCAATATGAATATAACTTAATGGTAACAGTAAGTAGATGCTGTAAAAAAAGGCAAAGTATACTAAACATGAAAAATTGTAAAAATGAAATTAAAAATTAAACCGCAGAGCTGCAAAACAGAAAAGTTTAAATATTTATATAGCCGCAATCTTCCAAAATGTAAAAGTTTTGGTGAAATAGCATAACAATATAGAAGGGGAAGAAATATAATGTACATGTAGATTGTAGACTAAAAATGTTGACAATACTGCAGAGCTGCAAACAGTAAAGCTGTAAACTTTTAAATGAAAATAACAAAAGAAAAATAAATTAAAAATATAAAAGTATATACATCCAAAGCAAGTGAGTGAAAGAAAATTTTTGAATCGTAGTCCGTGGTATATCAGGAACAAGTACACCTGGTAACCTATATTAAACTAGTCAGCGACTCTGAGAGCAGGCCATCTTTCAACCCAGATCCTTGCAAATTTACGCAGGCACTCGAAATTCACCTTGTTCAAAACTAGATCAGTGTTCCACACTGGTCTAATCGGTACATCCAAACCATCTAGCATTTCCTCTCTAGCATCCATCATTATCTCACAGTGCCACAGAATGTGCTCGGCCGTCTGGTTGGTGCAACCGCACGCGCAGTTGGGATGAGGGGACAGGGAGAGGGAATGAAGTCTCCCCCTGAACTCCCCATGACCAGACAAGAGTTGGGTCACGTAGTGGTCTAGTTTTAGGAAGGCCCCTTCCATTCTGACTTTAACTGATGGGAAGAAGGAGAAGGTCCATCTTCCCAAATTCGACCTATCCCAACGAAGCTGCCACTCCTGGAGCGACAGTTCCCTCATTGAACGAAGCAGACCAGGGAGAGTCCCCGGACCACCCGGAGTTAAAACTACACCAAGATGAGTTGCCGGGGTTCCTCTGGTCAGCTTCTGCTTCGTAATCACCTCCCTGATTTCAAGATCGATTGGTAATAAACCGGCCAAAACAGGCAAAGCGTCCGAAGCAACGGTTCTATACGCACCGGATAGTGCCAACAGAGGCGTACGTTGGCCCCTCTTGAGAGCCAAGAGTATGAGCGAATTATCCAAGCGGTGCTCCCAAACAGATGCAGCATATGAAACTTGCGCCACATATACACATCTGTATAGAATTCGCAACACAGGATTACGCAATCCCCACTCAGCTGTGGAGAGTCTCCTTAGCTTCAAAAAGAGAGCCTGAGCCTTGCTGGATACATCCTTGACGTGAGACAGAAAAGAGGACGATCGATCTAGTGTAACGCCTAAGTATTTTACATTATCGAAAAAACGGATGTTGGACTCTCCCATTTTGATGGTCGGGTTTCTGTTTCTGCTGAGATAACCCTTCATCAGGAGACCCTTGGTCTTGTGGGGAGCGAAGGTCATTTTGTTTCTTTTTCCAAAATCCAGGAACATCTGCAAACCTTCACTGCCTTTCTTTTCCACTTCTTTTCTACTGTCCCCAGAGACCAGATACATTTTGTCATCAGCGTAATCGACAGAGATACATCCTTCAGGCAAGGGTAACCTGGAGGAGTCATCGAAGGCGATATTCCACAGGTCAGGACCAAGAATGGAGCCCTGCGGGCATCCCATGTCTGCTTCCCGCTGGATGCAAAAGTCACCAAATGAGATAGTAATAGTTCTGTCTGACAGATAGTCATCAATGACTTTAAACAGAAGTTTGGAACACTGCCTGTTTTTCACCTTCGTGCGTATCATTGCCCACCACGCATGATCGAAGGCACCAGTTATGTCGAGGAAAATTGCCACAACGTACCTCTTGGGACAAACCTTCACCCAATCAAGCACATACGACAGGGCGTGCACCGTGGATTTCCCGGGGACGAAACCAAACTGCATATCACTGGCCGGGGAGAGTGTTTTCCGTAGACGTTCCCTGATTAATTTCTCCAGAATTTTACCTAACACAGGGAGTAATGTTATAGGTCTATACGCTTTTATGTCTGATAATGGTTTGTCGTTCCCCTTGGGTATAATCCGGAGCACGCCGCGCTTCCATTCTGAGGGAAAAACACCTCTTCTCATGCATGTGTCCATCACCTGGAAGAGCTCCTCCTTGGCGTGGACCCAGACTTGCTTCGCAATTACGCCGTTGAGCCTATCATGCCCTGGTGCCTTCTTAGGACCCAAACCCTTAATTATAACTTCAATTTCTGCCTTAGTGACTCTAGACATGTTATCCTCTTGGGCGAGGTCCCTAGGCGGTAGCCGTGCCAGATTTCTAATCTGTTTATGGTGGTCACTTTCCCCAATTACTGAATCTACAGGAACTAACTCGCCCAGAAGAGTCTCGAGGGTAGAGGCCACGTCCACCGTCTCAGCGTTCCTCCCATCAAAATTCCCAATTACAGTAGACAAATACCGGTCAGATCCTTTACCGGATTTCTCAATTGCGCTGTGGATATTCCACGGGTTGGCGTTACCCACATCTTGGACCCAATTATGCCAAGCAGCTCGTTTCGCATGAAGAACAGCCCGCTTAAAAGCCGACCTGGCAGATCTGAGGTCGTCCCGGAGAGCGGCTGTCTCCCCCTCCGTACGGCCGCCGCTCCTAGCCGATCCCAGCGCCCTGTGGGCTCTCTTGTAGGCCCCCTTCAGCGAAGTCAGCTCAGGTGACCACCACGGCGTCCGAATGCTCGTCTTTGGGTTTAATCTGCCCAGAGACGAGTTGGCAGCAGATACAACCGCCTTGTTAAAAAAATTTCCCAAATTATCCGGATCAGTAGCAGCTACATGATGAAAATCCCTTAATGTATCTCGTAGAGCTATCCCAAAGTTATCCCAATTCGCCCTAGTGGTGTTGAAATTCCAGGAGGATCTTGGAATCTCAGTTTTCTTAACACCAACCGTATAAGTAATAAGTCTATGATCCGAATTTATTTCGCACTCATGGACTGTCCACCTTGAAATCCTGGTTGCAACTGACCCAGAGCATAAAGTTAGGTCAATGTTGCTCTCTCCATGTATGTTTGAAAACGTAAAAAGTGAACTCTGTTCATTAATAATGCTAAGACCCTGCGCAGCAATCAGGTCTTCTACGGCGTCTGAACGTTCCGTCCTACAATCAGAAGTGTCAAACCATAATGGAGAGCGTGCATTAAAGTCACCTCCGATAACGATGTTACGGCCTTTAAGCGCGTTTAATGCGCGCGTCAAACTCAGGATGTGGGGTCCTACCGGGTTCCCATATTTAAAATAAACTGAGATCAAAAAGATCTCAGTGTCACCGAATCTAATACATACACAGGTTTGGTACTCGTCAGAAAAACCGTCCAGAAGGAGAGGGCTGATCAACGAAGTGTTGACCAGGACACCCGCCCCCGGAGATCGGCCAACTTCAAGCACCGCACCCGGATAACAAATAGGGGTCCTACCTTGCCAGGTGTACTGCTCCTGTATAAGCATAATGTCGATATTTTGGTCAGACATGACCCGCAGCACCTCCAAAGTGGCCATCCGGGAACGCTGCAAGTTAATCTGACCTATGGAGAGTAGATTAACTCGATCCATAATCAGTCATCTTAATTTGGACCTCTATGGCTCTTATATGGGCAGGGCACATTCTATCCCCGGTTGCATGATCCGCCGGCTTCTTGAATCTCGTGCACGTGGCACAGACAGCAGGTTGTGTCTTCTTGGGGCAATCCTCAAGATCGTGTCCCAAAGCGGCGCAGTGGCGACAGGTCACCTTTTCCTGTGTACAAGATTTGGTAATATGGCCATATTGGTGACATTTAAAACACCTTGTGGCTCCTGTGAAATCGCGGGTCCGGCAGGCTGTCCAGCCAAGAAAACACATCCCGCTGTCTATTAAAACGCGCCTGGCGTTTGGGTGACATGTCACAACCATATTCATGGTATGCGTGTCACGCCTACCGAAGAGCGAAACCCTGCGCATGGTGCGTAGATGGTCCTCCAAGGAGAGTTCGCACTTGCCCTCAAGGTTAGTGGTAAACACTTCCTTGAAGAGATCCTGGTCTGCGGCTGGCTCCCCTCTAGGCACGTTGTAGATGACGATTTTCGGTAGCCTACCCAAGGGGCTGACAATTTTGAGGCCACTAGCGGCCAGTTTCGCCTCATTTTTCTTAATGTTTGCCAGATCCGTCTTCTCTTTTGCTTGCAGCGCCATTCCTGCACCTCTTATTTTTCGCAAACGCACCACTTGAAATCCATCCGTACGGGGATTTATTGTCCTTTCCAAGTTCTTTTGTGTTTGCTCGGAGGTCATTCCCTCAGGCTTCTCAGGGTAAATAAGAACAGTAAGAGGTTTGGGGGGCACTGGACGCTCGAAGCCATTGACAATGAGGGATTTCGAGCTAGGGGCAGAGGAGGCCATCTTAGCATAAGACGGCATTGATGGAACAGTTGGTTGTGGAACAGCTGCCACCGGTCGCGTCTTAACAATGGAGTCAATCTTTTTAATCATAAGTGATTGTTCCGCCATCAGTTCCTCAATGGTGGCGCTCCTTGTAGTTGCCGTATTTATGTCCAACATTAAATGGGTGATGTCAGACATTAACTCGTCCAACAGCTCATTAATTTGACTCTTGTCGTTCTTGTTCAATTTGTAGGAAGAGTCGGTTATGATTGATCGTACCTTGTGACACCGGGTCATCGCGGGGATGACTTTCCACTGCTGAGCGTTGGGAGAGTCGCTTTCTCTCGCCCTTTTTCGCGTGCTCATGTTCGGGGATATCGCAGGGATCGCCATGATTGATGCGACACCACTCGTTCCAGCAATCGGGGTGCAGGGTGGAAGAGGGGGGGGGGGGAACGTATCCATATCGGACTCTTCCGGCTCGGTTTGGGGGGCATCCACTACCTCAACAGGTCCAAAAAGAGTGGGTTTCTTCCCCAACTTCTTCTCCCGACGCTTTGCTCGGTCAAGCCGCCTCTTAAACTTCTCCATTTGAGTTTCGAGATCCGTTACTGCAGCGAAACGTGGTCGGCCAGAGGTGCCACTACCACCAATGGACTCGCCCGACGAACCTCCGTCGGATGGCATATTCAGTTTATTCTCCCAAGAATTGAGGGAAATTCGAGGGACACCGTATCTAACAATGCGTCAATAATAATTCACCACGTGTTTTTAACACTAAACGTTTTTTGGGTCACTAACACAGCACAGAACTAGACAAGTGTAGTATCAAACAACGCGGAATTTGATTCTGCGTCGGATGGTATTGGTCTCTATCCACTAGACACTTGTCTAAACTATATTATACACAAAATTACACAAAAATGTTAATTTGTTCAAAAAAACATAGTAATTGGTCCTTTTCCAAATCGGTTTTTTTATAGCACATATGTCTAATTAATCTACACCCGATGGCGATACTGAATTACGGGGGATCTGGCGAAATCGCCCGAAAAAAAAGAAAAAGAAGTTTTTGTCACAAATTCACTAATATTGTTGCTTGTTCACAAAACTTTTGAAAAATAATAGCACAGGCGTGTAGCCCTGCCAAAACTACACAATGTAGCACAAAAAAATTTTAGAAAACTGCACTTCTAGTATTTTTAAAGTTAGAAATACGCGGAGCGAAATTTTAACGTGTTATCAGCTTGAAGGCTGAGACTGAACTGAGGATGAGTGGAGGATCATTGAAGTACCCCACCACTTTCCCGCCCCGGTATAGGCGACTTATGGTCGCCCCTTCGGAGCTCTCGCAAGAATCTAATTTTTTTGAATAAACGACTCTACATTTAATTGAACGAATCTAGACCTTCAATGTCCCTACATACTTTGTTAGGTGGCGGAAATGTAGGATCGCCTGCAGACTGTACTGCAATGGTCATAAAAAATAACTACAAGTGTTAGTTGACTTACCCTAGGGAAATGAAAGTAAACAATATAATATTAATAAGCAGCCATCATGAGTGCATGTGGCCGCTTCAACGGGGGGAGACCGCACACTCCGGCTCTGCAGGCATCTGTTATATACACACTAAAATAAGGAGAGCAATCAGGTATGAAATATAATCATATGTTGTATTACCGCCATAAAAAGAATTAAAAAAATAATAAAAAAGGATTAGGTACAATCCGACAGGCGCCTGGCAGTCCCCTAGAGAATGATGGTGGTTGTTAGATCGACTTCACGCTCCCCGAAGAAGTCGTCCCTTAGCCGGATAGCCGGTGGTGCCTAGAAGACGTTATCGGACTATCAGTGAAGACCCTAGGTAGGTAAGCGTCGGGTATCCGGAGGCGGGACGGACAGTCTCTGGGTGACGATCAGCCGCTCTCCCTACCCCTTCATGTCCAGGGGGGTGGCGCGGGCGTCTGGGGAGATAAATCAAATAGAGAATATAGCATATCTAACATAAACAAAATAAGTAGGGACAAGGCCCAAAGTCCAACCCCTTTAATGGGGAAGAGGACATTACATAACAAAATAAGGAGTTCAGTAACAGCCGTTACATTGTCAGTCGAAGATTATATGGGAACAAATAAAAAAAAAAATAAAGACTCCAATCATTATGGAAAAGCATATAGTAAATTGAGTTAACATTGTTAATATAAAATACAGACTTAAATATCTAATAAGATAAGTGTTGATCTAAAGAAGAAATAATTTCTTGTCAGTATAAGATCAAAATTAAATCATACCAGCTATTCGCACTAAATCGGAAACATGATAAAATAAAAAGTAAAAAAAAAAAAAAAAAAAATAGAGAAGCTCTTATAGAGCTTATAAACCAAAGCACTTGTAATAAATGGTCCATGATTTGTGTGATATCCTAAAAAGGAAGATAAAATACATTGTAAAATAAAGTGTTTCTGCATCCAGCAAGGTGTATATCTAATATTACAGAAAAGAAATAAAAAGGTAAAATAAAAAGAGAAACAAGAGTATATACTGTTATGATGTGGATGCATCATTACATATAAATTACTTTAATTTATTACTCGGATAGGCAGGTACCTTTATTTGAAGGATGGTAATAGTTTATTCGAGATACTCGGCAGGTTGGCAGACTGAGCGGAAACGGGTTTGGTTTTTGAAACGGCACTCTGGACGAGAGAGAACACGGGAGGACGCCGTGTTTTTCTCGGGCACAGTCACCTAGCGATTTAAGTTTTATAATGTAAAATATACCGGAACAATACGACTCCGCGTTGCAAAGAGATCCGTACCTTATGTGTAAATAACGGGATTAACCTAAAGATCCGAATTGTTCGGCCCGGAATTAACGAAGTTTTCGGTTCATCAATGGCCGTCGGCGCCTCGTGCGACGAGAATAAGTAATGCCGTTTATCTAGCTGATCTGGCGACTGGGAAAGTGCAATTGGCGAACATGGACTCCCGCTACACCTCGCAAGCCACGGCGAAGTTTATTTAATTAGTGTTCGGAGTTTTAACTTTAACATCCGCCGCCTACTGAGGCGTTCATATAAAAAACCCGCGTACTTGATTTTGATACGCAGAACAGACCGTTCCGGTTCACCGCAACCCCGGATTCGTCGCCGACTCCGTCTGTCAACAAATCCCGTAGGCATCCATCTATTTGGGCTTGATGGCCTCGTAGGACGGGCATCATACTGCTGGCCAGGCTGGCGCAATACACCGGATCATTTCTCATCGTCCTGATGCTCCCAGGGGGGTTTGGCATCGCGACCTCAGCAGGATCACATCAGGACCACCTCTTGGATGCTGGACGAAGCACCAAGCTCCACTACGTGCATCATGCCTGCCCGCAGGCACTTAATCCGAATTAGCTAGTTTTCAAGGTCATGGTCGCAATACAGGGGTGAGTTTTCAGTAGTGTATTTTTTTTCCCTTGTAAAATTGGTTTATAATACCGTATTGTTTTAAATGTTCGATATTGTAAATATAGAAAATATTGATTCAAATCTCTTTGTTATTTCATATCGATACACTGTAGTTCCTAATGATGAGTAAAGAAGTGATTGTCATAGTGCCCACGCTCCCTGGGAAGAATTAAATGCTCTCCGTCGTTCTAGGAAGAAGGCGTAGTGAATTCAACTGTGGACATATTCTGTCTTGAACAGGATTTGGCGCTCTATTAATAGAAAAGTACGCAGTTGTATTCATCCCGTCTTCTTCCCTCTCAGCTAGCCACATCATATGGCTCCTTACGCCATTTTGCACGTAATAATTGCCGTTTCAACGTGAATTATAAGATATTCACATAACATTTGACGCCTTTAACGTGGGTTGCTCGTATAAAGACACATTCTTTACTCACAATTATATTCATCAAATCGATCAACTAAAATCTCGTTTTACAACTTGCTATTTTATCACAGAGATTTAAAACAGTATGATACTGTAATTTCATAATAATTTTCATTAATTTAATGGTGCAATGGTGTCTCGTTATAATTCAAATACAACAATGTCCTTTGCAATACGGAGTGTTGCAATTTACGTATAATTATGTCATGTATTTTGGTGTTTCTCGTGCTCAGTAGACATGTAATACAGGTTATGTTTTAAATGTCAATACGTCAACTTAACCTCAATATTTGAAATATTATTTTCATAGAAGCGTCGGGTATCACCATAGACAATATTTCTTCTATGATAAAAGAAAATTACATATGTTTATTTAAAAAAAAAAAATAGTTATTGTCTATGCTTCAAAATAGAGGCAATTTAAAAGGTAAACATCGTAAGTGTCAATTGCTGTTTATTTCAGACAAGCGAATGTCAATAGTGACAGATGGGTTTACATCAAACTAGAATTCTTGTTATGAATTTAAGTGAATTAGTTAGAATTATTAATTATTTAACAAGTGTAGTATAATGAAGGGATTGTTATTTAATGAGATTAAATTTATAATTTATTCCTTAAAACATCATCATACATAAAGGATGGTCATAATTAATCAACAACATTCAAATTCAAACAATAATACATCGATTATTGAGAGTGGTGGAATAGTTTGACATATTTAACTAAATTGTTGGAATATTTTTCTTTTATTGAAAAAATATTTTTTTTTGGATTATTCTTTTTTGAAATTATGCTTGGAATTTCGGTGGTAAATTCAGTAAAATACCTACGCCAGAATTACTTTGGATGTCAAGGTTGCCACAAAATACAGGGTTGCTAAAAAAAAAAAAAAAAATTTTTTTTTTTTTTTTTTTTTTCATTCTTTCATTATTTAAAATTTTTTCTTTTTTTTGGTTTGTTCTACTTATCATCAACAATCTATATTATACGTCAACAAAAATAACATCAACAATAATTATTAACATTAACAACAACTTTTCATTATTTTATTATTTTATCCAATTGTTTTAACAATGTCAACTCCTATCCCAAACATCAACAACGCCTCTAAAGAGGATCTCATAAAAGAATTATCAAGTCGTTCTCTTGAACCGGCACCCACCTCTCACGCGTTGCGCTCGCAGGCGCGTGCATTTAATAAGGCACTTAAGATGCCAACAATATCAGAAACAGATATGGATTCTTCAGATTCGGATTCTGAGAACCAGACCGTTGACAACCCTACAATAATTAAACACACAAAAATTATTTATAGAGAATCACCCACCATCAATGTGGAAAATTGGAAGATAAAATTTGATGGAAAATCGAGCATAAGAGAATTTCTCTTGTTGATTGAAGAAAAATGTAGGACGAAAAATTTTAGTCAGGATAATTTAGTTCGCGTTTTTCCTGATCTGTTAGATGGACTAGCACTACTTTGGTTCAGGTCAATATATCATCCGGACTTGAAATGGGACGAGCTGTCTAAACTTTTGATCAATCAATTTGAGGCAAATGACCTACAAACGGACTTAAAAGTAAAACTTTTCAACATGACGCAACCAAAAGGTATGTCAGTCCTTGAGTTTTCACTTAGAATGAAATCTCTAAATAACATGCTAGAAGCTAAACTTCCTGAGCAGGAACTTTTGCGGCTTGCCAAAAAGGCTTTGCTTCCAATGTACACTAACTTATTAGTTTCTAGAGATATTTTTACATTCGAACAGTTAACAACTTACGCAGGAAACTTAGAGTCTTATGCGACACCACCGGAGGAATTTGCTACTTCTTCTTCTTCTTTTTCAAACAAATTTGAAAAAAGCAATAACTATACTACTAATAAAGAAGAGAGATTTGGGCCTACCAATAAAACTTTGTCAAACAATAATACCGGTACTTATAAACGTACAGGGTTTTCTTATAATAATTATAAACAATCTTCTAATGGCAATAGTTATAGTCATGCTGGGCGTAACTACAGTAACACCAATGCGGGTTACAACAATAACAAACCTCCGTCTTCTTTCAATGGAAATAGTCTAAATACCGAAGGAACTTCTAGAACCATTGTTAGGAATCAATTTTGTCTTTATTGTAAGAAACCGGGACATGTTGTAGCGGACTGTAAAAGAAAAGCCGCAGCGGGAAATAATCCAAAAGTGGGAGCGGTTAAAGGAAGAATTAATAATAACAAGTCGGAAAACTAGGGCGGAGTCTCTCTTACCACGTCCCATCCTATGCGCAGAGGAATCGGGAATGGAAGAGTTGGCTCCGACTAGTCCATCAGTTTCTCTCAGTCCCATCACCTGGAACAGTGGGCCCACTGCCACAGGGGATGGAGATTGAAAACGATGGTCGTCCTTATGCAAATGTATATATATTTAACAATTTTTACAGCGCACTGTTGGACAGTGGCGCCTCATTATCGTGTTTGGGAGGTGATAGTTATAAGATTTTTATTAAGTTAGGTATAGAATTAGTTAAGGTTAATTTTAGTGTATCAACAGCGGACGGTGCGAATCAGCCAGTCCTGGGTACAATGTCGTTGCCGGTGACGTACAAATCAATTACCCATACAATACTTTTCTACGTCATCCCGACATTGTCACCATCGTTTATCCTAGGTATAGACTTTTGGAAGCAGTTCCATATCGCACCGGAGCTGTTTTCAAAAGCTATTGGTCCTACTTCGGAAAACAAAATTAATGGGTTGCGGGCAATTCAGCCAGCCTCTTCCTTAAGTCCCTCAGAGAATCAGGCACTCTCTGCTATTATTAAAAAATTTGAATCGATTTCTTTCGAGAAGCGTGGCTTAGGCCTGACGCATTTAGTCAAACACAAGATTAATACAACAGGGCCTCCGATCAAACAAAGGTATTATCCTTTGTCTCCAGCAAGACAAAAACAATTAGAATTAGAAGTGGATGAAATGCTAAAATTAGGAGTAATACGTCCCTCACGTTCTCCATGGTCGAGTCCAGTATTAATCGTTACAAAAAAAGACGGTACCGGTCGTTTTTGCTTAGACTCTCGCAAAATCAATAATGTCACGATTCGCGACGCGTACCCTTTGCCATATATATCGCGGATTCTAGACAAGCTAGGTGGAGCTAGGTACGTCTCTTCTATAGACCTTTCAAAGGCTTTTTGGCAAATTGCCTTAGACAAGGACTCTTGTGAGAAAACAGCTTTCGTCGTCCCTGGACGGGGTTTGTTTGAGTTCACCCGTATGCCTTTCGGACTGAAAAACGCCCCTAGTGAGTTGCAAAGACTGGCAGATGTTCTTTTTGGTCCGGAATTCGACGATAATGCTTTTTGCTATCTGGATGATTTGATCTTAATATCAGAAGATTTGGAGTCACATCTTAATCTATTAAACCGTGTATACGAACGTTTGCGAGACGCAGGTCTTACCATAAACTTAAAAAAATCCGAGTTTTGCAAATCAGAACTTAAATATTTAGGGTATTTAGTAGATTCGCAGGGTCTCCGTACGGATCCAATAAAAATAGAAAGCATCAAAAATTTCCCAGTCCCAAAAAATGCAAAACAAATCCGGGCATTCATTGGTTTGTGCGGTTACTTTAGAAGGTTCATTAAAGGATTTTCGGGAATAGCTGCCCCTCTTACTAAACTCACAGGTTCTAAAAATGGAATTAGCAATTTCAAGTGGTCTCAGGAAGCTGAAACTGCTTTTAAAGATTTAAAACGCGCGTTGACTACGGCTCCAGTTTTATGCTGCCCGGATTTCACCAGGCCTTTCTCTATCCATTGCGACGCGAGCTCCGCAGGGATTGGAGGAGTTTTGATCCAAGACGTAGACGGGCAAGAGCATCCCATCGCTTATTACTCACGTTGCTTAAACGTTCATGAAAGAAATTATGGCATCACTGAACGGGAACTCTTAGCTGTGCTAGACTCGGTGACTCACTTTAGACCGTATATAGAAGGAGCTCATTTTTCAGTAGTTACTGACCACTCAAGCTTGAAATGGCTGGGGTCCTTGTCCAACCCTAGTGGCCGTCTTGCACGGTGGAGCTCTCGCCTTTCGCAATTTTCTTTTGACGTTGTCCATCGCAAAGGGACACAACATGTTGTTCCAGACGTGCTATCACGAATGGACCTTGCCGTATTATCAGGTGTGGACACTGAACATACAAAGGATACGTGGTATTTGAAAGCCTGGAAAGGATGCCAAGATTTTCCACAACGTTTCCAGAACTTTCAAATGCGTAATAATGAATTGTTCCGACACACAAAGACTAGTCTAGCTCTGTGCGAGGATACTGCCTGGAAGAGGGTAGTTCCGCAGGAAGGTAGACAGGCAATTCTTTCAAATTTACACGAGTCTTCGCGAGCTTGTCATCCTGGGGTATTCAAAACCTATAAAAAGGTGCAATTGCGTTACTATTGGCCTAATATGTATAAGGATGTGAAGCAATTTGTTAATCGTTGTACAGTCTGCAAGGCCCACAAAATAAGTACAGCCCCACCTAACGGCATCTCTTCAAACCCAAAAAAGGTCACACGACCCTTGCAAATGTTGTCGATAGATTTAGTAGGTCCTTTACCTAGGAGTTACTCAGGTTTTACCGTAATCTTATCATGTGTAGACGTTTTTTCTAAATTTACATGGCTATTTCCGCTGCGCAATGGCACCGCGAGAAGCATAATTAAAATCTTAGAAGAAAACATCTTTCTTGTTCACGGCGTACCACGAACTATCGTCTGTGATAATGGTCGTCAATTTGTTTCGAAAGAATTTAAGGGCTTACTTAGTAGTTATAACATACCACCACCATTTTACAATTCGTCTTATACGCCTCAAAACAATGTAGTCGAACGTTATAATCAAACCTTGGGTACGGCGTTATCGATCCTTGTTGAATCAGACCACCGAAATTGGTCCAAATTTCTTCCGCAAGTTCAATCGGCTATGAATAACACGGTAAACTGCGCTACAGGTTATACACCTTATTTCCTGATGCACGGTCGGGAGCAGATACTGGACGGTGATCTGCACCGTAATCCAATAGCGGATGAGGAATCCAATTCGCAAGTGGGTGCTCAACCTAAAGCTTATGCACAGAAACTAGAAGAGTTGTCTTCGATTTACGAGCAAGTCTCGAATGCTCTTCTTAAAGCTTATCAAAAAGGAGCTGACCATTACAACCTGCGCAGAAAACACATCACCTATCAGGTTGGTGATGTGGTGTGGCGGAGAAATTTTGCACAATCTAACGCATTGAATTATTTCGCACAGAAATTGGCACCTCGGTTTGTTCAGAATGTGGTAGTAAAGAAAAAATCCAATCTAATCTATACGCTTGCAGACTTAAACGGAAAAGTTGCGGGTGATTTTCATGTGAAGGATATAGTAAAATCAAATAATATACCAGTATAGTCTTATTGTGGCAATACTTCGGAGGGTCTGGCCATCCCTACCGAATACTGCAAATTATCTTATTTACTAGTTAATATTTAATGCTTGGGAGTTTTAACCCGGCCTGATCAACCGAGTTGAAACGACCCGACATTCTGACAGTCAAAGTCCTGTCACAGGAATATTTCTTTTTGTTCGTTCATGTTTTTGGAGGGGGTGCGTTTATGCAAACTCATGTAGTATTTATGATTCATTGCAATCAAAATCCACTCTAGTAAGATTAACTCGAGTTGTTTTATAAGTTCTTACTTTCGTTAGGCGTAATTATTTATTGTTATTTATTCGAAATTAATTTAGTAACATTTTTTTTTTTTTTTTTTGGACTGAGCACGAGCAAGCAAACAGGATGAATGACATAATTTGTTTTATATTACGTTTGTTAACCTCGAATACAATTGGAACACATGCCCACTTCCAATTGTGTTCAGGGTACATCCCATTGAACTGCGTTCATGGTTATTAAATTTTGTATTTATTATTAAGTTTTGTCTCGAAACACACAGGGATGCCAGTCCTACACCTCTATGTGTTTTGAGCATTGTTTTCTTTTTGTTTATCTCTTTCAATATGAAACATGACTGTTTTCAAATATAAATAAATTCTGAGAAATATTGTAAGTTCAACACGTAGTAACCACTTATATGCTTGCGAATATACAAAGAGAATAGTTTAGTAATATACATATTATTTTGTTAAATTTATTGATTAGTTTTAGTACCTATGATGCTACTTTACTTCATACACTCACCCGTACGACCGATTTAGGTAGAATAGGAAACTCTTCGTAGTGAACAATTTTATTTTTCCTAAAAGGGACGTAAATTCAGTGAAGTGAGGGTTGCTTGCACCCTAAAGTGTTGCCTAAATGGCTTTCTAAAACCCTATTATGGGTCAGTGATGCATTAATGCATATGGTTGTGTATAATTTTTGTGCTGGACACACAAAGGTATAGATAAGTTAAGGATGTGTTGTCCACTGATTAGTGTTTAAACTTACATAATTAATGATGATTATGCGGTATATGTAACGTTAACGGTAGTCCAAGACATAAGTCAGCCGTTCTTCACCCAGTATCTTCAATGCTGTGGGTGTTTACGGACCCCGTTCACGGAACATTAGTTCACCATGTTCTTAATATTAAGTTCTTTTAGTTTTAAGTTCTTTTAGTTGTAAGCTATGTTTAAATAAGAATGGTTGCATCGCAAGCCCGTCCATCGCGCCTTACGCATGATGGAGTGCGATCGGAGTTGCGGCACACCCATTCGCTATTACTATTTAATCTATGTTTGATCTACTAATCATTTTTTTTTTTTTTTTTTACTGCTGTCTACTAATGATTGCTAGAATATGTTTGAATAATTTTTTTTAGGCCCTGTGACCGACCTTTTTTTTAGATTAGGGGTAGGAACCTTATTAGTTGTTATGTTCGTGGGCGAACATTTTTGTGGCGAGGGGGGTAATGTTATGATGTGGATGCATCATTACATATAAATTACTTTAATTTATTACTCGGATAGGCAGGTACCTTTATTTGAAGGATGGTAATAGTTTATTCGAGATACTCGGCAGGTTGGCAGACTGAGCGGAAACGGGTTTGGTTTTTGAAACGGCACTCTGGACGAGAGAGAACACGGGAGGACGCCGTGTTTTTCTCGGGCACAGTCACCTAGCGATTTAAGTTTTATAATGTAAAATATACCGGAACAATACGACTCCGCGTTGCAAAGAGATCCGTACCTTATGTGTAAATAACGGGATTAACCTAAAGATCCGAATTGTTCGGCCCGGAATTAACGAAGTTTTCGGTTCATCAATGGCCGTCGGCGCCTCGTGCGACGAGAATAAGTAATGCCGTTTATCTAGCTGATCTGGCGACTGGGAAAGTGCAATTGGCGAACATGGACTCCCGCTACACCTCGCAAGCCACGGCGAAGTTTATTTAATTAGTGTTCGGAGTTTTAACTTTAACATCCGCCGCCTACTGAGGCGTTCATATAAAAAACCCGCGTACTTGATTTTGATACGCAGAACAGACCGTTCCGGTTCACCGCAACCCCGGATTCGTCGCCGACTCCGTCTGTCAACAAATCCCGTAGGCATCCATCTATTTGGGCTTGATGGCCTCGTAGGACGGGCATCATACTGCTGGCCAGGCTGGCGCAATACACCGGATCATTTCTCATCGTCCTGATGCTCCCAGGGGGGTTTGGCATCGCGACCTCAGCAGGATCACATCAGGACCACCTCTTGGATGCTGGACGAAGCACCAAGCTCCACTACGTGCATCATGCCTGCCCGCAGGCACTTAATCCGAATTAGCTAGTTTTCAAGGTCATGGTCGCAATACAGGGGTGAGTTTTCAGTAGTGTATTTTTTTTCCCTTGTAAAATTGGTTTATAATACCGTATTGTTTTAAATGTTCGATATTGTAAATATAGAAAATATTGATTCAAATCTCTTTGTTATTTCATATCGATACACTGTAGTTCCTAATGATGAGTAAAGAAGTGATTGTCATAGTGCCCACGCTCCCTGGGAAGAATTAAATGCTCTCCGTCGTTCTAGGAAGAAGGCGTAGTGAATTCAACTGTGGACATATTCTGTCTTGAACAGGATTTGGCGCTCTATTAATAGAAAAGTACGCAGTTGTATTCATCCCGTCTTCTTCCCTCTCAGCTAGCCACATCATATGGCTCCTTACGCCATTTTGCACGTAATAATTGCCGTTTCAACGTGAATTATAAGATATTCACATAACAATACAAATTTACATAATCCGGCAAATGAGTGCAAGAAAAATCAAATCAAAAACCGTGGTTTAACAGGAGCTAGTACACCTGGTTACCTGAGATGCGCTAATCTTCGACTCTGAGAACAGGCCATCTTTCAACCCAGATCCTAGCAAACTTACGCAAGCACTCAAAATTCACCTTATTCGATACCAGATCAGTGTTCCAAACTGGTCTGATAGGGACATCCAAACCATCCAGCATTTCCTCTCGAGCATCCATCATGATCTCACAGTGCCACAGAATGTGCTCGGCCGACTGGTTAGTCCCTCCGCACGCACAGTTGGGGTGAGGGGACAAGGAGAGGGTATGAAGTCTCCCCCTGAACTCCCCATGACCAGACAAAAGTTGGGTTATGTAGTGATCCAGTTTTATAAAGGCCCCTTCCATTCTGATTTTAACTGATGGGAAGAAGGAGAAAGTCCATCTTCCCAAGTTCGCTCTATCCCAACGTTGCTGCCACACCTGTAACGACAGGTCTCTCATTTCACGAAGTAGCCCAGGGAGAGTCCCCGGGCCACCAGGGGTTAGAACAACTCCGTGATGGGTAGCCGGGGTTCCTCTGGTTAGCTTCTGTTTAGTAACAACTTCCCTAATTTCCAGATCGATTGGCAAAATGCCGGCCAGTACAGGCAAAGCGTCCGAAGCTACTGTTCTATACGCACCGGATAGTGCCAGCAAGGGAGTACGTTGTCCTCTCTTGAGAGCCAAGAGTATGAGCGAGTTGTCCAAGCGGTGCTCCCATACAGATGCCCCATATGAGACTTGTGCCACATATACGCACCTGTACAGTGTACGCAGAGCCGGATTACGCAGTCCCCACTCAGCTGTGGAGAGTCTCCTTAGCTTCATGAAAAGAGCCTGAGCCTTACTGGATACATCCTTGACGTGTGCCAGGAAGGAGGACGATCGATCGAGTGTTACACCTAGGTATTTGACTGTTTCAAAAAATCGGATATTGGATTCTCCCATTTTGATTGTGGGGTTTCTCTCTCTGCTGAGAGAGCCCTTCATCAGGAGACCCTTGGTCTTGTGGGGAGCGAAGGTCATTTTATTTCTTTCACCCCAGTCCAAAAACATCTGCAAACCTTCACTGCCTTTCTTTTCCACTTCTTTCCTACTGTCCCCTGAGACCAAATACACTTTGTCATCAGCATAGTCGACTGAGATACATCCTTCAGGCAAGGGTAACCTGGAGGAGTCATCGAAGGTTATATTCCACAGGTCAGGTCCAAGGTTAGATCCTTGAGGGCATCCCATATCTGCTTCGCGCTGGATACAGTAATCTCCAAACGAGATCGTGATTTTGCGATCAGCCAAGTAATCGTCAATCATCTTGAACAAGAGTTTGGAGGACTGCCTGTTCTTCACCTTCGTGCGTATCATCGGCCACCATGCATGATCGAAGGCACCAGTTATATCGAGGAAAATGGCCACAACATACCTCTTGGGGCAAACCTTCACCCAATCAAGCACATACGACAGGGCGTGCACCGTGGATTTCCCGGGGACGAAACCGAACTGCAAGGGGCTGGCCGGGGATAGAGTAGTGCGTAGACGTTGTTTGATTATTTTCTCCAATATTTTTCCTAGGACTGGTAGAAGTGTAATTGGTCGATACGCCTTAATGTCCGACAATGGCTTATCGTTCCCCTTGGGAATAATCCTGAGCACGCCGCGCTTCCATTCTGTAGGGAAAACCCCTCTCCTCATGCATGTGTCCATCACCTGGAAGAGCTCCTCCTTGGCGTGGACCCAGACTTGCTTCGCAATTACGCCGTTGAGCCTATCATGCCCTGGTGCCTTCTTAGGACCCAAACCCTTAATTATTACCTCAATTTCTGCCTTAGTGACTCTATAGCTGTTATCCTCTTGGGCGAGGTTTCTCGGAGGTAGCCGTGCCAGATTTCTTATCTGTTTGTGGTGGTCACTTTCCCCAATTACTGAGTCTACAGGAACTAACTCACCCAAAAGTGTCTCGAGGGTGGAGGCCACGTCCACAGTCTCAGCGTTCCTCCCATCCAAATTCCCAATTACTGTTGACAAATACCGGTCAGAACCTTTACCGGACTTTTCAAGTGCGCTGTGGATTTCCCACGGGTTGGCGATTCCCACTTCTTGTACCCAATTATGCCAAGCAGCTCGTTTCGCATGAAGGACAGCCCGCTTAAAAGCCGCCCTGGCTACTCTAAGGCCGGATCGGAGTGCCATCGTCTCTTCCTCCGTACGACCGGCTCTCCTTGCCGACCCTAGCACCCTGTAGGCTCTCTTGTAGGCCCCCTTCAGCGAAGTCAGCTCAGGTGACCACCACGGCGTCCTAATACTCGTTTTCGGGTTTATTTTGCCCAGAGACGAGTTGGCGGCGGATACTACCGCCCTATTAAAGAAGTTCCCCAAATTATCCGGATCGGTAGCAGCTACATGTTGAAAATCCCTTAACGCATCCCGTAGTGCTGTCCCAAAGTTATCCCAATTCGCCCTTGTGGTGTTGAAATTCCAGGAGGATCTTGGAACCTCTGTTTTACTTACACCAACCGTAAACGTGATTAATCTGTGATCCGAATTAATTTCGCACTCATGGACTGTCCACCTTGATATCCTGGTTGCAACTGACCCAGAGCATAAAGTTAAGTCAATGTTGCTCTCTCCATGTATGTTTGAAAAGGTAAAAAGTGAACTCTGTTCATTGATAATGCTAAGACCCTGCGCAGCAATCAGGTCTTCTACGGCGTCTGAACGTTCCGTCCTACAATCTGATTTGTCAAACCATAATGGAGAGCGTGCATTAAAGTCACCTCCGATAACGATGTTACGGCCTTTAAGCGCGTTTAATGCGCGCGTCAAACTCAGGATGTGGGGTCCTACCGGGTTCCCATATTTAAAATAGACTGATATCAAATAGATTTCAGTATCACCAAATCTTATACATACACAGGTTTGGTACTCGTTAGAATGACCGTCCAGAAGGAGGGGGCTGATCAACGAAGTGTTGACCAGGACACCCGCCCCCGGAGATCGGCCAACTTCAAGCACCGCACCCGGATAACATATAGGGGTCCTTCCTTGCCAGGTGTACTGCTCCTGTATAAGCATTATGTCAATATTTTGGTCAGACATGACCCGCAGCACCTCCAAAGTGGCCATCCGGGAACGCTGCAGGTTAATCTGGCCTATGGAGAGTGGATTAGCTCGATCCATAGTCGGTCATTTTTATCTGAACTTCAATCGCAGCCATATGAGCAGGGCACATTCTGTCCCCGGTAGCATGGTCCGCCGGCTTCTTGAACCTTGTGCACGTGGCACATACAGCGGGATGTGTCTTCTTGGGGCACTCCTCTATATCATGTCCCAAAGCGGCGCAGTGGCGACAGGTTACCTTTTCTTGTGTGCATGACTTAGTTATATGACCGTATTGGTGACACTTAAAACATCTAGTAGCTCCTGTAAAGTCGCGGGTCCGGCAGGCTGTCCAGCCGAGAAAACACATCCCACTGTCTATCAAGACGCGCCTGGCGTTCGGGTGAACCGTTACTACCATATTCATTGTCGGCACATCACGTCTGCCGAATAGTGAGACCCTGCGCATGGTGCGCATATGATCGTCTAAGGAGAGATCGCATTTGCCCTCCAGGTTGGTACTGTATACTTCTTTGAATAAGTCTTGATCTGCGGATGGGTCCCCTCTGGGCACGTTGTAAATTACAATTTTCGGCAATCTTCCTAATGGGCTGACAATTTTGAGGCCGCTAGCGGCCAGCTTAGCTTCATTTTTTCTTAATATTAGCCAGATCCGCTTTGTCTTTTGCCTGAAGAGCCATGCCTGCCCCTCTGATTTTACGTAGACGTACCACTTGGAATCCATCTGATCGGGGATTTATGGTTTTCTCCAAATTTTTCTGAGTTTGCTCTGATGTCATGCCTTCAGGTTTCTCAGGGTAAATAAGAACTGTTAGGGGTTTTGGTGGTACAGGTCGCTCAAAGCCATTAACAATGAGTGATTTGGAGCTTGGGGCTGAGGAGGCCATCTTTGCATATGACGGTGCTGTCTGTACAGTCAGTTGTGGTGCAGCTGGTACGGGTTTCGACTTGACTATGGAGTCAATCTTTTTTATCATCAGGGATTGCCCTGCCATCAGTTCCTCTATAGTGGAGCTCCTAGTGGTAGCCGTGTTGATGTCCAACATTAAGTGCGTTATGTCTGACATTAAATCGTCCAATAATTCATTGAGTTGACTCTTAACATTTTTGTTCAGTTTATTTGAGGAGTCTGTAATTATTGACCGTATTTTCTGGCATCGGGTCATCGCTGGGATGACCTTCCACTGCTGCGCGTTTGGTGAGTCGCTTTCTCTGGCCCTTTTACGGGTGCTCATGTTTGGAGAGATTGCCGGGATCGCCATAATGGATACTGCTCCACTTGTTCCAGCTATTGGGGTGCAGGGTGGACGAGGGGGGGGGGGAACGTATCCATTTCGGACTCCTCTCCCTCTGATTGGGGGACATCCACTACCTCGACAGGCCCAAATAGAGTGGGTTTCTTTCCTACCTTCTTTTTGCGTCGCCTTTCCCTGGCAAGCTTTCTCTGGATCTCTTCCATTTGGGTAATTAGTTCAGATTCTACAGTCGTTTGTGGTCTGCCAGAGGTGGCACTGCCACCATTCGAATCCTCAGACGAAACTACGTCTGATGGCATCTTCAGTTTTTTTTCCCTATTTTTCGTGGGAAATTCCCCGAAATTTCGAAATTTTCCCCAAAAATGGGGAAAAAAAATGGGGAAAATGAAGTTCCAAAACTGCTATCAGAAATTGATTAAAGTCACCCGTTTAAAAGTTACAGACAGACAGGGGCCTTAACCGGTCCCTGTGGAACACCTTTCGCACAAATGTCTTATAGATGAGATAGTGACGTCACAAACCAGTCGTTGTTACTTATGACGTAACAATCCAGCCGATGGGACTTTTGACGTCACAAATCCAGCCGGTGGAACTGTGACGTAATAGTTCTGCCAATGAGACTATGACGTCATACTACAGCCAATATGGCTGCCGTTTCACTAAAATGTAAACAAACTTTCGCCACGTGGTTTTTGCGCAAGTCACTTTTTGGGGCACTAAAATAACACAGAACTTAGGATATGTATAGTCAAACGACGCGGAATTTTATTCTGCGTCTAATGGTACTGGTCACTTATCACTTTACACAAGTCTAAACTATATAACTAAGATTATACACTAAAAAGTACACTAATATATTAAATTTGTCCTTAAAACGCTGTTTTGGGTCTTTTTCCACTGCGCTTTTTTTTGAGGGCACTTGTATTTTATTAGTTCACACCCGACGGCGATAGTGAATTTCGGGTGATCTGGCGTGATCGCCCGAAAAAATAAAGAAACTAAGTTTTTGTCACAAAATCATTAATATTTGGTACTTGTATACAGAATTTGGAAAATCTAAAACCATAGGCATGTAGCCCTGATTAAACTACACAAGGTAGCACAAAAAAAAGTTTAACTTTTTCACTATTTGTATTTTTAAATTAAGAAATACGCGGAGCGATGTTTTTATGTGTTGTCAGCTTGAAGGCTGGAACTGAACTGGAGGATCAAAAGTGGAGGATCAGCAAGCGTGTGTAGGGGTCATCCCCGTCTAGGATGATCGGGGTCCGTACGCTTTGCGCGACTCTCTTAGCGGCCTGTAGCCGGGAGCCCATTCTTAGTACTCCGTCTGGCCCGATGAATGGTGTCAGGGCATTGAGTCTGCTACCGGCTGTTGTTGGCGCGCCACTGCGCAGCGCCCTCATGTCTGTGTTGAAGGCGTCCCTCTGAGACTGCCGGACCCAGCGGGCTTCGGCGTCTTGGATCTCCTCAGCGCGCAAGGGGCCTTCATGAAGAGCGCGATAGGGTCCGTCGCGACATCGCCTGATGAAACGCAGCATCCATCCTGTTGCGCGGACCAGCCGGAGCCATGATGAGAACCGCTCGACAGCTGGCAGGGCCTTTTCCTCTACGGTGTTATGGCCCACAAACTTGGGCTTCATCTCCAGGGCGCTCTCGTCTGGCTGCACCTGGTGACCGCGTTGTACTGGCCACTCAGCATCTGGGAGAGTGATAAAGGGTGGTCCGGAGAACCACCTTCCAGTCGGTGTGAGGTCTGGTACCTCCACGTCGCGTGTCCCGATGTCTGCTGGGTTGGACTTCGTGGGGACCCATCTCCATTGGTTGGCGCACGATAGGTCGTCAATCTCCCCCAAGCGGTTGGAGACGAACGTCGAATAACTCCGGGGGTCTGTTCGCAGCCAGCATAGAACCGTTGTGGAGTCTGTCCAGTAGGTCGTCCGACTGATGTGGCACTGCGTCTCTGATTTAATGTTTGCCGCCAGGCGGGCGGCCATCAGTGCTGCTTGCAGTTCGAGCCGCGGGATAGACAACGGCTTGAGGGGCGCCACCTTACACTTGCTTGCCAGGAAGGTGGCGCGTTTGCCCTCCGGGCAGCTCTCGACCAGGTAAGCGATGGTGCAGCATGCCGACTCCGAGGCGTCGCAGAAGAGGTGTAGCTCAAATGCCCCGTTCTTTCGTTGCAGGCAGCGCCTCGGGACCCGGACGTTATTTTCTTGCAGTGACTTTACCCAGCCGGCCCATCGTACCGCATGCGCCTCTTGGATGCGCTCATCCCAGCCAATGCTGGACCTCCATACGTCTTGTAGGAGGATCTTGGATCGCACGGTGAGGCAGGCTACGAACCCCACCGGATCGAAAATTTTCATAACTGTGCTTAGCAGCTGCCGCTTCGTTGGGTGCCTGACGAGTTCCGCCGTTTCGGTTTCTTTGAAATTATAAAGAAACTCATCGCTGGACGGGTCCCATGCTAATCCCAGCACCTTCTCTGTCCCAGCATCGGCGCCGCTGCTTATGGTGACGGCTGACTTCGCCCTCTTCTCTGCTGGAACACTCTGGATGGCGGCGGGCGCGTTGGATGCCCAGCTAGCGAGGTGAAAACCCCCTCGAGCCAGCAAGGCACCGACCTCTCGTACCAGCGTTGCGGCTTCCCTCACGGTGTCGGCGGCGTCCAAATAATCGTCCATGTAGAATTTGGACCGTACTGCGGCCGCGGCATCGGGGAACTCAGCGGCGCCTTGTTCGGCCACTCGGTTACGCACGAACTGCGCACTACTCGGGGAACATGTTGCGCCGAACATCATTGCCGTCAGCTTGTAGGTGCTCGGGGGATCCTGCGGTCTAGCGCGCCATAGGAAGAGCTGGGACATCTGGTCTTCCTTCTTTATGCGGATCCTCAGAAACATTTCTTCTATGTCTGCGGCTATGGCGACCTTCCCCTCGCGGAACCGCAGCAAATTCCCCAGCAGTGAGGACAGGAGGTCGGGCCCGGTTAGCAACCGGTCGTTCAGGCTCGTACCTCGGCAGCGGCTAGCGGCGTCAAATACAACCCGCAATTTCCCGGGGTTATTTGCGTTTGATACGGCAAAGTGCGGCAGGTACCATTTCCTTCTGCCGGGGGTGTTTGCTTCCCCCTCGGTCAACTTCACCGCATATCCCCGCTCTATGAGGTGCTCTATTTTGCCCGTGTATGCCGCCGCCAACTGGGGCTCTCTGCCCGATTTCCTCTCCAGTGAGGCGAGCCGGTTCATGGCGCACTGCCGGTTGTCGGGCAGCCAGGCGTCGTCCTCCCTCCATAGAAGGCCGGTCTCCCACCGGCTCGTCCCTGCAGGGCGCGTGGTGCTTTTCATAAGCGCCTCTGCTCGTTGGATGTCCGCGGACACTCGGATTGCGGCGGTCACGCCCAGCGAATCCACGGCGAAATGCTGCTTGATCAGCCTGTCCACCCTGCTGTCCGTGTCATCCTTCTTGGCCGACATGTTGAGGGTGATTTTTTTTTTTATTTTTTATTTTAAATACATAAACGGCTATACTGCCTTTTATAAATAAACATATAATAGAGTACAAAAGTAAGAAAAGTAATATCATTACATAATAGTAGTTTTAAACTTAAAAAATAACATACAATTATTTTGTGTATCACAACAAAAAATAACAAGAAATAAAAGTGAGAAATATCATCATTTCATTTCAACATGTCCATATTGCGTGTATAAAGTTACATTATGGAAAAAATAAAAAAAAAAAATAAAAACTTAAAAACTGAAACCTAAAAATAACATACAATTATTTTGTGTATCACAACAAAAAATAACAAAAAAGAACAATGAGAAATATCATCATTTCATTTTAACATGTCCATATTGCGTATATAAAGTTACATTATGGAAAAATAATTTTTTAGTGCATATTTATATTGCGCTAATTTTAAGAAATAAATGTCGCCGATGTTAGCATATTCATTTCCCAAAATATGTAGTCGACTGATTGGTGAGTAATAGTGTGATAATGTATGTGTGTTATTATAGTAGAACGGTAGAGTCAGTCTATTGTTAGCGCGACCAGGGCAATGAAATCGTGATGCCGCTGTCGCCGTCCCGACGTCCTCCATGCATGATCCAACCGAGGGCCGTTCGTGTAGTCATGCGGCCGCCACTCTCCACCTGCTGTTCACGTGCTGCTAGTAGGTGCACGTTGTCTTGTCCTATTAGCATCCGCGGTTGCACCGGCCGGTGGCCCACTACCGCTTGGTCCGGCAAGTTCAGGTGCCGCACTGTGTTGGCGGAGATGGCGTACTCCCCACTATCGCCGCGCACCGATAACTTCACGCGCCGAGAGTTGCTGTCTGACCAGCATGTCCCGTACGCCCCGTGTATGCGGAGTCCGCAGGGAGGCCCGCTCGCTCCCACTTGTTCCGCTATCTCCGCGTCGATAAGCGTCACTGTTGACCCGTCATCGAGTAGCGCGTGGGTCATCACTTGTCCTTTCGGGCCACAAACTTTCACTGGTACCACTTTCAGGAATACGTCCCCCGGCCCGTGGGCCACCGTCGTACTCACTGTGTCACTGTTTGCGGGGTACCGCGACCCGTCGTGCAATAGCCTGTGGTGGGCGTAACGGCACGAGCCCACTCCACAGTTCACTTTTGTTTTGCAGTAACGGGTATAGTGGCCGTTTTCTAAGCACTTATTGCACACGCGTGCCACTTTCGCGAGTTCCCACCGAGCGGGAACATCCATTGCGGCGAACTGCGGGCACTCGCCCAATTTGTGGGCGCCACTGCACTTAACACACTTCACGCTCTTTTCACCTTTGTCACGGTTTTCACTTTTGTAACTGTTTTCACCCCTTTCACTTTTGTCGCCTCTTTCACTTTTGTCGTCCTTTTCCCAAGTCACTGCCTTCTTCTCGTATCCCGCGTTCTGTGCGTGCACCTGCTCGCGGCGCGGGCGGGTTGGCTTGGCAGGATCGACTAGGCCGGAGCGCGGGACGGCATTCGCGAGCCGCTTTAGGAAGGCCGCAAACTGGTGGACATCCGCTTGATCTGGGTTGTCCGCGACCTTCTCCAGCCAGGCGATGCGCAGGGCGAAAGGCATCTTGGAAGACATCTCGCTCAGCAGCGCCGGGTTCAGCAGGTAGTTGTCGGCCAGGTTGCCGAGCGACGTCACCACGTTCTGGACCGTCCCGGAATACTCGACAAGGGCCTCGTTGGTCGCCTCCTCGGAGAGCCGCGGTAAGCTCTTCACCCTCTCGTGCATCACCGCGGCAATCGCTTGCGCCCCCCCGAATCGGTTCCTCAGGGTCTCCATAATTTCCCCGACCTGCTCGGGGTCCATCAGTAGTGGGTTGACCGCATCCCGTGCCTTCCCGCGTAGCGCGCGCTGTAGGCGGATCAAGTTCTCAGCCGCCGTCATCCCGCACGTAGCCGTTGACTGTTTAAACTGCGCCAGGAAGGTGGGCCACTCCACCGGGTCGCCGGAGAACGGGGGCAAGTCCTTCGCCGTGGACTGCCGCGCTATCAAAGCTGCCATCCGGTGGTCCTCCTCGTAGGTCCTCGGCGTAGCTCCGGACTGCGAACTGCGGATGGCGTCGGCCACCACGGCGGCGAAATGTGCGAAAGGGTCCGGTCCACGGTTGACCCAGTCCTGCGTCTGCCGGGAGGTTTCCTCCGCTGTGGGACGGCCCTGGAAAGGGCCCGAGCCAGGCAGGTGCCCGGTTGGCACCGAAGATGCGGGCGCCGCCGGTGGCAGGTCGGGCTGCGGCGGTGCAGCTCCGGGTTGAGCGGCGGGCTGCTCTGGGCCACCCCCGATGTCGGCTGCGGGCTGCGTCGGGCCATCCCTGGCGTCGGCGGTGGGCTTCGTTGATCCACCGGGCTCCTGCTCCTGCTCCGGAAACGTCCGTGACGCCTCTAGCATGGCGATAAGCCGCTCAATCTGCCGAGCGGAGTCTCGTGCTTGCTGCTTGGCATCCCTCGCCAGCTGCTCGTTCCGCTTGCGCTCCGTCCGTAGCTCTCGTCGCAGTAGGCGCAGGCTGTCCTCTGTTGATGGCTCACTGTCCGAAGCTGATTGCTCCTCCGCCGAGGCGGAGGCGCTCTCCGGAGCGGGGGCGCCAGCCTGTGCTCTCGCCTGGTCCACGGCTGGAGCAACGGGGCTCGGGCCGGGGCGATCGGCACCGTCATCTTCACCTCCTCTTCCTGACCGCAGGGACCGGGGCATCGTAGCGGCTGGTGACTGGATCCGGCTCGAAGGACCACTATGTAAGCGACGTTTCCGCCACTCACATAGACTGTAGAAATAGGGGCGCCGGTCAGTCCTGGGTAGCCGCCGAGATACTTGTCAATGCACCGGAGCGGCGGCCCTTCTCGGGGGAATAGCTGGGTCCCGGGGAAGCAGAAAGGAAAACTCCAAGTTTTGTCCAAGTCCGGAGAGAAGTCCAAGGGCCAGGCAGAGGAGGCGGAGAAGTGCTGAGACGGTACCAGATCGAGTTGTATGTATGCGTTGAATGACCGTCGTTCCCGAGGTACCGCTCTATTTATAGCCAGACCCGCCACTCTCGCCACCGGCGGGGGCGGACCCGAATTCTTGCCCACTTTTCCGGCGGTTCGAGTTTTGGCGGGTCATAACCTCTGCTGTGTTCCACACAGCAGAGATTGCTATTGTCTCAGCTCTTCCCCTTATCTTTCTCCTCTGATTGAACCCCATGACCTCTCTCCTCATAATTTATTCGATTTTATATAGTGAATTACATAATATTTGGCGGGCCCCCCGTACCCACATTATTCGGGGGAAACTTAAATAATTTCCTTAATTCTAGGTGTACATGTTTTATTTGTATACATTTGCATAGAGGAGAGTCCGGTCTATCCATCCGTATTATTTATTTGGCGATAGATTAGACCGAACTCTCATAATTTAACAAAACATGAAAAACATTCCTCGTTTTCAGAGGCTAAATTCAACGTTCCGCTGGATGGAGCGTTCCTATTGGTCCGCCCGGAGGGTAGGTGCGGGGAAGGGTAGGGAAGCGGAGCCCGCCCCTCCCCCGCGGGTAGTTTTTTCCCCTCGGGGTGGACACCAGTGGCGTGCCGTGGGATCGAAAGCAAGAGCGCCAAAGAAAAAACCCGCTCCCGCTTCCGACCCCTCTAGAGGGCCTGTTTTACTAAAACTTATCTTTATTAAATATATAAGGTTACATTGTAGCATGGAAACATAATTTCGCCTTCGTTCTTCACTTTTACATGTAAGTTAGTTGAGAAGAAGAGGACGGCCTGTGAGGGAACTCGTCCTCGTCTTCGTTTGCTAAAAATGGGCTAAATCTTAATAAAGAAGAAGAAGACGTCCTGATGGGATCATCCTCTTCTTCGTGCACCCGTCCGGTACAAGCCTGAAACACTCATCTACATTGAAAAAATCTCCTGAGAAAAGATACATGCCGCCGACGGGACTTGAACCCGCGTCCTTCTGATATCCGGTCAACTGCTCTTTAACCACTGAGCTTTGATTATATAATGTCATAATCAAAGCCACTGAGCTACGTCGACTCATCTAATACCCGCCAAATAATTCAATATATACCTACTAGTGGTTCATTCAACAATTACTACTTATTACATTTTTCCACCTACAAATAACCTATGACCTTATATAAATAGACTCGCTATAGTCTCACACATTCGCAAAATAATGTGGCAAGTAAGCTACACTCTTTTGTTTTCAGCGGTTTTCAGTAATTTCTTAATTCAAAAGTTATTCGTGTATTAAGAGCGTTTAACCAGCCAGCGGACGAAAATCCACATTTCGTCGAAAGTTTTTCTTACGATCGTGCAGGGCGGTTACAATTAGAAAGATTAATTATTCTCCGTACCAGCTTTTTTAAATTATAACTTAATATCGAATTTATTTCAATATAAATTAGCTTTAATTTATACCTTCATCCAAAAATGCTGAAAGGCGTGATGATAAAACTATTAAAATAATGCACTTTTTGTATTTAGTATTTATCATTTTTCAATAATGTCTAAATTTAATAAGAATGTCAAAAAAAACTGAAATATATTAGTTTGTAAGTGCGCAAATAAATACACAAATGGACCAATTTTCGTCAAGAAACACATGTACGTACATATTTTTTAATGATTTTATTGAAACTAAAATTAAAATTCTAAAATATGCGTTTGCTAGATAATATATTGATTTATTTTACTGCATGATTATATGAAATGGGTGTGGTATAATTCAAAATCTTTTTTGAAAATTGAACAAATCTGCCAACGACCTATGGAATAACCTTATTATACTAAAAATTAAAAAAAATTATCAAAATTTATTACATGCGAATGCTAGATAAAAGAACAATCTTTCGAAATCTATTTATAATTTTTTGTGGAAAAGAGTCAATACGTCTAAAATCTGATTTGAAAATGACATATTTCTGGTTTTCTCTGGTAATGCCCTCTTAAAAAAGATAAGCTATAAGATAATATAATCAAAGAATGTGTGTTTTTTCTCTAATGACGCACAAAAATTGTCGGACATGAAAATTAATTGTATTGTTTATAATAATAATTAATTTGTGCGTACATACAAATGAAATGTTATTTCTTGACGTTTACTACACCGTTTGCCGTGTTTGGATTGTTTGGAAACATTTTCTCATAACACAGGAGGGCATTTTGGCGATTTTTAAATGCAATTTTCCTACTGGTAAGACACGACCTTACTCGACGGGTGACAGTTTAGGAGTTTAGTAATAAAGTACTAGAAATCGAGACCAGTGCAATTGTCTTGCTTTTCACTTCCCACTTTGAGATTTCTACCCCGCGTCTACAGTATATAACGTCTTTGCAAACAACCAACTTTATTTTATATGGGAAAGGCAATGTAAGTCCTAAATCTCCCACTAGGTGGCGTCGAGACAAATTATGTCTACATTTTTTGGTGGAATATTTTAACTCGTCAAATAGTAATTATTATTTTTAATTGATAAACTAATGTTTAATACAAGATTTTTATGCATTAATACAATGCCTTTATTACTGCGTTAATACAATGATAAATAAAATAAAAAAATCTTAAAACGGCATTTTTTGGGAAAATTTTTAAATTTACAAATCACAATTTTGCGTTCTAACGTAAATCAGCTGTACATATTTAAAATTTACGTCTTTTTAAACCCCGACGCAAGGAGCGGTGTTATAGTTTGACGTGTCTGTGTGTCTGTCTGTGGCATCGTAGCTCCTAAACGAATGGACCTATTGTGGTGCGTTTTATTTGTTTGAAAGCTGACGTGATCGAGATGGTTCTTAGCTACAATTCATAAAAATCTGTTCAGGCGTTTCAAAGTCATCAGCTTTTTTGTGTCAGGGGTTGCTTAAAATTTTGAAAATTTAATTTAATCATTTAAAAAAAATTCTTTTCTTTATATTTATAAAGTAAACTAGCAGACCCGGTCACACGTTGCTGTGGCTAACGAAACACAACGCCATTACCCAACCTTTATAAAATCCACACCACCCGCTTGCCTGCTGCCCGCTGCCTGAATTGAATATTTGATTTTCTCGGCTTTTCTCTACTATAATAAGCATGTATTATACATATAAACCTTCCTCGTGAATCACTCTATCTAATAGTGAAAACCGCATGAAAATCCGTTGCGTAGTTTAAAAGATCTATGCGCACATACATTTTAAGCGACTTCATTTTATACTATGTAATGATGATGATATAGAAAAATCAATTTTTTAACTATAATTGCCAAAGTTGTCCCAAAAATAATAAAAAATTGAATTCTTAACCATTCAGGCCTCGGGCCTATTTGGTCGGAAGGTTAAAATATTTCCGTTTTGCAATAAAATCCAAATAAAAAGGAAAATTTACGAACGCATCCGAAAACTAAAAACTGTTTTTGAAAGGTGATGAAATACGCTTTCAAATTTTATTATTTGAAATAAACATATCATTTTTGAAATAAGTAGGTATATAAATTTTCAACGCAAATATAAGAAAGTTTTAAAAATGGCTGACTTTATGTTTTTTCTAACTAAAATTACATATAAGGAAAAAACACATACACACATATTTTATTAGGCAAATGTTTTATAAACGTTTCCGTCAACTCACTTTTTTGTCCTTTTTTGTCGTGCAAAAATATTTAATAAGAAATTCCTAAAGTTTCATAACTTTTTTTTCTGACTGTGTGGTGGTGACAAAACTATTAAGTGCAGTCAATGTTATACTGGGCATGGACGTCATCGAAGAACTGGGTGGTGTTACGATAATGCGCGATAGGGTAGAGTTCGTAAGAAGCAGACTAGACGAGTACAGTGCGAATTGTGTCGAGTCTGGTGAAACCTCGGCAGACAGAATATCTGTTGAGAACAAGGACTTTAAAGCTACATTCAACGGAAGAAACTGGTGCGTGAGTTGGGTGTGGAGAGGTTCTCCTGCTGAATTAGAAAACACTGTAGAGTGCTATAGAAGCACTAAGTTACCAGAAGCGGAGGCAGCTTTTGAAGAAGAGATTCAAAAGTGGATCTCCGAGGGCTGGCTCAGGCCATGGAAGGGAAGCTCCGGTGGTATCCTTCCTTTAATGGCTGTGATCCAAAAGAACAAGGGAAAAGTACGTCCTGTCTTGGACTATCGTGAACTCAACGAGAGTGTTCAGTGCCATACTGGTGAGGATGTAGCAGTGTGTGATGAGACACTTCGGAAGTGGAGGAAGCTACGTGAACCTCTAAAGTTGCTTGATCTCCAATCAGCATATTTACCAATGCCTGAGGTTGGAGATACTTGAAAAAGAAACTGGAGAGCAAACATGTGCTTTAAGCGTAGAAGCTTTACATGCTCAGCATCATTTTGGAGTAGAGCGAACGCTTCATCTTGCCCGGCTGGTTGATCCCGAGGTGAGAAGAGAGGACGTCGATAAATGCGTACGTAACTGCATACAATGCAGGACAATTGACCATTGACAATTGAAGAGGAACTAGAATACATCAATTCAATAGTTGTAGCTTCTGTAGGAATGGAATCATTGTGAAGGATTGGGGCTTGCTTGGATTGCGGAATAGATTTAATTTTGAGAGGAACATCAGGAATAAGCGAAGGTCGTCGTTTTCGGGAAGGAATAGTTATAGATACTTGACTGCCGTCAGTATCATAGCCATCAGAAATATTAAATATGGACTCAGGGTCTGGAGTCCGATTCTCATCCTCCTCCATATTACAAATTAATTAACAAAAAAAAAACAAAAAATTAATTACAAGATAAAAAATTAATAATTAAAAATAAATAGTCTATTAGACTGACTGTAGGCACTCAACCGTAAATCAAATAATACAATGGATTAGTAACGAAAACGTAAAGGTAACAATAAATTCTTATCTGATTGTAGACAGCAACACAGCAAGTAACCACAATACACGTCTATACTGCTTCACGGTGCGATCCGAACTCTAACTTTTGTACTTTATATTATTTATAGTCTAAATTATTTCCTGCCTTTCAACTTTTTATTTTAACTTTTTACTTTTACATTATATTTTATAGTTTACACTTTTACTTTATACTTTCATTTTATACATCTTAATTCTATTTAGAAATGTGGTTCTAACTCTCCTCACTGGACTGTATAATTGTATTATTTAACCTGGACACAAAATGTGGTGCGTTTAATATTCATATTTTTATAATTTTACAGAACCATGGTCTGCAACTTAGTAAAAAAATTTAGGCAGCAAACATACAACAACACGAAGGATATTAAAGAAAAAAAAAACCTTGTTCTCAAAAGGGCAATATCTAAACACATGCCAAAGTGCACAGTATGTCGGGGGGTAAGTGACTTTCAGAAATTTCAATAAATATATCAAATCACCCACTTCATAATAATCTTTGATATGTGAATTCAGTGGCGTAGCTAGCATGGGTGATGGGTGGCACCCGGGCCGGTATTTTGGTAACAATATCCTTCGTAAATTTTTTTCCACGGTCGAGTGTCACTCCCCTATCGGGTGGCACCCCCCCCCCCCTCGCTACGCCACTGTGTTAATTACTCCTTGATATGTGAATGGGCATGTTTGGGGGCATTTTCATCAATCATCGTGAGCAGTTTTTCTTCCAATCTAGACCCCTCTTCCTCCCCCCCCCCTCTGGTGAGATAAATTTGGGCCGCTTCGTATATTCTTTTCAAGAGCGAAGGCCAAACCGGCGCATTCATTTTGCGTCCGCGATGGCGTGCACGGCGGTGTCCTATGGCGTGCAGAAACCGTTTGCACCAAACGCGATCAACAAGCGTCCGTAGTACGTTCATGTCGTCAATTTTGCGGCATAGCTCGGAGCGGGAACGGTTTTAATCAGAGGTTCCCAAACTTATTTTTTTCGTAGTCCTCTTTCAAAATTTTACTGATTTCGGTGGACCCCCTGCTGCATATTCCCAAAACTCGTCAAAAAATGTGAAGATTAGATCTAACGATGGAAATTTGCATCGCGGCTGAGTTCCAACTCTAAATTCGGAGTGGTATAAAAAAAAGAAAAATGGTATATGAGTATTTCTCAAAATAAATGTACGTAACGAAAAGGTTGTTACGAAATAGTCATAAGATGTAACTAAATAGCATTGGCATTGGTTTTTGGGGGTGTTCCTAAAAAAAGTTATCCTGTAGCCGGTATTATAAGAGTAAATTATTATACATTTTTATTTAAATACGTCTTTATAAAAGCTTGAGGCACTACTAATTCATAAAAATACTTTCAATTTGAAAGGGACAACTTATACTTACAATCAGTAGCGTAGCGAGGGGGGGGCGGTGGGGGCGGACCGCCCCGGGTGCCACCCAAGGGGGGGTGACACTCGGACGTGGAGAAAAAACTTACGAAAGTGCAAAATTGCCACAAAAAATATTTTACGCTTGAACACTGACAGTTATTTAGCACTATGGCACGTTTGGTCGAGGATTCCAGATTTATTTTTTTATTTTCTTTCCTAGCTCGAAGTGTTGCTGAGTCGGAGATTTCCCTGAAATATTCCTTGTGTTATTATATTTTCGTAATGTTATTTTTATTGTAAACGTAAACTCGTGGAGTGAATTGTTATCTATTGACTAACTTGAATCAGTGAAAAAGTTGTTATTCTATTAGCGTTTTTATTAGTGCTGAAAGATCATTTAAAAAAACAATGTAGGTGGATTTGATAGTTCACTTTTCTAATAGACACAAAACTTGAATGCAATTATACCAGAATTGATCGATAACTGATTGAAGAGAAATGATCAATCATCTGTTTGTTTTTTCTGTATTATATTGTTTTGTGTACATGAATAAATACAAGGAATAATAAGTAATTTGGAGATTTTCAGAAAACGTTTTTTATGAATTCGAAATATGCGTTTTGAATTCGTTGACGCAGCGCTATTTACACCGATTACCAAGTCAACTGCCGATAGTATTTACACCAAACGATTATACAATGGGGTAGTTTCGCAAGCTAAGGTAATTCGCCTACCAAATGTAAGAGCACCCTCAGATTTCGATCAGTTGTCGATTCTTTGGATAAGAGGTCACCTTCGCATTAAGCGCTTTAAATCATAATACCTTAATTATTTTATCCAATATTAGCTTGGGTATTATCCAAAATCTAGTTTCTGTTACAAAAAATAAAGATACTGTATATTTTTAATAATTTAATTATATGTATAATTATGATCGATAAACTAGTAATCATAAAATCAGATTTTTGTCTTAGTCCTAATTTTGAAAAATAAAAAGTTTTTTGATTGGCGACGTTACGTGAGTATGCCGTCTTGACGGTGTATTCATTCGTTGACCCGGCCTATACTGATCTCACATTTTTCCAGATTTAAGTTAAGAGTCAGTCTTTGTGAGAATCCAAAGCTCGAATAAAAGTTACACACGGAACAAGCAAATGGTTTTCTTTCGAATTTTGGAGCGTACGGTGTGCAACTCAAATTTTAAGCACATCTTAACACTGGTTTTAAGATTGAATCTGTATTCGGTAACTCATTTTAATTAAAACTACACCCATAGCATGAAAATGGTTTTCCTCCGATATTTGCAGCACTCAGTCTGAAACTTTCATATCTTGCAATAAGAACTCGGGAATGGTTTCCTTCGAAATGGGTCCGCAGATGAACAGAGTTACAAATGAAATTTCAAAGGAAACCATTTTCGAGTTCCAGGTGCATGATTTGAAAGTTGAAGAATATGTGCCACAAAGATCGGAGTTAAACCATTTTCGTGTACTGCATGCATTAAAAATTAAAGCTGGGGACTCACACCTTTACTATCTCACAATTGAAATTTTATCGTTACACTCTGAACACAAACCTGGTTTTAACTTAAGAATGGGTAGTTAAAATTATATTTTCACGCCAGCAAATGATTTTCCTCAGAATTTTGCAGCATGTTAGAATTGAAGACTCCACTCGGAACTTTAGAACGGTTTCGAAATTTATCCTGCATTTGGAGAACAAAACTGGTTTTAACTTTCTGTATGCGTTTCCCCAGGTTCAAAACTGCATCCAGAACTCAAAAATAGTTTTCCTCAGATTTTTGCACCACATAGTATGCAACTTGATTTTTTTAACTGCACTTGGAAAATGAGAATGGGTTCCTTCGAAATGAGCCAGTACATGCATCCGCATCTGGATATTTTTTTGAAATTTTGAATACAAGGCTTTTTTTTACATTAACTCCACACAGGAGGCCCTGAGGAAAATAATTTCCCTCAGGGTCTAAGTCATCTGGGATGCTGTGTGGAGGGTCTTTTTGAGGAGAGGAAGAAATGAACATTGGTCTTGAAGAGACCCATGTTGTAGGAAGGAGGAAACACAGAGACCGGCAAATCATTCCACAGCCGAGCTGTTGAACACAAGAAGGAGTCGAAGAAACGACCCGTTCTCATGTGACACATGTCAACCGTGTACAAATGTTGGGCACGCGTTTGGCGTGTTTCCCGACTATGCACCGGTGCCGAAGGGATCAATGATGCTAGTTCCTCGGAGCATCTTCCATTGTAATACCGGTAGAACAAGGATAGCATTCCCACCCGACGCCTGTGCTCTAAAAATTGCAATCCGTCTGTTAAGATGGGAGAATCTATTAAACGGACCTCCCATTTCTGCACAGAGTCGAGGGTATTTTTCAGGTATTTTGTAGCTCCAGACCAGAGGTGGCTGTTTGTCTTAACTTAAGAACTAATCTGGTAAGAGTCTACCGGCTTAAATAAAAATTGAACCTTATTAATTATTTCAAAACTCGTTGAAATTTAAGATTGAATCTGTATTCGGTAACTCGTTTTAGTTAAAACTACACCCATAACATGAAAATGGTTTTCCTCCGGTATTTGCAGCACGTAGTCTGAAACTTTCATATCTTGCAACTCGGGGAAATCTCGCAATAGTGGAACTCGGGAATGGTTTCCTTCGAAATGGGTCCGCAGATGAACAGAGTTTCAAATGACATTTCAAAGGAAACCATTTTCGAGTTCCACGTGAATTTGAAAGTTGCTGACTATATGTGCATTAATAATTAAAGATAAGGACCTACACCTCTACTATTTCACAATTGAAATTTTATCGTTACACTCAGAACACAAAACTGGTTTTAACTTAAATATGGGTTGTTAAAACGATGTTTTAATGCCAGCAAATGATTTTTTCAGAATTTTGCAGCATATTAGAATCGAAGACTCCACTCGGAACTCTGTTATTTATAGCTCTATGGCTCGGTCGGTCGGGATTCCCAAAAAATGTTCTTGTTTTGTGTACACATTTGACTAGCTAATGTTTTTATATTTAAGGAGGTCGAAATTTGCGTTTTAAATTTCTCAAAGTAAACTTTAAAACTTTAATGGGGGGGGGGGGGGGGTGACACCACGTTTTCCGCCCCGGGTGCCACCCATGCTAGCTACGCCACTGCTTACAATATACTATTCTTAACCTAAGCATTTAAACAAATATGGACAAATAACGCTGGACTACCTACTACTGATACCTAATTGCTTTTGAAATTGTTGTGTTGCCTATTGAAATTAAAACATGTACAAATGTTATGTTGAAGAATTGGCTCGCTGAAAGAAATAATTTTTATATCTTCAAAGTAAAAGTACCCGTTGACAAACTGGTTAAAAGTAGTTTATTGGGACTTTTCTTTTTTTTTGTAAAATAGCTTTATTTTTCCTGTCGTATTGTATTACTTTGTCTTTATAATAAATAAAATAAAAATCAGGTTGTAACTGTGTACACTCAGCTTTTCACTATACTTTTTCGTAACGTTACGAAATTTATAATAAAAGTTACGAAATTGTAATAAGAATTAGACAAAATGGGGTTCTAAAAAGTCAATGGTTTGATAAAACTTAAAACTGTAAGTAGGTAAGCTTAGCAATGTTCGTACCGCACGTATTACAAAAAGATAAGAAAAAAGACTTACCATTTCGTGAAAAAAGGCTATAATATTTCCTGTCTCGAAATTGTAGTCCCACTATAGAAACACGTTGTTACTGATTTTAACAATTAACGTTATGGCGGAGACGTCAGACCAACAACCAACCAGAATGAAGCTAGTGTTGCCCATGTAAAATTTAATGAATGGGTTCCGAAATTAAGGTGGAAGTAGAAATAAAACGTAACTAAACAGTAGTAACTAAAAAGTACTTAAATGACTGTCTCATTTTGATTTTTGTGCGTAAATTATTAATTTATTATGAAACCCCATAAAAAAATTACTTTGTACAGAAACTACAATTAGTTAAGACCCTAAAACTTACAAAAATTCACATATTACAACGTTTTACTCGCATTTTATGAAGTATAAACACATGAAGTAGGTAGGGTGGCAATTTTATTTTGTATGAAAGGTAAAAATCGATGTTTTAAAAAAAAATTAAATATTTGCGGATTAATACGATTGTAATGTTTATTCTTCGTTATTTTAAAGCCTAATATTTATTCTACAAAATGGTATATATATTTTTTTTGTACGATTAATTAAAAATGTGTAATTTTTGAACTGTTTCTAGGCACACTTAATTTTTCCGGTATGTACACTTTTTTTGAGAAATCCTCATCTAGTTGTATTCCCAGCAGTGAACAAGTTTGGGAAGGTTCGATAATATTATTATTGAAGTTTACATTTATGTTTATAGGTGTAGCTTGCACTGGACAAATTTGTAATTGTATTGTGGGCTCTATGCTAGTAGCTACTCACTACTCAGCCCCCTACCTACTGGTCAGCTGCTGCTCTAGGAAATTCAAATATTAGAAGATTTTAAATGTTCTTTTGGTTGGAATATTTTTTATTGTTTTTCACTAGGTATTTTTAGAGTGGAATTTAAATGTTTTGACTAAACACTACAATATTATATATTTCTGCGAAGTTGTGTAAAATTTCGACTTATATTGTGTTAAAAAGGTAAATTAATGATTTAAGACCCGATTTCTTCCGATTTTAACATATTTTCCTTGAACGCCTTATGTTTTTTAGTTATTAAAAATTATGTTATTTTTTAAGATATTATATCTACTTATATGCAAAGACGTTACATACTTTTTTATATAACGTTATAGCTTATATGTATTTTTGTAAATTTCTCTTACATGTTCAACTAGCAGACCCGACCACACGTTGCTGTGGCTAACGAAACACAACGCCATTGCCTAATCTTTATAAAATCCACACCACCCGCTTGCCAGCTGCCCGCTGCCCGCAGCCTGAATTGAATATTTGAATTTCTCGGCTTTTCTCTACTATAATAAGCATGTATTATACATTTTGTTTTTTTGAAGAGTTTTATTAAGTGTACATTTGTTACTTAAATTTAATTTTTCCGCGACCGGTTTCGATACAACCGTATCATTCACGAGCAGAATTAAAACTAACTTAAAAATTAAATGCAAGTACCAACCTTCACCTTCGCCTGAGAGAGGGTTTCTTGCTTATGAATAATTTAAGAAACCTAGGTATGTATATTATATTTTTCATAAATATCATTACAGGCTGGTACCCGGCATGCGTTGCTATGCCATTTAATAAAGAAATTGTTTCTCCCTGAGTGTCCTTTCCCATTCGTCCCGTTCCCCTTCCGCCTCCCCTTCTTCTCCTGCGTCCTCTTCCCCTCTCGCGTTCCCACTCCGTCACCTCCACCTTCCCTCTCCCCACTCCACTTCCCCCCCTCCTTCCCCCGTCCCGCGAGCCCCCTCCCGAGTACCCCTCCCCCCTCCCAGGTTCCCTTCCCCCTCCCTGGTTCCCCTCCCCATCTCTCCCTCCCTCCCGCTTTCCATAGCTTTCAGTTTTCAACCCTCGCGTGCCACCAATAGCAATTTTTTTATACAAATTTCATAATGCTAGAGCTCACCTGAAGTTTTATAAAAACCTTGTACTGACAATAACGAGCACACAAAAAAAAGAATTATTAATTTTTTTTTTTTTTACATGAATACCGCACAAGAGTCCCAACTATTCCCGTCAGGAGCCAGTGGGGCTATGGCATCCCCAATTGGGGTATGTTGTGAGGCTGAAGGCAGTGGGGAGGGGAAGGAGATAGGGAAGAGGAAGGTGGGGAAGTACCTGGCTATTCAGATCTGGTCACCAAACACGGCAGAAGCCATTTCAAGCAACGTTTCAATTCTGAATGGTGGTCTTACACCAGGGCGATACTGAGAGTATCTTCCACTCTGGAACGTGCCGCAAATATACTACATATTATTTTTTAAATGAATAAATTGTGAAATACACAAATTAATCAAATGAAATTTATTTGCCACGCCGGGATTCGATCCCACGACCTTCGGAATGCTAGTCAAGCGCCTTACCGCTGCACTACGCCGGCTGTCAAAATTTGGTGCAGTCGTTCGAAAGTTATGCGCTTAGCAACACATTCGGCGATTCATTTTTATATTATAGATTATACTTTTTCTTACTTTTTATAACTCTGTAACATACCTATTTGCAAGAAATAAAAGGCTTTTTATTTTATAGGTAAAAAAATCAGAGCATATGTTTAAATGCCATTTTAAATATTTGCCGAGAGATTTTTGGTCTATTTTAAACGATTCGTTTTTTATTAAATTATGCCACCTTTTTCGCTTAATTATAATCGTTTTTTAATATTAGTGCGCTCCCTCTAATATTCGTACATACACATCTCTTTTTCAAACTGTATATTTTCCGATTCGTTATGCCGTGTTGCATTACCTCCTCCTTTAGCCAACGTCTCGGACAGCGTAGCAGTGTCCATCATCAGGGCAGATCCGGCAGATCCGGTAGATGTGTACATTTTAGTGGTGAAACGTGTGCTTATTTTCCTTTTTGAACGCTTACTACGGAGCCTTAAGGCTCTGCAACCGGGCTCGAAAAGAAGAAGATGGAGAGATACGAAATTACGACTGTTAGCGCGACAAAATCGAAGCAAAAATTGCAAAAATGTTTAATAAAACACGACTCATTTAAAATAGAGCAAAATCTTGCGGGCATTATCTTAAACAGCATTTAAAGAAACACTGTGAATTTTTTCATACATATAACTTGTAAAATAACTGAAACAAACGTGTTTATAATAATTTTTGGAGCATACTTTGCGATTTTTTTTTTATCAAGGGAATTTTATATAATTTGCGTTTCGGCGCGGGCAAAGTCTAGATATTATCTTCAAGAATAACATATATTTTTTTAAGAGCTTTAAAACTTACCATGTTTAAGGGAAATACGTAATAAATCGGTAGAAATCCGGGTTGCGGGCCCTTAAGGGGGGGAGGGCGATAGAGAAGTGTGACATTGTGTGACAAGGAGTATGGGGAGTCACCAGCTCTGTGACGTCACATATAAAAATCTAAATTATTAAAACGCAAAACTTAAATGTAAGTAAACGAAAAACTTATTTTTAGATGTAAAATTGCAAAATATGTGACATCACACTAGGGGGGAGGGGGTCTCATAAATGTGATGATGTGTGACAGGGATGGGGGGTGGGGGGGTAAAAAAATCTTGAAATTGGTGTGACGTAATTGATGGGTGGCCCCTTATCTTCATGTCATATTTGGGGATGCTGTGTGGAAGGTCTTTTTAGGAAAAGAAAAAGAAGCGAAAGTTCTGGGCAGGAAAAATGTTTGAAGGGTGGAATTTGGTTTGATGTGTGAGTGACAGAGGTATGAATCCATCCCTCCCTCTGTGCTGCAATACGATACGTCGAGAGAGTTCGACTGGATAGGTCAAAAGGTCTCCCTCGACCAGTCTCTCCGATCCGGCCCGCCACGCACTAGGTGGAGCAAATCTGCCACCAAGAACCCCGGGGCCCTTGCTAAGTCACCAAACATAGCGAACCACTTGCTGTGACCTATGGAAGAGGTAATGGTTGTCCAATAATGGTCCCCATACCCGCCTCCAAATGTTATGTTAGAACTAATAATAATCTACACTACACCGACATAGAATATCCGATAAAAAAAAAATTCGCTTAAATTTAGTATTTCGATAACAAAAACAAAAACGGTAACTAAAAGGTGTTAAAATTGGCTTTCAAATTTTACCTATAATTTGAAATAAACATTTCATTTTTTAAATACTAAATTTTCTAATACAAACAGAAAAAATTTAAATGGCTCATATTACGTTTTTTTAACTAAAATTACTGATAACGATAAAAATAAAAACACATTCATAATAAGGAACTCCAGCGAAAAATATTATGACTTTAAAAAAATATGTTCGTACCACAGATAAAAGAAACCTTTGTTTCTATTATCTGTGGTTCGTACAGACCAATAAACGCTGATTCTGAATATATAAGTTTTATTTAATAATATTAAACTCAGAGTTTTTAAAAAAAATATTAAAAAGTCCATTTTTCATCGGGTCGTAAAAAACACCGTCAAGTTGGCATTATTGAAATTTTAGTGGTGACGTCACTGTTCGACTGTGACTGTATTAATTTATTCGTTTATTTACATACTTTTTTATAGAGATTTAGTTGATTTATAGAGATCTAGTTGTTGTGTTTATTGGAACATTATTTTGGCCTAAATAATGTTTGAAAAATAAAGGTATCTCTATTATTGAAAATATTCAAAAACTACTGCACAAAAAAAATAGTAATGCTAGGCTCTAGGGAGAATACTTCGAACAACGGAATTTAAAATGGTGGCAGTTGATCAGCAGATTGCCCGATCCTATAGTAACTTTTTAGGAGTGATGACGTCACACGATTCACCATACATACGGTGGTTTCCGTATGTATGGGGATCTTGCAAAATCAAAACTTTGACAACTATTAAAACTAACTCTAAAAATAAAAATGCAGTTATTTAAGTTAGAAGGTCATTCATTATTCATTAAAAAATGGACTGGAGTTCTCTATTCTTAAACGTTACGGTCGACTCACTTTTTTGATCAAAATTTTTGTTATTTTGTGGTTAACTTTTCCATCTCCTACTAATATTATAAAGGTGAAAGTTTGTATGGATGTATGTTTGTTACTCTTTCACGCTAAAACTACTGAATAGATTTTAAAAATTCTTTCACTAATAGAAAGCTACATTATTTGCGAGATCTATAGGCTATATATATTGGTAAGCTCTGGCATTATGAATAATCTCTGGCGTTATGAAATTTATCATACATTTTCTGTCGCTAACAAAATCGATTTATTGCAAACGCCAATTGTCGCCTTGGAAACGATGTTTTTTTTTTTAAATTAGGTTTCTATAGACATCCCTTTGATGTTTAAATTCAAATATGTATAAAATACTAAATCCTACTTTACTGAATGGATTTTAACGAAACTTTACAATAATATAAACATATAGGCTATAGCTCAGAGCTCTGGCATAACGAAATTTGTATGAAAAAATTGCAATAGGTGTGGCACGATTAGTAAGATACCTACAATCTTTAATCGATTCAAATTATTAGGGAAGTACCTAGGTACCTACTTCAAATAAATTCGCTAATTTAAATATTTTCTAAAATAGAATTTTTATTTATTAATTTTGTTTTGCGAAATGTCATTCTCAATTTTTTACGTTTTTGACACAACAATTATTGTTTTAGGTAATTGGATAGACAGGTATCGCATTTTTGAAGTATAAAACTGCCGTACTGGATTTTTTGGTGGAATATAAAAAGAAGAATAATAATAATTATGCTTCTAAGTCTAATCTTTATGATGAGGGTATATTTAGAAATTTCAAAATTAAACGTATGAAAGGGGATGAAAAGTTTAATTGCCATCATCCAAATTCAGCTATAGAACGAATTAATTTACCTAGAAATTTAGGAGGTAGAGGTGTAGTCAAAATAACATCTTTGAAACACAATTAGGTAGAAAGGCTTAGAATTTTTTTCCATAGGAAAGCTAATAGCTCAGAAATGCACAAAATAATTTGCAAGGCAGGTATAAATATTACACCTTTAAATTTATATGACGAGAATGCCAACATTCTTATAAATACTAACCAGGAATTATTAGATTCCTGGTATAAAATTATTCACGGAAAACACTTCAATTATCTCAACCAAACGTATGTTGATAAACTTTCGTCAAACAAATGGTTGGGTATTGGAGAGTTGAGCGCAGAAATAGAAGGATTTATGCTTGCCATTCAAGATAGAGTCATTAATACTAAAAAATATAGGAAGCATATAATCAAAGATATAAATCAAATTGATGATTTATGTAGAAAATGTTTGGCTTTTCCGGAAACTATAGAACATATTATATCGGGATGTTCTATATTAGCACCGTCCGAGTATACATTTAGGCACAATCAGGTTTTAAAAATAATTCACCAAAGTTTGGTAATTAAACATAACTTGATTGATTGCCGTAATGTAGTACCATATTATGAATATGAACCAATTTCATTTATAGAAAATGAATTTTATAAAATATATTATGATAAAACTATACTAACAGACAGAACAATTAGTCATAATAGACCTGACATAGTTTTACATGACAAAATTAAAAAAATAACTTATATCATTGATGTAGCTATTCCAAATTTCTGAAATATTTAAAAAACTGTTTCTGAAAAAAATAAGAAAATACACAGATTTAGGAAATGAGATTAAAAGAATTTGGCGTTCTCGGACTATAAAAATATTACCATTTGTTATTTCGGCCACTGGCATAATACCTAGGAATCTGATCCAAAATTTAAGCATATTAGATTTGTCAAAGAATTTGTATATAAAAATGCAAAAATCAGTAATTTTAAATACATGTAGGATTACAAAAGATTTTTTAAATATTTATATTGAGGGATCAGTAGGATTTATAGGTTCAATTAGAAATGCCACAGAGCCGAACTCTCTGATATGAAAATATCTGGAGTTGGTGAATTATATTCCCATTTGGTCTCTAGTAGGTTGACATGTTGTTCTTGTATTATTTTGTATTTATAATACTTATATAGTGCAATTGCATAGCGTGGGTTGACTAGATGATCATTTGGGGAAGTGTGTGAAAGGGTTTAGTTTTTCCTGTGGGGAAAATTTAACCCGGACATTTAAATCTGGTGCGTAAAAAATTTTAGAGTTTTAGAGAACCCCAACGAGATTTTTGCTCTATTTTAAACGAGTCGTGTTTTATTAATGTTGTACATTACAAATTACAAGGCATAATCATAGTTATGGTCGAATTATTTTATTGTAATTTTATTGTCGTATTGTAAACGGAAAATTTTGTCTCATTTTTTGTCAGTAAGTACGTAACGTAAGATATATGGAACTAGCTGACCCGACGAACTTCGACGAATTAAATTAAGTTTTTTTATTAAGTTAAGAATTACACAATGAAGCAATTATCGATGCCCAACTGTACGTGTTTTGTTTTTGTCAGTATCAGAAATGGCGTTTTGTACGGATTTATATTTTTTGTGATTTTCTTACTTTTCCACTTACTTAGGGGAATTTTTGAAAGGAAGCGGGTACGGGTGCCGCCGCCCCGGGAACCGTTTATTAGATAACCAACACCTCTGCCATACGTCACCCCAAGTGGTTCGCTACGTTTGGTGATTTAGCAGGGATGCCCGGGTTCATGGGGTGATTTTATGCGGGTCTTGAGAGAGACTGGTTGAGGGGGGCCTTTTGACCTTTCCAGCCGGATTCTCTCGACTAATGGGTCGAAAGAGTCCGGCTGGAAAGGTCAAGGTAAAAGGTCAATTCCGGTCAAGTCAAATGGCCTTGCACCGCAGTTGGAGGGATGGATTCACTCCCGGATACACTGACCTCCAGATGCCATTTCCTTTCATGAACTTTTCCTACCCTACCCTCCCTTAAAAAGACCCTCCACACAGCATCCCCTAAGATGACATAGGTCCTGAGTGGAGCTTACGTAAAAAAAATGCGTTTCATTTCAGAGATTTATTATTATTGTATTTTTCCTTTGGAGGGGTGCAGATTCAGTTCACCGTTTGTCTCATTTTCGACTATTGATATTTAGTGTGTAAGAAAGAGGGGCAGCATTATATGATTAAGAACAAAAGCAAAACAATCAGCGCATTGACATTTGACGTTTTTGAATTTTTGGAATTCACGCACAGTTAAATATTATACCTATCACAATATTGCTGCAGTGCTTTCAAAATATGAGAATTCGTTCCATACAAAATGTATGAAAAAAATAATTTTCTTCATAACTTTCTTTTTTGTGAATTTTTGCGATGTTTTAAGAGTTATTCTGTTATCCGGGGCGGAGACAAATCCAACAAATCAAAGATCATCAAAATCGGTCCAGCCGATCTCGAGTTATAAATAGTGTAACTAACCCGACTTTGTTCTATTTATAAAGATTAAGATATAGGTATTAAGATTTTCACAACTTTCGCTTCAATTTTACGGTTTTAAATATTAGCGCGCTCTTTCTAACATTCGTAATTAGTGTAATTACATATCTCTCCACCTTATTTTTGAGCGGGGATACAGCGCGCCACCACGCCAGTCAAGTCATATGCAAGAGCTAGCACTCTAGCAGTCACGATGAGTGCTCGTACATACATACAGCGCGCCAGTCAAGTCATATGCAAGAGCTAGCACTCTAGCAGTCACGATGAGTGCTCGTACATACATACAGCGCGCCAGTCAAGTCATATACAAGAGCTAGCACTCTAGCAGTCACGATGAGTGCTCGTACATACATATAAATGCGATTCCTGTTCGATGACATTATGTCCTTGCTTCCATAAATATAAAACATTATGAATAACTCATTTATAAATAGACCTATTGTTGTTCCACTGCCGCTCTTTTGTAAATAGCTTGTTTTGTTATTATTGGTGTTTGGTGTCCCACTATCTCTACTATGAATAATTCAGTGTCGAACCATGTCAACGATTGGAAGACTTACAGATCGGCACGGAGGCGTCTACTAATATCTACAGGAATTCCAAAAACTGAAAAAATCGAACTAATATCTATGAGAACCAAAGTGTTGACGAATGTCTACAGCTCAAACTGTTGACTAATATCTATGAGAACCAAAGTGTTGACGAATATCTACAGCTCACACTGCTGACTAATATCTATGAGAACCAAAGTGTTGACGAATATCTACAGCACTGGCAGAGGTTGGATTTGCAATTATGTATAGCATATTGGAATAACGTAATATTGCGTATGCAGTTTAAAAAACTTAATTTATGTAAGTATGTATGTAAAAATCCCTAATATCGGACTATTGGACACATTTAGCTGATTAGTCCAACCAACGCTCTATAGATATTAGTTCAACCTACGCTCTGTACCACTACCACTTTTAAAGAATATATATATATATTTTTTTTTACATGAGCTCCACACAGGAGGCTCTGAGGAAAATAATATCCCTCAGGGCCTATGACATCTTTGGGGATGCTGTGTGGAGGATTTTTCTGAAGGAAAGAAAGGAGAGGAAGGTTCTAGGAATGGAAAGGATTTAAGGGGTGGGTAGGAATCTGGGGTTCAGTGTGTCCTGGTCATCCGCCTCCAAGACCTAGACAAACCTCACCCCATGAACCCGGGCACCCCTGCTAAATCACCAAACATAGCGAACCACTTGGGGTGACCTATGGCAGAGGTGTTGGTTATCCAATAAAGGTTCCCGGGGCGGCGGTACCCATTCCCGTCTCCCAAATTGAAAACCTAACCTCAACCTTAACCTAACCTAACCTCAGAACTAAAATAACTAACCTAATCTAACATCTAACCTTCCCCAACCTTTTAGGAACGATTTCCCACTATTAAAGAATATTTTTCTTGTTCCTATCTTACTATATTAGGTACCTACTTATTTGTAATATTATTTTATTATTTTTTTTACATTAGCTCCACACAAGGAGACCATGAAGAAAATAATTTCCCTCAGAGCCTATATCATCTTAGGGAATGCAATGGACGTATTAATCCATCCCTCCCACTGCGGTGCAAAGTAATGTTCCGAGAGAGTTCAGCTGGAGAGATCAAACGGTCTCCCTCAGCCAGTCTCTCCCGATCCGGCCTGCCACGCAGTAGGTAGGCAGGCTCATCCGCCGTCAAGACCCGGACAAACCTCAACCCCATCAGACATAGCGAACCACATGGGGTGACCTATGGCAGAGGTGTTGGTTATCCAATAAATGGTTCCCATATCTCAACAGCATAATTTGATGAAATATTTTTTTTATAAATGATTGGTAGGCAATGTTGGTAATAAATAAAAAAATAAATAGTAATAAAATTATGAGGAAGTTCTTAAGTATTGAAATTGAGTACCTGCATATTACCTTACAGTGATTTTTTCACAAAAAAGCGCTATAAAATCATCCAATAATGGTCCTAGGTTAATAACTACTGATAAAATCATCATGAAAGTGAATGGGCCCGCAACCCGGATTTGTACTGATTTATTACATATTTCCCTTAAACACGGTAAGTTTTAAAGTTCTTAAAAAAATATATGTTATTCTTGAAGATAATATCTAGACTTTGCCCGCGCCGAAACGCAAATTATATAAAATTCCCTTGATAGAAAAAAATCGCAAAGTACCTATGCTCCAAAAATTATTATAAACACGTTTGTTTCAATTATTTTACAAGTTATATGTATGAAAAAATTCACAGTGTTCCTTTAAATGCTGTTTAAGATAATGCCCGCTAGATTTTTGCTCTATTTTAAACGAGTCGTGTTTTATTAAACATTTTCGCAATTTTCGCATCGATTTTATCGCTGTAAATGTTAGCGCTCTCCTCTAACATTCGTAATTTCGTATCTCTCTTTTCTTTTTTCCATCTTCTTCTTTTCGAGCCCGGTTGCAGAGCCTTAACCCGAATTAAAGAACACTTCACAAACTGGTAACTAATGATAAAATCATCATGAAAGAGAATAAAATTCGTACTGTAATGCAAAAGTACCAGGATTTTAATGCAGACATTCGTAGGTTAATAAAAGTTTATCAGGAAATCTTGATAATTCGCGTCCTTACATTTTATATCAGGCCACCTCTTCCTGTTAATACATTCGTAAAGCCTGCAATCCCGTTTTTAACCGAATCTCGAATAATTTTAAGAGAATTCTTAATAAATTAGCAATACCTATATTTTTCTCCAAAAGCCTCTGATAGTCCGTGCATTTTGGTCGTAGCGAGGCGACAGTAAGTTGTTGGCATGCTTCCACACTTCCACGCAACATCTCCCTTTTTCCATTATCTATGTTTCTAAATTCCCAGAGCCAGTGTCATAAATATACAAACCACCCACGCCAGTGTAATTTAATAAGGAACTCCAGTGAAAAATATTATGGCTTTAAAAAAATATGTTCATACAGACCAATGAACGCTGATTCTGAATATATAAGTTTTATTTCATTATATTAAACCTAGAGTTCTTAAAAAATTATTAAAAAGTGCATTTTTAAACCTCTCGTCAAAACACACTGTAAAGTTGGTATTACTGAAATGGTTAGTGCTGACGTCATGCGTCACCAGTCGTTGTATTGAAACTTTGATTATGTAGGTACTGATGGTGGTTTGTATATTTATGATCAGTACTCGGGTCATTCCGCGGTTTCGTTCAAATTTGCCTGATTCCGCGGAATTTTTTTTTTTTGCGTTTTTACTATATATTTTTATAGAAATGGGTTCCTGTACCTACCAGATGTAGAGAGGTGAAAAGGGCACCTTTCTACGACACTTAGATACGAAGAAAATTGATGGATGGTAATGAAGGTGTGGATGGTAATGAAAAACTGTTGGATGAGTCGTGATGGAGGACTGTAGTGGAGAGCGGAATGGTAAATCAATAAACAGCTCTCTCTCCTCGGATTCCTCCCTGAGGAAGAGGACATCGGCGGGGATGAACATTGGTCTACATTATTTTCAAATATTTGGACGGTGATGAAGTTTGGTAATGAAATATTAATAGATGGTAGAGAACACGTTCAAAGTTCTTAAAATTTCTGTGAATAATGAAATATGAATTGAAATTGAATAATAAAATAGATTTCAAATCATGCCAAGTATCATTTGACCTGATGTGATGAGCGGATTAGGAAAAAGGAAGAAAAATCTATTATAGTGAAAAACTAAAAGCTTTATTCAGACTTTCGAGTATGTATTGGAGACAAGAAATACATTTTTTCATTCTGCTTACTTATGCTTTTGCAGGTTTGCTTACTTATGCTTTTGCAATATTTGTATAAATTGTTGAAAAATAATGGACAAAATATCAAAATAGGTACAAATGAAGAAAATGCAGCAGGAACATCACAGGCACAACAAAAATTTCCCTACTTATACTAGGTACTTACCCCAAAATTATAAGGCGTAGTCAAATTCTTTATAATTCAGTTTTATAAGTGGGTATTGGACACAAGAAATACAAAAATTTCACATTCCTGAGCAAACATTGTAATAATTGAAAAATAGAAGTATGTATTTAAATATTAAAAATAATAAAATAAAATAAGAAAAGAACAGAATTCAATTGGAATGCAGTTAAAAATAACATCAGAGACACTACTAAACAAACACAAGATAACTAATACGTACTAGGTACAGGTCTTACATCTAAATAGGAACATGATATTTAAGGAACTTTAATGAGATCACCAGTTGCTATTTTTGTGAAAGTTTTTGCAAATTTTTGAAAGTGAATTTTCCTCTTCCATTCTCATACGGATTTTGCAAGCGCTGAAGAATTTGTGATTCCAGAATGAAATGAAATTGGCCAAACAATTTTTTTGGCATTTCCTTGAGCTTTTTAAAAAAAATTACTTTGTACTCCATTGTTTACTCATATTTCCCAATAATTTTCACAATGAAATGGTGTGTTGTTATTTATTTTATATTGAACCATTATCCAGTCATCGAAGTCATATTTGAATGGCGCCTCCTTATGCTCTTTTCGTCAATTTCCATGTGTGGGATTTCCATAGTTTTAGGAGACTGCTGTTTTGATTCATTGAAATCAGGATCTTCTACTCTTAGGGATCGGATGAACTTCTCGAACTCACATTGATCGAAAAGATTGAATTCTTGGGAACTATTTTTATAGAAGGAATAATGCTGACAGTCGAACGGGTCATTTGAGAGTATTTTCACTGTACATTTCTTTTCTATAGTTTTAGCAGATTCTGGCGTTGAAGCAATAGTATCGTCCAAAACATGGAGCCGTCGAATTCGCTCAATAGCATATTGTCATCAATATTATTGAAAATAGTAGGCGAGTCAATAGTAGCTATGTCGTTTAATTTTTTCCCTAATGTATCTTCGATTGCTATGTTTGCGTTTTGTAGCTGCAACGCCTCCATTTTCTTTTGTTCGTTTTTTTTCTCTTTCTTAAGTTTGTTTATCTCATCCTGTAACTTGGTAATGTTTTTCATAGATCTGTACCTTTATTTTTTTTTAACATTCGTTAGACCATGCATGTTTTTTTTGTGATTCGTTGTTCATTCTCGACTGCAAAGAGGTCAGGATCTAGAGTCTAGAGTGTTTCGCACATTATTGGGTACTTCCTTAACATTGTCTCTAATTGGAGGCATATTTTCTACTACAATCATTTCTATTTTACACTGCTCTTCTTTTTTCTTCAAATAATTTACAGAGTTCTTTCGCCATCTTCGTCCTTGCTTTCTCTGGGCTCTTTCACTTATATCTTTCTCACGAAAATGGCGCTATAAAAATCATCCAACAATTATTATCTTCAATGCTGCATATCCTTTTTTGCGCTTTTCGCAGAGTGTATCTTTTTTTTCTTTCGCTTTCTGAAGGCTGTACAGTTTCGGATTGTTTTAAATCTCTGCATATTTTTGTTGCTTACGTAGTCTGTCCTTGGATAGCTTTTCTTAATTTTTCAGATTTTTATTTAACTTTACCATTGTGGTTTATAGTGGTTAAGCCTGTAACAAATAACAAAGAAAAATTATCATAAGTATCGGATTAAGTGAGAAGTCGAAGAACAAAATGGATAATTTCATTTTGGTAACTTTTAGAGGAGAGTCCAAAAAATGTTACCACTTTTGTATCTTTGTTTAATAATTTTTTACCCTAAATGATTTAAAATGTAACAGTAGTGATACCGTTTTTTAATCAAGAAATTTACGTTGGACTCTTGATGCCCAATTATGTAGATTTTTGTTTAAATTTGGCATTGTTTAGAAACTTGAAATTATGTAAAAATTTGTCAGTTTTGAAAGACAATTAACTAATGAAAGATCTTGAGACTGTAGGGTGAATAGTTAAATCATTTTTATAATATATTCGTTTACATTTGAATAATTATATCATTGAATAAAAAATCAATTTACAAATAAAAATTTGCGGGGTAACTTTTAACTGATTGTTTTTCCACATCAAAAAAAAATAAAACGAAAATATTTATTTCACTAAAACCGAAATTGTCCGACGCCAGAACGCAAGAAACTGCATTTATTCATAATATTAGCTTTTATTAACCCACAAACATGGTCCCAGATGCTCGTAAAAATAACCCTTACAAAAGTTTCATTACCCTCCAAACCTCTACATTACCATCCGGCAAAAATTTTGACGATTCGGAAGGTAATGAATCGGAGGGTAATGAAGTTTTGACAGTTTTTTCTCAATTACTCGCTTAATGTTGACATTACAAATCTGTATGATTCAATAAAAAATAGTCCGACTAAATACAGTTTATAGACATATGATTCGAATTTTTAAAACGTGTACTTAACTGTAAAAAATGCTGGAAGGTAATGATGCCTGGTCGGTGACAAAGTTGTTTTCGAGCACGGAGATCGCAGATATTTCTTTATTCAGCGACGCATGGCTTCCCCCGTCTAGATGTAGTGATACACTGGTTAGTAACGGAGGTGCAGGGCGGGATACGGCTGACCAACAGGAACAAATGCGGTCACAATTTTAATTTCCGCTTTCGCGGAAGACTACGACGATTTTCTCTGGACAAAATCAAAATCTCAATTCTTTCTATGATACAATAGCTTTAAAAATAAATTAAATACAAATAAATATGCATAATTAGTTGTACATACAGGTCGATTAATGAATGTTGTAATTTTACTAGTGTAAACTGTTCTTATTTGTAGATCAATTTACCGGTCCCTCATTTTCATGGGGAAGGTAATGAAATTTTAGCATGTTTTTTGTATATCATAAAGTAATTAAGTAACAAATGGCTAATATGGGAAATACTCCTTTTTCCTTTTTTAAATAGCTACATTTTCCAATAAAATTTTCTTGAAAAACATTCACTTTCATATGACTTTTTTGCGAGAACATGCGATTTGAACGAAACCGCGGAATGACCCACTAACAACATTTCATGTTATTCGTTATTTTATACTGTTTATAGAGATTTAGTTGTTTTGTTTATTGAAACATTATTTAGGCCTAAATAATGTTTCAAAAATAAAGGTATCTCTTGTTAGTTTATTTCTATTATTGAAAATATTAAAAAAAATACTGCACAAAAAAAAATAGTAATGCTATTTCTAGGGAGAATACTTCGAATAACGGAATTCAAAATGGCGGCAGTAGATCAGCTGATTGCCCAATCCTATACTAATTTTTCAGGTGTGATGACACACGATTCATCATTCATCGGTGGTTTTCGGGGGGTCTTGAAAAATTAAAACTTTGACAATTATTTTAACTATTAAAACTAACTCTAAAAATGAAAATAAATATGCAGTTATTTAAGTTAGAAGGTCATTATTTATTAAAAAAAAAAAAAAAATTGTACTGGAGTTCTCTATTATGGTAAGGAGAGATGGTGGGTTATAGAGGTAGGTTTCGAAATACCTGATATCTTCGGTTCTGAATATGGTGGGGCGATTCTCACAGTATTACCACTTAGGAAGGTGCCACAAATATCACTTATAATGAATGTTATTTTATTTTCATTAAAAGTTTATGAAATAACACAAAATCACTTAATTTTACTTATTGCCTACGCCAGTATTCCAACCAGTCACCGCTGGATTCCATTGTTCCAAACTACCAAACTTTTTTCCAAATTGGCGGTAAATTTTAGGTGTTGCCAAAAATTTCATAACATTTTATAAAAAAATCTACACAGTAGCAAACGATGCATTTTACTGCCTATTTTTATATTGTTATTATCTAAAGTATCTGTTATGTATGGGAAATTAATAAATTGATATTAACAACGTTAACAAATCTAGGTAGGTACCGAGGTACCGGTAAACTTATATTTTGTCAATCGAAATACTGACATAACCTCCAAAACTTAACATTCTTGACAACTGCCGCAGTGACGGTTAATTTGGTGTATGTTTTAGAAAAAACATAATAACAAAACTAGAAAGTTATTCACCTAAATAAACAATAAACACTTCATAGTTTAACATGGATGAAGGGAATTCAACCATTTACGGCTTAGAACATCAGGTAAGACTTTAACTAACTTGAATATTGTACGAATATAGTTTCTCTCGATTATCCGAGATATGTTTAGCATCGAACTCCTTTTACTGTTCATAGAAAAGTCATGGAAGTTAGTGAAAGACTTCGGGCATGGAAAACAAGCAACTTGATACCCAAACCCGACGATTGTTATTTATTTAACATCAATGTGGAGTCGGTTTACAGATAGTTACCGCGAGCATGAGCAGTCAGGCCATGGGCCTATTGTTTGAGGACCAAGAGACCGATGCCATCGACTGACTGAATAACCTCAGCGTCCTTCTTTGTCTTCCATCAAATCTTCTCCATCATACGAAGAAGAAGAAAAATCGGTAAATTTTTACAAAGCCGGGACCAGCTTCTAGCGGGCTTGTGTATGTTATCTTTACTTTAAAAAACAGCCTACGTTTTTGAATGGTTTGTTTGGCTACGCAGGGTTTGTCTAGCGGGATTGTGTATGTTATCTTTATTCAACTTCTGCAAAGTGTTTTATCGTGAAAAAGTGCATATTTACCGCTGTAATTTACAACGTGGAGGTTATTGAAAAATGACATTATCGTATTTTTAAATTTAAGAAATTAACGATAATATACATTTTTTTCAATTTCCGCTCACGGAATTAATTACATCTAATTATTACCTATCTACTGGGGTAAAAAATAAATTTTTTTAGTGTAAAATGAGCGTCCCGGTTTTGTAAAAAATTAATGAAAAATCGGTAATGGACAAGCCGCCACATGCCGCTACACTTTAAATAGGCATTAAATTTGAAAAGTAAACTACTTTTGAACTTAATTACCACAAGAACCATCGGTTTCAGTTGGGATAGACGGAAAAATATGCATTCAAATTCGATTTTCATTAAAAGTTTAAAAATCACCATCTCCATTACGGCCATGTTTTTTTGTATGGATTTAACATTTGCGAAGCTTTGTTTCAAACTATAAACGCATGAATTACTTAATTTACCTAAACTAAGAACCTAATAACCTATTTTGTGTTGGTAAATAGTTGTTTATTGTAATAACGTAATCTGTGCATAAAAATACGGCAGCTTATCCATAAATTAATGAAAAATCACCTGGCTGTGAAGAGGATGCAGTTCAGCAGTTATTATCAAATTCCTGCCTAAACTTAGTTGCACATCTTTGATTAAAACAAAAATGTGTTTCTTGGATGTTCTAGGCCAGAGCGCTTGCCCCGCAGATTGGAGAAAATGATGCAGTACGCTTTTTGATTGGAACGCAGAGTCTCAAGCCAAATAACAACCAAATTCACGTAGTAGAATTGGAGGAAGAAACTGGTGCTCTACATACTAAGGTAACTACATCACATATGGCTCGAAACGGATTTAGCTATGTTTAGTTATCAGAAGGCTTATTCTGTATCTTTTACAACAGCGTAATGCATGTTAAATCTGCCGTGTACGACATATTTTGACATTTTGCATATAACGAGCTAAAGACTGCGCTTGAATTAAGACACCAACCCTTAAAAGTAGTTATATTAACGCCAAAGATAACGGCGTGTTTGCCACGTAATCCTTGTTAAATATAATATAACTTACGTTATAATCTACGCATTCACAGACGGCGCCAATTAAATTATTTTAGGTTTTTAATACTTTTTGCACATTACGCTTTAAAATATTGGGCTGAATTAATTGTTTGCGCCCGTACATATTTAATATGAATATAAATAAATAGTTTTGTTCATAAACAAACCCAAATCTTTCAAGAGAGGCTGAAAAATTCAATTTTGTATTGGTGACTCTTTTTTTTTTGTTTTTTTTTTTACATTAACACCACACGGAGGCCCTGAGGAAAATAATTTCCCTCAGGGCCTATGTCATCATTGTTGATGCTGTGTGGAGGTTCTTTTTGAGGAAAGGAAGGAGTGAACATGGGTCTTGAAGAGACCCATGTTGTAGGAGCCTGGAGGAAACACAGAGGCCGGCAAATCGTTTCACAGCCGAGCCGTTGCACTCAAGAACGAGTCATCGCTCAAGCGCGTGTTTGGCGTGTTTCCCGACTATGCACCGGTGCCGAGGGGATCAATGATGCTAGTTCCTCGGAGCATCTTCCATTGTAATACCGGTAGAACAAGGACAGCATTCCCACCTGACGCCTATGCTCTAAAGATTGCAGTCTGTCTGTTAAGATGGGAGAATCTATCAAACGGACCGCCCGTTTCTGCACAGAGTCAAGGGTTTTTTTTAAGGTATTTTGGAGCTCCAGACCAGAGGTGGCTGCCAAATTCAACCGTGGGGTGCACTTGCGATTTGTACAGGGTTAGCAGTTGGGTACTATTAAAGAATCTGCGGGCCCTGTACAGTACGCCCAGTTTCTGAGAGGCTAACTTAACTCTGGTTTCGATGGAGCCCCCGTACCTGAGCTGGTCACTTAGAGTTACACCAAGCATATCGATGGAGGTCCTGTTCGGAAGGTTGCTTCCGTTGAAGGAGACTAGATTTTCATTTCAATCCCTTTTAGACGTTATTTATTTATTTATTTACACATATACGGCACAAATCGTGCCATTAACATAATTGACATACTTATAATAGTACAACAACATGAAGAATAACAATATAAATGTTAGTCAAATTTAAGAAAAAAGGTAAAAAGTAAGGTAATAAGTAGTGTATAAAAACAATAATATATAAAAGTAAATTATAAAGTGAATAGTTTAAGATATAAAGTATTAAGTACAAACTATAAATTAAAGTACAAAACTAAATTAATTAAAGTACAAACTATAAATAGTTTAAAATATTATCAGACATGATTGGGTCTTTGAAACATTAAAATCGACGAGGTTATTCTTACTCCAAGAGAAAATACTCTCGAGGTAACCGTCCATTCTTTGCTTCAAAGCCCTCCGAGCTATTGGAGTTTGTGTGCCCTTTGGGGGCTTGTCAAACAAAAAGCTATCATGGACTGTACTGTCATCCGCGTAACAATGAATCAGTGCACATGACAAGAGGTCATTGATGTGCAACAGAAACAAAGTCGGTGACAGAACCGATCCCTGTGGGACGCCAGCATTTATCGAATGCGAAGAAGAGGTGAAACCGTCAGCAACCACCTGACAACCACCTCTCCCTCAAAAAGTCGGCAATCCACTTACACAAGGATGCGGGAAGTCCGTAAGAAAGCAGTTTGTTGACAAGCCCTCGGTGCCAAACCCGGTCAAAGGCCTTGGAAATATCCAGTGCAACCGTTTGGGTCTCACCAAAACGTTCCAGGCACCGCCCCCAAACATGCGTCACATACGCGAGAAGATCACCGCACGAGCGGTTCCGCCGGAATCCGTATTGACGGTCGTTAATAATTTTGTTCTTCTCGAGGTATGTGAGCAGTTTGTCGTTGATCACACGTTCCATTGCCTTAGACAGAACTGATGTGATCGCTATGGGGCGGTAGTTGGCTGGGTTGGAGCGGTCACCCTTCTTTGGAATAGGGTGAATGGTCGCTTTTTTCCAACCAGAGGGCACAGAGCCAGACTTCAGGGACATTTTGAAAAGCTTCGTCAAAATTGGAGCTATTTCTGCAGCGCACCTCTGCAATACCAGGGCAGGTATTCCGTCAGGCCCACTAGCTTTATTAATATCAAGCCCTCGTAAGACTTGGAGTACATCCCGATGCCGGATCCTCAGCTTTTTCATATGAAAACCTCAATAACTCAAGATACATTATCCTAATAGTAAAATTGTTTATTAGTAGATAAATATTTTTAATTACATATCACCGAACTTACAACTTCTATCGTTACGGGAACAAAAACAGATTCAACTTTACGAGCAGTTGCACGAAAGTTCTACATTCACGTGTGGAGATTTACCTCAGGAACGGAGGTACCTGCTATCGAGGACTACCTCAAAACGATAATATCTACCGAATTTGATATAGTGAAATTAAACGCTCGAGGAAACTACAGCTCGTTTAAGATAGGTGTCCCGGAAGAAAATCGAGAAACATTTCTTAACCCATCAGTCTGGCCAACAGGTATTGCCGTAAGTAAATACAAATTTTTGCAAACGGCTAATAAGGAACATACTAGTATCTGATGGCGAGCTTGGAAATAATTTACCAAAATGTTCGAGGTCTAAACACTAAGACGGAAGAATTTTCGAGAAATTTATTACTACAAAACTTCGAAATTATCTGCTTGACCGAAACATGGTTGAGCTCCAATGTCTTCGATTCGGAATTGTTCGACAGGCGCTATACTGTCTACAGGCGAGACAGAGATAATAATGCACGCGGTGGCGGTGTGTGCATTGCGGTCAAGAATACACTTACGTCCCAGAGAATGCAAATACTCGAAACGGAAGGCGAACACATATGGGTGAAGGTAACAAAAAATACATTTACCGCCTATATTTGTGTTGTATACTTTTATTGCACCAATGACTCGGAGAATCGCACAACTTTCTACGATTATATTGATCAGGAATGTCAATCAAGAATTTTAAAAGACCGAAACGTCCTTATTATTGGGGATTTCAATTTATATAACAAACCCGAAGAGGTTATGTTAGAGCACTTATATTTCTTGAACTTCAATAACCTCAAACAAGGAAATGAAATTAAAAATCATTTTGACAACATACTGGATCTAGTACTAAGTAACACGACTAGTTGCGACGTAAGTCGATGTGAGGAACCCTTGGTCAACGAAGATAAATTTCATCCGACCTTAGCTATTCATACTAAATTAACCAGGACAAAATGTAACCGGCGTCAGCTGCGGAACAGCGCTACGCGTCCGGCACTTCTACCTACCTCCAACCATCAGTTCCAGTTCAAGCGAGCAGATATGCAGTTAATATGCGACATACTCTCAGAATTTGATTGGAACTACCTACATACTATATCGGAAGCAAATGACGCAGTTGCGTACTTAAACAATGTATTATTTGGTATTTTTGAAATATGTGTTCCCATTAGGAAAAAAATATGTAAAAATGTAAATTATCCGGCGTGGTTCTCTAAAAAAATTATAGATAAATTAAAAAGCAAAGAATCGCATCGCAGAAGATATAAACTGCACAAGAATCAATCGGATTACTTGTTATTCTCTGCGATGCGATCCGAGCTTAAAAAAGATATAACAATTGCAAAGCGTCAGTATTTAGAAAAAGTTCAGTATGGGATCAAAGATGATGTCAAATGTTTTTGGGATTTTATTAAATCCCAAAAAGCAAATCCACATACCCAAATTAACTTGAGTGATAGAACGGAAACTTTTTCCGATCCCGAAATAGTAAGCCAAAAATTTGCCGATTATTTCAAATCAGTGTACAGCCAGATAGCTCCTCAACTAAATCTAGACTTTACTCGAACCGAGAGGCCCTGGAATATTGGCAAAATCGGTCTTGAGCTAACCTGTCCAGAGGAAGTAGACTCCTGTACTCGAACTTTAAAGCTCGACAAGGCTGCAGGCCCTGACGGAATACCCCCTAATATAATTGCTCATATGTCAAAAACCATTTGTAAACCGCTGAGCTATATATTTAATCTTAGCATATCGACTGGTTGTTTCCCTCATTCTTGGAAACTCACGCGTGTAAGCCCAATTTTCAAATCTGGAGACAAGTCTGATATAAGGAATTACAGACCAGTAGCTGTACTGTCAACTATACCAAAAATATTTGAAATGATTATTTACAAGAAATTACATCACCAAATTATGCCATTTCTAGGAGAAAACCAACACGGTTTTATGCCAAGAAAATCCACGGTTTCAAATTTGTTAACATTTTCGCGATTGGTGGCCGTCGGACTGGACTCGAGACACCAAACAGATGTAGTGTATACGGATTTTGCCAAGGCTTTTGATCGAGTTGATCATGATATTTTACTACTTAAAATGTACAAACTTGGTTTCGATCAACAAACGCTTATATTCTTCGCGTCCTATTTAAAAGCCAGAAGTCAACACGTAATAATAAATGGACATGAATCTAAACAATTCCCGGCGTTATCAGGTATTCCCCAAGGTTCAAACCTTGGTCCTTTGCTGTTCCTTATACTTATAGATGACATCCAGGTTTGTGTAAAATATTGCAAATGTCTTCTATTTGCAGATGACCTCAAACTATTGATGGAAATAATCTGTTACTATGACTGCTTAAAAATGCAATCTGACCTTGATGCTATTGCAGAATGGTCAGTAAAAAACAAATTAGAATTCAATATAAAAAAATGTGTAACTATGACATATACCCGCTCCCAGAAGCCCATAGTTTTTGAATACAACATTAAAGGGAAAACATTATGCCGAGTCAATAGCTTTAAAGATCTCGGTATCGTCTTTGATCCCAAACTGACATTCTCGGATCATATATCACGGCTCACTCCAGCATGCTACAAACTCCTGGGTTTCATCATCAGAATATGTAAGCAATTTGATGACCCAGATGCAATGATAGCCATGTTTGATGGAGTCATAAGAAGTAAGCTGGAGTATGCCAGTGGTGTGTGGACTCCGCACCAAGCGAAATATATTAATATGCTAGAACAAATTCAGAAAAAGTTCCTTAGGTATGTCTATATGCGGATGCATGGAACGTACCCGAGATTCATGCACCATATGGAATTACTTGAGGCAACAAATAGATTTAGCTTGGAAACTAGACGTTATGCAAATCTTGCAATTCTTAGTTTTAACATAATCCATAATCGTATTGACAACCCATTCCTCTTGGAATGTTATGGCTTATACGTGCCTGAAAATTTCAGCCGTAGTCGTCGACACGACTTGTTCAAAATACCATACGGCAGAACAGATGTTCTAGCACAGCATAGCATGACAAGAGGAATGGTGCTGTTGAACGAAATATCGGAAACACTAGATATATATAACTCTTCGTTAGATAGCCTTAAGATTTTTTTGTATAATAATCATCTTCCTAGATGTTAAGACTGTCAAAATGAGAAAATTGTACAGTAATTGGATAAAAATCTGTTGTACAATATTAAAAAAAAAAAAAAAAAAAATAAAATAAAACTTATTGTTTTTTACATTCACATTGTAATTTAAGAACTCATAACATAATATAGCATTAAAAAATGTACACTACTCTTCCAGACACAAGCTAATGCTTCTATGGAAGAGTGGTATTAACATTAGAACATGAACATGTACGCAAATTATTACATTATACCCCCTTTGGTGTACCCCCTAACTTGGAATATGCAGGTAAAAAGGCCAAAGACACTCAAAGTATCGCTGACCTTTTTGCTGATTTTTTTAAAAGCGTTTATGAATGTGATTCACCAGTTAATACCAGTACAGCATCAAATTTTACCACTGATCATAATCTTAATTTATCTTGTATCCACATAGAATATAATGATATACTGATTGAACTAAAATTACTAGATCAAAGTAAAAGCGGTGGACCAGATAAAATACCTCCTGTATTTTTGAATAATTGTGCTACCAATCTAGCGTATCCTTTATTTTTGCTGTTTAATCATTCTTTACAAACAGGAGGTTTTCCTACTAAATGGAAATTCAGCTACCTTACACCTATTTTTAAAAAAGGGGATAAACACGAGGTGATTAACTATAGACCGGTATGCCTTTTATCAACAATTCCTAAAGTTTTTGAAAAAATTCTTCTTAAAAAAATTATTTTCCGATTGAACCACGTCATTTCTCCTGAACAACATGGTTTCTCTACTGGTAAATCTACCCTTACTAACTTGTTAATGTATCAAAACTATATATCTGATTCCATGTCTAGTAAATGTCAAGTTGACTCTATTTATACCGATTTGAGTAAGGCATTCGATAAGGTTAATCATGAGTTATTGCTGAATAAACTGCATAAACTCGGCATAGGTGGTTCACTATATAAGTGGTTTCACAGTTACTTGATCAACAGATTACTGGCTGTTAAAATTGATGGTACATTTTCGTACAAATTCACTGCTATGAGTGGTGTTCCTCAGGGGTCACATTTAGGTCCAATCCTGTTTTTATTATTTGTTAATGATGTGTTATATATTTTCAACGATGTTCAAGTATTAATGTTTGCAGACGACCTGAAATTATTCAAAGCAATCAGAAACATTAATGATTGCCACATATTGTCAAATAACTTGTTGAGATTTATTATATGGTGTCATGATAACCGCTTGCAACTTAACATAAGCAAATGTCAAATTATGAGGTTTTATCGAATAAAGAATCCAATATTTTTCGATTATTCCATTAACAATATGTCGTTAGTATCTGTCTCGGAAATTAATGACTTAGGTATTTGGTTTGACACGAAACTCAACTTTATCAAGCATATAGAAATAATAACCAATAAAGCTTTGAAAATGTTAGGATTTATTTTAAGGGTATCTAGTGATTTCAATAATGTCAATACTGTAAAAACATTATATATGTCACTCGTAAGGAGTCATCTAGAATACAATTCCACAGTTTGGTCCCCAAATTATGAGGTTCATTCACATGCGATTGAAAGAATCCAAAATAAATTTTTAAGATATGTGAATTTTAAAATGGGCATTCCTAGTGAATGCCTAAATTACGATAACGTACTTTCTTCATTAAATTTAATAAAATTATCTGATCGTAGAATCATTTCCGATTTAACCTGTTTGTATAAAATCGTTAATTCAATGTTTGATACCCCTGATTTATTATATGAAATCTCTTTTCATACTCCAGGCAGGTCAGTCACAAGACAGTACCTACCATATTATTGCAGCAATTCTAAGTCAACAAATCAATATTATACTCCTATGCGACGGATTCAACAGCTTGGAAACAAATACTCTGAAGTTGTTGATATCTTTAGTACATCAATTTTATTATATAAGCGCACCTTATTGAAGTTTTTTTCATCACATAAGGGAATAATACTTTGATAAAGCTATTAAAATTGTCTAATTCATTGGCAGTATTTTGTCGGCTGAAAGAAAAAAAAAACTATTTCAGATTTATTATATTTTGTACCTACATACTGTGTGGTTTAAATTCATTACCTAATATTTTTACTTTGTATTTATTTTTGTGCAAGTGTTTTAAACAGTAGTTTCCTGCACTATTTACCAGTATAATTTTGTTAATATTGTTATATATATGTATGTAAAAGCCTAAATAGGCGTAAATAAATAAATAAATAAATTATCTAAATGTACATTATTTTTTATATGCTAAAATAAATTAAAAAAAAATTTTGTGCAGGCCGCGAATGTTGGTGAAATTCACCAACAGCTTTGGCCTGCACCGGGGACTCCTGCTTCTCGCCGTTGTGATAGTGATATTGCTGTTATTTGTGCAATTCATGATTTTATACGGTTTTTTTTTTTTTTTTTTGGGGGGTTATTAGAAGAAAGGAAGGTCCGGGAAGGAAAAGGTATAAGGGATGGGTAGGAAAGCTGGGGATCAGAGTGTCCAGGAGTGACGGACGTATGAATCCAACCCACCCACTGCGGTGCAAGGCGATGGGCTGGGAGAGTCCGGCTGGAGATGTTGCCCAATGCGCCCCAAACGCTACTGCTGGGTCCCCTCCGGTCACGAACCGGCACAACAGCAGCGGCAGGGTTTTTGCACTCGTTGATGGGGCAGCCCACCCTCAGTCGTGAGCCTGAGGGTCGGGCCCCTGTACTACCGAGCGACCCGGACAACGGTAACCGGTTGTAAAGGGTCTCCCTCAACCAGCATCTCCCAATCCGGCCCGCCACGCAGAAGGTGGGCCGACGCACTCGCCATCAAGACCCAGACAAACATTACCCCATGAACCCGGGCACCTCTGCTAAGTCACCAAACGTGGCGAACCACTTGGGGTGACCTGTGGCAGAGGTGTTGGTCATCCAATAAATGGTTCCCAGGGCGGCGGTACCCATACCCGCCTACCAAATGAAAACTCATTCCAATATTGTATTTGTTAGCCTTTCTTGAAAGATTTGGGTTTGTTTATGAACAAAACTATTTATGTATATTCATATTAAATATGTACGGGCGCAAACAATTAATTCACCTCAATATTTTAAAGCGTAATGTGCAAAAAGTATTAAAAACCTAAAATAATTTAATTGGCGCCATCTGTGAATGCGTAGATTATAACGTACGTGACGTTTAAGAGATGTCAGTCATGGAAAAATTTGCAAATCGAATGTCGTCACTAAAGACCGGATTATATGCAACAAAAAAAGCCCGAAATATGTAATAAAAATAGCTAAAATATGCACGAAAATCCATAAAAAGGGCCAAAATATGCAACATGAAATGCTTAGTTCTCAAGAATAACAATCGTATTTTCGGAAATATCAATAACAAAATGTTTTTAACAATGAAATTTACAATTTACCTTTTAAAACGTATACGACTATGTACTTTTTTTGTTACACATCTGCCGTGATGATGGACACTGTAACGCTGTCCGAAACGTTGGCTAAAGGAGGAGGTAGCGCAACACGGCATAACACCCCAAAAACAAATAACAAAAATACTTTTGGCCGTGAAAATCTAAAATCATATCTGACTATGTACTGTTCTAAATGTTCTGTAGACAAATTGTGTCTACAATCGCTTAATATATTTTTATAAGCGGAAAAGGAGCATTCCACGTTTACTGATGTGACTGGACAGAATTTAAATTAGGATGCGATTTTTGAACTTATTGTGCCGGGCCAAATTTCACCTGCCCCGTTGATGAAGCTATCAATTTGGCACAAGGGTTCAAACCCTGGGTTATCGTTCAGTAAGTTTTCAAACTTTTCTATGTGATTTCTCGGGAATAGCTTTGGCAACGAGGAATTCGTAAGGCGAATTTTCTTCATATTCTGAGTAAATTCATTCAACGTCAATCCATGAGTTTCATGCGTTTTCACTAGCCACGGAGCGATCAGATCACTAGCTGCGCATTTAGCTATCTGACATTTATAGTGTCACTAAATGAACGTTGAAAGAGATCGAGCGTAAATATGCAAGATCTCAATTTTTTTGCTAAAATATGCAACTACCGCTGAAAAGGGTCAAAATATGCAAATGCATATGCAAATTTGCATTTGCATATAATCCGGTCTTTAGTCATCACGTACAAACATCAAAATAATATGACAAATGGATGTTCATTTATGAACGCCTATTAGACTTGTATGTAAGTAATTGTATTAACTAATAAATGATAACTGGCAGTTAAAAACCTGCTCCCCAGGATTATGCTGCTAGGCCCTGCGGGCGGCTTTTGGATCGGCTTCTCCCAGTTAGTGTTGATGACCATTTTATAAATCCAATAGGAATTGGTTCCAAAAATAGCCCGTTCCTCGGATCCACTGTCATCAAGTGCAGCTAGTCATCGGGACAAAGTAACCGAGACAGGCAATGACGTCATATGTAATAGACCTATCACCACTTGATACAACATGTATTACCTGCAATTTTTTCTTATCTGGAGAGCATATTCACAATTTCGTAGCAGTTATACCTAGGGGGTCACGTCCCCATCCGACCTTGTGACGAATTCTTGAATTTGAAACTGAATTACAACGATAGCTTTGTTTGAAATTCCACGTACACAGATGTTATGGTGTGGCGTTCGACTTGCACTCGTAGCTGGGTTCTGAAATTCAACTTTGTAGACGCAAGCCTATTAATACTATTCAATTTGTGTTTTAAGTATGATTAATCTACATCAACCGACATCAACACATTGCAGGCATAGACAAGCCATTGAAAGCCATAGAAAATCACAGAAATTTTACAGCCGATAACACAACGGACACCTTCCGATATCTGAGGAATTTTGCCTTTTTGTCTTAATAGTCTCTTAACGGTGACTTAATACAAAAGATTCACCCTTCAGGATTGGTCTCGGTACTCCATTGTGGACTATTACTAGCTTTGCTTCTTTGACAACTTTTTATTAACAACTGCTGTATTCAGTGCTCCTCAACATTCGTTAAGCTAGAACTTTTTTTAAATTTTAAATCTTGTGTTTTCTTGTACTCAGGACATAACCTTTGACTTCCCGGGTTTTTTTTTTTTTAAATACCTCTGACCCCTTCTTTCAAAAAATATAACCGCGCAATTGAAATCACCAGAAATGACTCCTAATTTATAATAAAATGAAGACAATATTAGCGAAACTCAATTGAAAATCTGGAAACAGAAAAATCTGAAAAAGATATAAGGTGTCCCTATCCGATTCGGTCATTTTTAACTGTTTCATACTTGGACTAAGAACTACCAACATTATTCATTCATTTCATTTCTTAACTATTTTATTGGCTGCATCTTTATGTATGATTGCAAGATTCATACTCGAACTAAATGACATCTAGATAGTGTCTGGATAAATTTGTATCCATTTTATTTTCATACGTGACATCTATTGACTTTTCTGCAAGTCTAGAATGAATATTTTTATGTTTAACTTTATGAGCAAAACCTCAACTGCGGCCCAAAGCCGAAGGTCCTGGGTTCAAGTTCCAGAGGTGCCAATATCTTTTTCTGATTTTCTGTTTCCAGATTTTCGATTGAGTTTTGTTAATATTAGGTCCTTACATATGAAATTGGCGTTTTGCCGTACTGGCAACTTCAAATATCTTCTAAGAATTGAAGGCTATTGTGGAAGTGGATCCATCGCAAACCACGTCCGAGTTAGCTGCAGGCTGCGGTGTTAGTGATAAAACTGTTTTAATCCACTTGAAGCAAATTGGGAAAGTGAAAAAGCTTGAAAGGTGGGTACCTCACGAATTGAGTGAAGCAAATCAACAAACGCGCGTTGACCGCTAGACCACACACTGCACAACAGACTGCTACCAAATTAGAGGAGCTTCAATTGGAATGTCTAAGACATCCACCGTACTTTCCGGACCTTGCCCCAACAGATTACCATTTTTTTCGAAATTTGGATAACTTCTTGCAAGGGAAAAAATTTAACTCCGATGGGGCAGTCCAAACCGCCTTCAAAGATTTTATTGATTCCCGTCCGAATGGTTTTTTTAGTAAAGGGATCGATGAACTACCTATGAGCTGGCAAAAGTGCATAGATAGCAATGGTACATACTTTGATTAAATAAATACATTATATAAAAAAAAATCGACTTTATGTTCCTCCCATACAAAACGCCAATTTCATATGTAAGGACCTAATATTGTCTTGATTTAATTAAATATTACAATTTGAAGTTTTACTTATAAAGTTAAAAATAAAAATAGACTTCTAATTTGTTACATGTCTCAGGTGTACCAGCACGACGCCGGTGAGATCTGGCACCTGCGATGTTCTCCCCACGACGCTGTGACGTTTGCCTCGTGCCACAACGCGTACAGCGCCAGCGCGGGGCAGTGCACCATGGGGGCGCGCTTGTACCGCCTGCCCACGCCGCAGGTCATACCCGACCAGACTCAGGATACTGCCACGCCGGCTGATAAGCAAACTGAGCGCCTCGAAGTGGTCAAGGCGTTTGATGTTGAGGTAAGAAACGTTAGGTTAGGTTCATATATTTGACTAGAGTGTAGTAATGTCCTGTTTTAATCTTCAGGCCTTGAGCATATTTTGTCAGTTGGTCAGATTATTTCCGCTTTGCAATAAAACCCAAACAATATAAACATTTCTTCATTTTGTTCTTTCTTATTTCAAATTTTATTTTAAAAGTAATCATATAATTTGTTGAATATAAAATTTCTTAATGTAAACATACCCGTCCCGCAAACCCCCCTCCCGAGTTCCCCTCCCCCCTCCCAGGTTCCCCTCCCTCCCTCCTTGGTTCCCCTCCCCCCCCTCCCGCCTTTCATAAATTAATTCATTTAGTTTTCAAACAGCTTGCGTGCCACCTATTAAATTTTTTTCATACAAATTTCATAATGCCAGAGCTCACCAGACAATAACAAACACAACAAAAAAATAATTATCCAATTTGGTGCAGTCGTTCGGAAGTTATGCAGGATCATACATTTCGGCGATTCATATTTATACAAATTTCATAATGCCAGAGCTCACCAGTAGTTTTATACAACCTTGTACTGAAATAACGAACACGACAAAAAAAGAATTATCCAATTTGGTGCAGTCGTTCGGAAGTTATGCGGGAACATACGATTTCTGCATTTCGGCGATTCACTTTTATTAATATACTAGCTGGTCCCGGCATGCGTTGCTCTGCCATTTTATAAAGAAATTGTTTCTCCCTGACTGTCCTTTCCTGTTCTTCCCGTTCTTCCCGTTCTCCTTCCGCCTCCCCTTCTTCTCCTGCGTCCTCTTCCCCTCTCGTGTTCCCACTCCGTCACCTCCACCTTCCCTCTCCCCACTCCACTCCCCCCCTTCCCCCTTCCCCCTTCCCTCGTCCCACGAACCCCCCTCCCCCCTCACACGTCCCCTTCTCCTCCCGCGTTCCCCTTCCACCTTCCCCGCCTTCCCTCTTCCCTTTCCCACTCCCTCGTCCCGTCAACCCTTCTCCCGCGTTCCATATATTCAATCTCAGTACATTCAGTTATTAAACAGCCCGTGTGCCACCTTTTACAATGTTTATTCAAAAATTTGGTATCTAACATAGGTACCTATTTAAAATATCTAAAATTCTTAATTCGATTCAAACTTTTAGGGGAGTCTCTCTCTCTGGTTTCAATCCTGGGATTGGTTTGCAGCAATTTCCTTTAGTTTCCTCTTCCATTCTTCCCTTCTTCCCTGTCTTATTCTTCTCTTCTTTTAGGGGAGTACCTACTTTAAATAAATTTATTAAAGATTTTCAAAAATAGAATCCTGATTGAACAATCAATGTTTTGCAAAATGTCATTCTCAAACACGCGAACTGTCAAACATGCTCATGTTTTCTGAAATTATTCAATTTTCTGCGCAATTTTCTTAATTTTTCTCTCCGTAAGAACCATCCTCGTACTCCAAGGAATATTCTAAAAAAAGAATTAGCGAAATCGGTTCAGCTGATCTCGAGATTTGCGCTTACCAACACATTTAGCGATTCATTTTTATATTATAGATAGATATTTTACAAAATATTATATTTAAGGTCATCATTGGTCAATGGTCATGTATACCTTATCAGAAAAGAGGAGCTCTTATGCCTGATGAGGGAGCCACGATTCTTACTTAAGCGTCGATGACACACGGCGAGTTTACAAGCTACTATCTGGGAAATTCACTATCTCTTAGTAAACTCGCCCAGTGTCATCGTGTTACTTGCTAACTAGCAGATTGTTGACAATCTACGAAAAAAAGTTGAAAGGTCGTCAACTTTACTCGCCAACACGCTTGCTCCGCTTGCTCGTGATTGGTTTATTTATGTTTCCAACATGGCTTCCGATAAACAGCTGATTTCGACTGTCAAATATCTGAAGAATTAGTTCATGCAGGCGTCGTCATTCTTGTTACTGGCGCTAGCAGCGGCCTCAGTTTCCTACGCTTCTGAGCGAGTGGACAGTTTTGTGTGTCATCATGACAATCTCACACGCCGATTTACCCGCTTTTAAACTTAGTAGATAGTAGCTTGTAAACTCGCCGTGTGTCATCGACACTTTAGGCTGTATGTTATAATTGAATTGAATATTTGTCAGAAATACGGTACGGAGGTGAAGTGCTGCGAGTTCCACCCGACGGACGCCAACCGTCTGTGTCTGGTGGTGGACAACTGCCTGGCCGTGCTGGAGGCGGGGGGCGAAGAGGCTCGCCGCATCCAGCTGGAGGGCAAGGGACACCTCAAGTTCAGTGGGGGGCGCTGGAACCCCCACCAGAATGGCTATCAGGTAAGTCGGGCATGAGCCATAAATGAACCTAAATCTTTAATCTTCATGTACCCGAAGGTAAAAATTAGAAGGGGGGTCACTAGGGTCCCCATAGTACCATGGAATGATTTTTTTAATAAAATTTTTAACAAAAAAGATCCCACAAAGGCGAAGCCAGTGCGTGGGTATTATATTATGTGGATATTAAACAGTGGTGGTTAAAATAGAATTTAAAAAAAATATATATAAAGTGTCTTTAGAGATCAACATGATCGATTTTACAGGAGTTGCTGTGAAATTTCTTAAAATTAAATTGTGTCTCTTAATCTTTTTGCGATTTCCACTCATATTTTATTCAAATAAATAGTAAATATTTATAGTAAAAATGTAGATGTCATTTTAAAAATTTAAAAATATTTTTCCATCGCAGGAGAGTAGTTCGTTTATAGCCTGGCAGGTCACTTGTTAAGCACTCCGTCTCGTTATAGCAGCACGGTAGCACACGAAACACATCCCGCATACAGCTTGATCCCATCGCGACGTATAGGAATGGAACCAGTGACGATATTTTTTGTTTTTAATAGAAAAAAAATATCATTGGACAGCAAAATGAGATGTACATTTTTACTATATATGCTCAGGAATTGCTGAATTGAAATGTCTTAATTTAATTAAATATTACAATTTGGTACATGCTGTTGCACCCTGTATGTGGTGTAAGAGTAATTTTATCACAATTGGATAATAGATATTATTTAGTATCACAAAAAATAGTAACGGGATTACCTAATTGATTTCTATGATTACCTAAATTATGGAGTATCAAATATTAGATAAACTTGGATATCGTACAAAATTTTCATTTGGGGGATGTGTGTTACCTCTTTCCAGTGTGGGAGGGTTAAGAAGGTTCCATGTGACATAGCAGAACATTGATGGAAAGCGAATAAAACAAACAACAAACTTAATCTATTTTTTATCATGTTCTGTTTTATTATTTATTTGTTCGGTTGCCTTTACCGCACAAGAGTCCCAACTGCTCTCCACTGTCCAGAACCAGTGGGACTATGGCATCCCCAATTGGCATATCTTGTGATGCTAAAAGGAATGAGTATGAGAAGGAGATAGTAAAGAGGATGGTCGGGAAGTACCTGGCTGTTTAGATCTGACCAAATGCGGCTAAAGCCTTTTCAGGCAATGTTTTTTTATTATTTTTTTAATTATTTATCTTTATTAGTATTTGAGTTACAATTTGTTTTATTCTATGCCTGTCTCACTAGGAGAACCTGTGTTGAGAGCAGGTGCTTAGCATGAGCAGTTTATAATAATAACACATACAAAGTACAAATAATAACACAATATTACAAGTAACAGTTAATCATCAACGTAACATTGAAAAAATAAATACTTATAAGTTAGTTTTGATAAAATCTTTGACGTTGGATCTATTTTGGCTGGTAATCCAGGACTTGTGGTGTCAGATTTATATTTAATATACATTGTTTTTTGTCTAATTTGCCAGTGGAAGTGTATTATATAGTTTTGTTGCAAAGTATCTAAAATTTCTTTGGCCAAAGGTTGTTTTAGCAAAAGGGATAAGTAGGGGATTATGCCCTTTGGTTCTAGTATCTGGAGCAGTTTGGACATTTTCGAAGGTAGTTCTGTGTTTGAAGAGGTATGCTAATATGTTTCTAATTTGAATGTGGTCGTTATTTGAAAGGCCCCGACGTTAGGTTAAATTGTGAGAAGGACATTGCCAACTTCCTCCGAACGAGCGACTTGAAATTGATTGGCAATTAGCCGACCAATTATTGCCTTACATCTGGAGCTTGACCATCTTGTCTGTTAGTCTGTTGGTCTATCAGTGGGAGAGGAGAGGAGAGTAATTTGTCAATTAGAAATGATTGCACTTGTTGTTTTGATTGAACTGAGAAATGGCATCGTTATTATAACACTAGCTGGTTCCCGGCATGCGTTGCTTTGCCATTTAATTAAGAAATTGTTTCCCCTGCGTGTCCTTTCCCATTCGTCTCGTTCCTTTTCCGCCTCCCCTTCTTCTCCCACGTCCCCTTCCCCTCTCGCGTTCCCACTCCGCCTCCTACGCCTTCCCTTTCGTCACTCCTCTCCCCCTTCCCCTGTCCCGCAAATCCCCCTCCCGAGTTCCCCTCCCCCCTCCCGCATTCCATACATTCAGTCCCGGTACATTCAGTTTTCAAACAGCTCGCATGCCACCTATAACAATTTCTTGATACAAATTTCATAATGCCAGAGCCCACCAGTAGTTTTATACAAACCTTGTCCTGACAATAATGAACACACACAAAAAAGAATTATCCAATTTGGTACAGTCGTTGGGAAGTTATGCGTGTACATACATTTCGGCGATTCGTTTTTATTTATATAGATTTCTGTGTTCATTGAACCATGTATTCAATGTTTTGATCCAATTTTTAAAACTCAGAAACCATAGACATCCAAATGGATAGATAGACCAGAAGATACAGATGAGGGGTATAACTAAACTATGGAGGGCGATGAGGGGAAAGATGACTTTTTCTTTTTTTTTTTTACATGAGCTCCACACAGGAGGCCCTGAGGAAAATAATTTCCCTCAGGGCCTATGTCATCTTTGGGGATGCTGTGTGGAGGGTTTTTTTTTAAGGAAGAGAAGGAGAGGAGAGTTCTGGGAAGGAAAAGGATTTAAGGGGTAGGTAGGAATCTAGGGTTCAGTATGTCCTGGTCATCCGCCTCCAAGACCTAGACAAAACTCACCCCATGAACCCGGGCACCCCTGCTAAATCACCAAACGTAGCGAACCACTTGGGGTGACCTATGGCAGAGGTGTTAGTTATCCAATAAAGGTTCCCGGGGCGGCGGTACCCATTCCCGCCTCCCAAATTGACTGTGATTTGTTAAAAAATCAATCTGACAGTATATAGGCATCTCGCATTATAATATCACCATTTAGTTCTTAAAAGCAAAATCTGCTTTTGAATGAATAGACCATTTTACATGGGAGCGCGAATTGCCCGCCACGTTATTAATATATTTGCCTAGTCCAAATGCGGAAAAGTAAAGTTCGCCCTTTTTCACAGAGGAATATTTTGTTGCCGTATTTAGTTAAGACACTTTTACAAATGTTTCATAATTTACTTACCCCTGTAACCACCAGAGCTCACTTGAGAAACGCCCACATTCGTTATATCCACACATATTAGGGTATAATGTATAGCACAAGCTCTCATTTTTGTTCGTAAAATGTACGATGCGAGCTCGGCGCTGGTCAGGACAAGAATGATGACGTCACATTTTTTAGATTCAAGCGAGGCTTTCGTAAGCCGAGCCGGCTCCGTGGAACCGTTATGGGGAGGGGGAAATAATACGCTTTTATCACTTAGGGCAGGTCCAGATATTAGGTCCTTACATATGAAATTGGCGTTTTGCTGTTCTGGCAACTTTGATCTCAAATATCTTCTCTTTGGTTAGGAATTCCAAATTCAAATTTAAACAGCTATTTACTCATGTATTTGTGTTTCGAAAATTATGATTCATTTGTTTTTTCCTTAATTGTTTTTTTTCTTTGCGTCACTTAGTTTACAAAATGGAAAACTTGAAATATCGCGTTATTTACGAGTACGAGTTCCACCGTGGCACCAGTGCTGCAGAAACGGCTTGAAGGATTAATGATGTGTATGGCGACGGTGCCGCAAAAGAAAACACAGTGCGTTTTTGGTTCCAATGTTTTCGTTCTGGAAATTTCAACCTGCAGAACAAGCCCCGTGGACGGCCGGAGACCAAAGTTGATAATGAAGAATTGAAGGCTATTGTGGAAGCGGATCCATCGCAAACCACGTCCGAGTTAGCTGCAGGCTGCGGTGTTAGTGATAAAACTGTTTTAATCCACTTGAAGCAAATTGGGAAGGTGAAAAACTCCGAAAGGTGGGTACCTCACGAATTGAGTGAAGCAAATCAACAAACGCGCGTTGACTGCTGCGTTGCATTACTCAACCGGCACAATAATGAAGGAATTTTAAATCGAATAAATTTTAAACCTGTGATGAAAAGTGGATCCTGTACGATAATCGGAAGCGCTCATCGCAATGGCTGAACCCTGCCGAATCAGCCAAACCATGCCCATGCCCCAAGCGAAAATTGACTCCAAAAAAGTTACTTGTGAGCTTTTGGTGGACTAGTGCTGGTGTCGTTCACTACAGCTTTCTTAAATCTGGACGATTACGGCAGATGTCTATTGTCAGCAACTGCAAACCATGATGGAAAAGCTAGCTGCTAAACAACCGAGGCTGGATAATCGCTCTAGGCCACTGCTGCTTCATGACAACGCTAGACCACACACTGCACAACAGACGGCTACCAAATTAGAGGAGCTTCAATTGGAATGTCTAAGACATCCAGCGTACCCTCCGGACCTTGCCCCAACAGATAACCATTTTCTTCAAAATTTGAATAACTTCTTGCAAGGGAAAAAATTCAACTCCGATGGGGCAGTTCAAACCGCCTTCAAAGATTTAATTGATTCCCGTCCGAATGGTTTTTTTAGTAATGGGATCGATGAACTACCTATGAGATGGCAAAAGTGCATAGATAGCAATGGTACATACTTTGATTAAATAAATATATTATATAAAAAAAATCGACTTTATGTTCCTCCCATACAAAACGCCAATTTCATATGTAAGGACCTAATATATTCATATGTCCATGTCAGAAACTAATTATAAAGATTATTTTAAAAATACCGATCACAAGCATTTTGGATAAAATCTTTGGGAAAATCTGTGTTTTGGACATTAAGCAACTTTATGCCAAAAACATCTTAGCAAACCTCTTCAAACACAGAACTGCTTTTGACAATGTCCAAACTGCTCCAGATACTAGAACCAAAGGGCATAATCTCTTACTTAAAAACAGTGTATTACCTGTGCCAATCTCACATCGAATACGGAATTTTAGCTTGGGGTAACACTTATTCTAATGCCCTCGACCCCATCATTAAAGCACAAAAACTAATAATAAAAATAATTCTTAAACTTCTTCTCACTACCAGCACTGATACGATCTTCAACACTTTCAAAGTTATGGACATTAAACAGCTCTACGCAAAATCCATCCTAGTAGCCAAAAATAAAAACAACAAAATCCTATACAAACCAACACAAATGATACACAAATAAAGCCAAAAATAAAGAACTTCTCCAAACTACCTTTTCTAAAACCACCTTTGGACAAAAACACTTTAAATACATCGCTTGCAAACTACACAATACACTACCAGCTACGTTTAGACAAACCGAATCAATGACCAAATTCAAACAAGATATAAAGAAATGAATTGTAAGTATTGGACGTGACACTACTGCTAACATCTGTAAAATGGATTACAAATAGACAGAATTACCAACTTACGTATGTCCTTACCCATATTAAAGAAATTTAAATAGTAAAATCCTATATGTATAATATAACTCCCTAAATAGATTTGACAGGATTTACTACTTTATTCATCTCTTCCTTCACCTATATAATGCTCTCTTTATGGTATTTACCCACACTTTAAATCATCTTTCTATTTTAATTTTATAAATCAGTATGTATTTAACCTTAAATATTCTTATGTTATAACTTATAACTAAATATTCTTATATTCATTTATGTACCTCTACGCCTGTCTCAACACAGGTATATCCTAGTGAGACAGGCATTGAATAATGCAATGTAAAAATACCTTTTATAGATAAACTAGCTGGTACCCGGCATGCGTTGCTATGCCATTTAATAAGGAAATTGTCTCCCCCCGCGTGTCCTTTCCAATTCGTCACGTTCCCCTTCCGCGTCCCCTTCCCCTCTCGCGTTCCCACTCCGCCTCCTCCATCTTTTCTCTCCCCCCTTCCCCATCCCGCTAACCCCCTCCCGAGTTCCCCTCCTCCACTCAGGTTCCCCTATCCCCTCCCTGGTTCCCCTCCCCCCTTGCATTTTTTTATACAAATTTCATAATGCCAGAGCTCACCGGTAGTTTTGTACAAACCTTGTCCTGACAATAACGAACACAAAAATAAAAGAATTATCCAATTTGGTGCAGTCGTTCGGAAGTTATGCGCGTACATACATTTCGGCGATTCATTTTTATTTATATAGATAAATAAACTTTTCCCTTTTGCTAAAACAGCTTTTGGCCAAACAAATTTTAGATACTTTACAACAAAGCTATACAATGCACATTCACTGGCCATTAGACAACACTACTTATTTTTTAACTAGCAGACCCGGCCACACGTTGCTGTGGCTAACGAAACACAACGCCATTACCCAACCTTTATAAAATCCTCACCACCCACTTAGCAAGCAGCTATCCGCTGCCTGAATTGAATTTTTGAATTTCTTGGCTTTTCTCTACTATAATAAGCATGTATTATACATATAAACCTTCCTCTTGAATCACTCTTTCTATTGGTGAAAACTGCATGAAAATCCATTGCGTAGTTTAAAAGATTTATGCGTACATACATTTTGAGCGACTTCATTTTATATTATGTAATAATATAAATCGGACACCAAGTCTTGGATCATCAGCCAATACAGATTTAACAACAAATATCAAAACCCATTTTTAACCTTTTTACAACGATGCCGTTAAAGAATTTGCAATACCCGTGGGCGGACAGATTTTTAAATCAAATTTTAATTAATTATAGTGTAAGTACTTAGGCATTTATATTGACAACTACTTTAGATGGACAGAAAAAATAAATAAAACAGCGGGTAAAGTTAGAAAACTAATATTTTTTTTTTAAAACATACGAAACATAATGCCAATGAAGACTCTAAAAACGATATACTACGCACTAGCCCAATCAATTATCACTCACGGTATGATTGGTTGGGGTAGTGCTGCTAAAACTAATATGGACCCTCTCGACGAAGTACAAAAAGCCTTAATTAAAGTTATTACAAAAAAACCTTATAGATTCCCGACAATACAGTTATTTAAGGACTTTGCTGTATTGAACATACAACAACTGTACATCAAAATTATAATTATACATTACCAAAAGGACAAACTAAACCATCATACTGCACAACACAATTACGACACAAGACACAGACACCAACACCAACACATGACTCCAAAGACAAGTACTACCTATGGACAAAGACGTTACCGCAATTTGGCTCCAAAATTATTTAATTTAATTGAAAAAGATATTCATGTGACTAAAAATGCTAATCTAAGACACAAAATTCATACGTGGATATTCAACAAAGGCGTTGTATACTGCGGTCAGATAATTTATACCATATAACAACACACTAAACTGTATCTTTCTCTTTTCCTCTCAAATATTTGTTATTACAGTAGAGCGTCGATTATCCGAACTAGGGTGTTCGGATAACCGGTATTTTCGGATAATCGAGCCATACATATTTACGTACAGGTGAATGAAAACCATATTTACATTTATATCTTTAATGACAAATAGGAATTAAACAAAAAACAGTACAAAATTAACGCTTAAAAAATCTTCAATGTTCGTCTGCCGAAGCAAGCCTACCCGCTTACGAGCGGCTAGGTCATGTACTAGATATTTGATACTGGTCGCTTTCAGCTTGTGTTTCAAACCAAGCAATTCAGGCAATATCTAAGCAAGTAGTACTTTCACCCGGAAAAATTTAGCTTAGGGAACGTACCCATACTACGTGACCCGTTCAGGGGGGGGGGGGGGGTTAAGAATTGCAGAAAGTTGGTCACGTAATATGGGTACTTTCCCTTATCGATCAGCAGTGGCAAGGGCCATACAGTGACTAACGTTGCCGCCGAGTCGGGCGGGCGGCATAGTAGTTCGGATAAGCGGTCGTTCGGTTGATCGACGTTTGGATAATCGACGCTCCACTGTAGTTCTAAATTACTTAGTATTCTTATACACGGTGTTCGGAAACTCGTAGTACAAGCGGGAAACTGGTAAATCTACATCACATTCGGAGTCGATTTGTGATATAACTTTTTTGATTTGAGCTTTCGTTTTCGATGGAAGTTGGAATTTTTTTGGTTAAATTTGAAAAAATTGGTCACTAGGGGGTTGATTTCAGCTCTGCAATGTCTTATAAAATGCATCGAAGGGTAAACTGGGCTCAAAAGTTTTTTTAACCCTTTAGTTGCCGAAAAAATTTTAAAAATAGAAAAAAAATAATATTAACATCGAAATGCTCAGATCGAAAAAAAAAAGTTTTTTGGGTTCTCTACGTGATGTAGATTCACCAGTTTCCCGCTTGTACTATGAGTTTCCGGATACGTTGTGTAATCATTTTTAATTTTTATATTTCTTATTAATTGTATGAATATTTTTTAAATTTCTCAACTTTTTTCTTTTTCTTTCATTCTATTTATTTTTCATATATAAATTAAAATTTTTATTTTATTCTTTTCTTACAAGATTGAGTAATCAAAATTTGACTAAATTCCTGCCACCTCGGAACAGGCTCAGCCTAGTGAGGTGGTGTTTACCAAGAAACAAAAACAAAAAATATGTACCTATTATACTTCAAACTGTAAAAAAAATGTATTTGTGCTTATCTTGGAATAAATAATTTAAAAAAAAAAAAATACTTAAAAATATTCAAAGATGGAGATATAATCTAAACAGTTCAAAGATAACAAATCAAATCCAACAATCAAACATTTCGTTATCTAAACAATTATAATAACGTAATAGCATTGTGTAAAGGTGGCGCTCGTCTTTCAGGATCGGTTGGCGTGTATACATGCCGCTCGTCTCAAATAGGTTATTCTCCGTTTATTCACAGCAGACCATATTTGTCCCAACGCACGTAGGTCTCATATAAAACGCTGTAGCTACCTTACTATCATAGTTAGAAATATGTTCTAATCGGTGTTAGAAAGGAAAAACACCACGCTTTATATTCCAATCTAAAAAATAGCCACCAAAAAAGTAAAATGTACACTTTTATGTACCTACACAAAGTTTTGAATTGCAAATTGAAAAAAAATATTGAAACTTCGGGAATTTTTTATAAATTATTTTTACATAGAGCGACAAAAAGTGAGGTTACAATATGTGTTTGTTGTACATTTGTCTAATAAAATATGCAGTGTTTTTATTTTTTTTTTATTATCAGTAACTTTAGTTAGAAAAAACGTAAGGTGAGCCATTTTGAAAACTTTTTTATGTTTGCATGCAAAATTTTTATAATAAAAAAAAAAAGTTTTTTTTCGAATTCTATACTTTGAAAGCGTATTTTATCGCCTTTCTAAAACAGTTTTTGGTTTTTGAATGTGCTCAGAAATATTCCAAATATTTGCATTTTATTGTAAAGCGAAAATATTTTGACCATCTGAAAAAAATGCCAAATTTTTGAAGGGTTTAATATCTGTAAAGCCGGCAAAAGGAAAAAGGCGAGGTTCTAACTACAATAAAACACTATTTCAGTGAGAAGGATGAGCTTGTTTATTTTTGAAGGGTTTAATATCTGTAAAGCCGGCAAAAGGAAAAAGGCGAGGTTCTAACTACAATAAAACACTATTTCAGTGAGAAGGATGAGCTTGTTTATTTTTGAAGGGTTTAATATCTGTAAAGCCGGCAAAAGGAAAAAGGCGAGGTTCTAACTACAATAAAACACTATTTCAGTGAGAAGGATGAGCTTGTTTATTTTTGAAGGGTTTAATATCTGTAAAGCCGGCAAAAGGAAAAAGGCGAGGTTCTAACTACAATAAAACACTATTTCAGTGAGAAGGATGAGCTTGTTTATTTTTGAAGGGTTTAATATCTGTAAAGCCGGCAAAAGGAAAAAGGCGAGGTTCTAACTACAATAAAACACTATTTCAGTGAGAAGGATGAGCTTGTTTATTTTTGAAGGGTTTAATATCTGTAAAGCCGGCAAAAGGAAAAAGGCGAGGTTCTAACTACAATAAAACACTATTTCAGTGAGAAGGATGAGCTTGTTTATTTTTGAAGGGTTTAATATCTGTAAAGCCGGCAAAAGGAAAAAGGCGAGGTTCTAACTACAATAAAACACTATTTCAGTGAGAAGGATGAGCTTGTTTATTTTTGAAGGGTTTAATATCTGTAAAGCCGGCAAAAGGAAAAAGGCGAGGTTCTAACTACAATAAAACACTATTTCAGTGAGAAGGATGAGCTTGTTTATTTTTGAAGGGTTTAATATCTGTAAAGCCGGCAAAAGGAAAAAGGCGAGGTTCTAACTACAATAAAACACTATTTCAGTGAGAAGGATGAGCTTGTTTATTTTTGAAGGGTTTAATATCTGTAAAGCCGGCAAAAGGAAAAAGGCGAGGTTCTAACTACAATAAAACACTATTTCAGTGAGAAGGATGAGCTTGTTTATTTTTAAAAATAAAGAAAATAATTCTGTACCCGAGAAGCATACGGATGCCAGTCCAAAAGGGTAAAATGTTCAGGAGAGCCAAAAAACTATTTTTTCTGTAACTATGGTCTCATAACTTCTTCGGATATCCCTGCTGATAGATAACAAAAAAAAACAAATATTTCATATTGTTTAAAAAAACGCTGACTTGAGTCAAATAAAAACACGGACTTGAGTCCTTCTGCTTCAAAATAAAATGGAATATTGTGTTATGACAATTGTAGTAATATGAAAGGATCAATTTTGAACATTGTTTACTTCTATAGAAAGCGTAGTAATGTATAATTTGAGTCATAATGCTACGAGGGCTATTCAGAAAATAGGGAACGTTTTGTAATAAAACAAAAACTAGTTACAGGAAAAATATTTTATTATATACATCTGAAAGAGTGACTAAAATGCTACTTTTCTACATAGTCACCAAACAAATTAAGGCACTTATCGTTGCGGTGGACAAGAAATCCGCCGCCTGCGATCTCTCGCAATTGACGTGCTTCACCCACGTCTCGTCACCCGTTACGATTCGATCCAGTAAAGAATCACCATGTGTGTGGTAGGCGTCAAGAAATGTTAAGGCTGCTCCCATTCGCTGACCTTTATGGAGGTCTGTAAGCATTTTTGGCACCCATCTTGCACAAAATTTATGGTAGCCAAGCTTGTGAGTCACAATTTCAAACAACAAAGTCCGTGAAACTTGTGGGAAGCAAAGCGAAAGCTCCGTTATTGTGAAGCGACGGGTTTCAAGAAAGCGTCCATTCCTCTCTTCATCATGCACATTGGTTCGGCCATTTTTAAATCGGATACACCATTTTCGCACTGAACTTTCATTCATTACGTCGTTGCCATACACTTCGCACAGTTGCCGATGAATTTCTATCGGTTTTTCGTTTTTTGCTAACAAAAACCGTATTACGGACCGCACTTCACAACTGGCGGGATTTGAAATTGCAGCGCACATTTTAAATTGGAATATTGGGAAAACGGGCAGCGCGGAGACGTTCTCGTTCTGACGGCTGGATGCCGACTGAAGCTACGAGCACGCGCACACCAAAACATACGTGATCGCCGCGCTCCTGGCGGCGTCAGACGGAAACGTTCCCTAGTTTCTGAATAGCCCTCGTACATAATACGTAGGATTTGAGTCATAATACACAAAATGCATAAATCATAAAGATGCAAGTCCATATGTACATATTTCTGCTTCTAACATAGTTAAAACTAAAGGTAGTTGTATACATTTTAGAAAATCCAATTTTTGTTCATGATAGGACCTGTATCTTTCTGCCACTGATGAACATAATAATTTACTTCAAGTCTGCATCAAAAACTCATTTCTTCAAATTTTGGACTTGCATCCATGTGCTTCTAGGGTACAGAATTAATGTATTTAAATTACTAACTTTTGGTCTGTATCTATGACCAAAGGGGGTCGCCAGAATTTTTCAACCTGTAAAGGGGTCTCATATTCAAAAAGATTGAAAAACACTGGTGTAGTAAAGGAATACCTACCTAGAAATGCATCGGATTCCTTTGTGTTCGAATAATGAATTGCTTTTCATATGTCATTCATTGATGTGTTGTCATGGTGACATAAAAAACATTATTATTGTTTTTGACAAGCTATGTAGCAGACATTCATGTAATCAACATTTGAGAAAAATAAGTGTTAAAAGTGTTATAATGTTTTTAAGATGGACAAATAAACTTCAAATGTAGTTTCTTTGTTAACAGAGCAACACATGATTTGTTTTGTCATAACCAATAAAGAAGTACAACAAATAGACAAATTGTCTTACATGTGCATTTCCTATGGTACAATGCTGATTTTCTTTTATTTTAAATCTAATATTGTGTTGTTATTTATATTTGGTAAATATGCATTTAATCCACCTAACGGATAATACGGAACATTCGTATTAGCGAAGTTTGATGCACAGTAATATGGAATACAATACAAATCTTATAAAATAAATTCTCTATAATAAACTCGCATGACATCATAATTTTAAAAAACGTCCCAGGTTTTGAATGGTTTATTTGGCAAAAGCAGGGTTTGTCTAGCGAGTTTGTGTAATTATTCTAATACAATTTCTTTCCATGTTCCACTGTTATAAATACAGGCACAAACTTGTCAATAATGCATTCACTTTGTTTTACGTGAAAATATTTTTTCTATGATTGGCAGCATTGTCTATGAAATGTTTAAATAAAAACGATGAATAAACATGGCGTTATCGCGTGAGTTAATTAATTTTAACAAAATTAAAATGTTAAATGCATATTTTTTGCATGTTTTTTGGTCTCCCCCGACTTAAATACTCACTTTTCGTAATAATAAAGCCAAATTTAACTATTTGAATAAAAAATATTCCGTATTAACGAGTAAGCGGCTCAATGCATAAATAATTTATATTTTTATTATAAACTGTTTATATTATAAACTGCGCCGGCTCTCAACACTGGTGTTCCTAGTGAGACAGGCATAGCACAGTTGTAATAGAATTAACCATCAAGCTAATTTGTTCACTTTTCAGAACAGCTCATATAGGTCGTAGAAATCGTTGTGTCTCCCTTACTATCATGGTTAGAAATAAGATTTAAACGGTGTTAAATAGAACAAACACCACGCTTTATATTGAAATCTAAAAGTTAACCACAAAATAATTAAAATGTACACCTTTAAAATCAAAGTTTTCGACTGCAATTTGAAAAAAAAATGTATGAAAAGTATGAGTGCATGTCTTTGCAAATTTTGACACCATATCTCAGAATAAGGTAAAGTGTTAGTATCCAACCAAAGTGACAATTTATATACATACGTTTGTTTACCTTAGTTTTTTGGACTCGTCGGTTTTTTTTTGTTATTAGTTTTTGGGGTATTATGCCGTGTTACGCTACCTCCTTCTTTAGCCAACGTTTCGGACAGCGTTGCAGTGTCCATCATCAGGGCAGATGTGTTATAGTTAGGGGTGATGTTTGTATTTATCTACTTAGGAGCGATACCGTGTCGCCAGCTCCACTCCTCTACGAGCTGTCGCTACAATATACTTCAACATGTTTTTTTGCGTTTAGCCTTGATGTAGCCGTCAATTACCGGATACCAAGAACTATTGAGCTTAGCTCCGTCGTCTCTATTAATATTTATAGGATTTTTGTGAATTTCAATTGCCTCCGTAATCAGGGGTGCTCTATGAGTTTTGGGTCTTCCCAGGACCTCAGGGACAAATCCAAAGTAATGGCTGCTTTTAATTAAGTGCTCGGCGATTGCCGATTTGTCAGTGGCACAGGTACGAAAGTGTTCTGATATCCTTTTGGAGATCGTCCGCTCTGTTTGGCCCACATAAACCTTGTCACATCCAGAACAGCTGAGTTTGTACACTCCATCTGTTTCCAGAGGAAACTTGGTCTTTGCAGGCCTCAAAAAGTCTCGTATTTTTGTCGTGGTTCCGAAGACAGCGTAATAACAACATAACAACAAACACGGCATAATACCCCAAAAACTAATAACAAAAATACTTTTGGCCGTGAAAATCTAAAATCGTAACTCGTCGGTTTTTGTTCACTTTAATTCTTGTTTGTAATATTATGCATAACGTGTTCGTGTTCCAGTTTGTAGCCATCCAAGACACGCACCTAAAGTCGTACGACACGCGCGCAGACTCCCCGAAGGCGTGCTGGTCTCTGGAGCTAGCGCACTCCCAGCCGCTGCGCGACCTGGACTTCAACCCCAACCGCCAGTTCTACCTCGCCACCGTGGCTGATGATGGACTGCTGAAGATCTGGGACTATCGCAACACCAAGGAGCCCATGTTCTGCCGCAGCGATCATTCGCATTGGTGAGTTTCAACTATATTTTCTTCAACGGAAGCAATCTTCCGAACAAGCCCTCCATTGGTATGCTCGGTGTAGTTCCATGCCAACTCAGAATGAAACCAACTCAGAACCACCTCAGAAAGGTCATTAAAAGCTATGAAAAAATAATTTTAAAATAGCCGGTAACCCTAATCTAACTTAACCTATTTAACCAATTTTTTTAAATATTTTTTTATCATCACTGTTGATGACCTTTCATTAAGAGTTGATGATAAGATGAATTTTTGAATTGGTTTCATACTGAGTTGGCCAGTCACCGCTTGGTGTAACTCGTGACCAGCTCAGGTACCAGGGCTCCATCGAAGCCAGAGTTAAGTTAGCCTCCCAAAAACTAGGCGTACTGCACGGGGCCCGCAGATACTTTAATAATACACAACTGCTAACCCTGTACAAAATGGAAGTGTCCCCCACTGTTGAATATGGCAGCCACTTCTGGTCTGTAGCTCCAAAATACCTGAAAAAGCCATTGACTGCAAAAACGGGTGGTCTGTTTGATAGATTTCAACTTAACAGATTGCTATCTTTAGAGCACAGGCGTCGGGTGGGAATGCTATCCTTGTTCTACCGGTATTTCAATGGAAGATGCTACGAGGAACTAGCATCATTGATTCCCTCGGCATCGGTGCATAGTCGGGAAACATGCCAAACACGCACCTAACATATGTACACGGTTGACGAGAATGGGTCGTTTTATCGACTCGTTCTTGAGTTCAACAGGTCAGATGTGGAACGATTTTCCGGCCTCTGTGTTTACTCCTTCCTACAACATGGGTCTCTTCAAGAACAAGTTCATTCCTTCCTCTCCTAAAAAAGACCCTCTACACAGCATCTCAAGGGAAATTATTTTCCTCAGTGCTCTTTTCCTTGATGTATTTTTTTTCTATTGGAGAGTTTAATCATAGACATTCAAATTGATAGACCAGCCGATCAGCGAAAAAAAAGTAATTGCATTTAATTGAAATATTTTGCAGGGTATGGGCCGTACGTTTCAACACCTTCCACGACCAGCTGCTGCTGACGGGCAGTTCCGACGCCCGTGTCCTGCTGACCTGCGCGGCCAGCGTCAGCTCCGAGCAGCCCGGACCCTCGGCGGATCCCAACTCCTCGTCCGACCGCGACGAGGAGTCGGACGCAGCCTCGGTACGGCGGAGACTCAGCACCAATAATACCGACAGTGACCTCAGCCCGGAGCATAACGGGGAGCCCAGGGAAAGGTAACATTATATTGTTTACAATACAAGATTAAATAATAGAAGAATTTGCGTAGAGTCCAGGTGTGGTTCTCTCCAGATAGTCTGCAGTCAGAGTGTAAGTTGAGCTGCTTTATAGGCTTCCTTCTGTTCCACACCGAGGAACCGTACAGTGAGATGATAGAGTTTGAGGTTATCCTTGTGTAGTAAAAACACTTATGTTGATGCTGGATATTTATACTGTTTATTCGGGTGAATAATTTTACAGAGAGATTTTGGTCTGAACACTTGACTGGCGACAATAATTGAGACTAATTAAAGTTACAGAAGCGAAAGACGACTTGATTTCCAGGTAAACAAGCAGAGTTTAGGAAAACGAAAAGAATAATAGAAGTACAGTAGAGCGTCGATTATCCGAACTAATTGGGGGATATGGGTGTTCGGATAACCGGTATTTTCGGATAATCGAACCATACATATATTACGTACTTCCATATTACGAAGCGATGAATGAATACCATATTTAAATTTATGTCTTTAATGACAAATAGGAATTAAACGAAAAAAAGTGCAAAATTAACGCTTAAAAAAACCATAATGGCAAAGCTTTCAAATTGAGCCCGGTTTCGTCTGCATTGTAGACGTTTTTGAGAGTAGGCACGCGCGGGTCGGGCGGGCGTAGTAGTTCGGATAAGCGGTCGTTCGGATGATCGACGTTCGGATAATCGACGCTCCACTGTAATGACAAGCGAAATCACAACACACCGTTTTTATAACATTGAAAAGATAAAGTCTGACACGGCCACAGACAAAATAGATTATAGACAGACAATTCATAGCAATATTTTAGTAAGAGGTGGAATAGACACGAAGTTATACTTTCATAAGACCAAAAACGACCCGAGGGACCTTTCATTTTGAAAGCTATATATCTCTCTTCCTATCATGCAAACACATGTATTTTTCTTTTAACCAGAAGGAGAACGAAATAATGCTTCTTATAGTCTTTGAAATATGAAAGCTATCTTGCATAGATATTTTACAATCTCGATCTAAAGTGACGGTTTCAGAATTTATCCGCAAAACTAAGGCTTCCGGATTGTGAGGTGCGAATATATTGAACCAAACAGACGGGTTAAGATAAGAGGCTCTACACATCGAGATTAGAATAAATGATAAGTAAAAGTGTTCAGTGCTAAATGAATTTAAATAGGACAATCACAACACACAACATCCAACAGAATTAATTAGTAGAAGTTAACAAGTGTTTTATGAATTGACAAAATCTCTGTTATCCGACAATGTCTGCTGGTATGCTGATGCAACAGTGGTTTGACCAATCCACTGTAGCTCTGTTCCGGGCCGCAGTAAACAAAGTCCGCATAGCCAACATGATAGCCAACGTCCGTTGAATGGACAGGACACAAGAAGAAGAAGAATACCGATGCAGAAATGTTCGTCGAACTCTTCGATAATTAGTAAGTTTGTACTAGAAAGGGCACACACATATCAACCCTCTGGAGTATAAAGGTTTTTTTTTTTTTTTACATGAATACCGCACAAGAGTCCCAACTGCTCCCGTCTGGAGCCAGTGGGACTATGGCATCCCCAATTGGGGTATGTTGTGAAGCTGAAGGCAGTGGGGAGGGGAAGGAGATAGGGAAGAGGAAGGTGGGGAAGTACCTGGATATTCAGATCTGGTCACCAAACACGGCAGAAGCCATTTCTAGCAACGTTTCAATTCTGAATGGTGGTCTTACACCAGGGCGACACTGAGAGTATCTTCCACTCTGGAACGTGCCGCAAATATACTAATATTATATTTAATGAATAAATTGTGAAATACACAATTAATCAAATAAAATTTATTTGCCACGCCGCCGGGATTCAATCCCGCGACCTTCAGAATGCGAGTCAAGCGCCTTAACGCTGCACTACGCCGGCCGTCATAAAGTTGCTAAGTCATTGGAGATGAATTGTTCAGGAGAGCGATTTGAAACTTTTTTTTTCTTTTTTACATTATCTTCACACAGGAGGCCCTGAGGAAAAAAAAATCCCTCAGGGGTGTCATCTTTGAGGATGCTATGTGGTCGGTCTTTTTAGGGAAATGAAGGTGGATAAATTCTGAGAAAGTAAAGGGATGGGTAGGTATCTGGGGTCAATGTGTCCAGGAGTGCTGGACGTATGAGTCCATCCCTCCCATTACGGTGCAAGCCGATGGGTCGAGAAAATCCCTCTGGAGAGGTCAAGGTTAGGTCTCCCTTAACCAGTCCCTCTCGATCCCGCCCGCCGCGCAGTAGGTGGGCAAAAGCATCTGCTGCCAAGACCTAGAAAACTCTCACCCTGTGAACCAGGGCACCCCTGCTAAATCACGGAATGTGATGAACCACATAGGGTGACCTATTGCAGGAGTGTTGCCTACACAATAAATGGCTTCCGGGGCGGCGGTACCTATATCCGTCTCTTAAAATGCTGTTGTTTTTTTTTTATTATTGTAAAATTGGTATAAAAATATGGACTTGAGGCAAGTGTGCCTTAACCTGTCACGGGCCTTGCCCTGAAGCAAGGAAATTATGCAAAGCATCACTTTGAATTTTGTGGGTTAATTTTGAGCTATCGTATATTTTATTTACCTTTTTTTTTTTTTTTTTTTTTTTTTTTTTTTTTTTTTTTTTTTTTTTTTTACATTAACTCCACACAGGAGGCCCTGAGGAAAATAATTTCCCTCAGGGCCTATGTCATCTGGGATGCTGTGTGGAGGGTCTTTTTGAGGAGAGAAAGGAATGAACATTGGTCTTGAAGAGACCCATGTTGTAGGAAGGAGGAAACACAGAGGCCGGCAAATCATTCCACAGCCGAGCTGTTGAACACAAGAATGAGTCGAAGAAACGACCCGTTCTCATGTGACAAATGTCAACTGTGTACAAATGTTGGGCACGCGTTTGGCGTGTTTCCCGACTATGCACCGGTGCCGAAGGGATCAATGATGCTAGTTCCTCGGAGCATCTTCCATTGTAATACCGGTAGAACAAGGATAGCATTCCCACCCGACGCCTGTGCTCTAAAGATTGCAATCCGTCTGTTAAGATGGGAGAATCTATCAAACGGACCGCCCGTTTCTGCACAGAGTCGAGGGTATTTTTCAGGTATTTTGGAGCTCCAGACCAGAGGTGGCTGCCAAATTCAACCGTGGGGCGCACTTGCGATTTGTACAGGGTTAGCAGTTGTGTACTATTAAAGTATCTGCGGGCCCTGTACAGTACGCCCAGTTTTTGGGAGGCTAGCTTTACTCTGGCTTCGATGGAACCCCCATACCTGAGCTGGTCACTTAGGGTTACACCAAGCATATCAATGGAGGGCCTGTTCGGAAGATTGCTTCCGTTGAAAGAGACTAGATTTTCATTTCGATCCCTTTTGGACGTAATCAGACAAGATTGGGTCTTTGAAACATTAAATTCAACGAGATTATTTTTACCCCAAGAGAAAACACTCTCGAGGTAGCCGTCCATTCTTTGCTTCAAAGCCCTACGAGCTGTTGGAGTTTGTGAGCCCTTTGGGGGCTTGTCAAAAAAAAAGCTATCATGAACTGTACTGTCGTCCGCATAACAGTGAATTGGTGCACATGACAAAAGGTCGTTGATGTGCAACAAAAACAAAGTTGGAGACAGAACCGATCCCTGCGGGACGCCAGCATTTATCGAGTGTGAGGAAGAGGTGAAACCATCGACTACCGTCTGAATCGACCTCCCCCTCAAGAAGTCGGCAATCCACGTACACAAGGATGCGGGAAGTCCGTAAGAATGCAGTTTGTTGACAAGTCCTCGGTGCCAAACCCGGTCAAAGGCCTTGGAGATGTCCAGTGCAACCGTTTGGGTCTCACCGAAACGTTCCAGGCATCGCCCCCAAACATGCGTCACATACGCGAGAAGATCACCGCACGAGCGGTTCCGACGGAATCCGTATTGACGGTCGTTAATAATTTTGTTCTTCTCGAGGTATGTGAGCAGTTTGTCGTTGATCACACGTTCCATCACCTTAGACAGAACTGATGTGATCGCTATGGGGCGATAGTTGGCCGGGTTGGAGCGGTCACCCTTCTTTGGAATAGGATGGATAACCGCTTTTTTCCAACCAGAGGGCACAGAGCCAGTCTTCAGGGACATTTTAAAAAGCTTCGTCAAAATTGGAGCTAATTCTGCAGCGCACCTCTGCAGTACCAGGGCAGGTATTCCGTCGGGCCCACTAGCTTTATTAACATCAAGCCCTCGTAAAACATGGAGTACTTCCCGATGCCGGATCCTCAGCTTTTTCATATGAAAACCGCAGTGAGGAACCGACGTCGGGACAGCACATAAACACATTCCTAGAACAATAAACTATGTATCAAAACAACATTACTTGCGTTAATTTGCTAAATTGATAGGTTTTACGATGTTTTTGTCCAAGTATCACGCATCGGACTTTGACAGTTTGAATCGCGGCAAATTTGACATTTTGATTCCACAGATAAATCATATAAAAATATTCTGGTGTCGCTGGGTGAATGAAACTTGTGGCTATATCATCAATGATAATGGCGCAAGCGATTCTGACCTTGTCCTTGATACAAATTCTGTACACAGAAGAGTCAAAATCGCATTCAAAATATTTTTTTCGAAATTTTATCGGACGCACCGCGCGCCTCCGCACATCTCCGGCAAATAACAGGTTAAAGAATGGAGGAATCGATTTGGCCATTGGCGGGAAGCAGAACAGACGCAGCAAGAACCAATGGCATCACGAAACATCCATGACTTTATTGCTTTATTGCTGGGTATAATGCCCAGAATTGCATACCTACATATTTCAAATCAATTGGATTATTTTTAATACTATTAAGAATTTGTTTGCGTGACGCTTTTTTGACAGTTTGGCTTGGATAATTGAAGCTGAATTATTAAAACATTGAATATTGGTTGATTACCTGCATCTCTAATTGATATTGCAGAGCGCAAAGGATTTATAGAGTTAATTTGACAAACTGTTTTTGTTAGTAATTGCATCTTGTTCATGGACTAGTCCACAGTTTTGTATATTTGATACTTATTAAAATGATGTACTTATTAAAAATGCTTAATTTAACATATCAAAATGGTTGGATGTCTGACCTGATTTGTTGAACAAGGTGCCTTAATATTAACAATGGTATGGTGTTTTTAATAACAGACTGGCAGACGGGGTGCTCCAATGCTACGAGCAGCACGAGGACTCAGTGTACTGCGTGGAGTGGAGCTCCGCCGACCCCTGGACCTTCGCCTCGCTGAGCTACGACGGACGCCTGGTCATCTCGACAGTTCCCAAGCAGTACAAGTACAAGATATTGCTGTAGACTGGAACCATTCATCACTTGATTTTATCCAACGCAACGGTAAACTTTGTCATTGTTGTCGTAGATAAAATAACAAAGCGAGATATAATAGAGTTTCTGACCAGTTGCGACGATGTTCTACATGAGTTTCTGTGATTTGTGACGATGTCAAATGTTACGACTGGTTAAAAACTGGACCTAAATATAAATGAAAGTCAGGCCTTAACAATTATTATTACCTTGATCAAAAAGTTTTATGATTTTATTAGTAAAATCGAAAACACAAGTTTATTCGTCAAAATCGATACGGTCTCCTTCAAAGTACTCCCCATCCACTACAAAGCACTTACGCCAGCGCTTGATCCAATCCTTGAAACACCGCTGTTACTCAATTTTCGGTATATCCATCAGAGCCGTTATCGATTTTTTCATGACATCTTCTCGGTTGCCGTAATGCTTTCCACGAAGCGGTTTTTAAAATTAGTTGAACAGGAAAAAGTCGCAGGGAACTAGATTAGATGAATTGGAAGGCTGCTGGATAGTATTCTTGTTGTTTTTGGTCAAAGACTCACGGATAAGGATCGCATTGTGGGACGGTGCGTTGTCTTGGTGAAAAATCCACCAGTTGTAAAAAATCGGAAGTGTCAATGACAGATGCGGTAACCTAACAACAAAAAAAGAATTCCAATCGGATGACTGACGGCGCCACACGGTGGCCGGTCCTAAAACTTTTTGATCAAGCTGGTATGTCAACATTCCTTTTATAAACTGAAGGGGCCAGTTGTTCTTGGTGCAAAATGTTAGATAAAACAAATATAAAATGTTTTTTCACTCAATTGTGACCCTAACCGGTTTCAGCCTGTTAAGGATAGTACAATTGTTTCTTAATCTACAGTTCATATACACAGGGGAGAGGGAGGGAGGTATTGTAGTATACGAGGCTTTTATACAATTTGTATGGGTTTTCCCATATTTGTTGCTATGTCTCTTTGACAATTGTTTGAAAGTTTTATATTTGTTTTATTATATTATTGTAATGGACCTGATGGTTCTTTAGTTTAAATGTCACCTTTATAAAGTGGCTATTTGGACATTTTGCATCAAGTAGTGTTAATCGCCTTTTATAAAATTATAAATTATTATTATTACAAATTATAATTTAAATACAGTATTCTCTCAGTAATCTGCTACCCGTTTATTAGACAACTCCTATTGTTGCGTAATTTTTATTGGTTGAAAGAACAAATTCAATAATTTGCCGGTATTGGTATGTGGAATCCAGTAGTCCACCGCGTTTCTAGACTCGAACCCTAAGCTTTGTACACTGACAGGTTGGGTTATCTTACTCTTACACACTCAGTTACTATACCGCCGTCTCGCTTGCTCTCCCTGACATGTCACCAGTCACCAGTCGCCAGAAGGATGAATCTGTACCTGTTGTGTTAAGTCAGTGTTACAAGACGATTAAAACTAAAAGCCCGCGCACACAGAGAGCGGTCAGGAGTTCCGAGTTCCGCGTTCGGCATTCATTAGAATGTACTGAGTCTATAACAACAACGCGGGATGTTGCGTTCTAAGAGTTATTTTCCCGCTGAGACAGGGAACGCCTGAACGCCGCGATGTCTGAGGTTGCAAACACGGAAAAGTTATTGAATTGGTTAGGGAAAGGAGTTTATTATACGATTTAAGTGATGTAGACTATAAATACATACCTTAAAAATACAGCCAACCTTTCTTTTGATGAAACACAGTTCCTCCAGTTAGTATTTTGTTTTTCGATATCAGGTTTTATGATGTTATACAATTCATTAAAACTATTCGACATTCATAGAATCATTGTTCATCTTTAAGTAAATCCTGAAAAATAGTACTAAATTGGCCTTGTTTCTCTGGCGTTGTGTTGATCGGGTGCACCCAATACTTCCTTTTCCTTTTAGAAGCTGCTAAGCTCCACAAGAGCAATAATTCTTCATCGGTTGATGAACTTTCTGGTGACATGTTGCTTGTGCAAAGACCTAAACGAAACTAGAACGCGAGAATTTGAATGCCGCTTGTGTGCGTTGGAACTCTTGAGCGGTCAACGGTCACTAGAATGCAGAACTCTGACCGCTCTCTGTGTGCTCGGGCCTTTAAAGGCAAAATCCATTGGATGTCGGAAGGCGTCTGTCATTCATTATTTGCTGTCAAATTTCTGTCATTTTCTATAGCTTGTCTTTTTATTTTTTTTACATTAGCTATTAAAATACGTTAACTTTTCGTAATGGAAAACAAAAGACAATCTTTATTATACAATTTAAATTTTGTTATCTATACTCTAACACCCCCACTTAACAAAATAAATGTGTACTTTTAAACAGAATACATACGGCTTCCAATTAGCTTTTGATATGGAATGTTTACTACACAATTTTCAGCCTTTTCTATGTTCAACTTACTCTCAATAGGAGTATCTATAGTTTTACAATTGGACATATTAAACCTTAATAATAATTGCTCTATATATTCCTGCTGATCTACAGTTATAGTCTTACATTCTTTGTTTACATTTATTCGCATGCCTAAGTAACGTCTAACAGGACCTAAATCTTTTAATTAAAATTAGAACTTAATATATTTTATGGTTATTTCCTTTTGGGGTATTATGCCGTGTTGCGCTACCTCCTCCTTCACATCTGCCCTGATGATGGACACTGTAACGCTGTCCGAAACGTTGGCTAAAGGAGGAGGTAGCGCAACACGGCATAATACCCCAAAAGGAAATAACCATAAAATTTTTGGCCGTGAAAACCTAAAATCATATCTTAATATATTTTGTTCATTTTTCTGTTTCTGCAATATTATTAGAAAAAATTAAGAAATCGTCCACATATATAGCTACAATAATCTTGACATTTTCATAAAAAAATGTAAACAAGCATGGTTCAAATTTACTTACAGTAAAACTCGCTTAAGAAGTTCCCATTTAAGAAGTTTTCACGCTTAAGAAGTTTTGATTTTCGGTCCCTTGAAAATTCCATACAAAAAATTGCAAAAAACATGATTTTTTCCCACTTAAGAAGTTCTAGAGCTAAAACTGCTTCCCGCTTAAGAGGTTTTAGAAAACCGGCGGTAAAATACACAAACGAAATATTGTGCCGCAAAATACATATTTAAAATGAACCTTTTTCAAAGTCATAAATTGAAAGACGTTGGCTTCACAGATTACGCGCAATCCCTAGTACCTGAGACCATAAACAGACCCTTTGTCGGCCGCCGGGCCCGTAAGCCGTAACCCCTAGGTACCGAATTATGTAACGAATATGCAAGCGTCTTTAAGGTTGAGTTTAATATAACGTTTCATGTATTTTTCGGCCTTAGTGACAAAGTGGGATAGATCTACATTTGACGCCTCCTTCAATAATATTCGTTTTGATACTGAACGTTTCATAATATTATTGTATAAAATTTTTATTCCATCGAATTTGTAAAACACGAAAAACTTTTGATTGTCAAATCGGATCACAGTTAATACGGAATGTTTCATCTTCAAATAAATATATTTAGCTTTATTATTAGGTAGGTACATAACAACATGATTAAATATGCCGGGGGAGATGGTAAAAGATGCATTATAATTACGTTTTTTTTCAATCAAACTTCAAAATTTGCCGTGCATCGTGCTTCATCTGACATTTGTCGTAAATTAAGTTTGAAGGTTAGGAAATACATATGCATAAATTTAAAATTTAGATTGAAACGAAACTTTGCTAATGATTTTTGTAGTTGTTTTGTATTTACCGCGAGGCTGAATTCGATAGTTTTACCGACTTTGAAAGCGTGGATTATAATTCCAGCGTCAAACAGCTCGTTTGATACAACTTTCCGATTCAAGTCATTTATTTACGCGCGAAATCGTAGATATTCGACGTATGATAGGTAGGTAGGTGGGTACATAATATTGGGCTGCGGGTATTTCTAATTTCGAATTTTTAGGAAAGGATTAAAACATCTTTAAAAATACATGATAGTCAACTGTGCCTGGTGAAAACACACCATAACAATAAATAGACTGTCCGATTTCCGACACGTGAACGCCATTCGAGCAAGCAGCAAGCGTGCAAAAAAGTTAATTCCGCCAAATAATAAACAGTTTGCCGCGTGGGGCTTTGTGAGATTTTTCTGCACAGGGCCATGGTAGGGTTGCAGCACGCGGAACGCTTGCTCCGAGGCAAGTAAAACCCGCTATCATCGAAGTTTGTTTACAAACAAAATTACGTGCAGGTGTCCTTTTATCAAACCGCTTGCTAAAATTAACCAAAACAAGTCTTTCTTTCTCCCTCAGTTCGTATAGAAAACCAAAGCGTAAAAAAGAGACAGCGTATAGCCACTGCGCTGTCTTCAACTGTCAAGTTTAACGCGAGTAATTACCAACAAGCATAATCCATTGCCTTTACACCAATTTCAAATAAGATCAACAGTATGAACCTTTTGGAATGCTGCAACTTTTACTATCCGAATTCGAATGGCTTTCGAATACACTTTTGCTTGCAATTGCGATGCGCCATTCTCGGAAAAACGTAAGGTTTTTTTAACAGTTTCAAAATTGTGTTTACTTTCTCTATTGCTGATAAGGGATTAAAATATTTAGGAATGTGTCCATGGGATGGTTTTGTTTTGATTGGTTTAGTGCTTTTAAGGGTTATTCGGCAGAGATGCAAAATTTTACAACAAAAGAATTCAATAATTTTTTTTTTACATGAGCTCCACACAGGAGGCCCTGAGGAAAATAATTTCCTTCGGGGCCTATGCCATCTTTGGGGATGCTGTGTGGAGGGTTTTTTTAGGGAAAGGAAGGAGAGGAGAGTTCTGGGAAGGAAAAGGTTTTAAGGGGTGGTTAGGAATCTGGGGTTCAGTGTATCCTGGTCATCCGCCTCCAAGACCTAGACAAACCTCACCCCATGAACCCGGGCACCCCTGCTAAATCACCAAACATAGCGAACCACTTGGGGTGACCTTAATGGCAGAGGTGTTGGTTATCCAATAAAGGTTCCCGGGGCGGCGGTACAAATTACTGCCTCCCAAATAATAGAGTAGGTAGAGCAATCGACTATAGATAAATACTTTGAAAAAAATAATAATTTAAATGTAGGTATGTAAACAAACTTTTTATAATCAACTATGTTTTACCATTTTTCATTTATTTCACATTCCTACCGTTTTCTAAATAATACTAATTACCATGATGTGTAACTACTAGAAGATACCTATAATATATATATTTATTTATTTGAGTGTTTGGAGCATATAAGCTTGTTTTCATGACAATTTAACTGGGGTAGACAGACATACGCCGAAATGAGGTATGCCCCGAGTACGGACTGGAGATATGAATGGCTAAAATAGAATCCCACTTAAAAAGTTTTCCCACTTAAGAAGTTTTTTTTTCCCGGTCCCTTGGAAAACTTCTTAAGAGAGTTTCACTGTATTTTAAAAACAAAGTTAAGCAAACAATCTTGCACTTTTTCATACCAGACTAAAGCAGACTGTTTCAGTCCGTATATAGCTCTTTTTAATTTCAAGACCTTTCTAATTTTTTATTTAACACCCTCTTGATTTTCACAATTAATCCATTACTTGGTGTATCAACAATTTCCCACGCATCATTGTCCTCGAACTACTAAAGCTCCTCTGGCATGGCCTGTCTCCACTGATCAGCTTCTGGTCCAGCGCTGTTCAGCGCTTCTGAGAAGTCTATTTGTTCGACATCTGTACTAAAATTGGAAATACAGATATTATCAAACCCAAAACGTTCTGGAAGTTTTCGTGTTCTCTTTTCCTGTTCTGGTAATTCTGGAATTGGTTGCAACTCACTGAGTGAGATATCTGTCTCTATATTTGTGATGCTTGTATCGTCATCATTTTCACTAGACGGATCAGTATATACAGATGTATTTGAATTTGAACTATGAAGAGATTCATTCATTGAAGACTCCCCCACTGAATCTCTGCCAACGTCGTTTGTTGCTGGAGAATCATGCCTTTCAAACTGAACATCATCCTGTATCCATTCTGCTATGTTTTCTTCATTGATTTCCGATGATACTTTTTCTTCTTCCATCACTATTATATCCCTCTTTATAGTTATAATATTTTTTATAGGATCATATACACGATATCCCTTCACTGTTTCTGAAAATCCTACAAGAATGTGCATTTTAGCCTTCTTGTCCCATTTTAATCTTCTTTCCTTTGGTATGTGAACCATTACGGGACTGCCAAACAGGCGTATATGACTTAAATCTGGTTTCTTTTTATACCACGCTTCATAGGGTGTTTTATTTCCCAAACTTGAAGTTACAGATCTGTTTTTTAGGTATACCTACTGCTGTATTAGCTGTTTCGGCCCAGTCGTAATGGAAAACAAAAGACAATCTTTATTATACAATTTAAATTTTGTTATCTATATTCTAACATTAGCTCCACACAGGAGGCTCTGAGGAAAATAATTCCCCTCAGGGCCTATGTTATTTTAGGGGACACCGTGTGGAGGGTCTTTTTAACTCGTTGTGGGCCGTTCGGACACCGGTGTCCGCGAGGTGGCGCGGCATTTTGAAATGCAATTTTGACCCTTATGTATACAGAAAGTGTATGAAGAACAATGTCAGAAACGCTTGCTCTATTATCGTACTTTACCATAGAGAAAACCGCAATGAGACAAGTCACTTCGAATAATTTATATTAAATTTTCCGTAGTCCGGGATGTAAAAAGATTCTGCGCATGCGCGAAAAAAAATATGTTGTTTCTACTATTTTGGACCCTTCTATGTACAAAATCTGTAAATAAAGTGTCAGAATCGCTGGCGCCAACATTCCCTATGGTATGGGTAAAGACTTCATTCACCCTGTAGCCACAAAATATTTTAAAATAACTTTTTTGTCTGTGGGCATCTCCAACTGTCATTTTGGCGGCCGCGTCACATTGCCGATGCGTGACATGCGTGTACCTCGAATAAAACATCATAAAACCTATCAATTTACGTAATTACGCAAGTAATGTTATTTTGGTAAATAGTTTATTGTTCTAGGAATGTGTTTCAGTCAATAAAATATACGATAGGTTAAATTTAATCCACAAAACATTCAATTGAAGATCGTGAAATTTCCGTGTTTTTCTGGAAAAACCTGGCCCACAACGGGTTAAGGAAGGGAAGGATAGAAAGTTTGTGGAAGGAAAAGGGTTTGAAGGGTGGGTAGGAATCTGGGGGTCAGTGTTTCCAGGAGTGTCAGTTGTATGAATCCATCCCTCCAACTGCGGTACAAGGCGACGGGTAGAGAGAGTCTGGCTGGAAAGGTCAAAAGGCTTCCCTCAACCAGTCTCTCTCGATCCGGGCCACCGCGCAGCAGGTGAGTATATGCATTCGCCGCCAAGACCTGGATAAACCTCTCCCCATGAACCCGCGCACCCCTGCTTAGTCACCAAACGTTGCGAACCACTTGAGGTGATCTATGGCAGAGGTGTTGGTTACCCAATAAACGGTTCTTGGGGCGGCGGTACCCATACCTGCGTTCCAAATTGTACTGAATGGATTGACCCTTTTTAGACGAGTGTCATGTATACATGTAAGATCGGATAAATTCTAGAGTAAAAACAGGGGATAAGTTTATTTAGGTTTATTAAAATGACACGTAAAATAAAAAGAAAAATTACAAGGCACGTCTTATCTAATCATACGCCAAAATTATTCTGCCGCACTCTAGGTCCAGTGTTGCCAACCTTTTACCCGATACTACGCTCGGCCATCCTTCAGTAACAGCTCTAAGATGTTTTCTTCAACCTCGCTGCTCTGGGAAATATCATCTCCGTCGTTGACCACCTTCTGCCGCACTCTAGGTCCAGTGTTGCCAACCTTTTACCCGATACTACGCTCGGCCATCCTTCAGTAACAGCTCTAAGATGTTTTCTTCAACCTCGCTGCTCTGGGAAATATCATCTCCGTCGTTGACCACCTTCTGCCGCACTCTAGGTCCAGTGTTGCCAACCTTTTACCCGATACTACGCTCGGCCATCCTTCAGTAACAGCTCTAAGATGTTTTCTTCAACCTCGCTGCTCTGGGAAATATCATCTCCGTCGTTGACCACCTTCTGCCGCACTCTAGGTCCAGTGTTACCAACCTTTTACCCGATACTACGCTCGGCCATCCTTCAGTAACAGCTCTAAGATGTTTTCTTCAACCTCGCTGCTCTGGGAAATATCATCTCCGTCGTTGACCACCTTCTGCCGCACTCTAGGTCCAGTGTTGCCAACCTTTTACCCGATACTACGCTCGGCCATCCTTCAGTAACAGCTCTAAGATGTTTTCTTCAACCTCGCTGCTCTGGGAAATATCATCTCCGTCGTTGACCACCTTCTGCCGCACTCTAGGTCCAGTGTTGCCAACCTTTTACCCGATACTACGCTCGGCCATCCTTCAGTAACAGCTCTAAGATGTTTTCTTCAACCTCGCTGCTCTGGGAAATATCATCTCCGTCGTTGACCACCTTCTGCCGCACTCTAGGTCCAGTGTTGCCAACCTTTTACCCGATACTACGCTCGGCCATCCTTCAGTAACAGCTCTAAGATGTTTTCTTCAACCTCGCTGCTCTGGGAAATATCATCTCCGTCGTTGACCACCTTCTGCCGCACTCTAGGTCCAGTGTTGCCAACCTTTTACCCGATACTACGCTCGGCCATCCTTCAGTAACAGCTCTAAGATGTTTTCTTCAACCTCGCTGCTCTGGGAAATATCATCTCCGTCGTTGACCACCTTCTGCCGCACTCTAGGTCCAGTGTTGCCAACCTTTTACCCGATACTACGCTCGGCCATCCTTCAGTAACAGCTCTAAGATGTTTTCTTCAACCTCGCTGCTCTGGGAAATATCATCTCCGTCGTTGACCACCTTCTGCCGCACTCTAGGTCCAGTGTTGCCAACCTTTTACCCGATACTACGCTCGGCCATCCTTCAGTAACAGCTCTAAGATGTTTTCTTCAACCTCGCTGCTCTGGGAAATATCATCTCCGTCGTTGACCACCTTCTGCCGCACTCTAGGTCCAGTGTTGCCAACCTTTTACCCGATACTACGCTCGGCCATCCTTCAGTAACAGCTCTAAGATGTTTTCTTCAACCTCGCTGCTCTGGGAAATATCATCTCCGTCGTTGACCACCTTCTGCCGCACTCTAGGTCCAGTGTTGCCAACCTTTTACCCGATACTACGCTCGGCCATCCTTCAGTAACAGCTCTAAGATGTTTTCTTCAACCTCGCTGCTCTGGGAAATATCATCTCCGTCGTTGACCACCTTCTGCCGCACTCTAGGTCCAGTGTTGCCAACCTTTTACCCGATACTACGCTCGGCCATCCTTCAGTAACAGCTCTAAGATGTTTTCTTCAACCTCGCTGCTCTGGGAAATATCATCTCCGTCGTTGACCACCTTCTGCCGCACTCTAGGTCCAGTGTTGCCAACCTTTTACCCGATACTACGCTCGGCCATCCTTCAGTAACAGCTCTAAGATGTTTTCTTCAACCTCGCTGCTCTGGCAAATATCATCTCCGTCGTTGACCACCCAGAGCTTCATAAAATCAGCGGTTGAGGAAGTTTGCCTGGGCCCCTCCCCCTCCCCCTCATGCTCCCCTACTTTTTCTACCATGTAACGATCATTTGGTAATGCCCGCAATATACGGTACGGACCCAAGACCCACTTTTCCTTTAAGTTTTAAGCCGGTGCCGAACTGCGTCCTTTTTATGGCCACTAAATCCCCCCTCTGGTATTAACTTCAGGAAAATAAAACTGGTTTTAACTTTGAAGTGAATCTGTGTACTTTTCCCCAAGTTCAAAACTATAGTAAGTTCAAAGTAAGCAATAACATCCTGGTTACTCCCAGTTTGAACACATCTTTTGGACAGAGAAATAATAAATTCCATGCTATGAAATTATACAATGCTCTACCAGATCAAATCAAAAATATAAAGGAAATGAATATATTTAAAACAAAAGTAAAAACATGGCTGAGAGATCAAAGTGATAATAAAATTACAAACATCATGAATCCGATATAAAGACAATCCATAACCAAATACAAATATTTTAAAAAACTACAGGCCACCTCAGAACAGGAAATCCTAGTGAGGAGGTCTGTGAAAAAAAAAGAATCTACACTTATACTATACATTATACATACATGTACAAACCTTGCTATTGAAACTAATAATAAATAAAATAAATAAATAAATACCCAGAACTAATAATAAAATAAATACAGAATAAATAAAATAAAAAAAATTTCAGCAAGTTAATTAAACAAATTAGGTAGGGTGGGGCAAAGATCCGCAATTTTAGGTTTCAATCTTTTTTCTCACCCAATAAGTAAAAGGTCCTGCAGGTTTTGGCTTCACTGGAAATCTTAATTTATGTGCTACAATATACCATTTTATTACTAGCGAAATAAGCACCATTTAGGAAAAAAAAGGAAAGGTAGACAACCTTGCCTTTGCGGACCTTTGCCCCACTGTTTGGGGTAAACGTCCGCAGATGCGGGGCAATTGTCCGCAGCTGCGGATCTTTGCCCCATTGAAATGAAATACACGGAAAAATTAACTTTAATCAGTTTATTTATTCACAGTTATGAGTAAAACCATTCCAGTTCACTGACTGAATAAACATTTTGGGTTGTGCTGGTTTTTTTTGGCTCCTTTATACTCGAAACGACTGATCCCCATTCATAATCGAGAATGTCAGGCCGGTCGGGCCATTTCCATAATTTTCCAGCTTTCACCATTGATGATACAGTGGCATGGGTTTCTGAAACGCCAGTAATAACTCCTGGAAACAGTTTTTCTTCATATCGAACGGTACAAAATTCGCCTATGCACCTCTTTGGAGGCACCATCCGCTCAGACGATTCTTCCATCTTCTGATCACTGTCAGATTCTGAGTCGTTGTAGACCGAAGTTCCAGATGAAATAGACTGAGACTGAGATGAATCATCTGAATCAAACTGAAGTCTACGTGGTGGCTTCTTCTTCTGCTTTGCTGCCATCTTGAGCTTGTCTTTCCGTTTCATTGCATTTTTAATTTTACGATCTTCTCTTTCTTTGACCAACCTTTCAGCTTGTAATTTTTTGTCCCGAAGGGCTTTCTTGTGCGGAGAAGATGTTAGAAGTGTCGACTTTAAACTTCTTCCGCTCCGCTTACGTCGTGTTGCTTTGGGAAGAGGTAGTATGTCTGCTGGAGACACAACTGACACAAGAGATGACGTGGAGACAAGTCCAGGAGAATCAGTAGATAAAACAGGATCAGGCAGTCTTGAAGGTCCAGGAACAGGGAAGTCGAGAGCTGAAGGAACAGGATCAGGCAGCCTTGAAGGTCCAGGAAGAGGGAAGTCGAGAGCTGAAAGAACAGGATCAGGCAGCCTTGAAGGTCCAGGAACAGGGAAGTCGAGAGCTGAAAGAACAGGATCAGGCAGCCTTGAAGGTCCAGGAACAGGGAAGTCGAGAGCTGAATTGCAGTTATCGTTGCCAAAGTCTAGTGTTGGTTCTTGGACGAAATCTTCTTCCGGGCTTTGGTCAAGTACTGACGTAGGAGCCTGAGGCAGCACTGAAGGCTCAGGAACAGGGCAATCGGGAACGGCATCACAGTTATCGTCGCCAAAATCTAGCATTGGTTCTTTAACGATATCATCTTCTTCCGGACTTTGATCCGTCACCTGGCTCGGAAGAAAATCAGCATCCGAGAAAACCCCGGGGTCCAGGGGAAAGATTCCCGTTGCGCGGAAGGAGGCAGTTGCTTTTTCAATGGTAGCTGTTCTTTCATAAGCCCGGTTAAAGAGCTCAGCGACATGATAAACTGTTATTACCTGGCCGGGGTGGGACGATTGCCACGAATCCGTGACCTCGTTGTAGTAGGTTTTGAGGGGTTTAAAAAACACCCGGTCGAGTGGCTGAGTTTTGTGGCTCGTATGGGGTGGCAAGCTGAGCATAACCACATTCAATGCTTCAGCCTGAGATATTGATTCGATTGAAACATGCGAGGCATGATTGTCCAAGATAAGAAGAACAGGAGCTTCCGGAGTGGGTTTGGCATGTTCTGCAAAGTGTTTTAACCACTTAATAAATGTAGGAGTGTCAACATATCCCTTGTCAGTGACCGCCATCTTACAGCCGACCGGGCCATTTTTTATTAAAAGAGGATTTTCCCTCTTTCTTTTGAATATAAAATAGGGTGGAATGTAGCCACCGTTGGCTTTGAGGCAGCAGATAACGGTAACTGTTTGGCCTTGTTCGGCACTTTAGCTACTTCTTTCTGGCCCTGGTCGGACACAATTTTCGGAAGTTTGTCTGGAACAGTCTGGATTCCAGTTTGGTCCATGTTGTATATGGAACCATTGGAGGGGACCCACCACTTTCCCAACGGCGTTATAAGGAAACATATGGTTTCCTCCTTCACCGCACACCTCAAGACTCTACTTTTTTTTTGAACGAAGCTACATTTATTTGAACGACTCTAGACCCTCCAATGTCCATGCATACGGGGTTAGTAAGCAGTATGCAAGTACTTACATTAAAATTATACAAAAGATAAATAGAAGTAGCAGCCCGTGGAATAATTCTTCTGAAATAGGTAACATCAATAAGAGAAAACAGTGTTAGTAAAAGAAAAATAAAAATAAAAATAACGGCTATGACCAGTCGAAGAAACCTTCTGTAAATAAAATAAGTAATGAGGAAAAAACAGTTATATGATTATGTTATAATGTAAGTAATTACTATAGTAGCGGAAAGAAAATAAAATATATAAAAAGAAGAGCCAGAGAAAGTATTCCATTGACCACCGGGCAGTCCCAATGAGAATACGTATAGCTATCGGCCCAACCGCAGACGATGCTCGAAGTCCGCGCCCTTTAGCCGGTTCCCCGATTTTGCCTCGAAGAAATGCACTTGGGAGAGAAGGGGAAGATTTTGAAGACCTTGAGGAAAAGATGAGCGTCGGGTTACCGGAGGGGGGACGGAAGGACATCGAGACCGCACGGTTACGCCTCAGGCCTACGCATGACGATGGGGGAGGCGCGGGCGGATCGCGGGAAGACCACTCTGATATGTGTTCGTCTGGCAATGTGCATGGACAGGGTCTATCCCACCCCCTTTCTATGGGGGAATGACGATACATAACATGTTCAGTTCAGTTGCGCCACCAAAGAATGGAAACCAAAACTAATACAGAAAAATAGAAAATAATAAGAGCATTTATACATGTGAAACATAATTACAGAATCAGTTCAGAGTGATAATATATCGAGCATTAGTGTCATCACTAATATCGATCACCAACACCAACATGACCTGTCGAGGTAAAAACATAAATCATTGTTAGCAGAGATCAGAAGAAAAAAAAATAGACAGATGTTATCAGTATTTTATAGGTCACATAAGTTATATTATAGATAGTTCAAAGCATATTCACTAAATAAAGAGTAATAGAGGAGGACCGAAGAAGAAGACGGGAGCAATACGTGTGGCACCTGAAACAAAGATGAATTTAATCTAGGTCGGCGACTCTAAGTACAGGCCATCTCTCTACCCAGGACTTGACAAACTTTTTCAAGCATTCAAAATTCTCTTTGTTCGACACAAGGTCAGCATTACACGCTGGTCTTGTTATTCCGCGCAAGCCATCCAACATTTCCTCTCGTGCTTCCTTCATCAACTCGCAGTGCCACAGAATGTGCCTGGCGTCCTGATTAGTATCCCCACATGCGCAGTTTGGGTGAGGAGAGAGGGTCAAGCTATGAAGCCGACCCCTGAATTCCCCATGCCCAGAAAGCATCTGCGTCACATAGTGATCTAGTTTAATGTATGCCCCTTCCATTCTGAATTTAACTGAAGGGAAGAAGGAGAAAGTCCATCTGCCCTTCGTCGACCTATCCCATCGCTCTTGCCATACACTCAGCGTTCTCTCGCGCATCGCTTTGAGCAAGCCAGGGAGGGCCACGACTCCTCCCGGTATCAGCTCGACTCCCAGGTGGACAGCAGCCCTGCCTCTAATAAGTTCCTTTTTGGTCAATATTTCCCTAATTTCAAGGTCAATCGGCAGAATGCCGGCCAGAACCGGTAGTGCATCTGAGGCCACAGTCCTATAAGCGCCCAAGAGCGCCAACAGGGGAGTCCGCTGACCCCGTTTAAGAGCAGAGTTTATCAAGACGTTATCCAAGCGATGCTCCCACACAGAGGCAGCATATGATACTTGCGACACATATACCCCTCTGTACAGCAGGCGAATCGCCGGAGAGCGCAATCCCCATTCGGCTGTTGAGAGTCTTCTCAGTTTCTGAAACAGGGCTTGTGCCCTGTCGGAGACGTTCTTGACGTGGGCCAGGAATGAAGAAGATCTGTCCAAAATTACGCCTAAATACCTGGTGTTTTCTGCAAATCGGATGGATGAGCCTCCCATTCTGATGAAGGGGTTCCCATTCTGATGAAGGGAAGGTTGTATATGGAACCAGGAGCAAACTTGTATTTTTGATAAGCCGATTCTAGGTTACCAAAAAAACCTTCCACTTGATTGCGATTAAAACCCATTGTTCGGGCCACTGACGTTTTTATCGCAGTTCGCAAACTTAGTTTGTGTCTCTTCATGAAAGAAATTGTGTAATCCTTCCCTGCCATTCCCTTTTCTTTATTAAAGTTGTGTCGAATCTTGTTTTCTTCAGCATATTTGAATATAAGAATTCGGAGCGTTTTGAAGGAAACACCATAAAACATACGGTTCAAGGTTCGGCAGTGATCTACAATATCCTTTTCTTGCAAATGAGTGAATGTTGTTGTGAACCGGCCCAGTTTTCTGGCGCCGCCTTCCTTTTTCAACCTGTAAGAAATCAAATCGACTTTCAGAATAAAAGATTGTTAGTGATTCCTAACTCGTAATAATTTACTGAAGGGGTAACCCACCTCTTCCGTACAGTTGATTCATCGAATCCCAACTCCTTCCCAATTTTTCTAATGGATAGCCCCTGATTTAGCATTTCTTGTGCCTGCAAGTACAGTTCTGGTGTGAACGGCTTCACATTAGTTTTGCGTTTGTAGTTTCTATAACGTAAAATCAAAAATTAGAACAATGAATACAAATCTTGGGGCAAACGTCCGCGCGTGGACCATTGCCCCATGCAAAATGCGGACCTCTGCCCCATTTTGTCATTTTGTAAACACAAACTAATCTAAAAACAAGAAATGCGCATTTGGCCAAATTATTGTCCATAGATCGCCTTTCAAAACCTGAATTATGGAATTGAACCAGTAAAAAAGTAAGCAAAGCGTATAGTAAATTACATTTTCAACTGAAGATGACCCACGGATTATTACATCAAAACAAGTAAAAAGAATTCTAACCTCATTGTTTTTGTTGTGCCGGTCGGACGCCATGTAACTTTTGTGAGTCGTCTTCTATCAATGTTGCCAGCATAAAAATGTGTCTAAAACCACGACAATATTAAGCGATCATTTTAAATTGACGGTGCGGATCATTTCCCACTGCGGATCTTTGCCCCACCCTACAACTAAAAAAACATAAATATATAAAATTAAAAATTACAAATTACAAAATAGAGGCAGAAAAATAATTATAATTGACAATAAAGGCAATTTTAATACTCGCAGTACAATTAGATAACATTGTTTTGCCACGGTACCATTCCTTGATCACTAACAAAATAATAACTCAATTCTTCGCGTATGGCTTGAGCATTAGTAATGGTAATGGTTGGAGAGCTTCTGCTGGCAGTTCTGTTCTCCATTGCCCCCATTGATGGTATTATGTCACCATCTACATTTTCATTATCAAAGCTTCCACCTGGTGAATATAGATCTGCACTGGTCTTATTTCGCCTTAAATAATTATGCAAGTCGACCCAAGCTAAAACCACTGGAATGACAGTATCCACTTGCACAGTCACGGGTTTCTTGAATACTTGAAATACCGATGCCATTATGCCAAACGCATTCTCAACAATCCTTCTGGCTTCTTCCTTCGACATAATCTGTAATTAAATAATGATGCAAGACGACGCAAGCTAAAACCACTGGAATGACAGTATCCACTTGCACAGTCAAGGGTTTCTTGAATACTTGAAATACCGATGCCATTATGCCAAACACATTCTCAACAATCCTTCTGGCTTCTTCCTTCGACATAATCTGTAATTAAATAATGATGCAAGACGACGCAAGCTAAAACCACTGGAATGACAGTATCCACTTGCACAGTCAAGGGTTTCTTGAATACTTGAAATACCGATGCCATTATGCCAAACGCATTCTCAACAATCCTTCTGGCTTCTTCCTTCGACATAATCTGTAATTAAATAATGATGCAAGACGACGCAAGCTAAAACCACTGGAATGACAGTATCCACTTGCACAGTCAAGGGTTTCTTGAATACTTGAAATACCGATGCCATTATGCCAAACGCATTCTCAACAATCCTTCTGGCTTCTTCCTTCGACATAATCTGTAATTAAATAATGATGCAAGACGACGCAAGCTAAAACCACTGGAATGACAGTATCCACTTGCACAGTCAAGGGTTTCTTGAATACTTGAAATACCGATGCCATTATGCCAAACGCATTCTCAACAATCCTTCTGGCTTCTTCCTTCGACATAATCTGTAATTAAATAATGATGCAATACGACGCAAGCTAAAACCACTGGAATGACAGTATCCACTTGCACAGTCAAGGGTTTCTTGAATACTTGAAATACCGATGCCATTATGCCAAACGCATCCTCAACAATCCTTCTGGCTTCTTCCTTCAACATAATCTGTAATTAAAAATGCGCTCTCTTGAGACCTGACAAAATTGACCACTGTATGGCTTCATTAAAAATTCAGATAGTGGAAACGCATCATCGCCTATGATAACCTAAGGTATAGGCAGGAGTCTTCCTGGTAACGGTTCGTTTGCAGGAATGCATAAGCTTCTATTTTTTAGCCCTCTGCTTAAGGAGCAATTCCTAAAAACGCCGCCATCAGATATTCTGCCTTGACAGCCGACATCCACATAAACAAAATCGTACTTATAGTCCACCATTGCAAGCAGAACTACACCAAATGTTTTTTTATAATCATAATACAAGCTCCCTGTATTTGCTGGAGCTTGCATGGTCACGTGTTTACCATCAATTGCACCGATGGCGTGAGGGAAATTCCACCTGGCGTCAAAACCTCTAGATATTACTTTCCATTCATTTTCAGCTGTAGGAACCTGTAAAAAGGGAATAGTAATTTTTAAACTCGAAAATGGTTTTCCTCCGATTGTTGCAGCACACAGTTCGCGGCTTGATTTTATAACTGCACTTGAACATAATGGTTTCCTTTAAAATACACCAGCACGTGAATCCGCAACTGGTATTTTTTTCATGGATTCTGAACACAAGACTGGTTTTAACTTAAGTCCACCAGCTCAAAATATTATTATTTTTCTTTTTTTAAATTTCACAATGAACACGAAGACGATTTTAGAATCTTTTATTGACGTGCACATGGTTGCAGCCTTCGACAAAGGTTTGCCTTTACATAAATAACTGTGAATCCATAATTGTGTATAAATTATTTAACTAATATAAAATATGCCGTGATAGAAAACTCGTATTAAAGAAATGAGATGGTGCGAATCATTACCTTCGCCATGCCGTTTCCGCAGGAATTTCAAAAGCAGCCTATCTCGCGTTCTAAATGTAATTTTTTGCGGTTCCTTTAGCACGACGCACCAAAAGTGCTCGCGGGCCGCACCGAAAAGCCTCGCGGGCCGCAAGTTCCCCACCCCTGGTTTAGGAGACACTTAGTAAAAAATCCTGAGCAAACTTGGATAAGAGTTGTTAAGAAAACACGGATATATGAAATACAATCAAGTGACGCAAGGTTTTTAAACAAATCTTTAAAAACAATTGGTCGCGCAAATCAATTTACTTTATTTGGCAGGGCGGGTGCGGTGCGAGGTGCGAGTCTTACAACAACATTTTCACTGAAAAAAAAACTGCCCAAAGGATAGGAGAGGTTATTCAGCCAAGACTTACCGAGTCCACTTTGAATGGTCATTTGACGCTGGTTCTGTAGTCCTTATATGTAACAATTCTATAGTTCCCTTTAGTCTTTATAACACAGTTCACTGGCGGTTGAAGCTGCTTCAGTGGCGGGCGAACGTACGTACGTAGTAAGATTCACCGGCGACGGCGGCGTGATGGAAAGTTTATTACAAACGACTTTCTTTCTCGCGCAGTGTCTTTATTTTATTTCGTTTTATTTTTATTGTATGGCAACCCTAAATTTTACCGCTCTGTTTCAAGATGGCCGGCACGTGCAACGCAGAACATTTGTAACGTTGAATACTTACTTATAATACATTCCCTCCAAGGTTGGTCATCCATCCATGTATAGAATGATTAATCTCATACATAGCAAGCAAGCAAGCAATGAGGTTAGGTAGCAATAAGAAGAATGTATGTGAGAACAATGTACAATTTATTATAAAATCAAACCCTGCCCTTGGGAACATACTAAAAGAATTAGCTATGAGACTCTAAATTAACAAATGAATTAATCATCAGGGGTGGCTGGTTACGAAGGAATCGTACCCAGCTGTAAATGTTTAATAATTCTCGACACGTGTCAATACGAATGAAATTAAATTGTAAGGACATAAGAAATTAACTGATGGGCGCCTGTAACGTAATACGAAACATATTTATGTATCAGTAATCTCTAAAAATAATCTAAAAGCACAATCTCGATCTGTTAAAAATAAATAATTTAAATCTCACTTCACGTGGTCCAAAATGTCGTCTTGAGTCCAGCCATATGACAGCTCGTGCCACTAAACCACTCCGCCTGCGGTAATTCCGCCAACTAACGCGCCGATCATCCACGAAGCATCTACCACCCTCTCTCGCGCATTCGGTATGCAATGCTGCCAACCACACCGGTCGAATTCATAGAGCATTAAAGTGCCTTGGCGGTTCCTACCGCTACATTACCCCTCCACCAAAAAGAAAATATTTCCTCCTGGAAATCATGAGGTCCATTTGTCACTTCCTGAAGAGAACTGCATACTATGTGCGACTTGGTCGTAAATGTTAGACTTGGATGAACGCCAACCTTGAAAGATTGTCAGCCGGAAGGATCCTGGTGATAGAGGTACGCCCAATCCATATAATGAACCTCATGGAAGAAGCGGTGACCACCGTACTGCAATACTGAAGACATGACATAAAGCGATGAACAGAAAGACGCTTCAATCTATGCAGCATCTCTCCTATTATGATGCATTCAATAACTGATGACCCAAGATGGCCCAAGGTAGAGATGAAACATCTGGTCCGAAATCTCAAATTCAGCGTCTTCTGATATTAATTTCTTCCAAAACTGATGACCCAAGATGGCTCACTGTAGAGATGTAAAAAACGCCGAAATCAGATCAATCCGCAATCTGCGTACTTCGCCGCACTTATTGGATCTTGATTTGCGCTAATGCCGAATAATTCAAATTGGAGCAGAAGAAAGTCATAAAGTGAGGTTCTGTGTAGGTGATGAAAATTTTCCCGCGCTGCTAGCTTTGCCGCCCAATAAGAATGAAGATGTATGATGATCAAGACTGCATCTTGTGAAACTGAAGAAGATCCTTGAGTGTGGTTCTGCATACAATGAAGAAATTTCCCCGTTCTGATGAGGGTTGACAATGCGACGCTGAAGAGTATTCAGAAGTGAGATTTCTAACTAACCGCTCCACTAAAGCTTACATAAAGTTACTGAGTAAAAATTGCATGAAAAAGCTAAATTACAAAAGAATGAAATGTGCTTTACCTACTAAAGGAAACATCTCAAAAAAATTATTATATGAAAAGGAAGTAAATAACACTCATAGATAACCTGCAAGACTGAATACCTAAATAACATTCTAAAGTTCAAATGAATCAGGAAGATAATACAAAAAAGATACTGAAGTCCACACAACATTTATTAATAAATGCCAGTTAGAAAAAAAAACACCCCTGACACCTGTCGATCAAAAGATAATAATAATAAGTTATTTATTTCAGCCGAACAGAGCGGTGGGTGCAATACTCTGTCTGCCATAAAAAAGTATACATTACATAAAATGGATTTACATACTATATAGAAAAGAAAAAATAAAATAATATAAAAAGATTTAAAAAGAAATATATATACACATATTTAGTACTTGTATATCTACTACGGGGGCTTCAGACGAATTCTCCATGTTTGGTGAAGAGGCGCGCCCTGCCACTGGGCCACGGCCTGGACGAAAGTGTTCTCCGATCTTTGGTAGCGCTGTCTCACCCCAGCTATTCTGTGGCGCATCAAAGCGGCGAACCCATGTACCCTTCCTTCTGCGAACATCTGCGAGGCACTGCATCGCCAAGGTAGGCAGAATAGCGCCCTATATGCGTTATTGTATTGTACTCGAAGTGTGTTCATGACGCCTTGTGAGTATCTTGTCCATAGTTCGCCGGTGTAAAAGCTCATGCAGTAGCTCTGGAATATTTGCTTCTTCACCGGAGAACTGCACCTGTTGAATCTCCTGGCGAGCATGTTGGCTCGCACGCTTAGTACTCTTCTTTGGCGTTCTATGTCATTTTTATCATTTAGGTCATCAGTGACGACATGCCCCAAATATTTTATTTCACTGCAGATTTTGACATTGTCTCCGCCGAGGAGAATGGGTGGAATGACAGTAGGACCAGTATTTGCTTTAAACACCAGCAATGATGACTTTTTGGCATTATACATCAAACCATGACTATCGACGTATGATTGGCAAATGGCCAGAAGTTTTCTCATTGCCCTTACTGATGGGTCTAGTATGACCATGTCATCTGCATAACTTATATTATTCATACATACTCCGGCAACGTGGCATCCGATTCTTGCTTTGTTCAGTGTTTTACTAAGTTCGTCCATATATACGTTGAACAGCACTGGGGACATTGAGCCTCCTTGCCTAACGCCGCACTTTAATTTTGCTGCTTCTGACAGGCTGTCATTCCATCTGACGAAGTTTTCCTGTTGCTTGTACCATATACTCAATATATTTACAATTTGTGGTGGTACTTGTCGGTCCGTCAGTTTTTTCCATAATTTATCATGAGAAACCATGTCAAAAGCTTTGCTTAGATCTAGGAAGCATGCATATACCGATGTTTTTCTGGCTTTGTAATATTCTATTGATAGTTTCATGCTATATATGGCTGTATCAGTAGAGCACCCAGCTTTAAAGCCCATTTGAGAATCCTCTGTAATGAGCTTGGCTTCCGTTAAATTTAAAATCACTTTTTCAAAAATTCTTGCTATTATGGTGGCAAGAGATATGGGCCTGTAATTAACGGAGGATGTCAGGTTTAATTGGCGACTTTTTGGAATCGGTACTATAATGGTTTTGGTCAATTCTTTCGGAATGTGTCCAAGCCCAACCATAGCAGTGAAGAGAGAAGCGAGCAGTGTTGTCAAGTATCCCCCCGCATGCTTCACATGTTCTATGACAAGTCCATCGTGACCAGCAGATTTGCCTCCTGCCATGTTGCGTATTGCTAAAGCCGAGAATCAAACCATTAAACATCAAGAAAATAATGACCCTAGTTCCAGAATGGAGACATCTGTCGAAAAAAGAAGTTACCCAAATAGAAGTTCACAATAAAAAATTGGATGTGAACATGAATAAACCTCATAGTAATAGAATTGTATAATTTGCATTGAAAACAGCAATTAAACGTATGACAATAATTGTAATACATATTAACCCGAAAGATCCGACCAACTGTATACGTAGTTGAAAGGAAATTCTCATGTGGGCCGACCCACTGTATTAGTAGTTAGGAGAATTCGTCATGTTCATCTCCAAATATTGAGATAATTTACAAGTAAATTTTCGTAGTAAAAGATTCATATTATAAAACCAAGTGTTTTGTACCATGTCCTTTAAAGAGAAAGACCTTTTTACTTACAGTTATTTTTTAAATTAATTTTTTTATCATAGCGAACCTTCCAAATTATGTCGAAGTTTTTTCGGACCGCATACAGTCTCGTCTTGCGCGCCGATGTGTTAGTGCGTGCCGGTACCGAGCAAGCGTGCTTACATTGATATGGTTTATTGCGGTGCACATTATTTCGCGAGGTCTTATCTTTTTATAGCTGATAATAAACTGGTTGAGATGAGTTATGTCCTTTGTCGGCTTCATGAGATCCGTGTAGATATTTACGTGAAATTTGAAACCTACGATTTTATTTATGAACATTTATTATTTTGGTAACTTTAAAAATATCTCATTGCGGAGCATATTCTTTCGTGGTCCATGTTTTATTATATTAAATAATTTCAGACAAGTATATCAGTGTACAGTAGGTTTATAATTCTTAAAAATGGATAACGAAGATCATAAGGCAACTAATTCAAAAACATCACATTCCCGGCTCAACAAAAATAGTTAATCGAGTTGGTGAATATCCGCTAAGGCTAACTGTCAGACATTTTCTGTCGGATGTTCCACAGTCTGCGAATTCGAAGAGAAAAACAGTTTACCGGGAGTGTTATGTCTGCAAACACTCAATGCGAAATCCAAAGCGTCGAGTTCAGACACGTTATTGGTGTTCACACTGTGAAATTGCCTTATTCCCCACTACCTGTTTTAAAATATATCATACTGTACAGAAGTTTTAATTATTAAAAGTGTCCGCCGCGCCTAACAATCTTATGGTGACCCTATCCAATATGGACATGGTGTCGCGTAAGTGTATGTGTGATCGCCGGAAAAAAATGACTGCGTAGTAAGAAATCAATAATTGTAATCAATGTGTAAATAAACCTCCAGATAAATCTTGATAATGTGATTGCCAAAAGTATATTATTTATGTGAAAACAAAAAATTCTTCGATATTACAATGAATAAATAAACTGTGAGTGATTATAATTCGGGTGGCGGCATTTTTAAGGTAAATTTTCGTTTATATTTCACATAACACCTAATCAGAAACCAAAAACCTAATATTAGATTTAAATATATAACAATTCAACATTTAAGAATGCATTAAAATAAAATTTATAACTGAAAACTTGGTTTGTGCAGCTGTATGATTTTTTAAACAAAAACACAAAATAAAAAAAACACAACAGAAATTCATGCCGTTCCAAGCAGCCAATTCAGTAAAATCCTTCTCGGTGCCTAAGGGTTAAACATTTTTATTAGAATTGATTTTCTCACACATTTGACAAGTTGTTCAAATTCGCTCGAGCTCTAAGCGAACTTCAACGACCAGTCGAATATGGAAATAAAATTGTCAAAATTTGTAGTAAACAAACTGAGTTCACAATCATTAATATAAATAGAGGATAAAATGCACTCAGAAATTGACCATTGAATTAATAATTGTTTAACCAATATTGTAAAACAAAACAATTACAAAACCCTTTATAATAATCTTAAAAAAAAATCCACAGCGGAATTAACTTAGTAAATGGATTTATATTATGCTTACTCATCAAACATATGTACCGATGTTATGTATAATCATAAAGAATAACTTAAGTATGATAGAATAGAACCTTAAGGAAAATGTTCACTATTGCGTGTGAAAAAACAACCATCACCATAACCAGGGTAAACAATTTGGAACAATGCCCATGCCATACGTTTCCTAAAACGATATCAAAAATAGATAATTTTGAGCTTCTGAAGCTATAGCCTTTTTCATTTAAATATTTTTTTTTTCCATGGAAATTATCCCAAAAGTCACCAACATAATGTAAGTGAAACAATAAGGTATTCTAGGTATCTACACACTAATAGCATTAATGATACTACGCTAAACACCTCTATAAATCCGCAAAAAATACACAGAAAATAGTTCAATAAAAATTAAAATAAAAGGTTTTGAAAACTATGTAAAAACGGTTTTGCTACAGGGAAACAAACCGAAATAACAAGTAAATTCAATGTATGAAAATGATGATCAGTCACTTTCACACGTTGAACTTGATTTTCTTAAAGTTTACTCATTATACACTTGCAAAGTACAACACATACGTGTAATATCTTAAAACACTAACACTCACAGGACAATGCAATCAACGTGAGGACGTAAGGATTAGTCACGTCACCACGCTGAATGATCCACATGCAATTGCTGGATATGCATGCAAATACTTAGAACACATTTAACATTAAAAAAAAAATGACAAAGAAAATCTCACAACGGAGATAAGAAAAACCCAACCCCTATTGAAATAACCCTAACGATCAACTGGAGTTTCAGATTTAATAATGTCTTTTAAATGGTAAATACCCAGTTTTTTGCCATTCATGTCAGCTAACTGATATGCTACTGGAGAAATTTTCCCAATAATCTTGCTCCTAATGAATTTAGGTGCCAATTTTGCTGAAAAGTGTTTACTTGCATCTGATAAAACGAATGATCGCCTCCATACAGTTTCCCCAACCTTAAATTGAATATCTCTGCGACGCAAGTTGTAGTTCAGCTTGTTGCGTTCGTATGACTGCCTTAAGGATGTTCGTACCTGTGAAAAAATGTCATTTAATTCTTCTAAACCTGACGCCCAAGAGTCACGCTTAGCAAACGTAATTTCTTCAGCATTGAAATCAGTGCCTAAATAATCTTTTCCTGAAATAATGATCTCTCTGCCAAATTTGAGAAAGAACGGAGTGTAACCTGTGACTTCATGGACTGCAGTGTTAATGGCTAACTCAATTTCTGGAAGATGATTCGCCCAGGTTCTGTGGTCAGATCCAACATACGAACCAAGCGCTGCTACCAAAACCTTGTTAACACGTTCCACAGGATTGTTCTGAGGATGATATCTGCAATTATAAAACAGGTGACGAATATGAAACTTATTGGCTAAAGCTTTCATATCACGTGAAATGTATTGAGGACCATTGTCCAACACAATGGTGTCCGGAACTCCAAACTTCAGGAAAATCTCATTCTCTAAAATGGAAGCAATATTCAACCCAGTAGCCTTCCTCAGCGGGAACAGCCTAGTGTACTTAGAAAAGAAATCAGAAACTACCAAGAGATAAGTATAACCTTTCTTATATGAACTCGGATAAGGCCCAAGTAAATCAGTTGCAATCATTTGCCAAGGGCGCTGAACCAATTTGGGATTTCCCATAAGACCTGGCGGTAACAAATTAGTACTCTTGTAACCTAAGCATATCTGACATTTACCGATGAAAGCTTTTACATCAGCAGACATTTTAGGCCAATAATATTTGTGTCTAATTCTGTTCAGGGTTTTTAATATCCCAAAGTGGGCGCAAGTAGGAGGAACATGGTGCTGTACAATTAAACTATTCCTGAGTTCCTTCGGAACTACCTCTTTCCAGTCGTAGGACCTATGTAAAGCCTCCATACTCTGGATATGTTTATAGAGCCTATCGTTAGTAATTCTCCACGCCGGATACTTCTCAGGATTGGCCAAAATTTTCTCCTTTAATTTGACGTACCATTGGTCCGATGTAGAAAATTTTTGACTAATCGTATTAACCTGTAAAGGATCCCGTGATAACGCATCAGGAATTACATTGTCCTTACCGTTCCTATGTATAATTTCAAAATTGAACTGTTGCAACCTGACTGCCCAACGCGCGAGACGTCCTGAAGGCGATTTCAAACTGGTCAACCACTTCAGGCTGTAGTGGTCTGTTAAAACCTTTACCGGAATAGGCGAACCCTCAATATAACCCCTGAATTTTTCCAACGCGAAAATCATGGCATTTAACTGTCTTTCCGTGGTAGAGTGGTTCCTCTCTTGAGCAGAAAGTGTTCTTGAAATGAAAGAAATAGGGTGTTCTAACCCCTTATCATCCATTTGTGAAAGACATGCTCCGAGCCCTACATTTGAAGCGTCTACGCTAATCGTGAACGGTTTCTTGAAATCAGGACATGCGAGAACCGGAGCGGTTACAAGAATGTTTTTAAGTCTTGAGAACGCTAATTGCGCTTGATCATTCCACACAAATTTCTTACCCGCGAATTCTTTCTTTGTTAAATTATACAAAGGTGACGCAATGCTAGAAAAATTGAAAATGAATCTCTTATACCACGAGAGTACCCCAATGAATCTACGTAAGCTCTTTTGTGACGTAGGGGTGGGAAAATCAACAATTGCCTTGACTTTATCCGGATCTGTGCGGAGACCTTTGTCATCAATGACAAAACCTAGGTATTTGAGTGAGTCCCTGCAGAAAACGGATTTCTGCACATTAATCGTAAGACCGGCGGCCTGTAGCCTCTGTTTAACCTTTCTCAAAAGATAAATATGTTCTTCGAAAGATGAACTAATAATGATGATGTCATCTAAGTAACAAAAGACTTTGCCATCAAATTCAGGCCCTAACACTTTATCCATCAACCGCATCATCCGGGAACTAGCACCATGTAAACCGAACGGCATTGTGACGAAATGGAACAACCCTCGCTTGGGTATCGTAAACGCGGTTTTCTCCTTTGACCTTTCCTCTAGCGGAATTTGGAAAAAGGCATCATTTAAGTCCAAAGTTGATAGAAAACGTGCACCACCTAAGCTATTGAGAATGTCTGAGATTAATGGTAAATTGTAGGCGTCGCGTTTGGAGACGGCGTTTAAACGTCTGCTGTCGAGGCATAGCCTGAATGTGCCATTTTTCTTAGGTACCAGAACAATGGGATTATTCCACGAGCTGTTGCTCGGTTCTACCACACCTAACCCTAGGAGTCTGTCAAGCTTCCTATGTACTTCCGGAAGTAAGTGCGGAGAAATGGGATAAACCCTTTGTTTAATAGGAGGCACATCACCCGTGTCTATGACATAATGTTCTAACTCTGTCCTACCTAACCGATCTCCTGAGTAATCCATGAACTCCTGAACTACATCGTTCAAGACGGAGCGTTGGGATTGAGATAAATTTTTCTCGCTATCAAGCCCAATACTATTCGATGCTCGAACACTACTATCAGAATCATTACAAGACATTAATTTTGAAATCTTAGGACAGATGTTGAAAATTTTCCAAAAGTCACAACCCAGAATAATGTCAGATTTAATGTCTGGCATAATAACAAAATTGAAAGTTCTAACAACATTTTCAAAACGCACCGGAAGAGCTAATTTGTAAGAACAGGTAACCGAATGACCAGTCGCCGATACTAGAGCGAAATCAGAGTCCAATTTTGACAAATTGAAACCAAAATCTAAAAATTTACGATGAAAGTTATTTCCTAAAATCGAAACGTGCGACCCAGAGTCTAGAAGACCAGAGTAGCCTGTGCTCAAAACTTGGAAAGAGATGTAAGGACGGTCGTCCCTGTTGGCCGCTCGCACCTCCTTCGAAGTCCTTAAATTCTTATAAAAATCTCTTACGGTATCCAGCCACAAAACCCATTCCCGTGAAGTAATCTCGGCAAACGCAGACGTCATAGCGCCCACCGACAGGACCTCACGGGCCATCAGTTTTTTGAAGGACGGCAGCTGCAGAGAGGAGCCTTGACCCCCGGACGCCCGCAGCGAAAGCAGTGCACCTCCCTAGAATTCACATTTGACGGGTTAAGCAAAACATTCGAAAAATTACGACTGTTCTTCCTGAAATTGAAATTAGGATCGGCAGAATTTACATAACCATCTCTATTGTCAGAATAATTGTTTCTAGAAAAATTCAAATTGTTGCAATCTCTGTTAATATTTCTATTGCCAGCTTGGTTGTACCTAGACAAATGCAAATCATTGGAATTCCTCTCATTGCCTCTATTACCAGAAAAGTTATTTCTATCAAAATTAGATTTACTGTTGTAACGGACGTGTTGCACACCCTCTTTTCTAATTTTTATTCTTACAATTTCTTTATGTCTTTATGTACAATGCCCCGGTGCAACCAAATAAAGCTTGCGTGCCAGGTTGCCACCGGGAGACATTTTCTAACAAATTGTCATTATTTTTCCGCCTCCTTTTTATTTATTGTTTGCGGCCCCATGAAGGGCCGTTATCCTGGCCCGGAGCAACCAGTTTGCGGCCCCATGAAGGGCCGTCATCCTGGCCCGGAGCAACCAGTTTGCGGCCCCATGAAGGGCCGTCATCCTAGCCCGGAGCAACCAGTTTGCGGCCCCATGAAGGGCCGTCATCCTGGCCCGGAGCAACCAGTTTGCGGCCCCATGAAGGGCCGTCATCCTGGCCCGGAGCAAAAGTTTGCGGCCCCGGTCAGGGCCTGTATTGCGGCTTCGCTGCCAAAGAAGAGCAAGTCTGCTATGGCTGCCTTGCCTCCCTTTTATTTTTGCGGCCCTAAAAAGGGCCATTTTTTCGCCACCAAGGAGGCCAGAATCCCCTCCACATTTTTTATAAAACAATGTCCGATCGCCGTCGGGTTCAATTAACCCAATAAATATGTCGATTTTTTCAAAAATAAAATATAAGTTATTCTTCAACATTCAAACAAGTATTTTATTTACTCTACAAGTGGTCCAGACACCTACCTCTGGAAGTCTGCGACCTGCCGCCAGCTGCTGCCTCCTGCCGAAGTTCTGCCTGAACGGGAACCCGGTGCCTACCGCTGCAGTCGGCCCTGACTCGGGGCACTGCCAAGGCACCGCTCAGGCAGAAACTAGGCGCATCCAGGACCTATACCACTGGATGTAGGGAGGCCAGCCAACAAATAACCATCATCAGCGTGAGCTAGTGGAAGGCGTGCACAAGACCGGTGCCCCTTATTTTACAGTCTTGTAAAGACTTGATACGTCTGTTACAAGTGGTCCTTCGAGCCGGATCAGCTGCACGCCTGACACGCCACGCCTGATGCCATGTCACGCCTGAAATACCTTGCCTGACGCCACGCTGGACTCTACGCCTGACGCTACGCCATACGCTACGCCTGACGCTACGCCGGACGCTACGCCAGACGCTACGCCTGACGCCACGCCTGATGCCATGCCTCATGCCAGGACTGACGCCACGCCCCATGTCAGGGCTGATGCCACGCCTGATGCCATGGCCCATGTCAGGGCTGATGCCACGCCTGATGCCACATCACGCCTGATGCCACGCCTGATGCCACATCACGCCTGATGCCATGTATACCCACGCTCGTGACACGCCTAGCTCTACAATTGAGATGGCGCGCTCAACAAAAAAGAGCCACAACCAGCAAGCACCGCCCTCTACAGCTATTGAGGACATGGTGCGACAACTACAACGAGAGCTGCGCCGTCAGCAGCAACTTATTGACATGCTGACGGAAACCCTGCAACCACAACAGCATGGAGCAAAAGGGTCGGCACAAAAAAGTGCGACGGGGCCCGCTCTACCTCATCCTACAGGACTGACGCAGCGTGGAGCAAAAGGGCCGGCACACAAAAGTGCGACGGGGCCCGCTCTACCTCATCCTGCAGGACTGACACCGCGTGGAGCAAAAGGGCCGGCACAAAAAAGTGCGACAGGGCCCGCTCTACCGCATGCTGCTACAGGGTTGCCACAACACGACGCTTCAGGGTTGGCACGCGATAGCCAAGCCCCGCAGCCAAGCAGCCATGACTCAACATGGATGCAGCCTCATCATGCTTCAGGGCCGGCACGAGATAGCCGAGCCCCGCAGCCAAGCAGCCAAGGCAGTCCAAGATGGATGCCGCCTGGACCTTCCGGCCCCGTACCGCCCGCACCTCTGGTGGACCAGAGGCCGCGTACCGCCGTACGTGAGATGCCCGTTGGACCTGTGCCTCTGGTGGACCAGAGGTACGCCTCGCTGGCGCAGCTAGGGCCTGAAGACCCTCCGCCGCCGCCCCCTCATTATGGCAGTCCAAGATGGACGCCGCATGGACCTTCCGGCCCGGTACCGCCCGCACCCCTGGACAACCAGAGGCAGCACAGCGCCGTACGTGAGATGCCCGTTGGACCGGTGCCTCTGGTGGACCAGAGGTACGCCTCGCTGGCGCAGCCAGGGCCTGAAGGCCCCCTGCCGCAGCCCCTTTACTACAATGGCAGTTCGAAATGGATGCCGCCTGGACCTTCCGGCCCCGTACCGCCCGCACCTCTGGTGGACCAGAGGCCGCGTACCGCCGTACGAGAGATGCCTGTCGGACCTGTCCCTCTGGTGGACCAGAGGTACGCCTTGCCGGTGCAGCTAGGGCCTGAAGACCCTCCGCCGCCGCCCCCTCACTACAAAGGGGATCCAACATGGATACAACATGGACCTTCCGGCCCCGTACCGCCCGCACCTCTGGTGGACCAGAGGCCGCGTACCGCCGTACGAGAGATGCCTGTCGGACCTGTGCCTCTGGTGGACCAGAGGTACGCCTCACCGGCGCAGCCAGGGCCTGAAAGCCCTCCGTCGCCGCCCCCTCATCACAATGAGGGTCAAGGATGGACGCAGCATGGACCTTCCGGCCCCATACCGCCCGCACCTCTGGTGGACCAGAGGCCGCGTACCGCCGTACGAGAGATGCCTGTCGGACCTGTACCTCTGGTGGACCAGAGGTACGCCTCGCCGGCGCAGCCAGGGCCTGGAGGCCCTCCGCCGCCGCCCCCTTATTACAACGTTGAGGGACCATCATCACACGCCCAGTGGACACCACCTGGGCCATCACAGCCAGTAACGCTGCATGAACAGCAGTACCGACTACCAGCAGCAGCAGCAGCTCCTGCCCAACCTGGTCCTGCCGGCCCCGTACCGCCCGTACCTCCGCTCAATCAGAGGTACCGAGAAGCCGTACGTGAAGAGCCTGCCGAACCTGTACCTCTGGTGGACCAGAGGTATGCACCACCAGCAGCAGCAGAGCCTGCCCAAGCTGGTGCAGTCCTTGAGCCAACCGAACGCTCAGTTCCGGACCAAGGAGAACCTTGGCGACTCCAGGAAATTTGGATGCAGCCTGGACCATCCGGCCCCGTGCCGCCCGTACCTCTGCTCGACAAGAGGCAACGTGAAGCCGCACCGGAGAAGCCCGTTGGACCATATGCATCACTGGCGCAGCTAGGGCCTGAAGACCCTCCGCCGCCGCCCCCTTCCTACAACCCAGGAAGGGCCAGTTTTGCGGCCCCGAGAAGGGCCAGCTTCGTGACCCCGGACCCTGCCGGATCCGCACCGCTGCCAGAGCAGTTGTATTCATTGCCGTCTGGACCTTCTGGCCCCGGACCGCCCCTACCCCCTGCTTTATCAGAGGCAGCCAGCCGACCAGCAGAGAGCATCTGCCGGATCCGCACCGCTGCCGGAGCAGTGGGATTTGTTGCCACCTGGACCTTCTGGCCCCGGGCCGCCCTCACCCGGGCTCCACCGGACAGCCAGCTCTGCACAGTCAGCCGATCAGCAGAGAGCATCTGCTGAATCCGTACCTCTGCGCGAACAGAGATATCAAGCACTGGCCCAGTTGGATGACCAACCACATTCCGCTGTCATAACAGTGGTTTTCCTCATCGGCGCAGCGAAGACGAGCCCGCCCTGCCCCAGCAGTATCACTACCACATTCGTGATACCTGTTATCGGCGCAGCGAAGACGAGCCCGCCCTGCCCCAGCAGTATCACTACCACGTTCGTGATGCTTGTTATCGGCGCAGCGAAGACGAGCCCGTCCTGCCCCAGCAGTATCACTACCACGTCAGTGGTGCTCATCATTACCGCAGCGAAGACGAGCCCGCCCTGCCCCAGCAGTATCACTACCACATTCGTGATACCTGTTATCGGCGCAGCGAAGACGAGCCCGCCCTGCCCCAGCAATGCCACCATCAAAGAAGTGGCGCTCTTCACACGGGGGGAGCCAATCAACCCCAGCGAAAAGAAAAATTTGCTGGCTGTCATGGACCCCGTGATGCTCCACATCAGCCGACCACACGGCCGAGTCCTGGACGACACCCCCGCCGCAGATGGCCGAGAGAGGACAGCCCGAATCCAGACGAGCCCCGCAGTCTACACCCGACCTGCCGTGACGCCCGCTGGGATCCTGTTGTTCCCGCCTATGCAGCTTCGCCTACTCATCGTTCAACACGTCCTGATGACTAGTGCAGACAAGCAGCACGGGGGGAGTGTAACGGACGTGTTGCACACCCTCTTTTCTAATTTTTATTCTTACAATTTCTTTATGTCTTTATGTACAATGCCCCGGTGCAACCAAATAAAGCTTGCGTGCCAGGTTGCCACCGGGAGACATTTTCTAACAAATTGTCATTATTTTTCCGCCTCCTTTTTATTTATTGTTTGCGGCCCCATGAAGGGCCGTTATCCTGGCCCGGAGCAACCAGTTTGCGGCCCCATGAAGGGCCGTCATCCTGGCCCGGAGCAACCAGTTTGCGGCCCCATGAAGGGCCGTCATCCTAGCCCGGAGCAACCAGTTTGCGGCCCCATGAAGGGCCGTCATCCTGGCCCGGAGCAACCAGTTTGCGGCCCCATGAAGGACCGTCATCCTGGCCCGGAGCAAAAGTTTGCGGCCCCGGTCAGGGCCTGTATTGCGGCTTCGCTGCCAAAGAAGAGCAAGTCTGCTATGGCTGCCTTGCCTCCCTTTTATTTTTGCGGCCCTAAAAAGGGCCATTTTTTCGCCACCAAGGAGGCCAGAATCCCCTCCACATTTTTTATAAAACAATGTCCGATCGCCGTCGGGTTCAATTAACCCAATAAATATGTCGATTTTTTCAAAAATAAAATATAAGTTATTCTTCAACATTCAAACAAGTATTTTATTTACTCTACAAGTGGTCCAGACACCTACCTCTGGAAGTCTGCGACCTGCCGCCAGCTGCTGCCTCCTGCCGAAGTTCTGCCTGAACGGGAACCCGGTGCCTACCGCTGCAGTCGGCCCTGACTCGGGGCACTGCCAAGGCACCGCTCAGGCAGAAACTAGGCGCATCCAGGACCTATACCACTGGATGTAGGGAGGCCAGCCAACAAATAACCATCATCAGCGTGAGCTAGTGGAAGGCGTGCACAAGACCGGTGCCCCTTATTTTACAGTCTTGTAAAGACTTGATACGTCTGTTACAACTGTGATTCCTCTCATTGCCTCTGTTACTAGAATAATTAATAGGATGAGAATTACCAGTGTGTGATCTGTCGTTTGAACGGCTGTCGGCCAACTCAATCATCCTACCTAATTTTTTTAAAGTTAACAAATCAGGGATCTCAGAAAGAGAAAGTTTCTGAATATATCTTGGCAACATATTACTCCGCAAAATTTCTAGGATCTCATCATCCGGCAACCTAGTGGACAAACGATTATTCAGCAATTGAACACGAGTGATAAAAGAACTTAAATTCTCTTTCTGACCTTGAAACATCGATCTTATTTGTGCCAATAACCTCCTTTCATGGTCTAAAAGTTCAAATTCGTTTTTTAACACAACCACAATGTCCGCCCAAGATGAGAAGGCTGAGCGGTTTACTCTGAACCATTGTAGCGCCTGTCCTGAAAACAATTCGACTGCAGAAGAAAAAAGTGAAGCATAACTTACGTTTCTAGCGACAGCAAGTTCTTCTACCCGTTCTAAGAAATTTCTGACATCCGCAGAGCCATCAAAGGTGAGGTTCCACTTGTGTACCGGAAACGACGGAGACGGAAATGACAAAGCCGAACTGGATCCCGCCGATGAGTCATCCTGATTAGCCATAATGATTTTTGCCGCAGCTCTACTCCTCGTTTCAACTCCTACATCCATAACCTAGCTTGCTTGTAGGGTAGAAGGAAAATTATTAGTACACATGCAACAACACGACATGAAAAATGACAATGCACATGCAATCACCAATTCTAAGAAAATAATAAATAATGTATGCTGCCAGCGAACTGAACAGCAAAAATAAGTTAAAAGCGTTGTGGCGACACATCATTATGAACTTCGCCACCAAAAGAGGAATCGAGAAACATCTCCTAATATCCGCGCGCATCGGCAAACCTACTTGCCTAGGTACCTTCGTACCTATACTGGCCGCGATGTACTTTCTCGCCTCCCGTGCCAGCCCGACGATAATAATATCGCCCCGCCTAGAAAGGTCTCGAGACAGCACCGTACAATATCTGTACGGCGCCGAATATTCTCGAAGTGGCTTGTATTACCTACCGCGAGGTAGTTACTCTACCGCGGCTATATAAGCAGCCGATCGCTCGCCCGCTGCAGTTCAGTTCAGTTCAGTCTCACATTAATCTTCGGTCAACATCTCAACATGTAATAAGTGCTCCTGCATGGCACCGCTACGCATCCAGGGCAGCTTCCTCGAGGTCCATCACCACGTCTCAGCCACAAGGCCCATCGTGCCTTCAGCCCCGCAGAACAGCAACATCCCGCGACTCACAAGGCTTGCGTCACCTTCAGTCCGGGGATCAGCTCACCACTTCATGGCACCCCGAAGCCCACCGTGCTTCGCTGCCATGGAATGCGCTCCGCCTCGCCAGGACTACCTGCTGGTGGCTCAGCTCACCGAGCCACACACCGTTTACCTCCGCGACTTAAAGCGTCGAGCAACGGCCTGGAATATAGGTCATCTCCACCGCCATGGTGTCGAGCAACTCGCTGACCTTCACCACACCATCTCCACCTCCGTACGCCTGCAGCATCATCTACGGCACTCCGCATTACATCATGTTACCGACCACCGACCATCTGCTACGTAGCCCAATAAACGACTGACTCACTACTTCGACTGACGCCTTTCATTTCTCTCTACCGATCCGGCCCGCTCCCTCAGCGTAATAACGCTGGCGAGTTGACGGAAACCAAGCAACAAACTGTGTAAAACTATGAATTAATATAATCAGATCGGTAAGTTGGTTTGTGGGACGAGCTGTCATAAACCCAAGGAAAAGTGAGAATTAAATTAATAACAGATCGAGATGTAAAAACCATTTGATAATCGTGAACAAAACAACCGCGAACACGTGCGAGAAAGAACAAACATAGACAGGTTCAGCCGAAGCGCGCCAATGTGACGTTGAAGACTTACTTATAATACATTCCCTCCAAGGTTGGTCATCCATCCATGTATAGAATGATTAATCTCATACATAGCAAGCAAGCAAGCAATGAGGTTAGGTAGCAATAAGAAGAATGTATGTGAGAACAATGTACAATTTATTATAAAATCAAACCCTGCCCTTGGGAACATACTAAAAGAATTAGCTATGAGACTCTAAATTAACAAATGAATTAATCATCAGGGGTGGCTGGTTACGAAGGAATCGTACCCAGCTGTAAATGTTTAATAATTCTCGACACGTGTCAATACGAATGAAATTAAATTGTAAGGACATAAGAAATTAACTAATGGGCGCCTGTAACGTAATACGAAACATATTTATGTATCAGTAATCTCTAAAAATAATCTAAAAGCACAATCTCGATCTGTTAAAAATAAATAATTTAAATCTCACTTCACGTGGTCCAAAATGTCGTCTTGAGTCCAGCCATATGACAGCTCGTGCCACTAAACCACTCCGCCTGCGGTAATTCCGCCAACTAACGCGCCGATCATCCACGAAGCATCTACCACCCTCTCTCGCGCATTCGGTATGCAATGCTGCCAACCACACCGGTCGAATTCATAGAGCATTAAAGTTCCTTGGCGGTTCCTACCGCTACACATTATTATGTGCTACGTCCTTGACTGTCATGTTTAGTTAGAATTAGCAGTTAGAAAGTTGATACGATATGACGATCAAATAACATTGTTGGAGATAACCACGGCGCGGGCGGTAAACAGATTTTCAGTTAATAACGGTAGGTAGTTGGTACGATTCGCAACCGCTATAATAATGATGTATTGCTAACGATGTGATCGCGTGAAGATTATTTTCATTTAGTATTGATTGGAAAGCAAGTCAGTTATTGTTGGTAGTTATAAGAACTGAGTGGCATTTTGAATTTCCTCTATCCTCGTCTATGGTGTGTGACGTCAAATACAGCTTTTTGCTGCCATATCCATGGTAAAATAGTGTCGAAAGTTGCCCCACACAAAAGCCCGAAGATATCAATCTAATGAGTGGTTTATTTATGCACACAACGACACAACATTACTCCTAATCGACAGCAACACAAAGACATTTATGTAGGTAAATATAAATGTACGACATTTATGCAGATAAATATATAAGTGTCGTATGTACTTACGTTGAAATCTTGTTGTTATCATGAACAGGTGCAATACATTCGTATGTACTTACGTTGAAATCTTGTTGTTATCATGAACAGGTGCAATATAATCAGCGTGGCTTTTTAAATGCTTATGCAAATTAGAAGTATTGCCACAAAACCGCACTGTTTTAAAGCATTTTTTGCACCTTGCAGTTTTCTCGTCGTTTTCCGTGAAATATTGCCACACACTAGACTTCGGAGGCTCCATTTTCAATAACTCAAAAAGTTAAAACACTAAACAAACAACCGACTATTGTTAAAGGATTAACGAACATGGGAGCGAAAGCGAACAAACGAAAACATTGTCAATGACGACAAAATATGACGGTGGCGGACCTGCCTGTTTTTTTTTTTATATATACAAACAAGCTTGCCAACTACACAAAACTAAGACTAGCTAGGGACGCTAGGGTTAGGGTGCGTTCAAAAACTTCAATTTAAGATATGCAATTTTTTTGTGAATGTTAAATAAAATGTGACATTGGCGTACTGATATGAGTACTTTTGATCGATACCTACTCAATACTCAATTTCAAAGTATCGATACTAAAGTAAAATTGAAATTGAAACACTTTTTAACTTTTTTCCACTTATTTATTTCACCAGTACCGGTTTCATCCTATTATGGACATCTTCAGGCTGGCAATTGACATTCTTTTGTTACAGAATTTATACAAAATTAGGTAGGTAGGTACATAATGTTAAGGTAGGTACATATGTTTGGGTTATTACGTTACAACTGCTCTTTAAGGTAAATATGTCATGAATATGAAATAATAATATTTATATTGGGAAAAATATCAAATAAAATTTCAAAATTAAGACAGCATTTTACAACTCCTCAAGATATCACATCTCACACAAACTGTTGACGTACCACTAAATGATATAAATCACAATAATGAACTAAACATTACCAAAACTATTGCAATAAAACAATGGTCCCGATAGCAGAATAATCGATAATTTAATAAATTAAAAATAATGAATTGTCCTGCATACAACGTAGGACAAACCGGAAGAGAAGAATCAACCTGCCTAAAAGAACACCTCGCTAGTTGGGCAAATCAAAAAGGGGGGGGGGGGGGGTTATGAACTATTGAACACAATCTTGCATTTACCAGAAAACCAAAATAATTTCTACAAAGATAGAGATGTCAAAATTCTTCACGTTTGTAACAAAGGACAAAAAATAGTCAGATTAGAAAATGACACAAGTGTTCTCTAAGGTAAATATGTCATGAACAAGCATCCGGAATCCGGAACAAAATGCTCAATAATCATTAATACATACATTGTAAATTACTTAGAATAAAATGTTACCTTAGACTCTAAGGCAACATTATTCTAAGTAATTTACAATGGATATATCAATGGCGACTGAGCACCATGTTCCAACTGCTTATTCATGATATATTTACCATCAATTTTCTTCGTTAGGCGATTCATTTCTAGTAACTCTAATCTTTCGCAAATGTGAAGAACCTTGCATCTCTATCCTTGTCAAAAGTATGTTGGTTCTCTAGCAAATGCAAGGCTACGTTCGATAAATCTCCCTTTTGATTTACCCAACTTGCGAAATGTTCCTTTATACTGGTTGATACCGCTCTTCCTGCCTGTCCCACGTAACATGCAGGGCAATTTGAGCAATTCACTTGGTAGATTCCAGAGTTCTCCAATTTATCTCTCTTATCCTTATTGTTTATTAATATCTTACCCAAAGAATTCACGCTACAAAATTCTGTCTTACACTTCTTGTCGCTGTCTATCAATTTCGAAACTTTATTTGATACTTTCCCAAGGTATGGTATTTTACTCCATTGTTTTGTTTCAATTTCCTTTTCTGGCGTAAGGCCATATGTAATTTAAGTTATAGTGAGTTTTTTATTTTTCTTTTTTCTTAAATTATCTATCATTCCGCTATCGTAACCATTATTCACCGCAATAGCCTTGATAACATTCAATTCATCACTGTAATATACATCATTCAATGGTAACAAACATGTCACAGTCTATGGATTAGACAATGGAATATCGACAATTTGTGTGAGATGTGATGTCTCGAAGAGCTGTGGCTGTGGATGATATTATCACTATATGTCGGCTTCCTGTATATCGAAAATTCCAACTTGTTATTAACGATCCTAATTCCATCGTGAATTGAATCGACCTATTGATTTGATTTATCTCCTTGATGAAGACATCCAGCTGCCTCTGTGTACCAGTCCATACGATCAAAATGTCATCCATGTATCTCCGATAGAAAACAACATTCTTAAAGGACACTAACCTCTCAACGGTCTCTTCCAAGTGGTCCATCATGATCTCTGCTAAAATTGGAGAGATTGGGCTACCCATTGCCAACCCTTTCGATTGTAAATAGAATTTATTATCAAATCTAAAAAAGTTTTGTTTTATGCACACATTTATTATGTGATTAATTTCTCTCTTTTTTATTATGTTTATATTGCATTTCTCCATGTAGTTATTGATTATTATTTTTAATTCATCTGTAGGTACACTTGTGAATAGACTAACAACGTCAAATGACACCAGAGAGGCGTTGTTTGGTATATTTATGTCTTTGATGAGGTCTATTAGTTGTAAACAATTTTTAATACCATATTTTGGTTTGAAATTTAAAGTATTTTTAATGATTCTATTGGCGTATTTTGCTAGTTTGTAGGCTGGTGCTGAGTTATAAGCTACGACGGGTCTCACTGGTATATCTAATTTGTGAACTTTAGGTTGTCCATACAATCGTGGACATTGGGGGTTCATGACAGTGAGGTGGGATTTTTGGAATTTATCTTTAACAAGCGTTTGGCATGTACTAAGATTTGAATTTATTTCTGCGGTAAATTTTGGGGTTGGATCTTTATTTAATAAAATTACATCACTAGAGTTTAGTACATTTTGGACTTTTTCAATATAAATATTTTTTGGTAGAATTACTGTGCTCTTCCCTTTATCAGCATTTGAGATAATTAAATTATTATCTTTAATTTTATTTTTAATTGATTTTATTGTATGAGCTTCGTTTGAAAACTTATTATTAGTTGTAGCATTTTTTATTATTTTTGAACTTAAATATTTTTTACCATAATCTGATGAAATTGCAATGTCTACATCTAATGCGAAATTCTCGTAATCTTTTATGTGAATTGGTAAGTCAGGACAATATTTTAATCCTTAATCTAGTATTTTTATTTCATCTACATTTATGGCGTCGTGCAGAGACAAACCAGCCACATCTCATATATTTCACTGTCAACACACAGATTTGAGAACCCATACCTCTCTGGAATCTTCCTCTCCCGTTTAAAAGGGCACTGTGGGCTTTCTTTCTCACTGTCTGCATCTTCATAGTCACTGGGAACACACGTCTCATCATTATCTTGAAAACTGTCCATAAAACTCGAGTTATCTCGACTAGACACTGGTTCAATTTCACATTGTTCTGTGTCATCAGGTTCCTTACTATCCCCTGTCACGTACAATATCGTAACACGAGAGAGATGGTGGACTGTAAATCTAATTTTTGTGAATCAAGTCAATTGACTGCGTTTTTTAACCTCAATCACAGGATTTGGCGATGGGAAGGAAAAAGTCCCGACTTTTTGACGGGTTCATCCGCTGTTTCTGGCCGATTTTGATGCTGGCTGCGCTCTACAATAACAGCACCACTAGGTATAGGTCACAATTACCGACACTTTGGGGTTATATTGATGAGTATTTTATGATTAATCAGTGAGATTTCGAAAACGAGATGTGGTCGATATCACTGAGATTTTTCAACTGCTTGAGGTAGGTAATCTTAGATTTTGTGCCATGTTGTAGATGTGTTCCACAGTAGGTAGGAACACCTTCCTCTTCTTTGTAGTAACTAAGTAAGGTCTTTCAAGGAAAGGAGGAAGAAAAAGGGATAATGAATGAATGAAGGACTTGGGAACATGGGTTTAGTTTTTAAACTGTTTCAGAACTAAACGCCCCCACTGAATCAACACTCTGACCTTGCACTTCAATTAAATTTTCAGATTTTGATTCCTTTTCAATGATGATCACATCTCTACTAGTCGTTATATTCCTTGTTTCTGGATTGAAGACCCTGTATCCTTTTATGTTATCTGGATTAGGGCTTCCAATCCCGCAGCCTGAATTCAATGTCGGTATTTGCGGGACTAGGAATTTTCAATCCCGTGGGATCTCGGTATTTGCGGGATCCCGCATATTGAAAATATTCACATTTTATATAAGGCAAATAAAACAATGAATTAATCAACTCCACATTTATTTACGTACATATTACTATTAATATGAGATCTTAATTGCAACAACATCTTTGTCTAAATCAAGGTCAAATTCCTTCATTTTCTTTTTTAAGGTTTCTATGCAGACTGTTGCTGGCATACTTCCAAAAATACGAGTAAGTCCTAAATTCCAAAACAAAGCACATAATGTTAAGATACCGCCTGTTACCTGTAGACGTCCACACGTCAAAAGTGAGTGAGAAACGGTGCTCACTTTGTTTTAATTGTGACAATTCATAGAGAACTTTCATACTGAGTGTCATTCCGTAGTTCATAACCATCATTCAAATAGATGTTGAAGATCGAGGCAGAAGGAAGCCTTTCGATTGAAATAAATGTGGTAAATCTTCAGAAGTTACGAATACACTGAAGGGTAAGCCGTCTTTCTTCCATTGAATTGGATTGCGCTGTTTTGAATTGGAAAATGGTCCGTGATGTTCATTAGTTTTGACATGGGATTAGCGGATTAGGCTGTAATTCTGGAGATAACACACGGGAGGATGAACTGGTACTAGCACTTGACGACGACGCTGCATTTTCTATATGATGCTTAGGTTTCGAATGCACTTTTAATCCTTTGGTTGATCTAGCGGTGGTTTTAAGTATAATATTGCACAATTTGCATATTGCCGTTAACCCATCATTAGATTTGAGAAAATGCACCCAAACATAAGAACTACCAGAAAAGACACTGTATTGCACTGGATTTGACATTTTTATGTTTAATTATAGTATCACTGTATCAATAAACTTCACAAAAATATGAAACAGTTAATAACTTGAGTTATTAAGAATATTTCATGCAGATTAACCTATTTTTGTTTACTTTGATTGAACCTAACAAATGACACTCGTTCGCGCTCATTCATACTTCATACCTATCCCCGCCACGAGCCATGCCGCGCGACGTGAGCGCTCCGTTCCTTCGCCAGTAAGCCGCCTGCCAGTCAGCGAGCGATTGTGCTCGCGAGAGGTCACATGCATGCTTTTTTTCAGTCCCGCGGATCCCGCGCCCGTAATCCCGCATCACGCGGGATTGGAAAATGGCGCGGGATCCCGCAATACTGAGATCCCGGTATTCTGGGATTGGAAGCCCTAATCTGGATATCCTATGACATATCCTACATCTGGTTGTGTTCTTGTCCCACTTCTTTCGCTTTTCTTTAGCTACATGGACCATCACAGTGCTACCGAAAACTCTGATATGACCAATATCCGGTTTGGAGTCAGTCCACAACTCGTATGGAGTTTTATTATTAAACGCAGCTGCCACAATTCGATTCTGCAGGTACACTGCCGTATTGTTGGCCTCACCCCAGAACTCTTTGTCTAAGTTAGTCATTAATAGATAAAATTAGAGAGATAGAGGATTGTAATTAACCTCTTGTTATAGTATAATTGGTAAAACTGGACTCTTCTCCATAAAATGTAAAGAACGAGTATCATACAAAAGTATAATAGAGAAAAGAATATGTTGAACACAGTTTAAACTGGATTTGGATTCTAAAAATAAGGAAACAAAAACTATAGGATTTCTTCCTAGGGTAATAAAATAAGCTGGTCATTGCCATACCTTTGTCTTTATTAAAAGAAAAGAGGAGAAAGAATCAAAGTGGTTGAGCTCAAAGAAAACGAAAGAGACCAGAAAAAAACGCTAATGGATCATAAGATTATAGTTCTTATTCCACATGGCATGACTTTTTAATCTCTTTAAGGAAAATCTAACGAAACCAGAAAATTATAAAGAGTGTACTAAGAAGAACAAAATGATATCTGTTTCTAATCATGATGATATTATTCATATGACTCATGATCCATCTCACTATCATCATCCTCATCTGGAGACTCAGGTCTTAGCAGGGCTTCTTGTTCTAGTTGTTGCCTTTTAGCTCTAAGGGCGGCTAGCTTAGCTTGGTAGGTCTCATCTACTTGAGTGGAGGATCCAGCAGTGCTTGCTGGGGAGTTGCTGTAGCCGGTTGTTCTGGTGGTTTTTGGGGTGGCTGCTCTTCTAGATGCAGATCCGATTGTTGCACTGAGGATGGGTTGTGTGTGTGATTGCATTGATGAACCACACTGTGTGTCATTCTTCTTGGTCACTCCCTCTAAGTGAGCTACTAAATTGTTCATTTTTGCCGCTAGAGAGTTGTGTATATCAGTGGAGATAGCTGACATGAGCCCTAACACTTTCTCTTGCTCTGCTTGCATGTTATGAACCTTGTGGATATGTATTTCATACATCTTGGTTATCTCTCCTAAAATACCTAAGTTGTCATCCAAAAGTTTTTTTGTAGATGCCATCACAGTCTGAGGAGTTTGTTCCAAGCTGGTCAATTCTACTACTAACTCAGGAACACACTCTATTTCTGTCCTATTATCTGTCAGTTGTAGTGCTATGAAGTTCCTCCTAGCTGCTAGGGTTTTTCTTATGATTTCTTCTTTGTTGGTGACATCTCTAAGACAGATAGTGTAGTGTCCGAACATGAGGCAGATTGGGATAGTCATCAGATTGGCCCATTCATCATCCCTCCACATAGTCAGTTCCGCTGCAATGTTGTTGTTGTACTCGGTGCTGTGTCCTGTCACATATTCTAGTAATTCACTAGAGATGCTATACCCCATCCTGGCGGGAGCCCTATCCCCGATTACTAGGTCTTTTATCCTGGCTTCTGGAGGGATTGTGGTCTTGATGACTATATCGTGCACGATGGCACGGGGTTTAGAATAACCTGTGGTTATTCCTTGCTAAACCAAACGCCTACGGATCTCGATAGAATATGTTCATTAAACAAATACAAAGATATATCACAGAGGGACTTACGATAGTGATGGCAATCTTGCCCGGTTTGTTGGTCCCTCGTTATCGTTTGGCTGGTCCACAGGCAGTCGGTCGGGGGTTGGTATATTTATTGGCAGTCATTATTTCGTTCTTATGCGATGGGATGTGGTGAATTACCGGCGGTAGATTCACTATACGTATTATGTTAGCTTGTCACGATATAGACGGTTGTACAATGTTGGTCACTCCCTCTAAGTGAGCTACTAGATTGTTCATTTTTGCCGCTAGAGAGTTGTGTATATCAGTGGAGATAGCTGACATGAGCCCTAACACTTTCTCTTGCTCTGCTTGCATGTTATGAACCTTGTGGATATGTATTTCATACATCTTGGTTATCTCTCCTAAAATACCTAAGTTGTCATCCAAAAGTTTTTTTGTAGATGCCATCACAGTCTGAGGAGTTTGTTCCAAGCTGGTCAATTCTACTACTAACTCAGGAACACACTCTATTTCTGTCCTATTATCTGTCAGTTGTAGTGCTATGAAGTTCCTCCTAGCTGCTAGGGTTTTTCTTATGATTTCTTCTTTGTTGGTGACATCTCTAAGACAGATAGTGTAGTGTCCGAACATGAGGCCGATTGGGATAGTCATCAGATTGGCCCATTCATCATCCCTCCACATAGTCAGTTCCGCTGCAATGTTGTTGTTGTACTCGGTGCTGTGTCCTGTCACATATTCTAGTAATTCACTAGAGATGCTATACCCCATCCTGGCGGGAGCCCTATCCCCGATTACTAGGTCTTTTATCCTGGCTTCTGGAGGGATTGTGGTCTTGATGACTGTCTTCTTGGCGCTGCTGATGGTTGTGGTAGGATTATTCCTTGGTCTTTTGGAGTCTTTGGCGGGGGGGGGAGGGAGGCTTGGACCTCTTTCCATCCACAATGGCCCTAGTTGTTCTGGGTTTGACAGGAGACGAAGGACTCTTAGTTCTAGCTAAACTGCTTTCTCTTACAGGGTCATCCAACCTTAAGAAGGTTTGGTCTGGAGCACCTGTAGATTTTAACACTTCTTGTAAATTGAGACTGGATGTTTTTAAAAGATTTCCGAGTGGATGGAGGAGTAGACATGGTGATAGAAGTGGTTTAGAGATGAACAACAAGATGTGATGATAAGCTGATGGAGATTCAAGTAAAGATAGTGATCAGCATGAAAATTTACATGGATATGGTACATAAAACTTAGAATTTAATCTCTTACGATTTGATATGGAATGTGTTACATTTGTATCTATTTATTATTATTATTATTATATAATGAGCAGGCAGCATTCTGCTGATGCGCTCATATCTAATTTCACAATAGTTTGACAGTTGATTTTAGTTTTCAACTAAGTTAGTCCTTTTTTCTCTCCAAATATGAATCCAATAGAGCTTTAAATTGGTTTATGTTAGTTGCATCGATGACATGTTGTGGGTGTTTGTTCCAAGCATCCACCACTCTATTTGCAAGGAAGTGTTTTCTAGGATTAGATGCAAAAGGCGTTTTGGTAATTTTTTTCGAGTGTCCACGGAGAATAATATTTTTACTAGTAGTGAAGATTCCTTGGATGTCAGGGCAGCTGTAGTGTCCAGATAAAATTTTGAAGGTCTCGATCAAATCACCCCTTTCTCTTCTATCTTTTAAGGTTGGTAATCTTAATTCCTTGAGTCTATCTTCATATCGCCGATCTTTCAAAGCTCTTGGTATTTTAGTGAAACATCTCTGTACTCCCTCTATCAGATTTATATCCTTTGCGAAGTAAGGACTCCATATTTGGAAAGCATATTCCAGGAGAGGTCGCACATATGTTTTGTATATTTTTAACATCATGTCCGGTGTTGGGTCAAGGAATGCTTTCCTGATTAAATATGTTAGTGAGTTTGCTCTTTTCACAATCCCAGCGATGTGCGGTTCCCATTTTAAATCTTGTGATATGGTAACTCCCAAGTCTTGTTGTAGTGTCACTGCTTTTAGTGGCGTTCCATTAAGTTAGTATGCAAGTGTAGAGTTAGTTTTTCCAACATGTAGGACAGTGCATTTTTCGACATTGAGTTTTAGAAGCCAATCGTTTGTCCATTGATATATTTCATTTAGATCGTTTTGCAGTTGGTCGTGATGTGTGAGTGGGTTGGCATAGAATATTGTATCATCTGCGAAGCAGCTGTAGTCTGATTTTACTGTATTGTGCAGGTCCGTGATGTACAAAATAAACAGAACTGGACCGAGAACTGATCCTTGAGGGACACCACTGGTCACGTTTCGCTCAGATGACAGTTGGTTGCCAATTCGAACTTGTAACTTTCTCTCAGTGAGGAAGGATTTGATCCATTCGAGAAGTCGTCCTCTTATGCCTAGGAATTTAAGTTTAGCCAACAGTCTATTGGTTGGAACAGTATCGAAGGCTTTCTCAAAGTCGAGATAAATTATGTCAGTGGGAATCCGTTTGTCCCACTCGTTTGTCCAGTAATCTATGTTAAGAATGAGATTGGTAATTGTGGATCTTTTTGGCACAAATCTATGTTGTTTGATTGAGATTATGTCAAGTTTGTTCAAGAACGAGCGTATCTCGTCCACTATTATCCTTTCCATGGTTTTACAGATGATACTAGTCAAACTTATAGGCCTGTAATTTGCTGGTTTGAGTTTATCACCTTTTTTGAAGATGGGTGTAATTATAGCTCTCTTCCAATCTCTAGGGAGTTTCCCATCTAAAAAGGATTGTTGCATAACCAGAGCTATGGGTTGACTGAGAGTTGCTGCACACTTTTTGAGAACAATAGCAGGAATATTATCAGGGCCAGCAGCACTATCTTCTCGCAACCCCTTCAAAATATTCTCAACTGCTGATGGAGTAAATTCGATTTCGCATAGTGAGTTATCTACATATAGATCTTGACTAATAGTTGGTATACTGGTATCTGGTTCATTGACAAAGGTTTTTTCGAATTGTGTTGCAAGGGTGTTCGCTATGTCAATTTCACTGGTAACTGTTTCGTTAGAGAAGTTGTATATTATGGTTGGAGTAGAAACTTTCGAGGCAATCTGTTTCCGTATGTAACTATAAAATGGTTTCTGACCGCTGTTAATCAATTTTTGCTCAAAGTTTTTTCTGGTATTTCTTAGTTGGGACACAAGGTAGTTGTTTTTCCGTTTGTATTCTCTGTAATACTCATTTTCAGTCTCATTTGAATTCTCCACGTGTTTTCTGGATAATCTATAGCCATCCCAGGCTTTCTTTTTCTCTTTAATCAATCCTAGGATGTGTTTGTCAATCCAAGGTTTGTTCTTATTGTGGTTTTTATTGCTTTTGGAAAGTGGTATTTTTGACACAATCTTCTCTTCAAACATATTTGTAAAAAACTTCCATTTTTCTTCAGTTGTGGTGGTTTCCACGAGAGACCGCATTATATCAGGAGTGCTTAAGGTTTCATTTATTTTATCATAATCTGCTATGTAATAGTTGGGTCTCGGCTTCGTGCCTCCCGGGCTGGAGGATCCGTTGTTATGGCTGGTTCTTACTTGTAACGTTGACAACAAACATATATGGTCACTTTTGCCTATAGGTGCTAGGTATTTTATATCCGTAATGAGATGTTCATCATTGCACAGGACTAAGTCCAATAGAGATGGGGTATTGTTGTCCCTGTATCTTGTAGGTTTATCTACCAATTGCCAATAGTTACTATTCAGGTACATATCCTCAAACAAAGCCTCGGGGCTGTTTGAATTACGCACTTCTGTAATTGGCCATACCAGTTTGGAATAATTAAAGTCTCCACGGATTATTACGTTTGACATATAAGCTATTTTTTGTAATTGGTGTAATAGTTTTTGGTGGTTTTCATAAGATGCATTTGGTGGGCAGTAGACACCAGCTAAGATAGTTTTGAGATGGCCTATTTGCATGTCAATGAATAACGCATCAATTTGTGGATAATTACTAGAACTGTTTTCCAGGGCTTTGTTCAACTGGGCTGAGATTGTCAGGCCTATGGTCATTTTCTTTACATATATTGCCACACCGCCTCCTCGTTTTTTAATTTGACGGTCTTTGCGGAAGAGTGTGTACTCCGGGAGATCCACTAACGTATCTGGTATTTCTGCCTTTAGCCACGTTTCTGTCACTATTAATACTGTTGGTTTTATAAGGTTTATTTGTGCAAGAACAAGATCAAATTTCCGTGTGAGAGAGCATAGGTTCGTATACAGTATCGAGATATTGACTATATAATTATTTACATGTTTTTTGGAATTTTTATAATTTTAGGGCATCCTTTGATGTATTTGATAGTCAATTCCTTTTCCCCCTTTTCTATTCTTTGATGAAGCTCATTTCTTAGATCAATTAAATGCTGCCGTTGCATCGGAGTTTGGTCTGATTTGATTGAGTTTGGTTTTTTTAGTTTATTTTTATTTTTGAGAATGGCTAACGCTTCATCTCTTGTTCGGAAGATTATTTTTATCGGCGAGGGAATTTTTTTTCTGCTGAAGGTTTTCCAAGCCGGAGCACTTTTATGTTATTTTGACTTGTGCTGGTGATGCCTCCTATAACTTTCCAGCATTCTTCAGTGTCGCGTAAATTGCTTTGTTCGAGATCCGGCAAGTCGCACTCAGGGATATCAAATATAATTATGTTTTTTGCTCGGGATTGCCGATCGCTAAGTTCACTAATCATGTCTTTTGTGCATCGCATTTGTTGCTGTTTTTTGAAGGCATTGACTTCTTCTTGGAGGTCCCTAATTAGTTTGTGTAGTACAGGTATTTGTTGTAGGCAGTTTGCATCAAAAAGTAGACACCTTGCTTTTTCAACTATTGTGCGATTAAATCGTTCACACAATCCGTTCTGTTGTGGGGTGTAAGGCAGAGTGCACATGTCCGACAAGAGTCGGATCAGACCAAAATTGATTCGAACCCGATTGGTTATAATACCGGGGCCACGCCCATTTTGGGACTGGATTGGACGGCCACGCGGAGTAATGAAAGTAGGCTACGCCTTCCCGCGCCCGTCGTCCAATCGAATTTTGTCGGAACCGACAATCGGATGGAAAAATCTGACGTTTGCGCCGGGCCTAAGGGTTGCTTTTCTGATGAATCACACCGGCACTGTTCAGGTTATTTTAAAATTCTCTATTGCAATACTCCACCCCGTTGTCACTCCTTAATACTTTGATTGTTCTGTTTGTTTGATTTTTCACCTGAGCTTTGAAAATTTTAAAATACTTCAAAGCCTGATTTTTGTGTTTTAAGAAATAAACAAATGTCATCCTATGATCATCAACAAATGACAAGAAGTATCTCGATTCACCTATAGACCAGGGGTTCCCAATCTTTTTCACATTGATCTTTGAGTGATATTTGTTCTTGATTACAGCTATAGCCAGTCCAGCTTCACATAAATATGATGTGGCAAACGGAATGAAAATTTTAAAGCTTTCGAAGTTAAATTTGGATATTCATTTTAAATCGATAACCAAAACTCCACCAGATCGGAACTGGTGAATCTAGTTTTGAGGTTGTTGCCGCAAGAGAGTTCAATGAGACTCTCTTGCTCTTGTGTTGTGAATCCTGGCGGAGCTTGTGCACGGAAAGGATCTTGGTTCCACGCAAATTTTTCGACATCATCATCTGCAAAGTTAGAAGGGCCATCAGGTCTTGTGAGACAACCAGTTCATTAGATACCGCATATTTATACAATTGCGGGAAGCAATCTTGACCGCTGCCTTCATTCATTTTTTTTTATCCACAACTGCAGTTTCTTCCTAAACGCCGCAATTCTCACCGATAGTTTCAGAATGTGCGTGTTGTTGTCTTGCAAAAAAAGATTTAAATTATTTAGTTTCTCAAATATATCACACAAGTACGCTAGTTTTAGCAAAAAATCTGGTTCAGTAAAATATTAAACGGACATTGCGAGCAAGTAGTCGTGGGCGGGTAAAGACGTGGGAGGGGTAGGGTATCAACGGTTTTCGGTTTGGCGAGTGAGCGACGGCGACGAGTATGTACCTATGTTCTTTAAAGATGCGAGCGCTCAAAATAGGAATTGTTGCTTTATAGGTACCCGCGAATATTTGTGGTTAATGATAGAGGATCGACTCACGGCGCCCCTCTTTACTTTCTACGGCGCACCAGGGCGCCGCGGCGCACACTTTGGGAACCCCTGCTATAGACACATTCTCCATAGGCCCACATACGTCTGGGTGCACAATATCTAGTAGATTATGCTTCGTTGGCCAGTGCTCTTAAAAGGTAACCGGCATTGTTCGCCTTCACAACATGTTGTGCATGAAGATTTGCTTATGTCAACTTTTTTGTCAAGTGACTATACTATGACTCTTTTATTTTCCATCTGATTCAAATAATCTTTGTGTCCTAATCTTCCATGCTCAGGGCTGGCCAAAATACATGCTTTGCTGTAATTAAAATACAAATTACAAAATACTTTTTGCATGTATTTAAATCCGAAATACAAAATACTTTCAAGTCGTGTATTTGAAATACAAAATACAGTATTTTAACCATTTTTTATTTCAAATACAAAATACGTTTGGTTTTGGTAGAACCTTTAGTTGCAATAAATTGTTGTAAGTGCCCTTATCTAAGGGTGCATTTCCACAGAAGCAAAGCTGAGCAGAGTGAAACAGAGACATACGAAAATTGACCAATCATATTGCTCAGAAGGTCATCTCATCTCCGCTCCACTTGTAAAGTTGAGTGGTATAGGACCCAGGTGTTAGATAATAATAATAATCATTATTATAACATGACATTTGCATAGCGCAGTTTGTGTTATTTCATTTCAAGTACGCTCTGCTGTAATTAACTTAAAAATAATCTAGTATTCAGTCAAATTATTCCTATAGTGCTTGATCTAATTCTATGACACAAAAATGTACAATACAAAGCAATGATGGAATTTGATCACCCATTATCAATTAACTCACGTCTTCATGAATAAATACCGCGAAACGATGAAAACAACAATTGAAAAGATACTTGCTTTGACGTACCTACAGTGTTGCCAACTCTAAATATTATCATAATATATTGCTCTGGATTCTAGCGTTTTTAGCCTATGTATAATCTATGTCAGTTTATTTTTCATTATCATTATTAAGATCGCTTAATGTATTTGAAAATGTATTTTTAAGCCATAAGTATTTGAAATACAAATTACAAAATACCTCAGCAGCAGGTAATTGAAATACCAATTATAACATACATTTTTAGGAAGTAATTGAAATACAAATACAAAATACGTATTTCAAATACAAGTAATTCAAATACTGCCCAGCCCTGTCGATGCCAAGTCATTCCTGACACAACTGATGCTGCTAAACAGTCTTGTTTTAGCAAATTCACTTTGTATACTCCATTGAACAACACTGCCGTAGCAACCAACTGGTTCTTCTGATTAATCTCCAATAGTCCTAAATTCTCCAGTATTTTAAAATAAATACCAACTCTACTTTTGCCACTAATCTATCCACAAATGTAATACTAACAGCGATGAGGGTAGCAAATAATGTAAAATCATGCAATGTCCAGTGTCTTAACTGTAATGTCCTCCGCGTGCAAAGCCGTATCGTCTCCAAGCATAAACTTATAATTAAAGTGTGTTTATCGGAAGTGACCTGCCAGGTAAGTATGTTTCTGTATCCATTTGTAAATAGTAAAATCAGTTAGAACCTAAGCATTCCTAATAAATTGTACAGCGCCCTTGAGGTGATTTTTCACAAAAATGGCGCTTTATAAATTATCCAATTATTTAACGCACCAGATTTAAAAGTCCGGGTTAAATTTCCCCCAAAAAAAAAAAAAAAGGGTAAAGTTCGGATTATGGGCGAAATTCCTAAAAAATAAAACTAGTTATCTTTATACTAACTTTGGGCCGGGGAATCCGAATCTGAAAGAATTAGGTTGGGGCAAGCAAATATAAACTGAATTACACGACTTAAAAATTTTCGATACACAAACAATCTGCAATAAATTAATGACACATCTTTTTATGGGCGATACTCCGAAAGAAGAAATTTAATTATCTTTATACTAACTTTGGGCTGGGAAATCCGAATCTGAAAGAATTAGGTTACACTCGGCAATATTAACTGAGTTAAACGACTGTACAATTTTGAATTTACACACAATATAACAGGCCCTGCCATTTTGGCCCCTTTCCTTTCTGACAATAAAGATCATAGAAAAAACCAAAGATATTACATATTACCACATAAAATTAAGTGTTGCCATTAAGCAATAATATCAATAACGTAAAAAAACATGTTTATAATTTCAGTAATTATTTTTTATAAATTTTATTCACTTTTGTATCACAAACCATGTAACACAAACCTAGCTTAGCCGCTAAACTACTTGAAAACTAACTGTGATGTTTTCTTGCCTTGACGCGAGTAGGCACTACGAAGGGGGCACTTTCTTTTGTATCACAAACCATGTTACACAAACCTAGCGTAGCCGCTAAACTACTTGAAAACTGGGATGTTTTCTTGCCTTGACGCGAGTAGGCGCTACGAAGGGGGCACTTTCTTTTTGCTTATGGCATCACTTAATTTTCTGTGGTTGAACATAAAATATCTTTGGTTTTTTCTAGAAACGTCAAAATTACCTGTAAACTGTGTATGAATTCAAAATTTTGCAGTCGTGTAATTCAGTTTATATTTGCTTGCCCCAACCTAATTCTTTCAGATTCGGATTCCCCGGCCCAAAGTTAGTAGAAAGATAACTAGTTTTATTTTTTTAGGAATTTCGCCCTTAAAAAAAAAAAAAAAAAACAAGGAAAAACTAAACCCTTTTCATACACTTCCCCAAATGATCATCTAGTGAATCCACGCTATGCAATTGCACTATATAAGTATTATAAATACAAAACAATACAAGAACAACATGTCAACCGACTCCAGATATTTTCATATCAGAGGGTTCGCCTCTGTGGCATTTCTAATTGAACCTATAAATCCTACTGATCCCTCAATATAAATATTTTAAAAATCTTTTGTAATCCTACATGTATTTAAAATTACTGATTTTTGCATTTTTGCATTTTTATATACAAATTCTTTGACAAATCTAATATGCTTAAATTTTGAATCAGATTCCTAGGTATTATGCCAGTGGCCGAAATAACAAGTGGTAATATTTTTATAGTCCGAGAATGCCAAATTCTTTTAATCTCATTTCCTAAATCTGTGTATTTTCTTATTTTTTCAGAAACAGTTTTTTGAATATTACAGGAATTTGGAATAGCTACATCAATGATATAAGTTATGTTTTTAATTTTGTCATGTAAAACTATGTCAGGTCTATTATGACTAATTGTTCTGTCTGTTAGTATAGTTATATCATATCTCTACATATTATAAAGTAAAGTCCCCCGCGCCGTCTTTCTGTCTGTCTGTCTGTCTGTCTGTTCGCGATAAACTCGAAAACTATTGAACGGATTTTCATGCGGTTTTCACCAATAGATAGAGTGTTTCGCGAGGAAGGTTTAGGTATGTAATTTGTCAAGGATTTGTGTAAATTGGTTGGAACATCACGATAATTGTTAGAAGTGTCGGAAAAAATCGAGCCGCCTGGTAGCCTTCAACGAAAACGCTGCCTAATCCATTTGGGATATAATAAAACAATTAATGGTGGGATATTCCTCTTTTATAGATCTACAAAAAAGTCTGCGATGGCATATATCTATCTTTTACGGATAGCATACTATACCCATTATATCTTCTAAAAAAATGGTGACGTACATTGCGGTAATTGAAAAGTTATTTAGACGGATACAGTATTAATCCTTATTAATTTAAATACGTTAGTTACCTCAAGCATTTCATGCATGTTATTATAATCTTTCACACTATTATAAATAAAAGTCCTCTGCGGCATACGTCTGTCTCTTCGCGATAAACTCAAATACGGCGGTGGTTATAAAGGTTGGATAACCATCCAGTAGATGACTTATGTGTTTTATTAGCCACAGCAACGCGTGGCCGGGTCAGCTTAATAATATTATGAAAATAATATCATATTTAATTTTTCACGGTTTTGTGTAAGTAGGTTGAAATATAACGATAATTGTTAGATGTGTCGGATGTGTTTTCATCTTACTCTTTTAAACTATGCAACGGATTTTCATGCGGTTTTCACCAATAGATAGAATGATTTAAGAGGAAGGTATATATATATATATAATACACGAGCAATTCAAATATTCAATTCAGGCAGCGGGCAGCTGGCAAGCGGGTGGTGTGGATTTTATAAAGGTTGGGTAATGGCGTTGTGTTTCGTTAGCCACAGCAACGTGTGGCCGGGTCTGCTGGTTTATTTTAAATAGGTAACTATGTTCGGTGCCAAATTGGATTGATTGTTCTTATAATATACAAAAAGAATATTTCTTATACATATATGAAAAATGCAATGGGTGGCTCACGAGCTATTTGAAAATCTGAATGTACCGGGACTGATTATTTCGAACGCGGGAGAGGGGTGGGGATCGCGGGAGGGGGGTTCGCTGGAGAGGGAAGAGGGAAGGCGGGGAAGGTGGAGGGGGAATGCGTGTGGGGAAGAGGACATGGGAGGGGAAGGGGAGGCGAAAGGGGAACGGGACGAATGGGAAAAGACGCAGGGAGAAACAATTTCTTTGTTAGTGGCGTTGCAACGCATGCCGGGAATCAGCTAGTCATAATATATTTTATAAAATTCATTTTCTAAAAACATACGTTAACATACGTTTGGTTGAGGTAATTGAAGTGTTTTGCATGAATAATTTTATTTGACCAGGAATCTAATAATTCCTGGTTAGTATTTATAAGAATGTTGGCATTCTCGTCATATAAATTTAATGGCGTAATATTTATATCTGCCTTGCAAATTATTTTGTGCATTTCTGAGCTATTAGCTTTCCTATGGAAAAAAATTCTAAGCATTTCTACCTGATTGTGTTTCAAAGATGTTATTTTGACTACACCTCTACCTCCTAAATTTCTAGGTAAATTAATTCGTTCTATAGCTGAATTTGGATGATGGCAATTAAACTTTGTTAACGTAGTTCTAATTAATCGTTCTAAACTATCTAAATCTGTATTGGACCATTTAATTATGCCAAATGAGTACGTTAATAGAGGTATTGCCCAAGTATTTATTATTATTATTATTATAAACTGAACAACCATCTTCAGTGAAAGATACATTGTTGCCTTTCATAATCAGTTGGCTAACAGATAATAAGTTGTCAGACTTGGTACACAAAACACGTTTTCCACTATGATGTCGTACTCAAGGTTGTCTTTAATCAGAACAAAATACTGGCACCTTTTCACTGTTTGAAACAACAATTCTTTTTCTTGTTCATACTGTGCAGTGTGCATTCATAACCTAATTTCATTTGCTGTTAGATGTACACTCGCGCCCGAGTCGATACCGATACTGTTGAAATTTCCACTCCGGAACACTGCGCTAAAAGCATTAGACTGCATTCCATCCTTTTTTGTTATTTGTACGCTGGTTTTTGTAATGCCCGATTTGTTTACATCGGTAGCATTTTATCTGCTTGACGTTTGACTTTGACAAGCCAGTGCTGCCAACATTACTTTTTCCGGCCATAGACATATTCGTATTGTTTTTTCCTTTGTACTTTAAAGTTCAAGCTGAACGAACGACAAAAGTACCGCTAACTTCACTCTCGTCATTTCTTGCCAAATCTATGTCCAACAATTTTGTTTTTATGGAGTCTGCCGTTATAGGAATTCCGGAATGCTCGATTGCCATTATCATAAGTGAGAAACGATGATCCTGTCCACCGATCATTAATTCAAATTCTGTTCCACTGAGCTTCTGTGCTGTATCGATAATCTGTGTCACATGATGACGACATCCAACTGCATTTCTCTCGGCGAATCGAAATAAAATTTCGCAGCAGACTTATTCTCCGTGAAAATCAGTTGTCATCGAATAATTGTTTCAACTTTTCCCATAATTCTTTAGTGGATGGAACATTTTTTACGTGTATGTATAAAGACAGGTCGATTGTCATAGTCAATTTTGCTTTGGTTTTTGCGTTATCTGCAGCTTTATTTCCATCCCGACTTCTGGCTGCACATAATGTTTCATGCCTTCGAGGATTAAAAAATTCTCTGCCGCAAAACACCATACGCTGTAATCATCGCATCCAGTTAGGGAGCGTTCAAGTATTACGTAACGCAATTTTTTAAGATTTTAGACCCCCCCTCCCCCCCATGTAACGCGCCGTAACGTTTTCCTATTCAACCCCCCCCCCCCCCCCCTAAGCGTTACGTAACGCCCAAGTAACAATTTTTACCTGAAAGTCAGAATTAAGTTGCGCAACGTACTGAATTGTCGCTTAAATACCCTTTTTCTTGATTTTATCGCGTTTGCGGTAGTAAATAAAACAAGAGATTTCTAACTCGCGATACATTATATACATTTTATTTATTTATATTGTCATTTATGAAAAAAATTGAGAATATTTTTATCGGCCTTGTATTTCTTCCAGATCTCCACAATTAAACACTGTCTTACCTAGAATTAACCTACATGGTTTTACAACACATACTTTCTTTTACATTCGCTTTAGTGAGGAGGCCCTGAGGAAAGTAATTTCCCTAAGTTTTCCCTTTGAAGCAACACTTTACTCCACTATGATTCACAAGCTGACTCATAGTGGAGTTAAACCTTTTCCACGCGTCCCGAATGCAGTTATACAAGTTCTCAAAGGGAAGATTTAAAAATCAACAGTATGATTCACAAAAGATAAAAACCATTTTCATGTCCTGACTGCAACTATTCGTGTCCTCTAAAGATATATCTAAGAAGTCACTTGCTGACTCACAGTGTAGAAAAACCGTTTTCATGTTCCGACTGCAACTATTCATGTACTACGAAGAGAAATCTAAAAATTACACATGTTTACCCACAGTGGCGAAAAATCCATTTCATGTCTTGACTGCAACTATTCTACTTCTCGAAAAAAAATAACGAAAACGGCACTTGCTAACTCACAGTGATGAAAAACCTTTTTTTGTCCCGATTGCGACTATTCATGCGCTACACAACGGTATCCAAAAGTTCACGTGTTGACCCACACTGGACAAAAACCTTTTTCATATCCCGACTGCAATTATTCATGTAGTGCAAAGGAAGTTCTTAGAAATCATTTGCTTACTCAAAGTGATACAAAATCTTTTACATGTTTCTACTGCACTATTCATGTTCTACAAAAAGTCACCAAAAATCACATGTTAACGCACAGTGGACAAAAACCATTTTCCTGTCCAGAATGCAGTTATACAAGTTCTCAAAAGGACAATTTATAAATCCACCGTGCGATTTACAGAAGAGAAAACCTTCTACATGTCCTGACTGCAACTATGTGTGTTCTTAAAAGGGATATCCAAGAATTCACTTGCTGACTCTACTCATTGTGGAGAAAAGCATTTTTCATTTTCCGACTGTAACTATTCAGAGAAATCAAAAAATCACATGTTTACTCACAGTGGTGAAAAACCCATTTCATGCCCTGACTGCAACTATTCTTCTTCACGAAAAAAAAACTAAAACGGCACTTGCTAATTCACGGTGATGAAAAACCTTTTACTTGACCCGAGTGCGACTATTCAGGCGCTACAAAACGGTATCTAAAAATTCACGTGTTTACCCAAACTGGACCAAAACCTTTTTCGTGTCCCGACTGCAATTATTCGTGTTGTACAAATGAACTTCTTAGAAATCATTTGCTGACTCACAGTGCTACAAAACCACTTACATATTTCTACTGCACTATTCATGTTCTACAAAGAGTCACCAAAAATCACATGTTAACGCACAGTGGACAAAAACCATTTTCCTGTCCAGAATGCAGTTATACAAGTTCTCAAAAGGACAATTTATAAATCCACCGTGCGATTTACAGAAAAGAAAACCTTTTACATGTCCTGACTGCAACTATTGGTGTTCTTAAAAGGGATATCCAAGAATTCACTTGCTGACTACTCATTGTGGAGAAAAGCATTTTTCATGTTCCGACTGTAACTATTCAGAGAAATCAAAAAATCATATGTTTACTCACAGTGGTGAAAAACCCATTTCATGCCCTGACTGCAACTATTCGTCTTCACGAAAAAAAAATCTAAAACGGCACTTGCTAATTCACAGTGATGAAAAACCTTTTACTTGTCCCGACTGCGACTATTCAGGCGCTACAAAACGGTATCTAAAAATTCACGTGTTTACCCACACTGGACCAAAACCTTTTTCGTGTCCCGACTGCAATTATTCATGTTGTACAAAGGAACTTCTTAGAAATCATTTGCTGACTCACAGTGCTCCAAAACCACTTACATGTTTCTACTGCAACTATTCGTGTTCTACAAAGAGGCACGAAAAATCACATGTTTACCTTCAGCAGACAAAACTATTTTTTTGTTTCAGCGTGTTTTTTCAAGTTCTCGAAAGGGAGATTAAAAAATCCACAGAACGATTCAAAGTGAAGAAAACCTTTTTCATGTTCTGAGTGTAACTATGCATGTACTACGAAACCTAGCTTTAGGTAATATTATTATATTTTAGCAGTAAACTTACCTCTATGTAATAACTAAAAAGCGTTGTTCTTACTAAAAACTCTCGTATAACATCATTTATATGTTGCATAAATTTTTCGTTTTTTTAATTTTTCTTTTGCAGTCTTCCAAATTTGGTTGGCATTTTTTGGTTGCGCTGCGCTGGCAAGTCAGCATGAGAGCCTTTATAGGCCAATAACAGCTGATGATGTAAATCTCCCGGTTTGGAGGACATTATAATTCCTAAAAACTTACAATAACGACACTGACTACAGCAAATTGTGTTTTTGCGTATTTCATGTTTAAAACACTAACGAATACTGACAACGAAAATAAAATAAAAATTACGCACAATACAGTCGAGAAATTCCCCGTACAACATAAACTAAAAGGCTTGCCAATTTGGAAGATTTCAATTCCTTAGTTTTTTTTATTTAAATAAATAAAAACATGTTACGTAACGCGTCCTTCGAACCCCCCCCCCCCCCCCCCGTATCGCGCCGTAACGTTTCACCAGACCCCCCCTCCCCCCCCAAGTGCGTTACGTAATACTTGAACGGCCCCTTATCTTGGGCACGTTGACAAGATAGTTCGCTGACATTTTAAACTACTATACACTAAAGTTGTATTCTGCAATTATAACAATCCGTCACGATACATTTCAATCGTGTTTTGTAATCGTCTTTTTACACTTGCAGAATTAATACCAGTCAAACAAAAGCAACAAAATCAAACAAACGTTGAAACTCAAGTAAGATGCACATCAGAGACATCACCAAAATTTCCAATTAAAGTGGGGGTACACCAAGGATCTGTCCTCAGCCCACTGCTATTCATAATGGTCATGAATTATCTAACAAGTCAAGAAATGAACAGTATTCTCAAGACTATGCTTTTTGCAGATGATGTAGTACTGATAGCAGATAATCATTGTGACTTACAGAATAGCCTGGAAAGGTGGAGAAAGATTCTGGAGGATAATGGCCTAAAAATTAGCAGGAAAAAGACTGAATATTTGTATTTACCATTTGAAGACACAAATGCTGTAACTCCTTCGATGCAACTGGATGGAGTAACATTAGCCAACTGTGATTCATTTAAGTATCTGGGCTCACTAATCCACAGAGACGGAGGATGTGCAGCGGATGTCATTCATAGAATAGGTGTGGGATGGATTAAATTTAGATTCGTAACAGGAATATTGTGTGACTCCAAAATGCCTATAAAACTGAAAGGAAAGATATACCAGACTATTGTAAGACCCGCAATAATGTATGGCTCCGAATGCTGGACTATGTACAACTCCTACACTAGGCAACTTGAAACAGCAGAAATGCGAATGCTTAGATGGTCGGCAGGAGTATCACTAAAAGATAAGATCAAAAGTTCAAGCATTCGTGGTAGCCTGGGTGTCACAAACATAAATAGTAAGCTGGAAGAACGACAGTTGAGATGGTATGGACACATAAGACGGAGACCATCAGACCACACAGTGAGGCAGACAATGTCTATGGAGCTTCACCGACAGTTATCCAGAGGAAGACCGAAGAACTCCTGGATGACTCAATGTTCCAAAATTCTTCAGAGAAACGGCCTGGATGAAGGCGATACCCAGAACAGAAGATATTACAATCTGAGAACGAGAAGAGCCGACCCCAACAGCCTACCTAGGCAATGAGTTGGGACAGCGCAAGGAAGAAGAAGAGAAACAAAAGCAACAAAATCGCGAAGAATTATGAGCGAGCGGCCCATAACCTATAATATAACGACGTTACGTGCAAAGACGGAGCAGAGACTAACTTTTTATTTTTTACTTACACATAAAAGACATAGATGTCAGCACTAAACTTATATTGTTGATATCATTACAAAACCAAGCATTAATGCATTAAGGGCACTGAGAATTTCACAATAGTTTTTTTATTAATGTCGACACACCAAACATTAATTTATTTTTTATGCCCTTGACAATCCAATCAACATATACCTACATGTTTGAGAATTGTATTTTTTATAATGGGTAAAAGATGTATATTTTGGCAATAATAATTTGGTACATTCTCGATAACACAACAAATTTCCAAAGCGTTGAGCGCAAAAATTTTTATTGGATATTTAGGGCAAAGCTTTTCCGTGATGCGATATTGAAAATGAATCGAAAATTTTACCAAATTGGGAATCGATGTTTAAAAACAGTTAAATTTAGATTTAAAGAGGAGAGGTTGATAAATATAATCTACTATGTTAGACAGAAGGACGGTTGAATTGTCAGCTTTGCAATTCATACCAGGCGAACGTGCGGGCCACAAATTACGAATCATTAGTCATGTATTATATAGGCTGCTGTAAATAAATAGCGAACGGAGAACAAGACTTCGTATCGAGCCAAAAAAATTTCCCAGGGATCTTGGTTTAGACATCGACATTTTAAATACTTGAAGCCTATAATTTCAAGAAATTTCCACAACTCCATTACACCCTGTGGTGAACGTATGTCTTGCGGTATGAAAGAGACATGCGTGTATGAGTGAGACAGCATGAGGGACATATAAAAGGGTGTGATTGCTGTCCATTGTTCTCTCAGACTTCCTACGAAGCACCGTTGTACAATATCTCACGACTTATTATTATTGCAATCACCCTGAAATGAGATGGACTATCACGAGGAATCTGGATCCATACAACGGAGTCCAGAAGTAATGTTAATGTTAGTAATCCAGCCACGGTCATCACGGATGGAAAAAAATCCACTTATTTATTACTGGAGCTAATACTTGCTCCTGCTAATAATTTCATTGTGCGCATTATTTTCAACGACTCATTCCAAAATTAGGGAGTAATTCGATAGATCCACTGGGGTGAAATGATGTCCCATTGACACTAGCGAATAATACCTCAAAAAATTGAAAAACTCGTAAGGTTTCCAATGGATTTTTAGTAAATGCCTCTGGACGTATATGATTTAGTGCTTCCAGAGCAGCGCAGAGCAGACACTCTGTCATAATGTGGCATTCAGAATTCACCTTCTTCTTCCTGGGATGATCTTCCTGGACGCGATCGATCTAACGTTACTGTGTACGTTACGTTCGGTAAAACCCCAACGCCTACCTGGACACATAAACATATTCTACAGTTCAAGGGCCGATAGCCCAGGCCAGCCGATAGCCCAGGGGGGGGCAAGTTGATATGGAGAATGAGAAAAGTATGAATTTTAGGTAAAGTCGAGAGCACATGAAGCTTTTCACTTGTAATACGAGCCTTAGATCTACGGCGATTGTAATAAACGATACAGAGTCCAACATGTAAAGCTACACGAGCTCTTGCTGTACAATAAATAAAACTGGTAAATAAGTAAGGTATTACATTTATTAGAAAAATTCAATAAAAATAATTTGGGAGTTTGGCTTCGAATAAGTGTACAGTGTAGTGATGTAACGAATATTCGCATATTTTTGCATACTCGCATTCGCAAAGTTCGAGCGAATGTTTTGCGAATATGAACATCTGAAAAAGAGACGAGACTTTAAATTATAACATGGACACAAATGCTTTATAAAATAAGTCTTACGAATCCAACACTTTCCACAAAACTAAATGGCAAGTCTTCCAAGGCAATATCTGTTTCATATCGGATTTGCTACTTTGATGGCAATATGATGCCACTTCAAGTGTTTTAGATGCATCCTGTTTTCGTTTTTCACACTTTTCTAATTCGGAAAACTTTGTTTTATGCATTGCCTTCAAATGATTTCTCACAGCCGTTGTAGTTTTTCCTTTTCTAGAATATTCCTTGTTACACAGCTTCCATTTAGCTCGTTCAGCGTCGCAAAGTGTAAAATAAGTCCAAATTTCACTAGAATTTGATTTACTCATGTCAATCACTAATCAATCACACTCTAACCTTAAAATTCACTTGTTTTTGTTTACGAGCAGATGACAAATAAAATAAAACAATCGATCACTTTTTCAGATCCACTCGAAAATTCTCGGAACAAGATGCAAACTTGAGCAGCTAAGCTATACATAATTGGCGCCAAATTAAAAAAAAACTCAATATTCGCATTCGCGAATGTCGGTAGCAGATATTCGCATTCGCGAATGCTCAAAAAATGACATTCGTTACATCACTAGTACAGTGTATTTTTTTGTAATTACCAGATTTTAATATAAGGGTCGACAAAGATTAGGTTAATTAAAACATAATTTTCGGGGTTTTTTTTGTAAACTTCTCGACCACTTTATTATGAAAATCTTCTAAGTTTCCATGAATAAGTTTTCTGTGTACACTCATCATGGTCAGACCATTGAGGCGATTTTCCATAGTGCTTCTTAGCCAAGTTGCTGTCTTCTGAGGATGCTAAACGATCGCTCTACCGTACACGTTGTGCACGGAAGAGTGGTCAAAATTTTCAACACTTTTTCCGTGTCGGGAAAGAAGATTTTTGCCTCTTTTAGGATATCAACAACGGTTGGATCTGTTAGGTTTGGTTTATTATGCCAGAATTGCTGCCAAAGCTCGACTTCAATTTTTATGTTTGGTAAATTATAAAATTGAGCGATGGTTTCACAAGTTTCTGTGAGATTTTCGACTGACATGGTTTGCATTTGCGCGGGGTGTAATTTAGATAAAGCAAATGATGGAGTATTTTCTTCAGCAAAGCGTATTTCAATAATAGAGTAGATCAGGGGTTCCTAGTCACGGTACCCTTAGAAAATTTGAATTTTCTCACGGCACCCCGGTCATATAATGTCTATCTGTGGTAGCCCCGGGACCGAGTGTCACCCCCAAGAGCACAATTCTCTAGCTACTCCCCCCCCCCACCAGGATGGACCAATTTTTTACCTACTCCACTGAATAATACAACTCGTATTTAAAATGAATAAGAACATTTATTGGTAGGAAAACTTACAAAGAAAATGCAAATATAATTACGAAAACCGTTTAGTGCGACGGGTGAGGCCATGTACAGGGCCATAATATGCACATAATTAAGCTTGTAGAGAAGATTTCATCATTCAGGAAAAAACTACAACTATGGAAGAGAAAAATGAGTGATGATGGAGGCAAAGATTGTTTTCCAATATTGCAACAGTACATGGCCTCACCCGTCGCACTAAACCGCTCCCAAATCCTCACATTGTTTTTGAAAAATCTTGCTTTAAGAGGCCTAGTTTTTATGTAGTTTACCACATTTACTACAATTCTAGGACGAGATTCAGTGGCGGACTCAGCGATTTCATGTCAATTTTGAATTTTGGTTTTTTGGGGCGCCTCGCGGCACCCCTGATCTCTGTCCGCGGCACCCACTTTGGGAACCTCTGGAGTAGATAATATTAGAGTCCAAGTGTGGTATTATTAATGATCTTTTCCAGTATTCTGAAGGGCTTTCTGCTGGGAGATTGGTTCGATGACGTTGTTTGCCAACAATGCGCGGCATTGATGTGATGTCCTCCTCAGGGCCGATTTTCTCCGCAACAACAGTAGCATTCTTAATAATTTCATCTGTGACTCTTTCGGAATTGTCACGGTGGCTCTTAACCCCTCAGCAACGTAAGCAAGTATACACGTTAAAATAACGATAGCAGTCAAGTACAATAAGCGTGTTTACACGTCAACGCGTGTGTCTCCATAGAAACAGTTATAACTCCGTTATTGTTTTAGTTACATCCCTAAAATAAAAAGCGAAAGGTCGATAGTGAATCATGCTGCACATCTCTATTCAAGTTGTCCATAGAAATACATAAAAATAACATTCTGTCAGACGCGCAGTCTGACACAAAATTTATCCCGCCAAATTTCCTACGGGCGCCCGACATTGTTAATTTTTATTAAATATTTTTATATGAAATGATAAAAAAGTGAAGTGACAAAAAAGTGTTTATTACACATTTATACAATAGAATAAGTATTGTTGTTTACATAATCTGTGATTTTAGTACTGTTTTCACATAAAAACATCACGTAAGTCATTTTTACCTATTTTTAATGTTTGCGTTCTAAATTTTAATATTTACAAATGCTAATATTTATTTGTAATATAATAATTTGAAAGCCTATTTTGTAACCTTTCTAAAACAGTTTTTACTATTCGGCTACGTTCAGAAATGTTTCATTTATAGAGCTTTAATTGTGAAGCGGTAATATTAAAAAGTTTTCGTAAAATGTCATTTCGTTTAAGACACCAAAAGCGAATATTCTCGAAAATTCGGAGGGGTTAAGCAATTGCAAAATTCGTTTAACGTGTTGCAGGCCTTGACCACGTCCAAAGCTATGGATTGGAGGGCGTTGACAACAGGTTCCATCAAAGCAGAGTATTGGGCTATCAAAGTAATACCAAGTATAAACGAAATTCTGGAAGCAGCCGCATGGAGTTGAAAGGCGTTTTTTCGAGTTGCACTGTTTCCTTCACGCGATAAGGTTTCTAAGGCTTCCAATATAATAGGAAAATTCTCCTTAAAAACTCTGATAGTTTTGTGTTTCTCAATCCATCTTGTTTCGCAGAGCCTGGAAATATTAGGTACCAATTTTCTTCTCAATACAGATTCTCGAAAAAAATGAATAATATCTTTGTTGGTTCCCGTGGTGTTTCGAATTTCAGGAAGAATGTTGAGATGATTTACAACCAGATTTAGTTAATGGGACGAGCAATGAAAGAACAACACTTTTTTAGAATCTCTAGGGGGGGGCAGCTTGCGGCGCCCCTGCTACGCCCTTGGCGGCGCCCCTGCTACGGTTACTTAAAATTCTACACCATCTCTATACCGAGTTGCCATCTCAAAACGTTTCTTTAAGGAGCAATTCTTACTCTCGACGTATCGATGCAGAAGCCTGGTCTTCAAAATCACCGAATTCACCTTCTTCCTGGGATGATCTTCCTGGCTGCAATCTGTCCAACGTTACTTAAAATGGTATACCATCTCTGCGTCAAGTTGCCATCTACTGCGATCAGTCCAACGTTACTTAAAATGCTATACCATCTCTATATCAAGTTGCCATCTACTGCGATCGGTCCAACGTTACTTAAAATGCTATAACATCTCTATATCAATTCGCCATCTACTGCGATCGGTCCAACGTTACTTAAAATGCTATACCATCTCTATATCAAGTTGTCATCTACTGCGATCAGTCCAACGTTACTTAAAATGCTATACCATTTCTGTATCAAGTTGCCATCTACTGCGATCGGTCCAACATTACTTAAAATGCTATACACCATCTCTATATCAAGTTGCCGTCTACTGCCATCGGTCCAACGTTACTTAAAAAAAAAACAACACAAAGTAACTTTTACCACAACTTCCAAGCCTGTTTATTCTAAATGGCTAACAACAATTACAACACAAATTAACTTTTACAGCAGCTTTCCCATCTACTGCGATCAGTCCAACGTTACTTAAAATGTTGTACCATTTCTATATCAAGTTGCCATCTACTGCGATCGGTCGAACATTACTTAAAATGCTATATGTTTTCTGTATCAAGTTGCCATCTACTGCCTTCATTCCAAGGTTATTTAAATTGCAATACCATCTCTATATCAAGTTGCCATCTACTGCGATCGGTCCAACGTTACTTAAAAAAAAAAACAACACAAAGTAACTTTTACCACGACTTCCATGCCTGTTTGTTCCAAACGGCTAACAACAATTACAACACAAATTAGCTTTTACTGCAGCTTCCATGTCTGCAGTTTTGGGGTCAGAAAATCAACTTATATACTTATATAATCATCTTCTGGAAACATATATGTCCAAACATATATGAAACATATATGAGAAACGTATATGTCCAAAAATACTCGAATATGATTTTTCATTCTTCTCAATACCAATGTTTTCTTTGACTGGCAGACAGCGACTGACTTCTGACAGGTAAACAAACAGAAACATTATTTAAACAGGAAATAAGGAAACGGAAAGAACATAGATAAAAAGAATCATAGATCAAAGATTAGCGGGATTGGAGTTGCCATCTCAAAACTTTTCTTTAAGGAGCAATCTATCTGCGATAGCTGGACATATTGCAGCTGACACTTGGTCTTCAAAATCTCCGAATTCACCTTCTTCCTGGGATGACCTTCCTGGCTGCGATCGGTCGTAAAGAAGTTAAATTTAGATATAAAGAGGAAGAGGTTCATTGAGTATAAACAAAATCTGCTATGTTAGATAAAAGCACGGTTGAATTGTCAGCTTTGCAGTTCATATCAGGTGAATGTGCGGACCACAAAATACACATCATTAGTAATTTGTAGGCAGCTGTGAATAAGGTAACGGATAGATTTCGGACACCACAACTTCGTATCGAGCCAAAAAAAAATTTCCAATGGATCTTGGGTTCGATATCGACATCTTAAATACTTGAAGCCTATATTTTCAAGAAATTTCGAGCAATTCTTACGCTGGACGTATCGCAGCTGACACCTGGTCTTCAAAATCTCCGAATTCACCTTCTTCCTGGGATGGTCTTCCTGACTGCGATCGGTCCAACGTTATTTAAAAATGCTATACCATCTCTATATCAGGGGTTCATTGAGTTTAAATAAAATCTGCTATGTTAGATCACAGGACGGTTGAATTGTCAGCTTTGCAGTTCATACCAGGTGAATGTGCTGTAACGGCGCCTGGCCCATTTTATTGTTGTGAGGGTAGTAATAAGGTGTGACTGGCAAATTTAATATTTTGTATCATAAAAATAAGATGATGGTAGATGTGGTAAATACCTTGTGGCTCCTTCGTACACAGCTTTGAGGTTAGAACCTTCGCGCCATAACTGTAAAGTTATGCCTAGAGACTCTATTCAAGTGGTGGGCATATTTGAAACATTCGCAATTACATCAGGTTGGCGGGCATGTTAGAATGAAACACGATAGTCTTTACATTTAAAACAAATTAAATAGTACTGTATTTCTTAAATAAACACAAATGATGACATTAGAGATGCGAACTTACCCCCCATCATTCCAGACCGTATGATTACTATTCTACGCTATCTAAACTAACCGCTGGTGATCGACTGCAGCTCTCCCTGGTCCACGGCCGGATCCGGTCGAAGCGCTGGAATCGGGCGGACAGCCCGCCAGGATCGCCCCACGTCCCGTCCTGTGATGTCCCGCTTATGAATCCCCGAGCTGGGCGGATGGTCTCCAACAAAGCTCCTTCTAGAACGCCAACGCGCCTTCCAGCGTGAAATCGGCGAGAGCAAAGTAGCGGAATCGCCTCTCAAATACTGACCACGTCCGGTTGTAATCTGTTACTTATACGATCTCGGCATATGAACATACCGAAGCGAGCGAGGATGACTTATAAATTCCCTCGATTTTGCGTGAGGTTGTTTTTATTCACTTCCGGATAATGCCGGTTTTTGGTTCGCGGCTCGGAACTTGCTTGCTACACAATTCCATTATATTACACCGATTGAACGTGATTGTAGGAAAGGAATACATTTACAGATATTCTACTTCCCGTCTTGTTAAAAGAATTTTATACGCTCGACTTTAATACTTATTTCAAACATGGCCCCGTGACGTTTTACTCGAGTCTGTGTGCCCGATACCGGCTCCAGTAGAAAGTGTCGTTGCCCATCAAAAACTTATTTTCTCCCTTCTCGCTCGAATATATGGTTGTACAAAAAAACCATAGACAATTATAAGATTGGTAATCTCAGTACCTAATCGCAGTTGTTATGCAATTATTAAATATTTTCATAACAGTGCGGACCACAAAATACAGATCATTAGTAATTTGTAGGCAGCTGTGAATAAGGTAACGGATAGATTTTGGACACCACAACTTCGTATCGAGCCAAAAAAAAATTTCCAATGGATCTTGGTTCCGATATCGACATTTTAAATACTTGAAGCCTATATTTTAAAGAAATTTCGAGCAATTCTTACGCTGGACGTATCGCAGCTGACGCCTCGTCTTCACAATCTCCGAATTCACCTTCTTCCTGGGATGACCTTCCTGGCTGCGATCGGTCGTAAAGAAGTTAAATTTAGATATAAAGTGGAAGAGGTTCATTGAGTTTAAACAAAATCTGCTATGTTAGATAAAAGCACGGTTGAATTGTGCTTTGCAGTTCATATCAGGTGAATGTGCGGACCACAAAATACAGATCATTAGTAATTTGTAGGCAGCTGTGAATAAAGTAACAGATAGATTTTGGACACCACAACTTCGTATCGAGCGAAAAAAAATTTCCAATGGATCTTGGTTCAGATATCGACATTTTAAATACTTGAAGCCTATATTTTCAAGAAATTTCGAGCAATTCTTATGCTGGACGTATCGCAGCTGACGCCTGGTCTTCAAAATCTCCGAATTCACCTTCTTCCTGGGATGGTCTTCCTGACTGTGATCGGTCCAACGTTACTTAAAAATGCTATACCATCTCTATATCAGGGGCTCATTTAGTTTAAATAAAATCTGCTATGTTAGATAAAAGGACGGTTGAATTGTCAGCTTTGCAGTTCATATCAGGTGAATGTGCGGACCACAAAATACAGATCATTAGTAATTTATAGGCAGCTGTGAATAAGGTAACGGATAGATTTTGGACACCACAACTTCGTATCGAGCCAAAAAAAAATTTCCAATGGATCTTGGTTCCGATATCGACATTTTAAATATGTTTCAGCTAGCGGCTTGCTAATTTACAGCAAATTTTGTTTATGCATTTACAATGATAATATTGTACAGTAGGTATTGGGATTTACTCACAGGAGAGTCTGGAAATGGTATCTTCCGAACACTTTGCACTTGGTATTAACTTGTTCAAGTGAACAATTGCGATGCGAATCTTATTATTAATAAAACTTAATTGACTTGTATTAACTTTCACGTGAATCGTAAATGATCGGCGTTGGAGCGAAATATTCACCCGTCTTGTACAATGCGTATCTCGGAACTCACCGGTAGGTAGGCGGGAGGGGAACCGGGGCAGACAGGATAGCACAATCATTATCACGGAACAATATTCTGGTTCCAAAATACACGCACAATAAATCGCTGAGTGCAGCCAAATTCTAGTTGGCGCTAACATGCCCCCGGCCTTGACACAATGGTCAAAACAAACCAACAATGCGACCAGCAACGAAACTTAAAAAGAAATAAAAAAATAAAAATAGGACAAACCCATAAATACTATAAAACACTCACGACATCGTGTTTCATTGCTCACGTTAATGCGTATTTCTGATGCGAGTAAGATGAAAAGAAAATAATAAAGAAAGGAAACGATTAAAAGATAGCAATTATGTGTACATGCCTACTTGAACTAAACTAATTAATTATTAGGTATTATAAAAGTTGCCGGAAACATGAGATTAATAATGTGCGTGTAAACTTGGTTTACGAGAAACCTTGTTTTGGTTGCGAGTTACGTTGCTTTGCTTGAGAGTAGGTGCGTTTCCGACTAGTACGTACCCCAAACTGGTTTCGATTGCACTTGGTAATAACCGAGAACCCTTTACCTTACCCGGTAATATTATTTGTCCAAATAAATTGGCACCGATGATTGCATCGATGGCGCCTGGAAGATGGAATTCGTCATCGGCGAGAGGCAATTCGTTTAGGTAAGATAAGGCATTTCTATCTATAGAAGATGCCGGCAACTGTGTTGTGATGCGATCTATGACCAAAGGTCGAATGGAGAAAGATGTTTTATTATTATATCGCGATTCAAACTTTAAATTTGCTATTCCTTTAATACTTTGAGAAATATTTCCTATGCCTCTAACAGTTGCGTGATTGCGATTTGGGAATAAACGCAAACCCAGACGTTTGCAGCATTCCTTTGTTATGAAATCATTTTGCGATGCACTATCAATTAAAACACGCATTTTCTGATAATTATTCCGATTATCGAGAACGTTAATAGATGCGGTACCTAGTAATATTGTTTGATTTTGAGAAAAAACGTTTGAATCTCTATTATTCAGAGTACATAGTGAGGCATTATCTGACGGAATTTCCGATTCATTTTCTGGATTTTCCGATAAATCCTCTTCGTTATCGTGAGTGGAATTGTGCGAGGTGATATCAAAATGTAATAAAGAATGATGTTTTTGATTACAATACTTGCACCTGTTTTCCGATTTACATGTTTTGGAAAAGTGCATTTTACTAAGGCAATTTCTACATAATTTTTTTTTTTTGAGATATTTCAAACCTATTTTTAGGCGACGCTTTTAGAAATGTTGGGCATTTATAAATTAATGTGTGGTCCGAAAGGTTACATACAGCGCAGTTGTACTGTTTTGTTTTGTTATTTGTTAAACTAACAAATGCCTGGCTGTACTGTTTCTTAAGGGAATTTTTCTCAATACGCTGTTGTGATTTGTGACATTCTGATAATGTTGATGTTCTTTGTAATATCTTAGCTTGTTCCCGCAAAAATGTTATGAACTCCTGGTATGAAGGTGTCTCTGACTTTCTGATCGATGATTCGAATGCTACAGCTGTTTCTTTGTCTAGTTTTTGAGTCCCTACATAAAGGAAGAAACATTGTAATAAATTAGGAATTTTTAATTGTTGCAATGCTGAAATTGAGGAGTGAAATTCGTCTATGAAAGCTTCTAAATCCAATGCAGTCGGTATTGTTATTGGTTTTATGTTTAAAATTTTATCAAAATAATAAATTGCGTTTGCCCTTGTATCTTCGTATTTTTCAATCAATGTTTCCCAAATAAGATGGTAATTTTCGGCTGTGGTTGGAATTCCGGCACAGATGTTTAACGCTTTTCCCGACAAAGTACTTATCAAATATTGAATTTTTTCCGTGTCGGAAAGGTCTGAATTTTCATGAATTAATTTTTTGAAGGTGTCGTGAAAAATTCTCCATCCTATTATACTTCCATCAAATAACGGCAAAGTTAATTTTGGCAACTTAACATTGCGATTTGATTTATCTAATTTTGACTGCGTGTCGGATAACTCAGTTGTATTGTCACAGGTCTGTTTTGCGGTTAATTGTATTATCGAGTATAAATCATCAAAGGATTGTTCCATCTGAAAGTTGGGCGAAAATTCAGAATTTAATTGCAGTTTTAAATCATTAATTTTATTTACTAACTCAATAAACTCTTTCCTTATCTCCGATAACAATGCTGCATTGGCACAAAATATGTTTTTTGAATTAGAGGATTTCAAACCCTTTATACTGTCATATATTCTTTGACATCTTGCAAATTGCGAATTCTGCCTGGCTTCTAGCAACTTGATATCGCGTTCAATTTTAGAAACAGCTGATTCCTCCGGCATGTTTAAATGCGTTAGTTTGATAATATGATGAAATTATTTCAAGCTGACGTACGTATGACCTACCTACGACGACCTACCTTTCTCAAACTACTCCCGATAAATTTATATGCAATGAAACCCGTGCGTAAATATTCCAAATAAAAATGGGCGCTGGTTCTTTACACATCCAGGCTAGATTGGACCAAATGTTTCAGCTAGCGGCTTGCTAATTTACAGCAAATTTTGTTTATGCATTTACAATGATAATATTGTACAGTAGGTATTGGGATTTACTCACAGGAGAGTCTGGAAATGGTATCTTCCGAACACTTTGCACTTGGTATTAACTTGTTCAAGTGAACAATTGCGATGCGAATCTTATTATTAATAAAACTTAATTGACTTGTATTAACTTTCACGTGAATCGTAAATGATCGGCGTTGGAGCGAAATATTCACCCGTCTTGTACAATGCGTATCTCGGAACTCACCGGTAGGTAGGCGGGAGGGGAACCGGGGCAGACAGGATAGCACAATCATTATCACGGAACAATATTCTGGTTCCAAAATACACGCACAATAAATCGCTGAGTGCAGCCAAATTCTAGTTGGCGCTAACAAAATACTTGAAGCCTATATTTTAAAGAAATTTCGAGCAATTCTTACGCTGGACGTATCGCAGCTGACGCCTCGTCTTCACAATCTCCGAATTCACCTTCTTCCTGGGATGACCTTCCTGGCTGCGATCGGTCGTAAAGAAGTTAAATTTAGATATAAAGTGGAAGAGGTTCATTGAGTTTAAACAAAATCTGCTATGTTAGATAAAAGCACGGTTGAATTGTGCTTTGCAGTTCATATCAGGTGAATGTGCGGACCACAAAATACAGATCATTAGTAATTTGTAGGCAGCTGTGAATAAAGTAACAGATAGATTTTGGACACCACAACTTCGTATCGAGCGAAAAAAAATTTCCAATGGATCTTGGTTCAGATATCGACATTTTAAATACTTGAAGCCTATATTTTCAAGAAATTTCGAGCAATTCTTATGCTGGACGTATCGCAGCTGACGCCTGGTCTTCAAAATCTCCGAATTCACCTTCTTCCTGGGATGGTCTTCCTGACTGTGATCGGTCCAACGTTACTTAAAAATGCTATACCATCTCTATATCAGGGGCTCATTTAGTTTAAATAAAATCTGCTATGTTAGATAAAAGGACGGTTGAATTGTCAGCTTTGCAGTTCATATCAGGTGAATGTGCGGACCACAAAATACAGATCATTAGTAATTTATAGGCAGCTGTGAATAAGGTAACGGATAGATTTTGGACACTACAACTTCGCATCGAGCCAAAGAAAATTTCCAATCTAGCTTGGTGCCGATATCGAAATTTTAAATACTTGGAGCCTATATTTTCAAGAAATTTCGAGCAATTCTTACGCTGGACGTACCGCAGCTGACGCCTCGTCTTCACAATCTCCGAATTCACCTTCTTCCTGGGATGACCTTCCTGGCTGCGATCGGTTGTAAAGAAGTTAAATTTAGATATAAAGTGGAAGAGGTTCATTGAGTATAAACAAAATCTGCTATGTTAGATAAAAGCACGGTTGAATTGTCAGCTTTGCAGTTCATATCAGGTGAATGTGCAGACCACAAAATAAAAATCATTAGTAATTTTTGGGCAGCTGTAAATAAAGTAATGAATAGATTTCGGACACCACAACTTTGTATTGAGCCAAAAAAAAATTCCAATAGATCTTGGTTTAGATATCGACATTATAAATACTTGAAGCCTATATTTTTAAGAAATTTCGTGGGTCTTCGGTTCAATGCTTCTTAAAATGCTGTATCATCTCTACATCGAGTTGCCATTTCAAAACTGCTATCGGTCCTACTTTACTAAAATACTATACCGTCTCTATATCGCCCATCTCTATAGTTGCCATCTCAAAAGTGCTATCGGTCCAACTTTACTAAAAAATGCTATACCATCTCTATAATCAGGGGTTCATTGAGTTTAAATAAAATCTGCTATGTTGGATAAAAGGACGGTTGCATTATCAGCTTTGCAATACTTAACAGGAGAATGTGCGGACGAAATAAATACAAATCATTGTTTTGTTATATATTTATTATTGAAAACACTGTTATTTTATAATTAAGACTTTTTATTGGTGAGGTATTTACACCATTGACATTAATTCCCAATAGACCATAGATGACAATTATTATAAGAAATAGTTCATCGATGTGCAACATACAGCAATAGTGATGTGACATCCCCTTTCTTTATTGAAACAATACAATAAAACTTTAATTACATTAACATTAGACATTATACCATATCTGGTAATGTAAGGGTTGTTAATGTTATTTTCTCCCACTTGTCTCTCATCTCCAGCTTTTGCCTCTTCAAGTGCCGGATTAGATTGCATGGACAGATGATCATTATTAACGTTTGCATTATATCTCAGTTTTAAGTGACTTCTATTTCGTCTGTACGTGTTACCATAATAATCTTCAATAATATAGGACCTATTGCATTTTAATTTTTCTTTGACCATAGCTGGTAACCAAGTACTTTTGGGATTTTTCTTAAAGTATACATTGTCTCCTGTTTGTAATATAGACATGGGTTTCGCATTAACATTATAATATTTGGAATTTTTTGCATTATTTTTTTCATTACACATTCTGTAATCGGAAAATCTTACAACCTTCGGTTTTAATTTAATTTTAGCTAAGGGAATATTCATTCTCAAAGTTCTGGACATTAATAATTGAGCAGGTGAGGGTAAATTAGCTTTGGGTGTGTTTCTATAATGTAATAAAGCTATATAAGGATCTGTATTTGTTTCTTTAGATTTTTTAAGAATGTTTTTAATAATTTTAACAGAACTCTCTGCCTGACCATTAGACTGTGAATGATATGGACTAGTAACTACATATAAAAATGATTTGAATTCAATCGATTGAAAAGGAGGACCTCCATCAGACACTAAAGACTGGTATTCCATGACGTGCAAAAACAGACTTTAAGTGAATTATTAAATTTTTTGCAGTGGAATTATTATTGAGAAAAGCACTTTCTATATACTTTGAATAATAATATGTTACAATAAGGTATGTCTGATTATCAGAATACATCAAATCAACACCTACTTGTTGCCATGGAAACTTATTCATTTCATAAGTTATCAGTGGTTCCTTCTATTCGAAACTTTAAATTTACTGCATATTTGACCATTGTTCAATTAATTTTTTATATCTACAGAAATACTAGGCCAAAATAAAGAATCTCTTGCTAATCTTAGACATTTGTTTATTCCTTGATGTCCTTCATGAATTTTGTTCAAAATTTCTTTTCTCATAGACTGAGGTACTAATAATTTATTTCCCTTAAATATTAACTCATTAATAACATGAATCTCGTCTTGAATATTATAATAACATTTTAAAGTGTAATGTACTTTATCATTACTATTTGGCCAATCTTTGTAATAATATTTTTTGAATATTTGCATAGTTTCATCCAAAGCAGTAGCATTACTCAATTTTTTACTATATTCTTCACTAATAGCTAATAATAATAATAAATGTTTATTCCGGTATGTGGGGAGAATAGTGCAATCCCACACATTCCATAAGGGTTGTAATACATAATATACGAAATATTTAAAGAGAAAAATAAATAAGAAAAGCAGGTACAGTTTGGCAAGAAAGTGTAGAAAATAAATGATGGCGCTGCGATCGTTTTCTAGTTTTAAATGGCAACACCAAGATGGCTCATAAGACAAAGAACGTATGTTTAAAAAAAACACTTCTGGCAAAATGCATATTTCATAGCGTATTTGTATTTTCAAAAAAATTGCACAAAAAACTGTAATTTAATAGAAGCAAAATAAAACAAAACAAGTTTTAAGTGGGCGTTTATTTCGATATAAAAACGTAGGTACTTAAAAATTTAAGTCTATTAATTCAACACCCGACATGTAATTATTGTCTTTGTCTTCGTGTGATTCTTCTTCTTCCGTATCTTCATCTTCATCTAAACGCAGTTCATCGATATCATCATATATAGTACTGCCTCGTGTATAATATTCTGCCTCAATTTTCATCAAGTGTTTGCAACAATTTTTCCAATCATCAGCACTTATGCTATTACATATTATTATTATTATGCCCATTTTCCGTTTTCCCGGTGTTTCAAATTTTCCATCTGCCTTTTCCCCTTCCTTGACGATTCGTCTTACCGTTGTTTCAGATTTACCTGTGTGTGAAAAACATCATTAAAATTATTATTATAGAAGGTAGTTTTAAAAACACACACTAGATAATATTCACTTAGAAAGAAAAAAAAGAGAAAACGAGAAAAAAGGAACTTTTCTACGAGTTTAAAGAAGTTGCATATTATTATTTTTTTATTGAGTTATTCCCTTTTTCTTGTGGCCGCATATGAACTGTCAAATCGAAATGTCAAATTCGAATTTTTTTAACATAACCTCAAATCAGATTGTAATGATTATTATCGCTCGAAAATTGGCATAAATCGTGTAATACTAATGAAATTTATTAAACAAACTATACTACGTACCATTCATTTCTGCAGTTCGTTTTTAAACATCTTCTAAATCAAACAAAAGCTTCTTCGCGTGGCACTCGGCTAGGCAACGTTGAAAAACGCAGAATGTAACCCCTCTTGTATCACTATGTAATAATTTATTCATTTTAATTAAATTCAGGCAAACAATGAATTAAAAATATTATCAAATCAGCGATATTCTACTCAGATTTAAGACAATAAATCAACTGTAACACCCGATATCACGAAAGCCATAGGAAACGTCATATAATTCGGTGTTGCCATAGTAATGAACAGGTTTAGTTCCAATTGATTTAATTTCTAGACTTTCTTGCCGAACTATAAATATTATGATTATAAATGCATGAAACAAAGGTGATAAGATCCGGAGTCTTTCTATACTACTCTTCTTGTAGTTTACCCAGAGTTCGCACGTATACAGTGTTGCGCAGAAGGAAAGGAAGAGCGTCCTTTTTACAGCGGTACCGCAAAGGCGGAATCTTCTGCTGATCATGTTTGCTTTTACGCTGAGAGCTCTTCTTTGCCTATCAATGTCATCATCGCCCATCAGATTACTGGTGATTATGTGTCCAAGGTATTTAGTTCCTTCAGTCAACTGCAGATTCACACCGTTCAGGGTAGCTGGAGGAATATTTTTTGGTCCTTGTCCATGTCTTATGACCATTAGAGCCATTTTAATGGGGTTATATAACATGTTTGTTTCTTAAGCAAACTCTTTTCAGATCTTCAGAAGAATACGTAGGCCCCTTATAGATGGTGCCATCAAGACCATGTCGTCCGCATAACTGATGTTGTTCAAACACTGTCCTCCGATTTGGCAGCCCACCCCTGCGTTGTTTAGCCTGTCGGTGAGTTCGTCCATGTACACGTTAAACAATATCGGGGACATGCATCCTCCCTGTCTGACGCCACTCTTTAGGTAGTAAGGTTTTGAAAATCCATCTTTCCACTTTACGAGATTTTCCTGTTGACGGTGCCAAGTTTCGAGAATTTTTACCACTTTCCAAGGTATACGTCGTCTTTTCTTTAGTTTTTTCCATAGTAAGGGGTGGGAAACTCGGTCAAAAACCTTACTAAGATCCAAAAAGCATGCATAAGGTGATGTTTTCTTCTTCCTGTAATATTCCAACGTACGTTTTACGCAAAAAATAGCCGAGTCCATGGAGCACTCTCTCTTGAAGCCCATCTGGTTATCATTTGTTTTCATGTAGGATCCGACTTGATGCGAGAGAACTCGTTCAAATATTCGAGCGATAGCCGTGGCGATGGAGATCGGTCTGTAGTTTTCCTGTAATGTTACGTCTGTCGGTTTAGATTTTAATATCGGTATTATAATTGTTTTTGTCATGTCTTTAGGTAGATAGACACTCTTTAGGATGTCGGTGAACAGTTTTGCCAATAATTCAATAATCGCTGCCCCTGCGTGTTTTAAGTGTTCGGTGCTTAATCCGTCATGCCCGGCAGACGTTCCAGATTTCATATTACTAATGGCCGATTTTATCATGTTAGTTGTGACGATGGGCTCAATATCATCATATGCAGTCAAAGGCTTTTCGTTTGAGTCGATAGTCGGCGTGGTAGTTGAGAAGTGTTCTTTAAAAATGTTGCAATCACTTCCGGATTCGACTCTCCATTTATATTGCACGAGATTTTGCCGCGCATGTTTAACAGTTTATTAGACTTGTTTCAAAATTTTTTCAAGTCCCGATTGTCAAGTCCCTTGCTATTTTATCCATCTGAAGTTGAGTCGAGTTCTTTTGACATTGTTTAAGTGCTGTTTTAAAGGCAGCACGCTTTGTCGTTCTATCCTCTGCGACAGGACCCTCGCGCGGTCTCCCATTCGTTATCCACGTGTACATCGCTTGTCTGGATTCATTGTATTTGTTCGCTACAAATTCATTCCACCCACATACTTGCTTATGTTTTTGGGTAATACACTTAGTAAATACAGAAATGGCACTGCTTCGTAATGCTTCTAGTATACTCCCGTACAGGTATTTTATATTGGTGCGTACAGGGTTGCTACCGCCCTCAGGAAATGTGTTTTTTTACTTGATTTTGACGAGATAGGTTTGCGAGCATGAATTATATTGTCCGATATCCCGTATATTTTTTGGATTCCATAATGCTGGATCTCTCACTACAGAATTAAACACTTCCGTTTTTTCTATTCCTCCCGTTTGTAAGATCAGCTCGAGAGGGCGGTGATCTGTCCAATCTATATCGTAGTGTATTTTCATATCGACAATTTGTGTCAGAATATTTTTCGTAACTAGACAATGGTCTAACCAGCTGGTGGTGCTGTATGCGTCACTGATATATGTGTAAGAGTCCACAGGTAAAATTTCGATGTCGGCACATATATATTCGAATTCTTGACAAAAAGATATTAGCTCCATTCCAAAGAGAGAATCTGGATTTGCGTTTAAGTCCCCGATTGTAATTGTATTAAAGTAATCTTTATCGTCAATTATTGCTTGTAAGGAAGCAAGGCAGTTAGAATATTCTTCTAAATTATCAGGTGAACAAGTTGGCATGTAGATTGTAAAAATGCTTAATGTTTCAGTTAAACTCACCTCAATTCCTGCGATCCGGCAGTTATGTATTAGGATTGCGGTAACCCTTAAATTTTGTCTGTAGATAATTCCCACTCCCCCGTGAGGTCGGCCTAGGATTGGGCCTTCCGCCATGTTCAAGGCAGATGTTCCCAAGCTATTGAAATCCGGGTGAATATGAGATAGGAAGTGTATATCTGTAGGGAGTAACCATGTTTCTTGGAGTACTATAACATCGCATAGATCGTATATAAATTTCTCAGAGCTACAAACCGATCTGCAGTTCACGGCTAAGTTCATATAGATTGAATTTACATGACAATGTAGATCAGACTCATAATCGGGTATATAATGATCTTTCAAAGCAGCTCTAGATAAAGTATCCGATATATACATTTCTTTACCTGGGACATGTACCACATTTAAATCGTAAGACTGAAGAGCTAAGATCATACGTTGCAATCTAGCTGGTACATCATGTAAAGGTTTTTTAAATAAATAGACAAGATGTTTATGATCAGTCTGCACTGTCACTTTGTTACCATAAAAAAAATACTGATGAAACTTGCTTGGACAATGCTTATTTCGAGATACGAAAATGTCCGACTTATAGCAAATAGACATTTGAATTTCTTATTTAATTTTACACCGTTAAAACGACAGAATCATCATGAATTACGGAATTTAATTGATCAAGCAAACATTCATTTGAGAGCTTTACACAACTTAAAGCTACCAACAGAACATTGGGATACATTAATCATACATATTCTAACCTCAAAGTTAGATAATCACACACGTAGCCTTTGGGAATCAATAGAGTGCGACAAAGTTTATCCTACATTCGTGCAGTTTAGCAATTTTATTTCACAAAGGTCTCAGATCCTGGAAACTATCTAAGGTGACATTGGTGGAATGCAACAGAAATCGGAACCAGTTGCAACAAAACCAAAGTTTTTTAATTTTAAGGAAAGGAATTCTACAAACAAGGTTACGTTAGCGTCGAGCAACGTTAATTGTATGCTGTGTAATGACAGTCATTTAATTTATTCTTGCAAAATATTTGTTAACAAAGAACCAGCGGCACGAAGAAAGCTCGTTTCAGAGAACAATTTATGTTATAACTGCCTAAAACTGGGGCACCCTTCAAAGTTGTGCAGGTGGAAGGAAAAATGCAGAAACATAAATAAATAAATAAATCGAAAACATCACACTCTGTTACATATCAATACTGATAATGTACAAGCGGGTACTTCAACTGGCAAGGGTCAGTCGGAGGCACCAGTAAATTTAGCATGTCATAGCGACATGAACGGGCGGGAAATTTTACTATCTACCGTAATAGTAAAAATAGAAGACGCGTATGGTGGAACACACAAAATACGTGCACTTTTGGATTCGGGTTCAATGTCTAATTTTATTACAAAGGATACTTGTAAAAGATTAAATTTGCATTGTACAAAGTTGAATATACCTGTTTCAGGTTTGCGTAATAATTTAATTTATGTAAAGGAAACAGTTGACATTAAATTTAAATCATTATGTTCTCAATACCGGGAAGAAACATCTTGTTTGGTATTAGATGAGATTTCTTGCAATCTTCCGCAGACCTTGATTAATCCAAAAATGTTGAACATTCCAGACGGTATCCAGTTAGCTGATCCGCAGTTTTACCAGCCAGCTTCTATTGATATGCTGATCGGAGCAGAGATATTCTGGCAGGTGGTTCGTACGGATCAGATACAGTTAGGAAAGAATAAACCTACATTGCATCGAACAGAGCTAGGCTGGATAATATCAGGAGCTGTACAGAGGCGTCATAATACGAGGCCAGTTAAAGTTTGTCATATTTCATTAAATTCTTTGCAGAATCAAATAGAAAGGTTTTGGAAGGTTGAAGAAACTGAAAATAGTAAACATCACTCTCTGGAAGATAGTGAATGTGAAAAGATTTTCAAAGGCACGCATAAACGCGATGCAAATGGTAGATTTGTACTCAACTTACCATTTAAATCTAACCTATCTCAATTAGGAGATTCATTTAGTATTGCTAAAGGTAGATAAGTGTCAATGGAAAGAAAATTCTTAAGACAACCTAGTTTAAAGGAACAATACTCGGAATTTATTGATGAGTATCTTGCGTTAGGTCACATGACTGAACGTGAACCTCCAAAACGCGATGAAACTACTTATTATTTACCACATCACGCTGTATTTAAAGAATCAAGCACAACTACTAAAATTCGTGTTGTTTTTGACGGGTCGGCTATACCCGCTCGAGGGATTTCTTTGAATCGCGCTCTAATGATTGGGCCCACCATTCAAAATGATATATTTTGTCACTTGGTATTTTTCAGAAAACATCAATATGCAGTCACCGCAGATATTGCAAAGATGTACCGCCAAATTAATATCAACCCGGAACACAGAAATTACCAACGTATATTATGGAGAAGGGATGCGGAGGATTGTTCGAAACACTATACGCTAAACACGGTGACATATGGTTTGGCTCCTTCGCCTTATTTAGCAATACGTTGTCTGCATCAGCTAGGTAATGACGTTTCATTTACTCATCCATTAGATAGTAAATCCCTTAAGGAAAATTTTTATGTAGATGATTTTCTTTCTGGTAGGGACTCCATTGATACTTGTCACTTGCTTAAATCACAAATCATTAATGCGCTTGCTACAGCAGGCATGGAGATTAGAAAATGGAGGTCTAATGCGCCCTCGATTAATGATTCTAAAGATAATTTAGAATTATTGCCAAATGAATCCAATGAAGCTATGATTCTCGGATTAATATGGGACACCAAACTTGATGAGTTTACCTATCAGGCAGAAAGCATAGACTCAAAGTTAGAAGTAACAAAACGTCAAGTTTTATCATTAATGTCAAAAGTGTTTGACCCTTTAGGACTGGTAGGCCCAGTAATCATTGTCGGTAAGATAATTATGCAAAGATTGTGGAAGCTAAAAACATCCTGGGATGACAAGCTACCCAATGACCTTTTATTGGCCTGGCAGACTTATACGCTGAGTCTCAGTAAAGCAAATCATATTCGGGTACCGAGGAAAATTTTCTGCTTTAATAAAAAATCTTTTAGAAATAGGGAGATATTTAATAATTATTCTTCATTAAGACGACTGAGGCGCGTAGTTGCTTATATGTCACGTTTCATAGATAACTGTTCTAAACGAAGACCGATGCGGGTACACACAAATTTAAAAAAGTCGTTTCGAGAAAAATTCGTTTCAAGTTAACCCTCAACCACGCGGTTCGGCGCAAACACCCTCATAACACCGGAACGAATTGAAATTTTTACTTAAAACTTTGGGAACATAATCAAATAGTAGTTATACTAACCATTTATGAAATAATAATTAAAAAATGAGTCATCTACATGTATTTCCCCCCTAAGTGTGTAATCATATTATTTTAATAAATAGAACACAAGAAAATATTAGGATTTCTCAAAAAAAGTGTACATTTCGGAAAAAACAAAGTGTGCCTAGAAACAGTTAAAAAATTACACATTTTTAATTAATCGTACAAAAAATATATATACACCATTTGGTAGAATAAATATTAGGCTTTAAAATAACGAAGAATAAACATTACAATCGTATTAATCCGCAAATATTTTTTTTTTTTTTAAAACATCCATTTTTACCTTTTATACAAAATAAAATTGCCACCCTACCTACTTCATGTGTTTATACTTCATGAAATGCGAGTAAAACGTTATATATGTGATTTTTTGTAAGTTTTAGGGTCTTAACTAATTGTAGTTTCTGTACAAAGTAATTTTCTATGGGGTTTCATAATAAATTAATAATTTACGCACAAAAATCAAAATGAGACAGTCATTTACTTTTTAGTTACTACTCTTTAGTTACGTTTTATTTCTACTTCCACCATAATTTCGGAACCCATTCATTAAATTTTACATGGGCAACACTAGCTTCATTCTGGTTGGTTGTTGGTCTGACGTCTCCGCCATAACATTAATTGTTAAAATCAGTAACAACGTGTTTCTTTAGTGGGACTACAATTACAAGGAAATATTATAGCCTTTTTTCACGAAATGGTAAGTCTTTTTTCTTATCTTTTTGTAATACGTGCGGTACGAACATTGCTAAGCTTACCTACTTACAGTTAAAAGTTTTATCAAACCATTGACTTTTTAGAACCCCATTTTGTCTAATTCTTATTACAATTTCGTAACTTTTATTATAAATTTCGTAACGTTACGAAAAATTATAGTGAAAAGCTGAGTGTACACAGTTACAACCTGATTTTTATTTTATTTATTATAAAGATAAAGTAATACAATACGACAGGAAAAATAAACCTATTTTACAAAAAAAAAAGAAAAGTCCCAATAAACTACTTTTAACCAGTTTGTCAATGGGTGCTTTTTTTTTTTTTTTTTTTTTTTTTATTTTATTTATTAACAGAAACAAACAGTACAAAAGATAATTTGTTTAAAAAATTACAATTTATAAGTATATTACATGGTAGGTACCTATTATGTGTTTCATTGTAGTGTCTTATTTATGGTATGCGTATTAAGTAATTACCGGGTGATGTATGTAGTGGGAAGGTGTGTGTGTGAGTGTGTGAGTATGTGTGTATGTATGTGTGCGCATTGAACAAATTATAATATTCGCAAGATGCTCTTTTTAAATTTGGGCAGTGAATCAGAGAAAATGTCGATGTTGGAATTTAGACCAATAATATTGAACTTATGAAGAGCACGATTGATTGGTGAATTAGATGCTGCATTTGTCTTGTAATTAAGCGTGTGGAATAGTTCTGTATGACGTGTACGTCTTAAGGGTATATTAAAATTAACTAGGGAAAGCTTGCTTCAAACAATGTCATTGATGAACTTGCACCAATATAATTGTATACCTAACCATAATGAAAAATACTTAGACCTCATATTCTATAGTCGCGAAACAAATGTTACACGTAGCAACGACCCTCTGCTTTCAGAGGACAGACACCACCCAGCCCTTGAATTTGACATATCCCCCGCTCAACCAAAAATCAATTACAAAAAAGAGCGTAGGCGCAATTTCAGGAAAGCTGATTATACTCAGATTAATAACGACATTAATTGTATTGATTGGTTATCTGAAACCGCAAATTTATCAGCCGAAGAAGCAGTTGATCGATTCTATTTAATAATGAACAATGTAATTGATAAGTTTATTCCAGTATTGGCACGACGAAATGACAAATTCCCCATATGGTTTACTCCCGAACTTATTAGTTTATCACGAAAAAAAGATAAAGTTTGGCTCAAATGGAAGACATATAAAGGTCTTTCTGACTATCGTAAATTTTCCTTCTTACGTGCTACATACAAAAAATTGGCTAGTGAATCTCGAAAGTTATTTTTCGACAACATCGAAAGTTCATTGCAAAATAATATTAAATGTTTTTGGTCATACATATCCTCATTAAAATCATCTGATGGATATCCTGCTACTATGTCCTACGAAGGGCGCAAATCTAATGATGCCCAAGAAATCTGTAATATGTTCTCTGAGTTCTTCAAGTCAACATTTGAACCCTCCTCTATCAATGACTCAATTAACATTGACCAACTTGAGGCCTCGTTTCGGGACTCTGGACTTACGTACATTCACACCATTGAACTAACGGAACAAGAAGTGCTATCAAGTTTAAAGTCGTTAGATATAAACAAAGGTGCGGGTCACGATGGAATACCGGCGTTTTTCCTCAGATCTGCTGCGTCGTCACTGTATGTTCCACTTACCATAATATTTAATAAATGCCTGAGTAACGGGGTTTTCCCTGATAGGTGGAAGTTGGCTTATATTATACCAGTCCATAAGAGTGACTCACGTCAAAAAGTCGAAAACTATAGGCCAATATCCATTCTCTCGGCGATCCCTAAACTCTTGGAAAGACTTGTCCATGATAATATATATCCCCAGCTTGCCGCCAAAATTACAGAACAACAACACGGGTTTGTAAAAGGCAAATCTACCATGAGTAATTTACTAATTTACTCAAATTTCTTATTCACTAGCATGGATCGAGGCCACCAGGTAGATGCAATATACTGCGATTTCAAAAAAGCTTTCGACAAGGTTGACCACCTTATTCTTATTAAAAAAATTATGTTCAACGGAATTAGGGGAAACTTATTACGTTGGTTTGTCTCATATTTGACAAAAAGACAGCAAACTGTATCATTACGAGGACATACTTCTACGTGGGAACCAGTTACTTCTGGCGTACCACAGGGGTCAATCCTGGGTCCGCTGTTATTTATACTTTTTATTAACACTGTTATTAAATGTTTCATGCATTGTTTATTTCTTTTGTACGCCGATGATATAAAAATATTTGCCATTGTTAGGAATTTAAACGATTGTCTGCTCATCCAAAGCGACTTAGTAAGGTTCGAAGCATTTTGCAATGAAAACAAAATTTACCTAAGTTACAACAAATGTAAACAAATAAGCTTCACTAAAAATCACAACGCTATTATACACAATTATTGTATTGGTAACTATTTACTCGAACGCGTTCACTGTATAAAAGATCTAGGCGTCCTTTTTGATTCTAAACTCCATTTCGATGCGCACATTGAGAATATTGTGAATAAAGCTTACCGCATGCTAGGGTTTGTCATCAGAAACAGCCGCGAATTTCGAAAACCTGAAACTTATCTTCTACTTTACTACACGCTGGTCCGTTCTCAACTTGAATACTGCACCTCCATATGGACACCACTTTACGGTGTCTATAAATACAACATTGAAAGTATTCAAAAGAAATTTCTGCAATACCTAAATTACAGAATGAGCGCACCTAAACGGGGGTACATAAATATGCTCTCGAATTATAACGTCTCCACTCTAACTAACCGGCGAACATACCTTGACCTCATGACGCTTTATAAAATCTGCAATAACGTAATCGACTGTCCTGACCTACTGAAACTAATAAACTTCAAAATACCACCCAGAGTAACAAGGCTTAACGACTTATTCCACATTAGCCGGACGCGTACAAATGCTGGTGTCAGGGATCCAATCAGAAGAATGTGCGAATCGTTTAATCTAAATCAAAACCTCAAGGATTCCGACTTATTTTTTGATACGCTCAGTACTTTTAGTAGAAAATTAAAGGCTGTTTTCCTACAAAGTACAATAACTTAGACATTACTTGGTTTATAATTTTAACTACCTTTCTTTTTTTAAATTTCTGTATGACATTATTTTTTATATATATATATATATATTTGGTCTTACTATCAAAATTTTTCCAAAAACAATTTGTAAACTTTTATAAGGATATTGCGCATTTTTTTTTCATCTCTCTATTTGTAAAATAATATTTACTTATGTATATACATACGTCTTTTCCGTATTTAAAGGTTAAAATATTTGTATGTTTTTATCTGCTGTTAATGTTAATTCGTGAGAAATAGTTTGGATGCAGGTGAATTCTCTATTAATTGTTTTGCATATTCTTGTCAATTGACATCTGTATCTGTTTTTTCTCCTTAATAAAAAAAAAAAAAAAAAAAAAAAAAAAAAAAAGAAGTTCGGTACAGTCAATGTTATTATTTAAAATTTTGTGTATAAATGTCAAATCAGCTATTGCTCGCCTTTGTTGCAATGTTTGAAATGTGCATTCAAAGTTATTGTTGAATTTAAAGGTAAGATATTTTATAAATTTGTTTTGAATATTTTCTATGCTATCTATGTATACTTTGTATTGCGGGTTCCAAATTGGCGAAGCATATTCCAGTGTACTTCTGACTAATGCAAAATATAACATTATTACTGTACGCGGGTTATTGAACATTTTACTTATGCGAAGAACAAAACCAAGCATTTTATATGACCTGTGAACGATTGAGTCGATGTGCTTATTAAATATAAGTTTGCTATCGAGGTACACACCAAGATCTTTACATTCCGTTTTCGAGATGACAGGTTCATTATTGAGTGAATAAGAGTACTTAATAACATGTTTATTTCTGGTGAATGTCATAGTATGACATTTGGAAACATTGATATCTAAACAGTTAACTTTGCAATACTTGCAAAGCCTATCTAGATCACTTTGTAACGCATCACAGTCAGAAAGAGAATGCACAACTTTGAATATTTTCATGTCGTCAGCGTAAAGCACAAATTCGGAATTTTGAAAGCATGATCCAATGTCGTTTATATAAATGTTGAAGAGAAGCGGACCTAGGTGGGAACCTTGCGGGACACCGGATATTACCTCCATAGACTTAGAGTAGACACCGTTGATTAATATTACCTGATTGCGATTACTAATGTAGGACTTAATCCATCTTAATAGGTCGCCATGTATACCAAGTAGGATAAGTTTTTTCAAAAGAATTGAGTGAATTACGCGGTCAAAGGCCTTAGAGAAGTCTGTATACATAGTATCAACTTGCTCCTTATCGTCCATCTTGCTGTGCAAGAAGTTAATGAAAAGGGCGAGGTTGGATGTTGTAGACCTACCTTTCATAAATCCGTGCTGATTCGGCATAATGTTTGTCGAAATAGTCGAGTACAATTGATCAAAGACGATTTTTTCAAGAACTTTGCTTAAAATAGGGAGTTGGGAAATTGGTCGGTAGTTTTTAACGTCGTGCTTATCACCATTCTTAAAGATTGGTGTAATGACAGCTGATTTCCACATGAGAGGAAACGATCCTTCCGTTAGTGACTTTTTATAGATGGCGCAAACCGGTAGACAGATATATTTACTGCAGTTGCGTATAAAAATTCCAGGCAGCCTGTCTATTCCTGGTCCTTTATTAATGTCTATGTTTGATAGGTACTTTAAGGTGATTTCTTCGTTTATTCTGATTGAGGATATTAATGTGTTATTAAGAGGATCTTCCTTACTATCAGCATCATGAGTTGGAATTTCATTTGTAAAGACCGTTGAGAAGTAATCAGCAAAAAGGTCAGTAACTTGTTTGCTGTCATGTGCTGTTGTGGAATTATACGTCATGTGTTCTGGTATAGTGGGAGATTTTCTTTGTGTCTTAACATAACACCATATTTTTTTAACATTATGTTGTATGTCGGATTCCAATGTAGCAATATAGGTTTTATGAGTAAGACTAGAAATCTTCTTTTGTCTTTTGCGGAGTAATGCAAAAGATTGATAATCCAATGGATTCTTGTAGCGTTTCCAGGCACGAAAAAACTTTAATTTTTCTTTCGTTATATTAATTAAAGCCGCCGAATACCATGATGGAAATTTTGTTGATCTAGTTACTTTCTTTGGAACCAGATCATCTATTAGGGCATTAATGATTCTATAAAAATTGTGTACCGCAGTGTCAACGTCTTGTGCATTTACAACAGAAGACCAATCACTATTTCTGAGAGCATCATTGACTACTACATAGTTAGCTTTGTTAAACAATTTGATTATCTGTGATTTAAGGCTAACAGCAGGGAGGGGAATATTGAGTTCGACTATGATAGATTTATGATGTGCATCTTCAAATACCAGTGGAGAGTCGGCAGCGGAGACGAAGACTGTGGTGTTACAAAGCACAAGATCTAAAATACGTCCATGATAATTGGAAATTGCATTATATTGTGTTAAATTGGAGAACGAAAGACACCTAAGGAGAGTAGAAGCACAAAGGTCGGTACTACATGGTTGACACGTAGGGTTCCAGTTCACGTTTGGCATATTGTAATCGCCTATAATTAGAAAAATGTCATTTGGATATTCAGTGGTTAAATCAGATATGGCAGTTGTATGACTATTGATGATAGAGAAACGCTGCGCATTAGATAACTTAGGACTAACTCCCGGTAAGTAAGAGCAACAAATATGAACATTCAAAATGCGATGTTTAGAATGTCTTAATAATAGTGAGATCCATATATCCTCGGCTTCTGAAGACCACGATTTTCGTGACCGAACTTTAAAATCTTTTTTTATACCTATAGCAACGCCTCCCCCTTTAGTTTTACCCGTAAGAGTAGTATCTCTGTCATTTCTGTATACGTTGTACCGGCAATCAAAAAGCTCGTCGTCGGATATGCTGTCAACTAACCACGTCTCACTAATTAAGATTATGTCAAATTCATTGATTAGGACATTTTGGTAGAATTCATTAGTTTTGGATCGAAGGCCCCGTGCATTTTGATAAAAAATTATAATGGTGTCATGCATTGTGTGAGTGGAAAATAATTATCTTGATTCGATTTGAAATTAATATAAAAATTAGTCAAATTAAAGCATAAGTCGAAATGAGCATACTATGATAATTATTACTCAGCAGCCCAAAGTCCACTGAGGTTAGTATATTTGTCAATTTGCGCAGACATGCATGTATGTGTTTGTGATGTATTGGGTGAGAAGTTGAGTCATGTGTGTGTAAAGTTAAGTTGAAAAATGGTACAAGTTGAAAATCTAAGAAAAAATATAATTTAAATTTAAGACAAATTACTAAATTAAATTGTTCAGAAGGGTTTGAGCAGAGACAAGGATAGCAGGAGAGGTGACATTCTTTCTTAAGTAAATTTTCGAGTTTCGCACCCATAAAAAATCATAATTATTTACATTTTTGAAGTCTTTGGCTGACCTCAACAGTAATTTGTTTTTTCTGGTAAGGTGGTCGTTGATATAAAGTTTACCCCCTGCAACACCTAGGCTCTTACAGTCTACACCCTTCTTCTTTTTAATGGCCGCTATCAGCTCGTCCTTCTTCCTTTTGTTGACGAATTTAGCCACCACGTTTCGAGGGCGGGCGTCACGGGGAGCTGCTGATATTTCCTCTTGAGAATGTCGACGTGGATTGGCTCTAGTAATAAATTCAATGTCATCTTCCTTAATAATCTGACCGACATTGGATGCAATTTTAATTAGAGTGGAAGCAAGGTTTTCGTCTTGCTTTTCAGTCAGACCGAAGATTTCAATATTATTGATGAGCAGCTGTTGTTCTCTATCATTGTTTGTTTTATCCAAATATGTAATGAACTTTTTTAATTCAATTACTTCGGCTTCAAGTTTATCCATTTTTTTTAGTTTTTCTTCCAAAACCAGAATTTTATTGGTGTAGTCTTCAATTGTGCTGTTATTGTGAACGATTGTTTGTTCGAATGAAATCAGTTTTGAATTCATTGAGTGCAGTTGTGAAGAGAGTTTCTTTATTTCGCTAAGAAGAATTGACGAGTCAACAGAGTTGAGATTGCTGGAGAGCGGTGATTGTCCTGTTTTACAAATAGTGCACATCCATGACTCCCTGTTCTCATCAGACATCTTCCTAAAAACGGCAGAGGTAATTTTGGCACAACTGAGATGCATTTGGTTTTTGCAACTCATGCATTTCATACAGTCAGCTGTTTGCACTGACTTGCCACATTGGTTGCAGGTAGAATTCATGGTAACAATAAATAATGTCTGCGATGAAAAATTTTCAATTATAATTTTTATAACCTCCTGCCAATTAAATTCACCAAATTAAATGTTTGTTACACAGAATCACTATTAAAGTAATTGTATACACACAATATAGCACTTAGCAGTACAGGATAATATTTTTAAACACACTAATAACCTTGACACTTCAAAATGATGTTGTCACACCGGTAGTTGTAGTTGATATGATATGATATACTTTGAAGATATAAAAATTATTTCTTTCAGCGATGATATGATATGATATGATATACTTTGAAGATATAAAAATTATTTCTTTCAGCGATCCAATTCTTCAACATAACATTTGTTTTACCATTTGTACATGTTTTAATTTCAATAGGCAACACAACAATTTCAAAAGCAATTAGGTATCAGTAGTAGGTAGTTCAGCGTTATTTGTCCATATTTGTTTAAATGCTTAGGTTGAGAATAGTATATTGTAAGTATAAGTTGTCCCTTTCAAATTGAAAGTATTTTTATGAATTAGTAGTGCCTCAAGCTTTTATAAAAACTTATTTAAATAAAAATTGTAAGGGACGTATCAGAGTCCTCACAAGACTATAAAAAAGTACCGGGTCTCGTGCACGCCTTTCCACTGGCTCACGCTGATGATGGTGATAGTAGCTGGCTGGCCTCCCTACATCCAGTGGTATAGGTACTGGATGCGCCTAGTTTCTGCCTGAGCGGTGCCTTGCAGTGCCCCGAGTCAGGGCCGACTGCAGCGGTAGGCACCGGGTTCTCGTTCAGGCAGAACTTCGGCAGGAGGCAGCAGCTGGCAGCAGGTCGCAGACTTCCAGAGGTAGGTGTCTGGACCACTTGTAGAGTAAATAAAAGACTTGTTGTTGAGTAAAGATGATCTTATGACACACTTGTGACACTGATTTTTTTTTTTTTTTTGACTTTTGATTGACTTATTTTACAGAGTTCCTAAACATGAGTTTACTGACTCTAACATAATTATATAATGGATTATCTATAGATACTTTACTGTTATTTTATTATTATGGTTTGTTTGAAAGTGAGATTAAAACTATACTGCGACTGTATGCAGGTTTTTTTTATTCCTTCCGGAGGACTATCTTGGGTTTTTTTTATATTTAAAATTATCATTTTCGCTATATTTAGCGAGCGTATTAATCGTAGGGTTTGCGTGGCCGGGTAGGCCGGCGTAAAATTTAGTTGCTTGTGAGAAAATGAAGTCTTTTATCAACGGAATGTTGGAGTCGTTATGGAGAGAAGAAATTCTGCTCCATTTTGGCGCATTTAAGGCAAGTCTAATGGCTTTGTTTTGAAATATTTGAATCTTCTCTAAGAGACTGGGGGCCGCGTGCCCCCAAACGGGGCAAGCATAGGTGAAGCCAGGCCTTACGGTTGTTTTATATAAAAGTAATTTGTTGCCCGTTGATAAACGACTTTTTTTTCCCATCATTGGATAGAGTGAAGATAGACATTTATTAGCTGCTTTAATTTTTCCAGTTATGTGTTTCTTCCAGGTGAGCTTGGAGTCTAGCGTTACACCTAGGTATTTAATTGACTTTTCCCATGGAACATTTTCCCCAAACAGTCTAATGAATGGGGGCCGTTTTGGCCGTTTCTTTGAGAAAACGGTCGCGGCGCTTTTAGTCGGGTTAATAGATATTCTCCACTTTTTACACCACTTTTCAGTTAGAGTGGTTTGTATCTGTACGCGGCGTGTAGCAGTGGCCTCGTCAGTTGAACTAGACATGATGTTAGTGTCATCCGCAAATTGAGTGATTTTAACGTTATGATCCACGGGTTTTGGGATATCGCTACAATAGATGTTATCTAAGGATGGTGAGAGTTGACTGCCTTGTGGGACCCCAGCTGATATGGGGCGGGATGTGGAGAATACATTTTCTATTTTTACTTTAAAGGATCTATCTCTTAGATAGCTGGCTATTAATTGAATGAGTCTTAATGGATAACCTAGAGAGTACATTTTATATAGAAGGCCGTTATGCCAGACTTTGTCGAAAGCCTTACTTACGTCGAGTGACAGAATAACCGTTTTTTTCTTAATATTGAATGCCTCCGTGATGTGTTCCACCACACGTAGGAGTTGGTGAGAGGTGGAATGACCTGCTCTAAAACCGTGTTGAAAGTCTGGCAAGAATTTACTTTTATTTGTGAATGCACTCAGTCGTGCTAGTATTACTTTTTCCAGGATTTTACCTAGGCATGGAAGGAGGCTAATTGGCCGATGATTCTCCGTTAATAATGGATCCTTGCCTGGTTTGGGAATTCAAATTACGTCAGCTTCTTTAAAATCCTTAGGAAAGCAATGCAGCCGAAGTGACGCGTTGCAGATGGCTGTGATGGCGCAGATGCCTTTAGTTGATAGATGTTTTAAAATCTTATTTGAAATGCCATCGGGCCCGGCGGCCTTCTTTTTCTTTAATTTTCTAATTATATTCATTATTTCTTTAGGAGTTGTGCACCTGATTGGGGGGTCTTCAGGGTCTAGATTTAAGATTGCTTCTACTTTTGAATCCACTTTTGCTACGAACGCAGGATCGTCGTGATCGGTGTTTGGAGAGAATTGACTTTCAAGGATATCTGCGAAGGCTTCTGTCTTGTCTGCAGCGGAGTAAACTTTTCCGTTGAGGCCTTGAATCGGGGAGATTTTAGTTTTCGGGCGTCTTAGTGCTTTGGAGAGCTTCCAGTAAGCTGCTCTATCGTCTTCTAAAGTTGAAATGAAATCGTGCCAACGCTCATTGCGAAATTCGCTGAGGGCATCGCGCACTTCTCGGTTGAGTCGATTTAGATGTTGTTTCACTATCGGGTTGCAAGATCTTTGCCACTCCTTTCTAACAAGATTTTTTTCCCTAATAAGATCTTTGATCTCTTCTGGTATTCCGTGACGTGCTGTGACGTTGGGAATCTCATCGGACGCCTCGGTGATGCATGATTTTAATGTCTGGATAAAGTTGGAGGTAGCGGCATTTAGGGAGGCTTCGTCGGGAATTGAAGTAGGTATAACTATGTTTTTGATTAGCAGCTCTGTTAATTTTTTCCATTTGATTTTTGTGCGAGGAGGATTATCGGGGACCAGAGGGTTAGAGCCTCCTGTTAAAGTTAGAAGAACTGGATCGTGGTCTGAGGTAAGTTCGTTTAGTACTCGGAGGGAGTGTAAATGACTGGTATTTTTAAGTAGAACGATATCAATCACCTCCGGAATACCGTTGTGATGATGAATCGTGGGTCTATCTGGGGCATCGACTACGATAGGTTTAGTGCTCGCGTACTTTGCGAGCACGTTTCCTTTTGGGTTATTACTTGTGGAATGCCACGATCCGTGTTTTGCATTCATATCCCCAGCTATTACAGTGGGGACATTTTCGGATAGGAGGCTGTCTAATTCGGTTGGAATTAATTGACGGTTAGGGGGTACATAGACTGAAATGAATTTAAGTGGTCCAGAAGAGGTATTTATTATTACCGATGTGGATTCAATATTAACACTAGAGAATGAATGCGCTAGACGGTGGTCAATGTTGTTCTTAACCAAGATGGCGGTTCCGCCTCCCTTATTGGCTAGTCTGTCGTCACGATAGGGGTCTCATTTATGAGGAATACTTCGATGCTGTAATCTTGTAAGAATTGAATTATTTCTTCCTTGTGCGTTAGGACAGAGCCGTTGGCGTTCCAATAGGCCGTCTGCAAATTGATTAATTTAACATTTTGTCTAGACATTGTAATAGTTAAAGATTGACTGAATTCTTGCCATCTCTTTGAAGGCGTTTTGGACTTGTAATTCAATCGACGCCATTTGCTCCATAAGCGCTTGCTTATGAACTGGGTCTAAAGTGGGCGGGGGAAGGTTTGGATCGGAGGCGCGTTGAGACGCTTGGGCGGGTTGGGGCTCTCGCTCCAACCTATGTTGCTGACTGGGCCCTGGGTTCGTGGGAGCTCGTTTTTCCCTCTGGGAGGAACGGGGCTTATAAAAATGTGGCTCAGGCCACTTACGGTGGGGGGGGGAGGTGGAGCTGTCTTGGCGGGGGTAGGGGGAGAGGGGGGGGGGGGTATTCCGCCAAAGAGGCTGTAGGTGATGTCTGAGTTGTTGGGATTTGGCTATTTTGTCTTGGTTGCCGTTGCGGTTGGCTATGTTCGTAGTTTTGGCTATTACGACTATTTATTTTGTTATTATTGTAGTTTTTGTAGTAATTGGAATTCCTGTTCCTATTAAAATTAAAATTATTTTGGGGCCTGGCAGGGCACCCTCCATAGTTGGCTGTGTGCGGGCCTTCACACAACGCGCACTTTGCCGGAGTCTCACGAGACTTTTTACATTCAGACGACCTATGCTGACCCGCGCATTTGACGCAACGTTCACTGCCATGGCAGCACGTTGCTGAATGTCCGTGCGCCTGGCAACGGAAGCATTGACCTACCCTTGCTTTGTTTCGCAGGGATTCAACCTGGATCTTCAGACGGAAGATCGACGTTAAGGTGTTAAAAATTTCCTTGCCCGCCTCGTTTTTCGTCAGAGTGACGAGCACGAGGGGGATAGGAGCCTTGGTTCTCCCGTTTTTCATCCGGTGGACCGCCTGGACCGGGTAATTGCGAATTAGCTCCTCTTTGATTTCTTCTGAGGAGACATCCTCAGGTATGCCTCTCAGGTCCACCCTCAGAGGTTTCTCCTCGGGCAGTCTGAAGGTGTGGAATTTCACTTTTTTTGCTAATAGAAAGCGCGTGACTGCATGATGGTCACGCGGTACTTTGGTGATGATATGGAGACCGTTCCCCATATTTTTGGCCATGAAATCGATTCCTTTATCTTCTAAGGCACGAAGAAGTGCTGTAGTCTCATTTTTTTGTGTAAAACTATCGGAGGAATACGCGCGAATTTTCGTGGCGTTTCATCGTTTGCTGAAGGCTCTACTTGGGCAGGGGACGTTGGGGTTGGGGACTGCGTCCTTAAAGGTTCAAATTTATTATCGCTGGTCGCGATTTTCTTTTTTAATAACGGAGACGAGCGCGGCGAATTTACTGGCGTTAACGATCCGTTGGAGCTGGTGCGCGTTCTTTTGCGCCTAGTTGAAACTAGCTCAAAGCCAGATTCCGATTCGGATGAGGATGGGCAATCCTCCATCTCTACATGATTTTCCCAGCCGCGGGAACTACCGGGCTGGGTTTGAGGGGTTAATTGCCTCGGTGAAGCTACTACGGATTCCTCCAAGTATGATTGGAGGACTATCCTTGCCAAGTGGTCTTTCTCCTCAGGAGAAAGGTCACGGCCAACCCGGTTGGCGATAAAAGTTCTTACGTCGGATTCAAATTCTCCCTTGTATTGGGAGATTGTTAAATTGAAATGTTTAACGGTTGCTGTGCGAGCTAAGTTAAGTGAGTCGCTAATGACCTGAGGGCGATGCTAATTGCCTGAAAATTCTGAGAAAGATAGCCGCTCGGCGTTGCTAATTGCTTTTTAATGACTTCGGTCGCTGGGCACCGCGACGAAAACGGTAAATAAGTAAATTCAGTAATCTTTGAGCTGTTACTATGCGGGCAATTTGTTATGATAGCACTTTTAAAATGCGACGGGAAAATGTAGAAAACAATATTTTGTATTTGATTATTTGAGACAAGATTTTACTTGAATGAAACGGAGGCGATGAACTCTGTAATATAAATCAATCAATGTAGCGATAAATAGAAATGACTTACTGCTTTTGAGGAGACTCTCGATAATATTGATGAACTAAACACCATTCAATACGTGGTTTTATTTTTCACCAAAACACTAGAACAACACCACAACACCGGATGCACTGATAAAACACGAACACACACACCTTGGCAGCGCGGCCGAACCACGAGTTGAAACCCTCCCTGAGGAAAAACAATCGTAGCGATCCGGCACAATGATAACAGGTTTTTTTGATAACTCGTAAGTACGCAATTTCACCAATTACTTGCGCGGATGCACAAGCAAGAGAAGGAATTGAATTCTAAATCTGTTTCAGGCAAACGTAAGCGATAAGTAATTACTGTGAGGACAGAACGTCTTGTCGCTGGCGCGTGCAAAAGCAGAATGACTGATTTATTTTTGAAAGTTCCCCGTCTTTTATACCCGTTTTTGGGGTAAAAAACGGTCACATGGTACAAATTAGGGTGGGAGGATTAACCTCGCCCGTAAGTATAAATACGCCGACTTTCTTGTCGCACTTCATTTTGCTGGTGTCGCTCAAGAAAGTGGTCGATTAAAATCATTATTTAATAATAATTCTACAGGTTATAACATAGTTTTTACAAAGGATTTCTTAATTCTAACATGTATGTACGTGTATTCTTTACCCGAAGATTTTTAATTTAATGAATTTAGGAATATCTTTAGAAATGTTTACCATTTGTTGGTAGGTATTTGAGTTTAATTTAAGTTTGCAAAGTGATGTGAAGAAGTTAGTATTTTCCCCAAGTTCCTCGTAAGACTGGCTACCGAAACCGGTATGTCTCGTCGTCTTACGAGGTTCCTGGATTTTTAAAATGGAAAAAGACTGTTTTTTGATCGGAAATTTTCTAAGTACAAAATTTGTGCGCAAATGCATATAGCGTTGGCAGTTTGAGAGTTAGAGGTTTAAATTTTGCTTCCCTGCATGCCCGTTAGGACTCTGTAATAAAACGTCTTTGTTTTATTGTCCTACGGGGTGTGTAAATGAAGTTATGTTAAAAAACGATAATATTTGCAAGCAAGATGAGAGCCCTTAATGGGGCCGCCAAACTGGTTTTTGGCTTTGGAGCCGGAAAAATGGCCCTGAAGGCGAAATAATAATGATTTTAGAATGTCTCCCGGTGGCAACTTGGTATACAAGCTTTATTTGTGTCACCGGGGCATTGTACATAACAAAAAAGACATATTAAAGATGATCAAATGTGTTTGGCAAAAGATCGTTGCTGGCGGCACGGTATTACCGAGCTTAGTGGCCAGAGCGTAGGGCCCTTAAAGGGGCCATAAATATTGAAGAATGCAGGCTCTTGTTCTCCCTAGCAGCGAAGCCGGCCTGGGGCAGGCTCTTGTTCTCCCTAGCAGCGAAGCCGGCCAAGGAGTGATTCTTGTTCTCCCTAGCAGCGAAGCCGGCCAAGGAGTGACTCTTGTTCTCCCTAGCAGCGAAGCCGGCCTGGGGCAGGCTCCGGTTTGCTTCTCCTGGATGCCTTGTAGGGCTTTAGATTTGCCCTCGTGGGCTTTATATTTGCCTTCGTGGGCCTTGTAATAAATAAAAAGGAGGCAAGGCGACCTGATCGCCTTGGAGGCGGAAAAATAACAATAATTTGTAAAAAATGTCTCCTGGTGGCAACCTGGCACGCAAGCTTTATTTGGTTGCACCGGGGCATTGTACACAAAGAATGCATGAAAATTATTAAATTAAAAATTAGAAAGATGGTGCGCAATACGTCCGTTACAAAAATGTATAATAATTTACTCTTATAATACCGGCTACAGGATAACTTTTTTTAGGAATACCCCCAAAAACCAATGCCAATGCTATTTAGTTACATCTTATGACTATTTCGTAACAATATTTCGTAACAACCTTTTCGTTACGTACATTTATTTTGAGAAATACTCATATACCATTTTTCTTTTTTTTATACCACTCCGAATTTAGAGTTGGAACTCAGCCGCGATGCAAATTTCCATCGTTAGATCTAATCTTCACATTTTTTGACGAGTTTTGGGAATATGCAGCAGGGGGTCCACCGAAATCAGTAAAATTTTGAAAGAGGACTACGAAAAAAATAAGTTTGGGAACCTCTGATTAAAACCGTTCCCGCTCCGAGCTATGCCGCAAAATTGACGACATGAACGTTCTACGGACGCTTGTTGATCGCGTTTGGTGCAAACGGTTTCTGCACGCCATAGGACACCGCCGTGCAAGCCATCGCGGACGCAAAATGAATGCCCCGGTTTGGCCTTCGCTGTTGAAAAGAATATACGAAGCGGCCCAAATTTATCTCACCAGAGGGGGGGGCGGGAGGAAGAGGGGTCTAGATTGGAAGAAAAACTGCTCACGTTATATTGATGAAAATGCCACCAAACACGATGAAAAAAGATGTCGTGTAATTCACATATCAAGGAGTAATTAACACAGTGGCGTAGCGAGGGGGGGGGGGGGGTGCCACCAGTGACACTCGACCGTGGAAAAAAATTTACGAAGGATATTGTTACCAAAATACCGGCCCGGGTGCCACCCATCACCCATGCTAGCTACGCCACTGAATTCACATATCAAAGATTATTATGAAGTGGGTGATTTGATATATTTATTAAAATTTCTGAAAGTAACTTACCCCCCGACATACTGTGCACTTCGTGACGTGCTTAGAAATTGCCCTTTTTAGGACAAGTTTTTTTTTTTTTTTCCTTGATGTCTTTTGTGGTGTTGTATGATTCTTGCCTCAATTTTCTTACTAGTTTGCATACCATTGTTCTGCAAAATTATAAAAATAGGAATATTAAACGCACCACATTTTGTGTCCAGGTTAAATAATACAATTATACAGTCCAGTGAGGAGAGTTAGAACCACATTTCTAAATAGAATTATGATGTATAAAATGAAAGTATAAAGTAAAAGTGTAAACTATAAAATATAAAGTATAATGTAAAAGTAAAAAGTTAAAATAAAAAGTTGAAAGGCGGGAAATAATTTTTTTTTTTTATTGTATATTTTATTTAGATATAAAATTTGACATCTTATATCTAATGTTATCTTTTCTATGACTACGACAATATTATTTACTACCTACTGACTAAAATTTGGACTTTACAACATTAAGACATAATCCACGAAAAACTGCTGCCTCCTTACAGGGAGTACATATTTACAGGGAGTTCATTGAACATTTTAAAACCTTTATAATAAATATTATTTTGTGTTCCCGATAAATTTGTTTTAGGAAGCCTAAAATCGTTGCAGTTTCTCGTAGGATAACAATGAACTGTACTGTTGATTCTAACATTATTCAACATATAATCTGGTAACATTTTATTTTTTAACTTATAAATAAAAACTAGGGTATTGAAAACTAATCTTTGCCACACACTTAATATATTGAGTTGGCGTTGCATGGTTTTTATCCTGGTATATCTGTTACAGCACAATATAGATCTCAAGCCTCTGTTCTGAATTATTTCCATTCTTTTAATTTGTGTTTTATTGCTCAGAAAGATTACACTTGAGCAATAATTCAGATGGGATGCTACAGTTGTGTTATAGACCAATTTCCTAGTTTTAATGTCTAATTTTCCCTTTATCCTACTTAAGAAATTAATCTTTTTGGCAATTTTTTTAGTTAGCATTTCAAAGTTAGAGTTAAGTTTTAACTTATTATCGATTATGATTCCCAAATATTTAATTTCTTCTACCTCTTCAATATTTTGATTGTCTATATTTAGGGTGATAAGTTCATTTTGTTTTTTCCCTAATACCATGAATTTACTTTTATTTACATTTAATTTGAGTTTATTTATGCATAACCATTTAGATATTTCATGAAGTTCACTTTGTATTTTTGACAATTTTAGACTATAAATAATATAAAGTACAAAAGTTAGAGTTCGGATCGCACCGTGAAGCAGTATAGACGTGTATTGTGGTTACTTGCTGTGTTGCTGTCTACAATCAGATAAGAATTTATTAATTATTATTTTTATTGTTAAACTAACGTTTTAAGACAAGATTTTTATGCATAGCACAAAGGGTAACAATTATTATTACAAAGGGTAATAATGTCTTAAAACGTTAGTTTAACAATAAAAATAATAATTAATATTTGACAAGTTTAAGTATTTCCCCAATAAATGAAGACATAATTTGTCTCGACGCCACCTAGCGAGGGATTTGACACTAACAATGTTTCTCTCGCAAAAATAAAGTTGGTTGTTTTCAGGTGGAAAAAATATAATAAGCAGTAATTGTTGAATGAAACACTAGCATATATTGAATCATTTGGCGGGTACAAGATAAGCCGCCATAGCTCAGTGGTCAGAGCATTCGACCGGCAATCGGAAGGACACGGGTTCAAGTCCCGTTGGCGTCATGTATCTTTTCTCGGAAGATTTTTCAATGTGGATGAGTGTTTCAGGCTGATAATTATTACTTATAATAATTAAGAATTTATTGTTACCTTTACGTTTTCGTTACTAATCCATTGTATTATTTGATTTACGGTTGAGTGCCTACAGTCAGTCTAATAGACTCTATTTATTTTTAATTATTAATTTTTTATCTTGTAATTAATTTTTTTTTTTTTTTTGTTAATTAATTTGTAATATGGTGGAGGATGAGAATCGGCCTCCAGACCCTGAGCCCATATTTAATATTTCTGATGGCTATGATACTGACGGCAGTCAAGTATCTATAACTATTCCTTCCCGAAAACGACGACCTTCGCTTATTCCTGATGTTCCTCTCAAAATTAAATCTATTCCGCAATCCAAGCAAGCCCCAATCGTTCACAATGATTCCATTCCTAAAGAAGCTACAACTATTGAATTAATGTATTCTAGTTCCTCTTCAGCTCCATTTATTGTTAATGTGCAAAAGACTGAACAGGGGAAAATAATTCATCCTCTGGATTTCGGAAAATTCATTTTTAGCTCTAAAAATAATAACCTAGGAATAATAAATGGTTCAATCAAGCCGGAAGGCAGATATAAATTGTCCTTAGAATTTAAATCCTACACCTTTGCTAATGACTTTGTTAAAAAATTGGTTCTTTGTCAAATAATAAATTTAAAGCGTTTATACCTACTTTCAACTTAACCAGAATGGGCAGAGTGAAAGGTATACCTACCGATCTCTCTGAATGTGAAATTGTAGATGCTCTTAATGACTCCCAAGTTACTCCTAAAGTTTTGAAAGCTCGTCGTTTAAATTTCAAGGATTCTTCTTCTGGAACCACCATTTGGAAACCCTCTCAATCCGTAGTTATAACCTTTGAAGGCCAAATCTTACCATCCCGGGTGTTAATTTATTATAACTCTCTTCCCGTCGAAATATATAGATTCCCCACAATCCAGTGTTTTAACTGCTGCAGATTTGGGCATTCTAAACCCAATTGTCGTTCCCCTTCGCGTTGCTTCCATTGCGGAGAGGATCATCAATTTGAACAGTGTCAAAACTCAACCAAAAGCCCAATTTGCATTAATTGTAAGGGTAACCATACTGCTGTTAGTGTGGCCTGTCCAGAGTTGTCTAGACAGAGGAACATCAAGCAATCAATGGCTTCAGAAAATATTTCATACTTCCAGGCGTCTAAATTATTCCCTCCTGCAAAAAAATCTTTTGCAGAGATATCATCTAATCCATCTATCTTTCATTTTTCTTCCCCTAAATCTCCTCAGTCATCTTCCCACAGAGAAACCATTTTCAAGCCGTTAAAATCTAAACCTAAATTTATTCCTTCCTTTGATAAAAACAACATAATGATCTTTTGCTTAACCCGAATGGGAATAATCAATCTCAGGCTCCCAATGGGAATGCCTTAAAAAGTTGTCCCTCTACCGATTTTTTCCCTAAAGTCATGACGGAAAATTCCTCTTTCATCCAAACTTTAATTACTCTCTTAATTTCGATTCTTTCAAATAACAATTCTGTACCGTCCAACGCTGCTGAGTATATTAAATCATTACTTTCCTGTCTCCCCAATGTATCCGAAATTGAGCAAAATTCTTCAGTGGAATAGTAGAAGTCTATTCTCTAACAAAATTGAACTTGTAAAATTACTTGATGAACATAACATTTCAGTTGCTGCCATTTCTGAAACATGGTTAAAAATCTCGTACCATTTTAAGATCCCTGGTTATCATTGTCTTAGACATGATAGACCTGATGGTAAGGGTGGCTCTGCTCTTATCATTTATAACTCTATTCCTTTTAAAGAAATCTTTTTCACTCCCTCCCCAATAGTTTTCAGATAGTAGCAGCTATTATATCTGATATTACAATATTATCAATATACATTCCTCCCTCTACTATTTTTGTTGAAAACGAATGGGCTTCGTTTATATCTCAGATTCGTCCCCCGTATATGTTACTCGGTGACTTTAATGCTCATTCTCCCTCTTGGGGTAGTGAATTAACAAACCGTTCTGGCCGTAATCTGTTAGATTTTATGGATACATATAATCTATGTATATTAAATGACGGATCCCCAACTCGTTTCACTGTTCCTCAACATAGTGCAGTTGATTTGTCTCTTTGCTCATCTTCGTTGATACCTATATGTTCTTGGGACATTCTTACAGATCCCCTTTCCAGTGACAATTTTCCTATAATAATCTCCTTCCACCATCTAACATCCTCTCATTCCTTTTCGACAAACAATAGTTTTAAATTTAAAACTAAAGATGCGAATTGGAGAACTTTTTCTTTGGAATTGGACTCCATTATTCTCTCAACTAATTCTTCTCTGGTGAACATCAGATCTCAATGTGAATTATTTCCTAATTTGGTAATAAAAGCCGCAGAAAAAACTCTTCAAAAACGTAATATTAACATTAAAATAAAACATTCCACTCCATGGTGGGATAAAGAATGCACTGATGTCGTTAACTCCAGAAAAAATGCAATTTCTATTTTCCGAAAATGTGTGTCTTTTGAAAATTACTTTTCTGTGAAACGCGCTCAGGCAGAAGCTAAACGTATTTTGAAAAATAAAAAGCGGTCTGGATGGCGAAAATTCTGTGAAAGCCTGTCTCCGGAATCTCCTCAGTCTTCTGTTTGGTCCAATTTAAAAAAATTCGGTTCTTCTTATGCTCCGCAGCGTTCCAAACATATTCCAGAAGAAATTATTATAGGTTTTGCGGATAAGATAGCGCCGCCATCAGTTGCCAGATTAGAAGAAATGCCTTCCTTTATTTCTTATCCAACTCATTCCAACTGGATGGACTCTCCTTTTTCGGTTAGTGAATTGAAACGAGTAATTAATTCCCTACCAGACTCTTCTCCAGGCCCCGATGGGATATTATATAGTTTCATTAAAGCATTCTCGGACATGTCGGTTGAATATTTCTTATCCCTAATTAATTACATGTTCGAAACAGGATTTATCCCGGAAGTCTGGAAAGTTCAAAAAATCCTTCCGATTTTAAAACCAGGGAAAAACCCATCTGATATCTCTTCCTATCGTCCTATTGCTCTTTCGTCATGTTTAATGAAAGTATCAGAACATTTGATAAAGAACAGATTGGAATGGTTTGTTGAAAATCACAGAATTATCTCTCCAAATCAGTATGGCTTTCGGAAAAAGAAATCAACCATGGATAATTTAAGTGTGTTGACAACGGACATCCGTATCTCTCAGTCCCTTAATTCTTCAACATTGGCCACATTTCTTGATCTTTCGTCAGCTTACGACCATGTACTAATTAACGTATTGAGAGAAAAATTAATAAAATTAAAAATACCCTTAAAATTAGTTCAATTTATTATTAATTTGCTTACAGACAGATCCATTATTGTGCACTTTTCCTCAAAAACGATAAATCGCAAACTATGGAAAGGGCTACCCCAGGGCTCCGTAATCAGTCCGTTGTTGTTTAATATTTATATAAGTGACTTAGACATTGCAATTCCTTCATCTATCAAGAGACTTTATTTTGCTGATGATTTCCTTATATACTTATCTCGCAAAAATCTATCCCACGCTGCGAAGGAATTAAATCTGGCTTTACATAATATTAAAGAGTGGTTGTTGACAAATGGGATGAATTTAGCTACTTCTAAAACCAAGGTCGTGGCTTTTACACGCAAAAGAAAAATACCCCCATTTTCTGTCTCTTTTGATAATGTCCCTCTCCAAATCGTTAAGCAAATTAAATTTCTTGGGCTACTTTTGGATCATAAACTTTCCTGGCTCCCGCATATTCAATACATTTCGTCTAAGTGTGAAAAAGGTCTTAATATGATGCGTGCTGTTTCGAGAGTATGGTGGGGATCTCATCCTACTACTCTTAAATTAATGTATAGTGCCCTAGTGCGAAGCCATTTGGATTATGGTACTTTTCTTTTCGATCCTCTTCCTAAATATTTGGATAAAAAACTTGAAAGAATTCAATCCAAAGCTCTCAGAATGATTATTGGAGCGATGAAATCTTCTCCAATTAATTCTCTTCAGGTAGAATGTATTGAGCCTCCCTTAATTTTGAGAAGACAATTTCTGGCTGATAAATATATTCTGAAATCTTTTTCTATATCGTGTCATCCTTTAGAACAAAGCCTTGATCATTTGTTCAACAATTTAAACAACGACAAAAGATTGACAGATAAAAATCGATTTCCTCTCCTTCTAAAAAGTTTTCTTTCATTCAAATCTCTGTCTTCTTCCCTACAAAATCTTCAGAAAGATCCTATCCTTCCTATTTTCACTATCCCATTTGATTCTATCAATTTTATCCCCAACATAATAACTTCTGATTTTCGGACAAACATTTTAACCTCATCTAATCAAAATGTCGAGGAAAATTTTAAAACATTATTTCATCCAAGTATCCTTGATTTTCACTCATTTATACAGATGGTTCTAAGTCTGAAAACAAAGATTGTGGAGCTGCGGTGCATATTCCCGAATTCAATTTAGATCTGTCTTATAAATTGCCTAAATAAACTTCTATATTTACTGCAGAATGCTTCGCAATTGAACAAGCTTTGATTCAAATCCAGCTTCTCAACATTCGTCGAGCCTTACTGTGCACTGATTCTCTAAGCGCAGTAATGAAAAATTCTTCAAATATCATTCATTATCCAGAAGATTACATTATTTGTAATATCAAAAATACCCTCAAATCATTGAATGAATTAAATTTCGAGACAATATTGGTTTGGATCCCTGGACATTTAGGAATTGAAGGTAACGAGAAAGCCGACTCCCTCGCTAAATTTGGAACAATATCTGGCTCTATTCCTTTAGATTTTAGAATTCCGTTCTCTGGCGTCATCCGTATTCTTAAATTCAACATGATTCACTCCTGGGAAGAAAATTGGGCTGATACGAAAACCCGAACTGGTGCTTTTTATGCTGGAATCCAAAACCATATTCCAAGTAAACCTTGGTTTCACGGCAAGAAAAAATCCAAAAGATTTATTTCCTGTATCTCGAGAATGAGAATCGGTCACTGCTCTGTTGCATCCCACTTATTTAAAATCCGAGTACTAGATAGTCCCAGTTTGCCAGTGCGGCGTGGAAAATGAGACTCTTGACCATGTATTCTTTAATTGTAAAAATCATTCGTCCTTCAAAGGCATTTATCGTATACAATTCGATATGAAAAGTAGGTACCTATGATATGTTTCTAATCCATAGGTCGCCATAGGTATTAGAGTGCATACTGGTAGGACATAATATTATGTTTTTTAATTTTTTTATTTTAACTTTATGAGTAAAACCTCAAATTGTAATATTTAAATAAATGAAGACAATATAAGAGAAACTCAATCGAAAATCTGGAAACAGAAAAATCAGAAAAACATATTGACACCTCTGGACTCGAACCCAGGGCCTCTTGCTTTCCGGGCAAAGGCGCTAACCACTGCGCAGTGGTTAGCGCGTTTGCCCGGAAAGAAAGAGGTCCTGGGTTCGAGTCCCAGAGGTATCAATATGTTTTTCTGATTTTTCTGTTTCCAGATTTTCGATTGAGTTTCGCTTATACTGTCTTAATTTATTTAAACATAATATTATGGTTACATGATGTTAGGTAGCGGTTTCCCACACCACGCCAACGGACCCACGCTAGCCGACGCGCACACCCCGCCCCGTGCAGCTGCACCCCCACCTCCCTTCCCCAACGGCCTGGCGGCCGCCCGCTTCGCCGGCAGTCGAGCACCCACCTCCCTAGCCGAAGGCCGTGTCGGCCCAACGCGTGCATTCGCGCCTTTCTAGAATACTCGATACAAAACGGGCTGATTTCGCGGCGCTCCGAGAAGCATGCACGAGACTCCCGCATAGGGGGGCTCTCCCTGTTCCGCCCCCAAGCCCACCATGGCTTACTTGCTAGGCATAGCCCTCCCTGCGGCCTGGCTAGCACATTCCTGGGACCTTTCGACGATGGCCCCGGCTCCTGTGAGTAATGACCAAGTAATCCTCTTTGCCCGGTGCGCGTTTGCCCGGAAAGCAAGAGGTCCTGGGTTCGAGTTCCAGAGGTATCAATATGTTTTTCTGATTTTTCTGTTTCCAGATTTTCGATTGAGTTTCGCTTATACTGTCTTCATTTATTTAAACATAATATTATGGTTACATGATTATATTTATTATGATTACGTGGTAGTACTAGCAGATACATTTTGTCTAATGCATCTTTTGTAAGATGACAGACTTCCGGCATGATCGATATGAGCAAATTCATTACCTATTAAAGTGTGTAAACGATGTATTATTGAATTTTGTTCTGCATTACTTAAAGTATTGTTGCAATAATAAGGTTTGAGTCGAGTTGTTCTACTATGTACATGATAATTGGGTGAAATGCAGATCCCGCCAATGTGGGGGATTTTAATAAAAATGCACTTTCTAGATGAGAAAAGTGTGGAAAAGTTGAATAAAAAAGAAATTAAGGTGCGCTTGGCAAAATTGAGGGAGATACAGCCGTTTAAAGAATGAATAAAATGACACTTCGTGAACTTATACTTATACCGATTGAACACAAATATTATTAAGATGTAGCTACTTACAATTTTTCACAGTAATTTTTCACAGTAATTTTGCACAGCAATTTTCCTATGATGAATACAAATTTTTTTATAAATATTTTACAATAATTTTGAATAAACAAAAATTTCAGCAATAATTTCGATAAATCAATAATTTTCCGAGAATAAGAAATTTAAACAACTTGCTTTACGAAACGTTGAACAGACAATAAAATACAAACACTGTTTGTATTTTATTTATTGATTTCGTATATTCTTCATTCAAACGATTTTCTTCCTCCGGTAGGTACCTAGGTACTTGGTCACCGTTTTTTCCTTCAAAACATGGTGAAACTAGAAGTGGGTTGATTCACTCATTTTACGGAATCGATTCCGGACCCGTATTCGACTGAGTGGACTCGCTCCTTTGATTCCGGCGATTCCACCGGACTCGCCGAATCAAACTCAATAGCGGGGTTTACACGCAGAGTTTGGCCTGCGAGTCTGAGCACACTTCGCTCCGAATCGTTGGCGGAAACGTACGTGTAAACGCGATCGACTCGCAGGCGAAACGCTCCAGTCACTCGCCAGTTCGTATCAGCGTTTGGCCCGTTGAGCGTTCACACGTACAGCTGCGTACGGACAGTGCGTTCCTGTGTTACGCGTAGTCTGGGTACGCAGTCCACGAGTACATTGGATACGCGTACAGCTCTTGTACGGACCGCCGCGAACCTGAACGCGAGGTTCATCGATCCAGAGCTGCGACTGCTGCGAGCCAGTCATCGCCATGAACAGAAACAGAGCGGTTGCGTGCACCACCGCTGCTGGGGCATTATTGATTATTCACATTTTAAATGTAAAAAAAAGAAACAAGCGGAAACCTAGATGGTGGATGAAAAAAATGTATCGTGAGAGATTACAGTGTGGAAATAGGCTTATGCAAGATATGCATTTTGAAGAAAGTGGGAGCATTGAAAATTTTGTGAGAATGAGTTTGCAAGACTTTGAAAATATTCTCAAAAAAGTAGAGCCTAAAATTAAAAAAATGAATACCAATTATCGAGAAGCTATCACAGCCCGAGAAAGACTAGCCATCACATTAAGATTCTTGGCTACCGGAGACTCATATACAAGTTTACAATATCTGTTTCGCATATCTAAACAGTCCACATCTACTATTGTTATTGAAGTTTGTGATGCAATTATCGAGGCTCTCAAGGATCATGTGATGGTAAGTTAAATAAAAACGCATATGTTTATCTGCTTATTTATAATCAGAATGAAACATAAAGGAAATAGAATTTGTCAATTAGAAAAAATAACTTTTTAGAAATTTGGAAGATTTTTTTCTTAATTATTCGTCTCCATCTTCAACGTAACGTAATAACTCAGAAATGTCGTTTCGAGAGTCCTCAGCTTCTCTTTGAGGTTCTGGTGCTGATGTATGTGCAGTTTGTGTAGGACTTGGCGTATCGCTGTAATTGCTTTGTCGCGAGGTAGAGTTGGTTAAGTTCGTTGAATAGGGGCTGGTATAATATCCGTATGATTGACCTGGCAATTGGCCCATATCTGCTTGAAAAATAATATTATTGATACCAGGGAAAATGTTCGCGAGTTGTATTTTTTCAATTCGTTCGCAATATGGTTCCCAAAAGAGGTGTAGCAGTCTTCTTCCTTGGATAGATATTGTACACTGTGCTTGAGTAATCCCACTGCATCTTTTAAATTTACATCAGTCTCATCCTGCATACGGCGCCTTTTATTTCTGAATGATGTGTTGTGCTGTTGTTTTGTGGATGAAGCATCACGTGGCGCTTCTTGAGTGGATGATAAACCATCACGTGGCGCTTCTTGTGTGGATGATAAAGTATCACGTGGCGCTTCTTGTGTGGATGAGAAAGCATCACGTGGCGCTTCTTGTGTGGATGAGAAAGCATCACTGGGCGCTTGTTGTATTGTAACGAATCATGCTCGTATGAAATGTAACCTTGCGGCAGAGCAGAGACCAGGACTCAGGATAGTGGGCTAAGTAGTTGTCTATCATGTAGGTAGGGTTTCGGAAAAATCAAAGAAGATGAACTTTAAAAATATGTATTGAACAAAAAGCAACATGGAAGTGTGCAAACTTCTTACCAGGGTAACAAAAGGAATATATAGTTTTCTCAGCGAGATTTCTAGATCAACCTTACAATTTCCCTGTGAAAATTTTCTTATTTTAGGTGATTTTAACCACGTTGACATTCTGTGGAACAAAAGTTCAAATGATACGTCATACACACCTGCCAATCGTTTGTCCCCACTCAACTCTGCGTTTGTTGATTGCCTGCACTTTTCGGGTCTCTGTCAATATAACGGGATTTCAAACTCCAATGGCCACTTTCTAGACCTCGTCCTCTGTAACGATTATATTAAGGTATCAGCCTGTAACGACTCACTAATCGTCGAAGATATTCACCATACCTCCATAACGATAGATGTAGCATTCTCAGAACCCGTTGCATTGAGGGAGGAAATACGAAAGGTTCACGTCTTCAAACGTGGTAATTACGAACTTATAAATTTTTGTCTTAATAAAGTAAACTGGCATGAGCTCCTCTCTATCGGTGATATAAATTCAGCTTTATCAAATTTTTATTCACAAATAAATCAACTTGTAGACGCTCACATTCCACTAAAACCAAGTAAAAACTCAAAATACCCACCATGGTATAACTCAGCTCTTATAAAGTTAACGAAGGAAAAATTCAAGTATTTCAAAAAGTTCAAAATTTACAAAAATCAGTCTGACTATTCCATTTTCTCTCTCTTAAGATCACGCCATAAAAAACTTCAACAAGAGTGTCACAATCAATACCTAATTAACGTTGAACACGAAATATCATCCGATCCAAAAAAACTGTGGAACTACGTTAAATCAAACTCTAAATCACAAGGTGTGCCAAACACTGTATTTCTTAGGGATGAATAAGCTGAGAACGGATCTGAGATTGCTAACTTATTCTCCAAACATTTCAGTTCTGTTTACACCAACGATGTTCAAACTTCTCAAAATATGCCAGCCAACTACAACATTCACAATTCTTCCACTATTCACAGTATTGAAGTTGACGAACGTCTGGTGCAGACATATCTGGAAAACTTAAATGTAAAAAAAAGCGCAGGCCCAGATCTAATCCCTCCCTTTTTCATCCTGAAGTGCGCAAGCAGTCTGTCAAAGCCATTATCCATTATATTCAATCGCTCTTTAAAAGAGGGTGTGGTACCTAATACTTGGAAAACTGCTTTCATAACACCCATTTTCAAAACCGGGCAAAAAGCTGACATTGAAAACTATCGTCCAATTTCAAAATTGTGTGTCTTCAGCAAGGTGTTTGAAAAAATAATATACGATCAGATGTTTCCCGCTTTGAAATCCTCACTTAATGTTAACCAACATGGGTTTATGAGTGGAAAATCAACAACAACTAATCTAATAGCATTCACGGAATTCTTGCAAGATAATATGGATCAACGTGTACAAGTAGATGCAATATATACGGATTATAGCAAAGCTTTTGACCTAGTGAATCACGACATATTATTACGCAAGCTTATGCAAATCGGCGTCCACGGTGACCTTCTTAGATGGCTCTCATCCTATGTATCAAACCGTTGTCAAGTCGTAATTGTGGGTGGTTTTAAATCGGACTGGGTAACCGTCCCATCAGGTGTGCCTCAAGGATCTCTATTGGGACCGTTACTTTTTAATATTTACATTAATGATATAGGCCAATGCTTCAAACACTCCAAAACATTACTTTACGCAGATGATATGAAGGTTTTTTATCCTATCAGATGTACTGCTGACTGTCAAAAAATGCAGGAGGACCTAAACCGTCTTAATGTTTACTGTACACAGCATACCCTTAAAATCAATGTTAAGAAGTGCTTCGTCGTGAACTTCACACGAAATAAAAATATCGTTACCTATGAATATAATCTGAACGGCTCAATAATAATCAACAAAACAGAAGTCAAAGATTTGGGAGTGACATTGGACTCTAAGCTTATTTTTGATATTCATATAGACTCAGTCACATCAAAAGCTTCGAAAATGTTAGGATTCATTCTTAGGACATGTAAAAAATTCAATAACTTTAGAACAATGAAAATCCTATATTTTGCTTATGTCCGTAGCTTACTAGAATACGCATCACAAGTTTGGAATCCGCAATACAAATCATATGCGGAAAATCTAGGACGTGTTCAAAATCGTTTTATACGATACTTAGATTTCCGCAGTTTCCGCCCACACCTAAGTCACCAAGATTCAGCCGCGTACTTCAATATACTACCATTAGATTCTTAGCCTCCCTCGGTGTAACACTAATTCTAAACAGAACTCTTTCATCTATCGTGCATCCAACACTTTCAACACACACTATACACAATTTGACATTTTCAACTCTGCACCACACTCCTTAAAATCACACAGACACTCTCTCGATACTCTACAATAACAATACTTATAGATACCCTCTAATACAACCATCACTCTATAAACTTCCTTTTTTTTCTCTCTCTTTTAATTTTTTGTCACGCATATTTTTATTACTATACCTCAACTTAACCGATCCCCCCCATCCTACCCCTTTCCTATCCCCACCTAAATAACTCGTAATTCGTCTCTTGAAATGTAATTTTTTATGAGTAAATATCTCTGAAATAACTACACACTTGTATACAATACCCATGTGGAAACCTCTAATTGGTTCAATTATTGTACTCAATTATTATATACTTTGTTGTTAATGTAAACTGTTGGTCTCCCAAATAAATAAAATAAAATAAAAAAAATAAAATAAAATAAAAAATAAAAATACACATACCAGATGGACTCGCTAAACTAACTATCTAACTAAAGAATGCCGTGATGATGTTCCTTGTTAGCCCGTTCCAGTCCGCGCCTGGACGAAAGCCAGCCTAGGGCTTTCCATGAGGATGGATTGGTGATGTGGTGATGACCCAGAAAGCTTCCACACGAGGAAGGTACAGGCTCCCAGACAACGTGGCGGGATTAATGGGGGATGAGTGTCGAACTTGTCCCAAATAAATAACAATCTCGGCCGATGAAAAACAGCGTCTTCCTGATTTTGGCAAAACCACGATTGCAAGGCGAGTGAGGATTGTAAAATCACGATTCGATTCGGCTTAATACGCCGGCCGTACTCCGAGCGCGTGTTATGCAACTCACGACCGAAACATAATTCCACGAGCTTAACACTCCGTTTAACTGTCGGTAATTCTTTTATTCCAATTTCCAAGAATACATCCCAGGACCAGGACAACTAATCGAACCTTCGATCACACTTTTAAAATTAAAACATGGCCGAAAATATATCACTGCCGGCGACGACCAACCACATCGAGAAAAAGTGGGACTTTCAAGTCATCCACTATGAATAACACGTACAATACGTAATAAGCCTCGCGTGTTACGTAAAAACAACCCGCGTTCTTTTAAGTTTTAAATCCACTTAGATTCTCATGATTAAACGAAAATTTAAACACCTTGATGGTGAGTGACCAATTTCCGATCCAACCGCCCAAGTTGATCGGAAGGAAGTGAACATAAACAAAAAGGAACCTCTCTCTTTTCCAAAAAATTACCAGTGTCCAAAAAACACCATAGACAAAATAAACACCTAAGCAAGAACTGCATTAGTCACATAATTATTTATGTGACAATTCCCCCCTTCCCGCGAAAATGTTTGCCCTCAAACATGAAAAACTAAGTCCACAAACTAACTAAACTATGAGTCCATCAGGTATCTAGAAAAATGATAACAAAACATTGATTAGTAATTAAAATACCAACTTAGAACTAAATTTCTTAAAAGTAAATCTCTTAAAAATAAATTTCTTAATAATAAAGAACAAATAAGAAAAGAAAGGCACGAAAACAAGGAGTCAACCAACATCTACTAAATTAAACAAAGTTTTGAATTTACTTTAAAAAAGAAGACCTGTTGTTTTCGTGTCAATTTAACAAGATTTATACTTATAAAATACTCAACATCACTTATTTTAAGAAAAAACACAACCAAATAAATTGTAGAAAAGAAAAATAATTTGATCACTTTTCCTTATACAGGAAATAAAGGCCAATTTGGCTTCACTTTAGGGTTAAACAGCCCTCACTTACACTGAATTTACGCTATATTTAAATAGCAAAATGAGTAACCTGTCTAACTAGGTCCATCCGGTTTAACATTCTTATGACAAAACTTAAAATTAAACAAATACTTAAAATTAAAGAAGCCTAAATTATGAAAATATCTTTGTAGATATACATTTTTCAAAACTAGGACACAAGAAAATACTTTTTTGTGTTAAGTAGTATAGAATCAGTTTACAAACTGTCTATTAGACGTGGACAGAGTAGGGATCTTACATTGGATCATCTAACTGTCATTATTGAACCAGGATTTACAATTCCGAAGAAATACCTATTTGTAAAAAGGGTCGTCAAACTAGAATAATATTTAAATTATCCATTTTTCAAAAAAATCAAATCAGGTCGTTTTATAAAACAATAAATACCTGCCAATCAAGGTGGTCAGACTAGGGTTTACATAACACAATACCTATCTATCAGATCATGACAAAAGTCAATTGGTACTCAACAGCAAAACAGAAAGTTGAACTCGCAGCTTAGGATATCCAAAAATCCATAAAACAACCTGCAGCAAACACTCAACAGAGTGACATTGTTTGTAAAAAAAATGAGACCAGGGCAATACCCAAGCTGGCATTCCTTAAAAAAAACACTCCACGTGTGGACAAAAGTCAGCATTTCTTGTACAAACAAAACAAAATGTGTGATCAACTATGGCTTTCAGTGAGTTGACACTATTCGAGGTGTGATCAATTCAAAATTTTAATGAATGACACTAGTAATACTTAATTTATAGTTTAATAATAATACTAACAGTAAGACACTAGTGTTTATATTATTTTGACTTAAAAACTATACAGAACACACTTTCCTGTATTAGAGGCAAAGCGATAATTCCAAAGGAATTAATTATTAGTTAAGCATGCCAAAGCAGTACTTTCTTTGTTAGAGACAAAAACAACTTTCTTATGGACTAAGGTTTATATAAGGAACTTTTAGGAAAGCTATACCATACTTAAATTTATGAAATACAAACTATCAATAATAGAACTAACAGAACTTTTGTGCATCAGAAAGTAGCTCAAGTCTCTGAAACACAAAATTCCAAGATATTTCTTCTCAAGTTCCCTGGAGGTTCTATGGGCTATGGGCAATAAAAGAGCCTCCAGTGGACTGAAGAAAGAAGGGCATAAACTTAAAAATAATAGCATTACAACTTAATCCGTTAAACAGACGAAACAAGGTATGAAATCAGTGTGTGTGTACTTATGTGAATAAGTATATTATTACCAAAATAATCATACGTTTAATAATACAAAAAAACTCGAAACTAGTGCATGTTATTGTTAACAGAAAAGCATAGGAACGGAGGAAAGAAAGACTTAACTAACAAAATTTGGGCGCCAGTGACCACAAGGATCACATTCCAGTTTACCGAGGGTAAATAAACGTTTTATCGTCAATGAACTAGAATTAAGTGTTCGTACTGAGCAAAGATTTGGAGGTACCAAACTCCAAAGCATGAGACCAGAACAATCACAAAAGAAACAAATGTAATAATGTGAAGGGTTGGTAGGCCTACACACTACAACATTGGCCTCCTTAAAGAAAAAAAAAAAACAAAAACTAATCTATGCGAACAATATCTTTGACGTGAAAATTACCTACAATTTTACCTTGCATATCTGCCAAGGTGTACACTAAATCCGAGACTCTATTTTTTATAACATTACGTACGAATCTAGGTGCCAACTTATGGGAAAAATAATCCGGACCACTGGATTGAACAAAATTCCTCCTCCAAATGACATCACCTACATCATAAACCACGGATTTACGGCGTAAATTATAATGTTGGGCATTCTTTTTAAAGGCTTGTATTAATGCATTTGAAACTTGTTCGTAAATAGGAACTAAGTCTTCCAACTTTTTTGCAAATTCGGCTCTAGACTGATCTAAAGGTATGTCTACGACACTAGAAGAAACATTAATTTTGTGTAAATTGCCGTCAATAATTTGTTCCCTGCCGTGCATAAGGAAAAAGGCGTGAAACCTGTTGCAAAATTAACAGTATTATTCAAGGCTGACTGAATCTGAGGCAGAAATCTGGACCAATTACGATGGTCAGACTCGGTCAAGATAGACAAGGCAGTCCCGATAGTTTGGTTATACCGCTCTACTACATTATTTTGCGGGGTGTAATAGGCGTTATAAAAAGGCATAGGAACATTATAACCGGCCAACAATTGTTTGAACTCTTTTGAAACAAATTGTTAACCATTATCACACACAAGGGTTTGTGAAACACCGTGGACTAGAAAAATAAATTGTTAAACATTTTTTACAATGGATATGATTTTAGATTTTCACGGCCAAAAATTGTATGGTTATTTCCTTTTGGGGTATTATGCCGTGTTGCACTACCTCCTCCTTTAGCCAACGTTTCGGACAGCGTTACAGTGTCCATCATCAGGGCAGATGTGTGACACATAAAAGCTTTAATTTGCTTCGAATTCTTAGGGGTAGGGTAAGTACGAATACATTCTAATTTAACGGGGTCTGTACGAAGACCTTTCGCGTCTACGATATAACCTAGATATTTTAACTCTTCTTTACAAAACTCGCATTTTTTGAGGTTAACTGTTAAACCCGCATCTCTTAATCGTTCATAAATTTTATCCAAAATCTTCAAATGTGACTCAAAATCTTCCGAAATAACAATTAAATCATCGAGATAACAAAAGACGTTCTCGTCGAACTCAGGACCAAAAAGAGCATCCACAAGACGCTGCAATTCGCTGGGAGCATTCTTAAGACCGAACGGCATCCTCACAAATTCAAATAAATCATGGCCTGGTACAACGAAAGCCGTTTTAGGACAGGATTCCTTATCCAAGGGAATCTGCCAAAATGATTTGCTCAAATCTATAGATGAAATAAAACGAGCACCCCTTAGTTTATCTAAAATACGCGAAATGTAAGGGAGGGGGTAGGAATCTGCCAATGTGACGCTGTTCAAGCGCCTCGAGTCCAAACAAAACCTGACAGAACCATCCTTCTTAGGAACAATCAAAACTGGGTTTGACCAAGCCGAACGAGAACGACGGACAACACCTAAATCTAACATTTCTTTTAATTGTTCTTCTAATTGTTTCTGGCGAGTTTGAGATAAAGGATAGTAACGCTGCTTAATAGGATCCTCTGTTGTATTTATTTTATGACGTACTAAATGGGTTTTACCTAAACCACGTTCTTCGAAAGAAATTGATTTAAACTTAACTATAACAGAATTTAATTTGAGATTGTCTTGGGGGGACAGCAAGGAAGCTGATGTTAATTTACGAACCTCACCGACAACTTTCCCAAAATTAATATTGCTGTCTACTTTTGGAAACAACTGAGGGGCCACGTCGAATTGCTTCCAAAAATCTACTCCCAAAACAATTGAAGAGGACAGAGACGGTATAACGAAAAACTTAATATATTTCTTAATATTATTATACAATACTAGTACTCGTATAGTACCAATTATATCCTGACGTTTGCCATCCGCGGTGGTAACGTAGGAATCTAACTTATTTAACTTATATCCTAAACTTATGAAAAAATTATAAACAGAACCCCCGAAACAACTGACAGTAGCTCCACTGTCCAAAAGCCCTGAAAAAACCAAATTTTTAATTTTAATATTAACATGTGGTCTAATATCACGTCCACAATCAGCTAACGGCACACATGCGTCCATGTTATGCGTGGTAAACTTAGATATATTACTAGGAACTGACGACGACCTCCTGTCATCCTTGTGCACAGAACGCAAAAGATCGTCGGCTAGTTTTTTTAATTAAACTTACTCGCGTCATTATGCTTAAGAGAATCCCTTTTCCATTTTTGACAAAATTGTTTCGTATGCCCCTGTTCCTTACAATAGAAACAATTAAAAGTTTTCTTACTATTGAAAGCAGAACTAGGAGAAGGCGCGCGTGGAGAAAAGGAAGCTTGATTATAAGTAACGTGGGGAGAGTACGAGCCTTGAGCTCGTGGCGGGTGCGACGGTTGAGAATATGGAACCCGATGAGAATACGACGTTTTAGGAAAAGGAACTCGCGGAGATGAATTAAATTGAGGTACGGGTTTGTCTACCGAAAGCTTTTCAAATTTACGGCATACATTTACTAAAGCTGAAAGACTTTTTTCCGAGAAATAGGCAATGGCCAAGGCATACTTAGGTTGTAGACTGTCACAGACTAAGTCCACCAATTGTTCCTCAGAAAGTGGAACATCCAACCTTAAGTTTGCTAACTGAACATCTTCGACATATTCCACTATAGCCTGGTTAAATTTTTGCTTCATAGCGAACAAGGCTTTTAAAGCTTCCGTTTGATTGGTACAAACGTCAAAACGAGAAATGAGGAGCTTTTTCAAAGTTGACCAAGACAAAGAGTCATCAAAAATAGTTCTAAACTAGAAAAGTGCCCTTCCCTCCAGGAGGTCAGAGAAAGAGGTAACAACCGCGGACAACTCCACCTTCCGGCATCTGGATAATTCTTCTATGCGTAAAATGAAATCCCTGACATCCGAAGACCCAGAAAATTTTAAACCCCAAGAATGAACGGACGAAGAAGAAGTTGGAGGAATAGGCGACTGGTAATAATTATTAATTACGGTTGTAGTCTTTTCTAAACTAACTGTATTATCATTACCTATATTCATATTGGAACCACTCCCCTCTTTCAAACTTTTATTAAAAGAGCGAGCCTGTTCGCGCATACTTGATAATATAGCTTCCGGAACGATGTTAAGGGCTAGCGAGACTATCAAGCGGCTTGGCTCAATCACGTAGTTTTTTGTCTATGGCTAGAGTTTTGACCGCATTTTGACCGTCTCCAGAGGTGGCTTGAAGCTTGAGTCAAGCGTTGCGCAATAATCTACGTTATTGCGCAACGCTTGAAGCGAATTTATATTTCTTCGGCGTAGACAACAAATCATAGACAAATAAGTACCTGAGTGGTGATTTTAGATATTACGTATCACGTAAAACGTTTATAAAAATAGATTAAATTATTACAAAATAGGTATTAATTATTTTTGTGTTTACTTTGTAGAAATCCATCTGATTTTTCTTTTAAATTAATGTAAATATAATTTAATAATGTTATTACATTAATGTTATATTAAAATATTAATATATAACATTTATTATAACATAACAAATAATTATTTTTCTTTACTAGATTCCATCTCGCACAAAAATCACTTTCAAATAGCGAAAATGACAGGAAACCATAGACAAAGGAGTAATATCTCGAGAGAAATATCGTCTAGACATAGACTAAGGCTTGGCTCAACGGCTTGAAGCGCGCGTCAAGCTGTTGAGGCAAGCATTCATAGACAATAACGGAAAAATAAATTTACGTGCTGGCCGTCAAGCCGCTTGATCGTCTCCAAGCGTTCTGGCAAGCATTTGTCTATGCCTAGATGTGATTTTCGATAGTTTGTTTGGTTTATTTATGGTTGACAGTGAATTTTGTGCGGCTGAAATAAAATGGAATATAACGGAGACAAAGCATTCTTAGCCCTTGGGTTATCTTTGTATTTTAATAAAAATAAACGAATTTGGTGTCAAGAATGGTACAATTTGTGATCCCGCTTTACTCATAAGCATTTACGAAGCGTATTACAGGCACGGCACCAAATGATTACTTACACGCATTTTTTCAAAATAGATGATCGTAATTACGAAGCATTGTTTTTTATTTCCGTTGATATTATGAATAAATGTTATAATTAATATTTTAATATAACATTAATTGATAAAGTTGGTTAAGGAAAATTATTTATTCCCTATTTCTCAGATGTTCATAAGACCTAAACAATATTTTAAATCAGTCAAAGCAGTTACATCATTAACAATAAGAAAACAAAAAAAATACTTGCAGAACTGAATAATAACATTAATATCAGTTACAATATTATTAAACAATGAGAGAAAAAAAATACTTGCAGAACTGTATAATAACATTAATTTCAGTTACAATATTATTAAACAATGAGAGAGAAAAAATACTTGCATAACTTAATAATAAATAATACTAGCTGGTACCCGGCATGCGTTGCAATGCCATTCAAAGAAATAAATTAATTCTCCCTGCATGTCCTTTCCCGTGCGTCCCCGTTAACCTCCCGAGTTCCTTTCCGAGAATACTGCACAAGAGTCCCAACTGCTCCCGTCTGGAGCCAGTGAGACTATGGTATCTCCGATCGGGGTATGTTGTGAGGCTGAAGGTAGTGGGGTGGGGAAGGAGATAGGAAAGAGGAAGGTGGGGAAGTACCTGGCTATTTAGATCTGGTCACCAATCACGGCTTATGCCATTTCAAGCAACGTTTCAATTCTGAATGGTGGTCTACCAGGGCGATACTTAGAGTATCTTCCAATCTGGAACGTGCCGCAAATATACTTTACATTATTTTAAAGAAAAAAATGTGAAATAACACAAATTAATCAAATAAAATTTATTTGACACGCCGGGATTCGATCCCCCGACCTTCGGTTTGCGAGTCAAGAGCCTTACTTACGTCAATTTTTCTTTCCGTAAGATCTTTCCACAAAGTATTGGAAGACTTAAAAAAATCTTTCAATTCCTTCCCCTCCCTCCAATTTTCTTACTTTTTCTTTCCGGAAGAACCTTCTACAAAGTATTAGAAAACTTTTAAAAAAAGATGAATGAAATAGGTAAAGTGGTTCTGAAGTTATAGCGTGACCAAGGGAAACAGGGATTCATTTGTAAAAATCCATCTGATTTTTCTACAAATTAAACACAAAAACAATAATTAAAAACGTAGAAATGCATCTGATTTTACTTTTAAATTAATGTAAATAATATTTTCATTAATTTAAAAGAAAAATCAGATGCATTTCTACAAATTAAATACAAAAACAATTCTCTTATTTTATATTAATTTTATCTAATTTATAGAATTGTTTCATGATGCGTAAAAAATGTAACAAATTTTGAAAAAAATCTGTTCTTTTATGTCGAAGAACGCTAACTATTAATGTACATGTCCTATTTTATGATTCTGCGATTGTTTCTAAAATGTAATGTAATTAATTTCAAGAAATGGCCAAGATCACCCTTAATGAGTGATAGCCAAATAAATAATTTAAAAAATATATACATCTATGAGTTGTCTATGCTAAAAAAATATCAATTCGCATCAAGCGCGCCGCCAGCACGTAGATTCTTGAAGCTTGCTTCAAGCTTCCTCTGTAGACTGTCAAAACGCTTGGCTCAAACGAAAACTACGCGCAGTGTTGCCAACTTAACAAAAAACTACGTGCTTGAAGAAACTGCTATTGATAGTGTCGGAATCTCTTAACAACATTTCGGTTATCACCTCGCGAGAAATTATGCTTTAATTTTTTGTTTAACATTGTTTTAATGGCAACACTTAAAGTAGGTGTCAATATAATTACATGCTTATGAAAACAAATAAAAATAACCATCACAATTATTATAACATAACGAAGTGTATTTTGGGAATTTAATTTTTTAGTAACAATTAAGTGTCACGCAACAAAATGATCATAACACAATGAGGTGTATTTTCAGAATGACACACAGAATCTCTGCAGAACGGTTAATGTCATTTGACGGCAATAACAACAATTAATAACAATAAAACGACACACAGTGTCTCTGCAGACCGGTTAATGTCAAATATATAACCAAATAAATGCACACACACCGATTCATCTCTGATTTCTCTAAAATTATCAGCAGAAGTTCTGAAAATCTACCCCACATGACAGAGAAGTACGTTTCGGGCACCGAAAATAACTGATTTTACACGTTGAAGCGCCACTGTAACGAATCATGCTCGTATGAAATGTAACCTTGCGGCAGAGCAGAGACCAAGACTCAGGATAGTGGGCCAAGTAGTTGTCTATCATGTAGGTAGGGTTTCGGAAAAATCAAAGAAGATGAACTTTAAAAATATGTATTGAACAAAAAGCAACATGGAAGTGTGCAAACTTCTTACCAGGGTAACAAAAGGAATATATAAAAATACACATACCAGATGGACTCGCTAAACTCTAACTAAAGAATGCCGTGATGATGTTCCTTGGAGAGGTCCGTACCAGGATGAAGGCCGGCCCACCAGGAAATTGCGGGTAGCCCGTTCCAGTCCGCGCCTGGACGAAAGCCAGCCTAGGGCTTTCCATGAGGATGGATTGGTGATGTGGTGATGACCCAGAAAGCCTCCACACGAGGAAGGTACAGGCTCCCAGTCAACGTGGCGGGATTAATGGGGGATGAGTGTCGAACTTGTCCCAAATAAATAACAATCTCGGCCGATGAAAAACAGCGTCTTCCTGATTTTGGCAAAACCACGATTGCAAGGCGAGTGAGGATTGTAAAATCACGATTCGATTCGGCTTAATACGCCGGCCGTACTCCGAGCGCGTGTTATGCAACTCACGACCGAAACATAATTCCACGAGCTTAACACTCCGTTTAACTGTCGGTAATTCTTTTATTCCAATTTCCAAGAATACATCCCAGGACCAGGACAACTAATCGAACCTTCGATCACTCTTTTAAAATTAAAACATGGCCGAAAATATATCACTGCCGGCGACCACATCGAGAAAAAGTGGGACTTTCAAGTCATCCACTATGAATAACACGTACACGAGCCTCGCGTGTTACGTAAAAACAACCCGCGTTCTTTTAAGTTTTAAATCCACTTAGATTCTCATGATTAAACGAAAATTTAAACACCTTGATGGTGAGTGACCAATTTCCGATCCAACCGCCCAAGTTGATCGGAAGGAAGTGAACATAAACAAAAAGGAACCTCTCTCTTTTCCAAAAAATTACGAGTGTCCAAAAAATACCATAGACAAAATAAACACCTAAGCAAGAACTGCATTAGTCACATAATTATTTATGTGACAGTATGTCTGAAGTCAAATCACTGGATACTTGTTGTATGGTTGTTTCTGTGTTGCTGGTAGTTATCTGAAAATAATCAAAACATTAACTTCAATGAAATACTTTGTTGCAGTTACCCGAGACTGAAAATGAATGGTTAGCCGTTGCAAAAGAATTTGAAGAAAATTGGAACTTTCCTCATGCCATAGGCGCAATGGACGGCAAACATGTTTGCCTTCAAGCACCACTAAATAGTGGCACTGAATTTTACAATTATAAACATTTTTCCAGTATTGTATTGTGAGCTTTAGTTGACGCTAACTACAACTTTATGTACGTTAATGTTGGATGTCAAGGGCGTATATCAGATGGAGGTGTTTTTAAAAACACTTCTTTGTATAGAAACCTTGAAAATAAAAGTTTAAATTTACCGAAACCTGAAATACTACAAACTCCTTACAATATGGAGGTACCGTATATGATTCTGTGTGATAAAGCATTTGCTCTAAGTGAATATACAATGAAACCCTTTTCGGGTAATCTATTGAAAGAATATTCAATTATCGTCTTTCGAGAGCAAGGAGGGTAGTTGAAAATGCCTTCGGAGTACTGAGTTCGGTATTTCGAGTACTACGAAAACCAATGCTTTTGGAACCAGAAAAAGCTACAAAAGTTGTATTGGCAACTATTTATTTACATAATTTTTTGCGAAAAAGCAAAATATCAAATATTTACGCCAAGACCAACGCATTGGACTCTGAACAGCAAGGAGAGCTTATTCCAGGTGCATGGCGACAAGACCAAAATGAAATAACTTCATTTTTACCTTTAAACTGTTTACCTAGAAGATCGCCCCTTACTTCTACAAATATACGTTTACATCTGGCGGAACATTTTGTTAATAATGCCCCTCTTGAGTGGCAAAATAATTACTAAGTTTTAGTGTTTAGTGCGCGCGAGCAAACCGAATAATTTTAACACTGATTTCCTGAGTATATTTTAGCCTCTAAATATGGTCAGGAATTCACTGTTAAAATGATTCGATTTCCTCGTGGACACCCTGTTTAGTACTTACAGCAGTCTCCGTTGTTATAGTCAAACAGAAACTAAGTGAACGGTCAAAGTCCAAACTCAGTAATAAAATTTACAGGTAAAGCAACACGAGTAGGTTCACGACTTAAAATTAATTTTACTAAAGAAAATGTTAGGTGTATAAAAATTTACATATATATTTACACATATATATTTCAGAATCAAGAAAATTCTTAGACAGGTTTTATCACATGCTAATTAATAAAGCGGTAACCAATTTATGAGATATTTAAATTTTTAATAATATTTAATTTTTACCCCCGGCTGGGATTTTACAAATTTATTTTTTTAAAGACAAAAATACCTAAATGTGCACATAAACATAAAACAACATTATTTTTACAATACAATGAACATGTGACAATGGTAAATTTTTATTTGTGATTAAAATGTATATATTTTACATTCTAATTACAGAGGGTTCTTCGAGGAATGTAACAAACTGATTTTCAAACCAATTTTTGAAGACTTTGGAATTCATTTCAGAATGTTAATCTGTATTCGACATAACCTTTTTCGTACGGAATATAAATTTACTCCCCGTGATAAAACCCGTTTTTGCTGAACCGCAATGCAAAATGATCAGCCGGCTTCCTTTTCCAGCTGGCACTTTTAAACCCCCATTGCCCTCTCTATTTTGCCACATGTGTGTAATCGAGTGATTTTGATTCACCCAAGTCTCATTTTCAATTTTTTTTTTTTTTTTTTTTTCAATTCAATTTATTTTATTCTTTCAAAAACATTACAAAATTTAAAATTTTAATGCGTTTTTAAAATACATTTGTAACAGTATTACATTAAACATAAATATAAATGGTAAGCAAAAAAAAAACTATATGAGCATCAATTGAGCTTGCCTTTTAAAGGCGGCTTCACTGACGCTAAATATGTCGATATCCGAATTAATTCTGTTCAACAGCAAAATTGCTCTCCCGATCGGCATGACCATTGGCAAGTTAGTCCTGCAGGCCGGAAGATAGAACAGCCTATGCTCTCGATGGCGAAGATAACCATCGGGAATATAAAAATGAATATTCTCCAAGATAGCTGAGTTCTCAAGCCATCCACGAATCAATCTGAAGAAATGCGTAGCAATGTGTACATCCCTTCTGACACGTAGATGGTTCATTCCGAGCATACCCAAAAGAAAGTCGGTAGGATAAAGCCACGGGTAATAGCCGTACTCCCTCATGTACAGAAATCTCAGAAATTTTTTCTGAACTCTCTCCAACATGAGGGAATATTTTGCTTGGTGCGGACTCCAAATTATCGACCCACTTTCAAGTCTACTCCTTACTAAGGAATTGAATAGAATTATGAGAACCCGGGTGTCTTTAAAATTCCTTGCAGTACGCAGAACAAAGCCCAGCATTCTCAATGAAGTGCTACAAGCCATCTGAATGTGAGTATGAAATGTCAGCCTACTATCAAACATGATTCCAAGGTCCTTCATGGTGGAGACACGTTTTAGACTTCGGGCGTCCATCGTATACCGGTAAAACCAGGTATGACACGCCCTAGTGAATGACAAAATTAAACATTTAGATATATTGAACTCAATCCGATTTCTTTTACTCCAGTCAATAATTCTATCAATATCTGACTGGAGTCGATTGCAGTCCTCTAGGGTTAGTATTTCTAAGAATAGTTTCAGGTCATCAGCAAAAAGAAGAAACCTGGAGTGCAGAATTACTTCTGAAATATCATTAATAAATATGGAAAAAAGGAGTGGGCCTAAATTAGAACCTTGGGGTACTCCTGATCGTACAAAAAATAGAATAGACTGGAATAGTCCATGAGATACAAACTGTTTCCTGTCTGCAAGATAGCTAGCAAAAAAGGTGAGTAATCTCATTGAGAATCCTATTTCTGCCAGCTTATTGAGTAAGACGTCGTGATTAACAGTATCGAAGGCCTTTGAAAAGTCGTTATACGAACAATCTACCTGATGGCCTTTATCTAAAGATTTTGATACGTAATCAGTAAACACCAATAAGTTGGTTTCTGTAGATCGACCTTTTCTAAATCCGTGCTGTTCTGAAATTAAGTACGGCTCCACTTGTGGCAGTGTGTATTTATGAATAATCGATTCGAACAGTTTGGCCGGTGCAGATAGTATTGCTACTGGCCTAAAATTTTCTACAGAGGTCTTTGTACCGCTTTTATAAATCGGACAAATCTTCGAAATTTTCCAGGAATCAGGAAATACACCGGTTTCCAGGGAAAGATTAAATAAGAAACTAAGTGGCTTTTTTAAAAACTCGGCACAACCTTTAAGGAAGAATACTGGAAGAAAATCTGGACCAAGTGAATATGTATTTTTCATTTTTCTAATGGAAGTTTCTATATCTGATTCATCAATTTGATTAATATCGATATTCTGGGCTCCCTTTATATTCAACTTGGCAGCAATATTTGTATTTAGTAATGGAGACTCATTACTATACACGGATTGGAAGTGTGTTGCAAAAGCGTTAGCTACGTCTACTCCACGAACTTCCCGATCACAATGCGTCATGGTGTCTTGAATACCACCATCTTTTCTCAGTGATTTGACGTAGTCCCAAAACATGTTTGGATCATGCTTGATTTCGTGTTCAATAGAATTTACATATAATTGGAAAGCAGTGCGTATATTGCGCTTAACCACGGCTCTATGCACACTGAACAAATCATAGTCACCTCGACAGCCGGTAGCCTTCCATTTTTTATGGAGAGCATGTTTCTTCCTAATGCTCGCGATGGTATCTTGACAGAACCACTTCGGATATCGACGACCACCTCTACTGGGAGGTTTCCTAGAGAAACAGGCATCAAAAATATTGTAAATACAAGCATAAAAATGATGTACCGCCTCATTTATAGTGCTAAAATTGTACAGTTCTTGCCAATCTAGTTGGCTCATCAAATTGTACAGTTCATAAACATCGCCCTGCCCAAAATTCCATCCACGCAAAGCATTCTTGTCATTTTTTGGTATGTTTGTAGTTTTAATGTTTTTTTTGCATGAAAAAATAAATTCTAGCGCAGGGTGATGTTTATCTTCGATAACAAGGGGAGAATCGGAATGAATAACATTTATGGATATGTTGCATAAAATTAAATCTAAAACTCTTAAATTTATGTTTTGAACGTTATTATATTGGGAGAGACCAAAAACGGCGCATAGAAAATTAAGGTCGTTTTCCGTTTCTACGGAACCGCTTGCGGAGTGCATATTGAAATCTCCGAGAACAATTACATTCTTTCCACCAATAACATCTACATTACGTTGTATTGTATCAAAAAATAATTTATATGTTTCAAAGTGAGATGCAGGTGGAAAATAAACTATACATATAAAAGTTACACACGATTTAAATGTAATTTTGACCCACAAGTCCTCGTTGACAGTTTCCAGAGCAGGTAAGTGCTCTACCTTAATAAGGCCATTCGCACTCTTTACGGCTAATAGACAGCCTCCTCCCTGTCTACGGCCACTTCCACTGTCTCTGTCTTTTCTAAATACTTTGAAGCTGTCATCGAAGAGCTCTGGATTGAACACACTTGAGTTTAGCCACGTCTCAGTGAGTCCAATTACATCATAATTGTTTATCAAAACATTAGAGTAAAATGAGGCACATTTACTCTTTAGTCCTCTAACATTTTGGTAAAAGAAATGTAAATTATCCGCAAGTCAACTGGGTTTTAAACCCGGAAGCCGCGGTGCATTTATTTTATTTTTCCATTCTTTAAGATATGAATATTTAGGCCAATGTTCCGGTTTTAGAACTTCGGTTATCACAGAATTTGGGATCCCTAACTTGAATGAGGCATATTCTCCCTTTGATTTAATTTTAGAGACTTTAAATGAGGCGGTACTTACAATCGACTGAAGATACGACGTTAAATCGTTGATCGAGGTTTCAGGATGTAGCGGGTACAGGTGGAAATAGGTATGGGTACCTTGCTCCTTTAAGTTACCTATTACAGTAGCGGGTCGTTTTTTACGACCAACAACAGTCCACTGTTGGTCGCGATCCGCTAGGCGTGATGGCCCTGTCGAGGTCGGTTTGTTCGAGGGCTGCGACTCCTTTGCTGGTGTAGGTGTATGGCCGTCAGAGGTTCCAGTCGAAGACGTGGATGCTTCTGGTTGCTGGACGTCCCTTTGGCTAGCAGGAATTTTTGTCCCTTTCTCCTTGCTCTTTGGGGCAGTATGGATTTTGGTAGAATTTGACCCTTTAGTCTGCGAGCGGGTAATTCTGCCTGATGTTGTGTCTAACGGGCCGGGCGCGGGGGACGCGGAGGGCTCGGGGGGCACTACGGGCGGCTGCACGCATGCATCGCTATACAGCAGTTCCTTGCTGGGCCGGCGGGGGGAGCGCGGGGTTTGGGCGGCGAGCGCACCGTCACCGTCGGGCGCAGTAGGCAGGTCTTTAGCGCAATCGGCTAGTTTCGGGAGTTCCGAGGGCGATTCGTTGACACTTTGTGCATTGTCATCTTGAGTTTGATTAAATACACTTTTTTCAACACGTTTTATACGCCGTAGAACATCCTTTATTAGAACGGTCTGTTCGTTAATGATGTTCATCAAATCACCAAATCACGGAGCGTAGGTTCTGTCATTTTAAAACACACTAGTTCATTTCACTAGTTCATTATCATTGATTCATTTTTCTCAAAAAGTCTACACCCGCTGTAGCAATGTCTAATCTTCCCATTAAATACTTTCTTCCATCTTTGCATATTTTGAATTTTAAACCAATATCTTGCAAAATACATCGCAATGACTCAAGAGATCCAGAAAAAATATTTTATCCACCAGAACCTTGTTCAGATTTGCAAGAGTGGAATATTGTCCATTGTCATATAAATCCATCATACTGCGACGCACAACATCCTTTTTAAAATCTTCCAATCCCGTTACCGTTTTAGGTTTTATGTAGTTTTTACGGGGCTGATGGAACATTTTTATTTCTTCTGCGTACGAAAAATGAGAAGCTTCCGACGACACTCTTCGAATGTTGGACAGGTTGAGGCCGCAAGTCTCTGCTGCCAATAAATGTACTTGCTTAAAGTTGAATGTTTTGATGTATTCTGGATTGTCTGGATTGAAAAACTTGATAACATTATAAACTATCGTTTTTTTACCTGCCTGCAATTCGTATCGTTGTTTTACATCTACCATTTTAAATATATCTACTAAACACACTGATATTAAATCACACAATATGTAATTACAATCACACCGATTAAATAAACGAAGTCAAAATGACATTAATAAAGTATATTAAATCGAATATAAAGTAATGGACTGGTTTTGGATCTTATGAAGTCAATACAGTTCTTATTACTGAATGTTGGATCATTAATTGTTTGCTTTTATAGTAAGTAGCATGATATAAATAACAATGGAATTTCCAAATGATTTAGTCGCCTAATTAACGGGAATAACCGGCTTTGGAATTTCTAAGTTTTGTTTCGCAGGGTGTAATTATTAGGTATTGTCTGAAATATTGTTTTTAGAATCCAGTTTAATGTATTTTCGAAAATCCGAATTTTCAAGGGACGTATAAATAATAAGAAATGAAAAATATAAATATATTAATAATATAATGGTGGAGTGTCTTTCGAGTTTGGGTTTTTCGGAGTTTTGACTGTACGTTAATCCCCGTGTGAAATTTTGGGAGTGCATTTGGTATCTGTTCGACTATAGTAGAGGTTTGTCCTTATCATTTAAAAACGCAAAATATTCAGACGCAAACCATTTCGATTTATATACATCATCAGCTCCTGTAAAAAATAAATATTAAGTTAAGGTATTATAGGTTATATAGGTAAGTTATTACAGTAAGTATTGTAGTAAGGTATTATAGGTTATAAGGTACTACTATAGGTAAAAAACTTAAGAAAGTCACCTGTTGTAGGTATGTAGTAGGAATCTATTTGAGTAGTCAATACATGTTTAAAATTTGAACACAAATAAAACAAATGCCTATTCTCACACGCAAACAATTACTAAGGTTAGGTACACACATTTCTACTTGTTTATTGTAAATTGTAACTAAGTCAATATGTAAATAAATAAATTAAAATCATACCGGATCCTGTCACGAGACTTTTTTTTTATTTTGCTCCTTTCTTTTCTATTAGTTGCTAATAGTGTTGTCATCTTTTTCTTTAACCTGTGACAGGCCAGGAACGCGTATATGCGGGCGGATCAAATTTCAAAAAAGAATATTGATTCAAATAATTTGGATGCGATTTTAAATTTTTTGTATAAAGAAACTGTACTAAGGAAAAAGTCAGAATAGCTTCCTCCATTCTTGTTCTTAAGGTAATTTCCAAAAAATTTTCCAAAAAACCCTGGCCCTTGACAGGTTAATAACCCCACTGGTATTTTCATGTCATTTGAAATGGCCTTCCATGCATCTTCACGTAAATCTTTGTTGCGATAGTTTATGAGTGTGCTATCCCATAAACACCGATGAAATTCGTAACGTAGTATCGTATTGTTACATTTGGACGAGTTTCAGGGAAGTCAATCCCTCTGTCTCGCGAACTGTATTATGTAAGTCACCTGGGGGATGGTTTTTTTCTACCCGATGTGTGGGCTGCCTTTGGCAACTTGAAGGGCTTATGATTTTATTTTTTTTTGTAATACTATCTTTTTTTGTATTCTAATTTAATTTTTTAATATATATATATAATTTTTGTTTTTGTTTTTTGTCAGTAGGTATTTTTGTTTTTTTTTTGTGTAATACTATTATTTTTTGTATATCTGGTTGTACTTTATTTTCTTTTATTAGAGCCCACACATCAGGGGGGGAAATGTGATGGATACGGGTAGGGGGAAGGTGGGGGGGTCGTCGGGTCTTATGTGCCCGAGACGGGAGATGCTTGGGTTTCGATTTGAAGCGAGTTTGGAATAAAACGTCTTGGCTAATTCTACTATGTGCGTTTTTAGGGGGGGGATTTTCGTGCCTGAGTTAATTATACTATTACGGACAAACCAAGGGCTTTTGGTATATCTTCTGAGCGCAGCGTTCTGGAATTGTTCGAGTCTCTTTATGTTGCCTGTCCCCCAGATTGGGGAGGCGCATTCAATGACGGGACGAATTTGGGTTCTGTATATGAGGAGTTTGTTGTGGAGGGATGATTTGGAATTTGTGTGCAGTAGTGGGTGTAGAGCTCCGGAGATGTTCTTGGCTCTTGCGAGTGTATTTTTGATGTGAGGTGTTCATGTGATTTTGTGTCTAGTGTGACTCCAAGATATTTGGCGGTCTTTTGCCAAGGTATGACCTGGTCGTACATCGTCACGACACCCACCGGAGTCGAGCCGATTCTTCTTCGTGAGAAGAGGATCGCCACGCTCTTGGAGGGATTGACGTCTATACGCCACAGGTCATAAAATTCTTGGAGTCTGTTTATGTTTTCTTGTAGGCGGTGAGTTATCATCCTGGGTGAGCTGTATCTGACCATTACCGTTGTGTCATCTGCGTACAGAGCTTTGAGTGAATTATGGTCTTCTGAGAGGGGAATATCGTGAGTGTAGATATTGAAAAGGACGGGGGACAGCAAGGATCCTTGGGGGACACCTGCTGTCATGAATCTATTTTTGGAGAGAGCGCCTTTGTATTTTACTTGAAAAGTACGCTGGCGGAGAAAAGATTTTAAGACACCGAGTAATTGGGGGTCGATGCCTGTGTTGTGGAGTTTGAGAAGTAGGCCGTTTAACCATACCTTATCGAAAGCTTTGGCGATATCCAAGAAAATGGCGCCAGTTGATCGCTGGGTATTGAAACCATCTATGATGTGTTCCGTGACTCTGAGGAGCTGGTGGAGGGTGGAATGTTCAGATCTAAAACCGTGTTGCTCATCAGGTAGGGTAGATACCTCGTGAATATGCTTTAAGAGCCTGGTGAGGAGAATTTGCTCGTATATTTTGCCGATGTTCGACAGGAGGCTGATGGGGCGATGATTTTCACAGAAGAGGGTGTCTTTTCCCGGTTTCGGGAGAACGATGACGTGGGCGTGCTTCCAACTTTTGGGGAAGTAGCGCAGTCTGAGGGCGGCATTTATGAGATTGACTATTGCTAGGATTCCTTTTGGGGGGAGGGCTTTAAGAGCGAAGTTTGTGACGCCGTCCGGGCCGGGAGCTTTCTTGTTTTTACGGCCTTTTATAGCTCGTATGACTTCGGCCGGGGTAGTGAAGTGGATATTTGTGGGGGAGAGTGAATTAAAAATGCTGTTTACTTGGCGGTTGACATCTGCAATGTGATCGAGGTCGGCGTGTTTGAAACTGGGACTGAATTGTTTTTCTAGGCTGTCGGCAAACGCTTCCGCTTTGCCTAGATCGTCGAAGACGAGGCCGTTTTCGGCGTGAATGGGGTGGTTTGGTGAGGCGGTAGATTTGAGGTTTTTGGATAATTTCCACAGGGAGCCATCCTGTGGATTTACCTCTTGAATTTTCATGTTCCATGTTGTATTTGAGTGCTCATTTAGTTTTTTCCTAATGAGGGCTTGAAGGCGGTTGATATTTGTTTTGACTTTGGGATTTTGATTTTTCTGCCAGTGGCGGCGAAGATTATTTTTGGTTTTTATTAATTCTTTTATTGTGTTTGGGAGGTTTTCTTTGAGATTTTGATAGCGCTCCGGGAGTGTTTTGGAGGCTTCATTTACTGAGGACATTATTGCCTCAGCGAATGTGTCAACCGCTGTGTCGAGTTCGGCCGAGTTTTGGAGGGAGTGGTTTATGGATAATTTATCCCCGACTATCTGTGAAAAATATGTCCAATCGGTTTTTTTTGAGGTCAGGGGGGGGGAGGGGTCTGAGAATTTATTCAGAGTTAGCAACACGGGGTTGTGGTCGGAGTCGAGGTCGTTGATAGATTCGATACAGTACACCCAGGATGATTTGTTAAATATTGCGATGTCTAGTACGTCGGGTGGATGGCCCTGGGCGGAGAAGTGTGTGGGATCCACAGGGCCGGCGACGATTAGATCAGGGTGGGATTTGGAGAATTCAAGAAGGATTCTACCATTGCTGTTTGCGCGCCTACTATTCCAATTTGGATGCTTCGAGTTGAAGTCTCCCATCAGAATAGTAGGCGTTTGCCCTTCGAGAAGTAGTTCAAGATCTGATTTTTGTAAAATCTTTGATGGTGGATTGTATATTGAATTTATTCTCAAAGGGCCAGCTTGCTTGGTAAAAAGGGTTATAGAGGTACTTTCTATGGATGAAAGCGTGGGGGTGATATTGTGTTTGTGTGCGAGTTTAGTTTTCACGAAGATGGCTGTGCCACCACCTCGTGAGTGTAATCGGTCGTTTCGGTACAGTGTATAGTTTGCGATTTTTGGTGTGGTTGATGGGTTCAAGTGTGTTTCATTTATGAGTAGTACATCGAGGTTGTGTGTGTTGGTGAATAATTTGAGTTCTTGTAAACTCTTGGTGAGACCGTTCGCATTCCAGAATGCCATGCGCAGCGCGGAGGACGTGGTAGCAGAATTAGCCATTAGACGGTAAAAAGAGCGAAGAATTGAGGGGCTGCTGATAAAATGATGGTGAGGTAATCTGTCGGAGAAGAGGCAGATTTAAATTTGGGGATTAGGTCGGCGATGAGGTCACCGATCCTGGAGAAGTTAATGTTTTTTATAAAATCAAAAATATTGAAGGGGGTTGTGGCAGGGGGGGTGGTGGCTTCGAAGCCTGGGGGGGGTGGGGGGGGAGGGGGTTGTTGGGTTTGTTGGTTTGAGCCCATAGCCTGAGCGTAAGAGATATGGGAGGAGGTGGTGTGGGAGTTGAAGGTGACTTGGGGGTTTACCTGTGTTCGGCGAGCAGAGGGTGTTGGGTCGGCGGGACGCTTCGGGCACTCCTTGTAGTTGGCCGGGTGGGGTCCAGCGCAGTTGGTGCAGGTGGCTGGGCCATCCTCCCTTCGCTTTGTGCATTCGGCTGTGAAGTGTCCTCCTGTACACTTCACGCAGCGGGGGGGAAGGTTGCAACCCTTGGCGGAGTGCCCGAAGTTTTGACAGCGGTGGCATTGGGTGGGGGCGGTCTTCCTATCCAGGTATTCCACCTTGATCTTCAAGTGGAAGATAGATTGTAGGTTGAAGATATGCTGGCCAGCTTCACCATGGCTCAGCTGAACCAGCACCATGGGGACGTTCGTTCGGTCCGGTCCTGACCTCATGCGGGTTACTGAGATGACGGGCAGAGACATATCTAGGAGTTCGATCTTGATCTCCTCCTCGGATATGGTGGTAGGGATGCCCCTTAGGACGGCTTTGGTGGTTTTGTCTTCGGCAAGTTCAAATGTATGGAAGTTAGTCTGGTCTTCTTGTAACATTTTGGTCGCGAGACGGAAGCTGGAGGCGTCCCTGGTATGAAGGACAATGCCCTGGGGAATGGCTTTTGCGTTGGCGATGTTTACGCCCGCATCCTCCAGCTTGCGTCTCAAAAAGTTCCAGTTTTTGTCTGATTTTATTACTATAGGGGGGATTTTGGTAGGGCGGCGTTTGGGGGTGGTGGTGTCTGTTTGGTTTATGGTATTTTCATGACCGTCAGTAGTGTTGGTGTCACTGTTTGTCACTGTTTCCATGTCGTTTGTTAGTAGGGGGGAGAAGCGGTTGGAGGTGGGTATTTGGGGCTTTTGTGGGGGGGTGTTAGGGGCTTTACGCTTACGGTCTTGATGGATTGGGGTGGGCGTGATCCAGAGAGGGGGGAAATCCGAGGAGGAGCTCCCCGGGAGGGGGGTGTTGAAGGCGGTGATGGTGTCCTGTGATGGCGAGGCAGTGGTCGGGAGGGGGGTGTTGAAGGCGGTGATGGTGTCCGGTGATGGCGAGGCAGTCCCCGGGGGGGAGGTGTTGAAGGTGGCGGTGGTGGTAGATGGTTTTTTCTTCCGTCTGGGGTCGAGGTTGAAGGGTGACTTGGCAGGGGTGGACGGAACTATTACAATCGTTGGAGTTTTCATGATTTTAACATAATTCTCGAGAGCTGAAATGGGGGGGTCGAGCTTCTTGAGTTCGAGCATGTAAGATTCCATTTCGTGATTGTTTTACACTTAGGTATTAGGCGGTAGACTGGTTAAAAGCAAGATGGCGTCGTCTTTGAAAGCGGTAAATACCGTGCCGCCGACTGAAATGACACTTTTGAAACGCGGTCAGGGCAAGCACCGTTTTTTTAGCATGTACACAGCACTGATTTTGCGGACACTGGTTAGATATACTTTTTGCATGTACACAGCAGCACTGGGGTTTACTTTAAACGCACGTGTATGCAGACACAGGCCCATAAAAGAACGGGGCCACGAAATAACGGCACTGAGGGTTATACTCCGATCACTTAAACAACTCTTGGCGAGAGCGGGTGGCGTCACAAGCAATGTAGGTTTACGCGTAGCACCGAATTGGCTTGGCTACGTATAATTATAATACGTTGAATTAACGTGACAACATCTTCATTACTGAAACTCGCGAACTTGTCCATTTTGCCGTCCAAATACAGCGTCCCTGCGAGTGCGCGTCCGCTTTGACGCGCGGCCAAATACCGACTGATAGCGGCTCGCTGCGTGCCGAGCTCGCGCGGCACGCGTTCCCCCTGAGTGTACGCGTAGCTTCTAGTACGGACATGGCGTTCCAGGACACGCGTACCAATGTACGGACAGTCCGTACGCAGCTTAAGGAATACTTGTTAACATGTTGAATAGAATACACAAAGTGAAATCCCATTTTCGGATCTACCATAGACAATTGTTGTGTCATAGAGATCTTAACATAACAACTACTACGGGGTCCCGCAGGAATGTTTGTATATGAAAACGGAATATATATCTTAGTTCTTAAAGGAATAGAAGAAAAGATCTATGTACACATATCTATTTATGTTAGATGAACAAAATGTTCTCCCATGTTTATGCCTTCCGTGGTAAGTGAATTGTATTCTACGGGTATCCTTTCACCTTTTAAAAGCTCTGTGTTTAGCTAGTCTTTCCGCCCAAAGTAAGCATCCTACAGTCAAGTTGAGCTCTCCCGAGCCCAGGTTCGTTACTTCAATACTAGCAACCAATAATCTCCCTTCTTTGGGTGCAACAACATCTACTCTGCTAGATTTTCCCATCGGAATAATTGGGAGTTTTCTTTTAGAGTCATCTGTGACGTTGATTTTTTAAATCGACTCGAAGCCCTTTTTCTTAGTTACCATGGCTCTACCACTTGCCACTGTCATCTCGATGCCATATGTATTTTTTTTAAGTTGGCCAATTAGAAAGTCTACATCATTCATGTCGCCGTCTGTGACCAAAGCTCCCGTATCAAACTCAATATTATCAATGACCTATGTCAATCTATATTTGGCCTATTGCTAGAACACATGTCCCTGCGAATCCGTTAATAATATTATGAGGTAGCTAACAAGCTTTTATCACTTCAGCATTTTTGTTGTTAATTATGTTGACTTAACTGCCCATAGTGCCCGTGTCTATGAATCCGCACAATGAAATTCCGTTTACCCCGACTTCCTTGAGATAAGAGCTGTTCAGTTCAAATGAAGGTGCAATCCTTACCTCTTTCACAGGAATTTGGTTTTCTTTCGAGATTTGAGCGCGGCAGGTGGTCTCTCGATATCTAAATCATCCACATCTCGAGCATTTCTCTGATGGCTGCTGCCTGAAGCAGCAATCCGTAGCTATGTGGTTCCGTCTCGAGCATATGAAGCACCTTGCTGCCTGGGTTGCTAGCCTCCTGCTCGGGAGGTTCGAGGTGCGCTAGTCGATTTTAACGCCGAAGTTGGTGTCGGTGTTGACATCGATGTTGATGTCACTGGAGATTGGTAGTGCTCCAAGGCTGCCAAAAATCCAGCGTATAATTGGTCCGGTTCACTGCACTTAAACGCGCGAGCATTCGCCTGCAGTTCGCTCGGTAGCCCTTTGATGAGTAGTGACACTGCCGCTTCCGTGTCTGAATGGCACCGATTTATCATCGCGGGCTTGGCATGATAGAAATGAGACATCGTCTCCTGCGGCAACTTCTTTCTCTCCACTAATTCCTCGAGCAAGTCGGCATAATCATGTTTGCGGGGGAAAGCTCACTCGAGTGCTGCTTTCCACTCGCACCACTCCAAATTGTAGCGCTCCAAACGATTAAACCACGCTTTCACTTGGCCGGTCAGTCGCGTTTGCATGGTGAACAATTTTTCGTAATCGCTCTACACGACAGTCCTTGTCTTCTGGGTTAAACTACGGAAATGCCATGACTCGTGATAGCGGACCTTTCCGCCCGCCGCGCCGTTGCAGTTTGTTTTCGCATCCATTATTTCTTTGAGAGTTTCTCACATTAATTGTCGTGTGGACTAGTCCTGGGTCGATCGTGAATCGTCAAAACCCGCTCACGAGCCGCCAAAGTTCGAGTGGGTTATTTATTCTTCAGCACCCGGGTCTCAAGATCCGGCGACGCGCTCTCGCGACCCACGAACTACAACACATTCCCGCACCCCAAGACTCACGACACTCTCGCGACCGGTCGCCGGTTGCTCATGTTGCGAGTGGCGAGACAGCGAGAACTGCAAACTGCGACAGCGACACATTCGGACCATTCGGTCGCCGCTTGCCGATCAACACACACGTGCGTGACGTAACAGTATCCAGATGTATGCCCGCGTGTCACGTCATCGCGGGATTGTTTAGTGTATTCGATTTTTGAATATTCAACTAGACACGGAGTCGTTTTTAATTAGAGCGTATCTTGGTATTTGTTCGTTCCAGAATGCGATTTTTTCTATTTAGTAAGTAAAATAATTAATCGTAATATTCATGTTATTTTAGTTATACGTAGTTTCTCCTTTGCAAATATAATTATCCCACGGTTTCTTCAAGTGAGATCCCAAAAATGTAAAGTGTTTGCTGTTGGCGTTTTACAAGAGGAACTCCTATAATCATAAAATTAGTAATATTTGTTAATCCCCAAGGTTTGAGATGTAACTTTATTGGTGTGCCCTTTTTTGCCAACCTTTAAAGCAATTTTATTATGGGTTTTTTGGGTCGTTTATGACTTGACCGGACTGTTGTTCCGGAATCCTGATTGGTCCTCACATAATATGTTATGTTTTTCCAAATACTCAACGAGTTGTTTTTTTTTTACAATTTCTAGTTCCTGTTTTTGTTCTAAATTCTTCATATTTTCTGATATTAACAACTTTCGGAATCGGGATCACAATAGATGTTTTCCACAAAAATCTCTGAACTTCAGTGTTTTGTGAACATACTCGTACCTACTGACCTTAATTACCAGCCTCAACCGACAGTCGACAGATCTCTCTCAAGTAGCCAGAATAATTCCTAGAATCTCACTACCTGCACTCCGGTCGTCCCCTCGTTGCCTAGCAACGATCCTTAGCAACGCACCAGTATCCACTTCGGTGATTGCTCAAAATACTTAATTTAAAACTTTATAGTCCAGTAAACGAATGGTCCAAAAGGAGGTGTAGAGTGCGTGAGCAGGGACCTAAGCGATTCTTTCAGGACTTGTTTAGGATGCTTAGGGTGTGAACATACTAAAAGTCCTGACGTCTAGGTGGTGAGCTAGGGGGGGGAGGGGGGGGGGGGGAAGGTCCCGATTTTCGGGTTTCCGTTTATATCTCAAAAACGGTGCGTCGCAGAGGAAAACTTTTTTAGAATAAGTAAAACCTCATAAGATTATCAACAACTTTTATTCTATACATAATTTTAAAAAACCCAGCCGTTTTTGAGTTATACGCTCCACAAATGTCAATATTTTCTAAAAAAATCATATTTCCTCACATTTTTCATCAAACATTCCTTCATATCGTCTAAAATATTCATCCAAGAAAGAAATTTGTTCAAGAGAAGTTGTAAATAATTTAATTACCTTTTAGAATATATATATACATGTCTAAATAAATCTCCAACCAGTAAATATTTACAGCAATTTTAAGTTTTTTCGTAAAATGTCGTCATTTTCAGAAAAGCTGTTTTTTCTTACCAAAATGTCAGATGGGTTTTTTCTTCATGGGAAATTCCTTATTAATTTTTGCACACAAGAAAGCAGGTAAGTTGTTCTCGAACAGATGATTAGTGAAATTCATTTTATAATCATTATTATTGTGATGGGTAATTAGGTTAGTCGTCGGAGATGCTACAATAACGTGCTACGATGCTGTTCGAGTTGGTGAAAAGGCAATGAATGTGATAGTGGGCTTGACATTCTCAGACATCAAGTTGTCCCGCAAAGATCGGGCATTCCCAATGTCTTCTGTCAGCTCGTCGATAAAAATTCACTATGAAAAGGTTGCAGTTGACCCAACATTGCTGTTTCAGCGGATGTGTATAAACAAACGATCAGATGAGGATTTGATGAAATTCTTTGAGTATGAGTTGGCCCCATTTCCCTTGGCACTGTTCTTAATAACATCATGTTACACTCTCAACTTTATATGGATTAAAGTTTTCAAATCCTCTTTGGACGTGAGGGTCCTGGCAAGCGTCGTTCATCCATGGCATCGTCATTCTCAGTGGTGGATGTTCTTGCTGAAAGGGCTCTACGTCATCTTCATCGTCATCCTCGGCAACAGGCAAGCTATTGAGGCATCTCCCTTGGCAATGAAGGCACGCTGCAGAACAGGTCAGCATTGCTTTTCGGCATCCGCATTTGCCAATTGCACAATCCTTGGTGTAGCGGCAAAATATCATTTCAGAAGGACCTCCGGTGCTGGAGGATCTTCTGTTGTAATTGGCGCCAGGGTGTCTCCTTCGTGTTTCCAACCCCATTCTTCAGGGGACAGCTCAATTCCGAGCCACTGCTGAACTTGGTGGTATGTCCTATTTCATATCCTATGTCATATTTGCCACGGACCTTGTGAACGACTGGAAGTGGTACTGGTTAAGGGAGGTCTGTCTTTTTGGCGCAGCATACCATTTCAGGAAGCATTTATTTCCAGCTTCTTCAACCTCGTCGTGAGTAGAGGAGGGGTTGTCAAAGATCATTGCCGCTTGCTTGATCATTTCTGACTCCAAGTACAATTTTGGAAAGCCCACCTTGCTTCTCCTGAAATTTGCAGACGTTGTATCGCATCTGGTAAATGAATGTAAAAATATGATGTGTTCAAATCCACGATGCTGCATCTCTTGGGTGGACAGTGCCAATGTTTTGGTTTTCCCTCGTCCGGGTTTCAGCAACAGAATATCTTAGGTGGGAGGAGTGGAAGCAATCAAAAGTGAGGTCTACATCCTCACCAAAGACAGCCACAGAGTTGTGAAAGGATAGTTCTACAGCAGTCTTCACGATAAGGACGTCAGCATCATCGGTGGCCTAATGAGTCTGTATCCCATTCTCCCGAAACTTAGTCTGTAGTAAGGAGATTAAATTACTTTTGTTGGTAGGATAGGATAAAAAATCTTCCTGTTTATCGGCAGACCTTCTCAGTCTGTATCGTCGCATCTGTTCTTGTGATTTCGTACTTTTGACTGGATTTGCGTACCCAGCAAATACCACAATGCGAGTCATTCCAGGATAGTGGTGGTTGACATAGGTGATATAACGATCACAAATTGCGGCAACGGAGGCATCTTTTTGTCAAATTACTCTGTATAATATAGATAATATGTATAATATGATAGAAATCCTCCGTTCTCAACTATGTTCATCTGAGACAGTAGAACAGTTTTTTTGAAAGGCTCGAATAAGCTATACAGAACAGACTTATTTGTCTTTCGCATCCCAATTTCATTGAACAGTGCCAAAGGAAATGGGGCCAACTCATACTCAAAGAATTTCATCAAATCCTCATCTGATCGTTTGTTTATACACATCCGCTGAAACAGCAATGTTGGTTCAACTGCAACCTTTTTATCGTGAATTTTTATCGACGAGCTGACAGAAGACATTGGGAATGCCCGATCTTTGCGGGACAACTTGATGTCTGAGAATGTCAAGCCCACTATCGCATTCATTGCCTTTTCACCAACTCGAACAGCATCGTAGCACGTTATTGTAGCATCAAATTGCTGTAAATATTTACTGGTTGAAGATTTATTTAGACATGTATATATATTCTAAAAGGTAATTAAATTATTTACAACTTCTTTTGAACAAATTTCTTTCTTGGATGAATATTTTAGACGATATGAAGGAATGTTTGATAAAAAATGTGAGGAAAAATGATTTTTTTAGAAAATATTGACATTTGTGGAGCGTATAACTCAAAAACGGCAGGGATTTTCAAAATTATGTATAGAATAAAAGTTGTTGATAATCTTATGAGCTTTTACTTATTCTAAAAAAGTTTTCCTCTGCGACGCACCGTTTTTGAGATATAAACGGAAACCCGAAAATCGGGACCTTCCCCCCCCCCCTCCCCCCCCTAGCTCACCACCTAGACGTCAGGACTTTTAGTATGTTCACACCCCAAGCATCCTAAACAAGTCCTGAAAGAATCACTTAGGTCCCTGCTCACGCACTCTACAACTCCTTCCTTTACTGGACTATTAAGCAAATTTGCGTTTACCAATTCCAAGTTAATTCACCAGTGAATTCGTAGTTATCGTGGTTTTTGTCCACCAACTGGGCTTTTTACATGTTTAACTTGAATCAATCAGTATGTCGTTAATATCTCCCCTGGTAAATCAGTGCAACTAAACTCTAGTGAAAGTGCTGAATACATTCAAAACTCAGTGAGAGTGTCTTTGAACTTCTGTGTTAGTTGTACGTTTTGGTCTGGTTCTGGGGAAAGTTTCCACTTGAAGGAAGAGTAGAGCCATCTGACCCCAGCTCACCCAAGACGATACACAGAACCAGAGCTGTGGTGCACTCAGAGGCACCACCATCCAATCATCACCACCGCTGTGACTTACACTTTGACCTAAATAGTCTGGCAAATTAGAGTCTTAAATTCTTGCAAATTACCAATCTTATCTCACTCACATCTTACATTTCAATTTCATTTATTCTCCTCAATTAAACTACAACCCAATAAACCAAAAATGTACACCAACAAGGTCGTAGGCAACTTTCTGATGATAACCATTCAAATTATGAACTCCCGTGAACTTTCGTATATGACCGAGGAGGAAATTGTCAAGGGGGGCAAAGCTTTGTTTGAGTTGGCCCAACTTTCAACCTTTCAAAGCTCAACCCCTCTTCCTGTCAACGTCGGAGAAGTGATCTCTCAAATCGCTTCCCAGGGCCTGCCTATCCTCACCTTAAACGCCCTAGTAGCCGCGTCCCCACCCCGAGACCAACTCACCCCCGCTTCCACAAGCCGCTCCCTCTCCCGCCCCAACCCGAGTACGAGCTGTCCGATGTCGGCACCAACTCCAGCTCGGATGAAATGTCTTGGGAAGAAGTCCGAAGCACTAGGAAACACGGTCGTCGAACCACCATCATCCCTCCAACCACGACACAATGGGCGTACCAAATGCTAACCCCGTTAAACAGTATCCTATTTACCGGAGCCTCAACCTCATCAACGACATCTCCACCCTATAAAAGAACGGCCCAAGCTTTCACCATGACCACCCCCCTCTCATCTACCCTCTTCACCCCTCTCCCACTCTCTCCTCTATCTCCTCATCCACCCCAACCTAATCCTCTAACTACCTCACCACTCCCCTCCACCTCCCAGAGCGCTCTCTCAGCCCCTTACCCCTCACAGTGTCCCACCCTTGAGTCCCACCAATCATGCTCCACAATAAGGCAGGCTGGAGCTATCTCCAAGCTGCCCTTATAGACCAAGGCATCGACTTCCGTGCCAAAAATATGATTTTTTTTTTTTTTACAGTGAATACTGCACAAGAATCTCAACTGCTCCCGTCTGGAGCCAGTGAGACTATGGAATCCCCAATTGGGGTATGTTGTGAGGCTGAAGGTAGTGGGGAGGGGAAGGAGGTGGGGAAAATATATACCCCAAAACCCCCAGAGACCACCAGAAGGAACTTAGAGTTCCACTCCATCCGCCTCCCGGAAGACAAATCTTTGAGTGGTAATCCGCGGTATTCCAGAGGACATAACCTGCCAAGAAATCTCAGATATCTTGGCCCCTGACTTCCCGATCATCTCTGTTCACAAAATGAAAACAGGCCCCCAGCGACGTGCCCTCCACCTTATTCTGGTTAACCTAACCAAAAACGATCACGCAAAGACCATCTACACCGAACTCGATACAGTATTAAATCTCAGGGTGACCGTGGAAACTCTGCATGGCAAACTGAGTATTGGGTAGTGTTTCCCAAGCCAAAATCATGGATACAACTCATCATGTTGTAACATTCGCCCCCGCTATGTAAAATGTGCGGGAGATCATGCGATGCATGAATTTTTTTAAATCTCCCGAAACTACGGCCAAGTGTGTCCTCTGCCAAGGGGCACTCACAGCCAATTACAAAGGCTGCCCCACCCGTCCCCCTACAAAATAACCACCGTAACCAAGACCTCACAGAAAGGGCCACCTGGCCCCTCCCATACTTCTCAACCAATCTCAGAGCCAACCCGCAGGACCGACCAACCACTACCCATACATCACCGAACCAGCCCTGCCCTCCCCTCCTAATGACCCAACAAGTCAGTCCCCCCTCTCTCCTCCATCACTCACCCCTACTCCAACTTCTCCTTGTAGTTGAACACATAACACTCGCATTCACTTGACATCGGCAAAGCCTTCGACAAAGTCTGGCACGAAGGCCCAATCTTCAAAATGTACCAACAAGGTTTCGAACCTTCTATGATACAATATGTGCGCAATTACATAACTCACCGCACTTTCACTATTAAATTAGACAGTCATCGTTCCACCGAAAGGCCAATCGGAGCTGGAGTACCTCAAGGCACAGCAGTCGACAATACCTACGACGTCGGTAGTATAGATCAGCGTTTCCCAAAAGGTGTTCCGCGGAACCCTGGGGTTCCGTATAAGCATCACAAGGGTTCCGCGTTCCGTCCGGATTGTTGCAAGGATCATTGCAAGGAAAAAACACAAATACTTTTACAGTAAACGACAAAATTTCTTCTCTTAGAAAGAAACTTGTCTTCTGGAAACAGTACCAATGTTTTTCTCTTTTCAACGATTTTCTGGAAAAAAAATGAGTTGCAAGTAACCTCAGATATTGAAAAATGCATTTAAGAGCATTTGATGGCCCTCAACAAATCACTGGAAAAGTATTTTCCTGAAAAAAACCTGCAGGACATTGACTGGGTACAGAAATCATTCCTAGTTCAAAGGAAACCATCAATTCTTTCAGCAACAGAGTACGAGACTTTGATAGATATCAAATGTTCTTCTTCCTTACAGCAAAAGTTTAATTCAGAAAAAAGTAATCTGGATGAGTTTTGGATTGGACTTAAAAACGAATATCCAGAAGTCGTTGAGAAGGCTATCACAGTTTTGTTACCGTTTGTGATAACTTACCGGTTAAACTGGTTTTTCGGCTTACGCTTACATAAAAAACAAATACAGAAACAGACTGGATGCAGCTCCAGATCTTCGTATTTAGCTGTCTGACATAAAGCCTGATTTCAATGCTATTTTAACAAAAAATGTAAAAAGATATCAATCTTCACATTAAAGTAAGTTTTATACAAAACTATTGATCTTTCTTTTCAAGGTAAACATGAAAGTATTCAAACTACAAGTTTATCTTTTTCTTATAAAAATAGGGTTCCGCCTAGAAAAGTATGATCGATAAGGGATAATTGGGAAACGCTGGTATAGATAGTCAACTTTAAAAATAAATAAATCTTTCTTAAGAAATACAATTTTTCAAGATAGACTCAATGCATTGTCAGTGCTAAGCATTGAAAAACGCCTTATTCAATCTATACAAGACTTTAACTCCAGGATCACCGACGTCTTTGTAACTCAGGGATCGATCTAGTCTGAAAACAGTTAGGATTGTTTCAAAAATTAAATTTATTTTTATTGTATATACAAAGATTTTTAGCGAACCACCAATTTTTGTGAGCACCGGCCGCCACTGCTTACGCAACCCCAATTTGGGGGAATGCAGCCAACTTCCACGTTAAAAAACTACAAATCCTTCAAAACAAGGCCATCAGGCTAGCCCTCAGCGCTCCCCACTGGTGACTGGACGAGGATATCGCAAACACTGACCCACAACTGGCATTCCTATGCTCAAAGAATTCATTCTAAAACAAGCCAAACTTTTTTTAAGTCTGCATTCACTACCATAAAAACAAGTCTATAAATAAATATAAAATGCCCAAACAAATCCTCCGGAAAGATTAAAGGAAATAGCAGCCATCTCCCACTCATATTCACCAAAAAAAAAAGTTATCCCATAAATTATTTTCCCATCATTTTATAAAGGAGCTAGAAGCTTGTAAAAGCTAATTACTCTATTTACCATTCTATCAAAGTCAAAAGTTAATTAAACCTGATGAAGTGAGCATTGCTTACGAAACATGTTGATTTTTTGAACGATAAAAGTGATTAAAACTAAGTATTTTATTAATTTTGAATTAAAATGGTGCCACAAAATAAGTTTGCTGTATTTTAAAATAATAAATAGTAATTTTTAAGCAGGTTATTAATCCACACCAGCCGATATCAACACACAACAGGCGGCGTAGACGTAGACAAGCCGTTAAAGCCATAAAATCCAGAAATTTGATAGTCGATAATGCACGACGGACGCCTTCTGTCATTCAACAGATTTTGCCTTTTTGTCTGCATTATCTTGTAACGCTGACTTAACACAAAAGATACAGAACCACCCTTCACGGCTCATTATTGTTGTTTTAGGATATTTCGATTAATTCTAGCAATTGTCGCATGTTTTTCTGTTTGTTTCATTCTGCCATGTTTTACGTTTTAATAAGTTGTTTGACATTTTGTAAAAGGAGTCTTCTCGCAAACATAAACAAGACACCCTAACTTAAACCAAAAAATGGAAATTTTATTAAAGATCGATAGCGGTGTTTGTTTTTATGAAATCTCTACATATTATAAATTAAAGTCTCCCGCGCCATCTGTCTGTTCGCAATAAACTCGAAAACTACTGAACGGATTTTCATGCGGTTTTCACCAATAGATAGAGTGTTTCATGAGGAAGGTTTAGGTATGTAATTTGTCAAGGATTTGTGTAAATTGGTTGAAACATAACGATAATTGTTAGAAGTGTCGGAAAAAGTCAAGCCGCCTGGGAGCTTTCATCGAAAACGCTGCTTAATCCTTTTAAGATATAACAAAACAATACATGGTGGGATATTTCTCTTTTATACATCTACAAAAAAGTCCGAAAGGGCATATATCTATCTTTTACGGATAGCTTACTATACCCATTCTATCTTCTAAAAAAATGGTCACGTACATTGCTGTAATTGAAAAGTTATTTAGACGGATACAGTATTAATCCTTATTAACTTAAATACGTTATTTACCCCAAAAATTTCATGCACATTATTATAATCTTTCACACCATCTCTACGTATTATAAATTAAAGTCCTCCGCGGCATCTGTCTGTTTCTTCGCGATAAACTCAAAGACGGCGGTGGTTATAAAGGTTGGATAACCAGCCAGTAGATGACGTTGTGTTTTATTAGCCACAGCAATGCATGGCCGGGTCAGCTAGTATCTTATATATACCTCTCAGAAGAGGCGTCTACTAATATCTACAGGAATTCCAAAAACTGAAAAAATCGAACTAATATCTATGGGAACCAAAGTGTTGACGAATATCTACAGCTCAAACTGTTGACTAATATCTATGAGAACCAGAGTGTTGACGAATATCTACAGCTCAAACTGCTGACTAATATCAATGAGAACCAAAGTGTTGACGAATATCTACAGCACTGGCAGAGGTTGGATTTGCAATTATGTATAGCATATTGGAATAACGTAATATTGCGTAGATAAACTTAATTTATGTAAGTATGTATGTAAAAATCCCTAATATCGGACTATTGGACACATTTAGCTGATTAGTACAACCTACGCTCTGTAGATATTAGTCAATAGATAGGGACCGTCATAGATATTCGTCCGACCTTAGCTCTGTAGATATTAGTCAACACTCTGAAGTTCGTAGATATTAGTTCAACATATAAGCTGTAGATATTCGTCCGACATACAGGCTGTAGATATTAGTATCTGGAGTCCCTCTCAGATAGCATAAGCAATAAATTTAAAACTAATGGCTTTATAGCCATCCCTATTCTTAGAACGGCCACGGCCACGGCTCAGCACCACTATTTGTATTAAGGTGTAACTTGGTACAATATATTATTATCCAAAAACAAAATTAGTACAACAGAAACACTGAAATATGAATTATTCAAAAAAAACAAATTTAAGTCCCTGAAATTGGATAATGACATATTGTACCCTTAATGTAATTAATTTACCCTTACTTAAACTGCAATATTTAATATTAAAAAAAAATGTATTGTCATTGTCCTTATAATAACTATTTTTGTCTAAATTGTGTTCCTAAGATATTTGTTTCATAAGTTCTCTGAAAATTGTTTACACAATGAACATTATTATTTTTTGCATGTAAATATTCTCCCATAAACACGAGCTCCTAGAGCTCAACTTATGGAGTAGTAGAATAACATTGCATATATTATCATTTGTAATGTATAAACCAAAATCTTGAAATAAATAAATAAAAATCTGTTTTAATTTTTAGCATATTTTGTATGCATGCACATGCACTATAATCAACAGCTTTCACAGGAGACCCTGAGGAAAATATGTATGAATCTATCCCTCCCACAGTGTTGCAAGACGATGTTCCCAGAGAGTCCTGCTGGAGAGGTCGAGAGATCTCCTTCAGCCAGTCTCTTGATCTGTCCTGTCACGCAGACACTGGGATTATTGAGAGAATACTTCCTACATAGGTAGGAACTTAAAATAAACTTAAAATTGTTGTTATCATTTTATTTAACAAAATAAATACATATTTATACAAAATAACCAGAAATTTATTTTATTTTGGCATTATTGTTTGTACACATTTTTATAAAAAATATATATTTTTTTTATATACACACAAATAACTCAAAAATGAGATACAAACAGTAATCAAAACCTATCTATAATATAAAAATGAATCGCAGAATGTGCTGCTAAGCGCATAACTTTCCAACGACTGCACCAAATTGGATAATTCTTTTTTTAATGTGTTCGTTATTGTCAGGACAAGGTTTTTATAAAACTTCAGGTGAGCTCTGGCATTATGAAATTTGTATAAAAAATGCTATTGGTAGCACGCGAGGAAGCGGCTATTAAAGCGGGAGGAAGGGAGAGATCGGGGAGGGGAACCAGGGAGGGGGAGGAGAACCTGGGAGGGGGGAGGGGAACTCGGGAGGGGGGAAGGGGGGGGGGAGTGGAGTGCGAAGAAGGAAGGTGGAGGTGACGGAGTGGGAACGCGAGTGGGGAAGGGGACGCGGGAGAAGAAGTGGAAACGGAAGGAGAACGGGACGAATGTAAAGGACACGCAGTGAGAAACAATTTCTTTATTAAATGGCATAGCAGCGCATGCCGGGACCAGCTAGTAATATCATAAAAAAGGTGATAAAAATTATCTATGTAATTAAGAACCATAGACAAAATGTTCATATTCTCTGCGATACTCTATTGGCGACATTTCTCAACTGACCATAGACTTTTGAGGGTGGTGATCCAAGGATAAGATTACAGACTGCTCTTCTAGCCAGTTGGATATTTTGGTAGCTGCCCAGGATGTGAATTTTGGAGTCGGCTAGGATAATTCGAGTCTTGGTAACATTCTCAATGGTAAACTTGGTGCGGCCGCCTTTACCGGCCAGACGGCCGATGGCGCGGCTCATGTGGTCACCCCGCAACGTCTTGACGTCCTTCACCTCGAAGCTCTCCACGAACAGATCGTCCAATCGTAACAGAGCTAATGCATCTTCAACTTCAAAGCCGTAGATGAAGGCCTGGAAAAGAGGGGTATTGTTAAAAAGATGTACAACTTGACACCTCAAACTTCACAGGCAGCTAAATGAGAAATAATGAACACAATACAAAAAAAATATATGTGCAGTTCACATGCGGTAGAAGTGAAACCTTCAGAAAACTAAACTTCGAGAGAATGAGACGAATGCAAAGTATCAGGAGTAGGATCATTGTAGGGTTTATTTATTATAATATTGTTACCAAATGAGTCGTTCAATTTCTATATTATCCGCTATATCAACTTTTACTGATTCAGAGAAAACCGCAAAAAACTGTCACATCTCTAGCTTAAATAAAAAATTGCATTTTATTTTTTTATATAATGAATTGGAGTAATACACATTCGAAAAGTGTTAATTTTTTCAATGTATGTCTAGAAATATTTAAGTAATTTGGATAAATAAAATGTATATAGCAGATTTTGATACTCACTTTGTGATTTATATGGAATATAGAGGCTTTTGAAATTCAACTGACTTGAGGGGCGTGTTTCTACACCTGCCATCTTGGCAAAATAACTGCTCGTGATTGGTTGAATTCCGATGTAGCGGGTTTTGATAGTAACTTCTTGAATGATATAGCGGGTTTTGTTTCTCACTCGCAGTTTCAACATGGTATTTGGTCGTGTTAAGGGAGGTTTTGAAACTCAATTTTAGATTAGTCTTGTTCCTCGCAAAAATGTGAACAAGATGTCATACTCAGATCATTTTGTCAAAAAATCGGATATAGCGGGTATTGAAATTATAGGATTCAAGTTTAAAAATTATTTTACATTTTATTCTACAAAGCACCGCACAAAGAGGAAGCCGATTAGTCTATCTCATTCTCTCGCAAGCTAAATTCTACAAATGTATGTGTTTGTGTTTTTTTAGTGTCGCTATTTTTTGATTCATTGAGTTTCAGTTTCATATTTGTTTTATTACAATAGAATTCCACCATGAAATGTCATTTTCAAAAATAGAAATATTAAAAAGAACACAATACAGTCGAATTTAATGTTTCAAAATCCCAATCGTGTCTGAATACATCTAAATGACAATCAAGTCTCCTTCTTTTTTTTGGTACATTTACATATAGGTTAATACATAATAACAAAAAAAAACCAACAGGCCTTCCATTGATATGCTTAGTGTAACTCTAAGTGACCAGCTCAGGTATGGGGGCTCCATCGAAGCCAGAATTAAGTTAGCCTCTCAAAAGCTGGCGTAATGTACAGAGCCTGCAAATACTTTAACAGTACACGACTGCCAACCCTGTACAAATCGCAAGTGGGCCCCACAGTTAAATTAGAATTAAATAATATTTACCTTGACAAAGTCAGCGGCTTTCTGGAGGTTTGAAATATCCGTGGTCTCCGGACCAATCTTGATCTCTACATTCCTGGTCTTCAGATTGAATCTGACTCGGAGTAGTAAATGTTCCACTATGGGACTGAAAATTTGTGCCCATTTTTCTTTCAAAGGTGTATATCTGAAAATAAATAACAATAATTTTTATTAATATAATAATAGTGTAGTGTATCTAAATATGTATGTAGTTTCAAAAGATGTTGTTAGTAAAAGTAGTTATATATGTAGTTTTAATGTGTCTCAACACAGTTGTACACCATGAGAGAGACAATTATCGCCCATTTGGGTGTTATACTAAAACGATTACGAAGATAGCCTTCATTGGGCAGTGACTTCAGGGCAGTGACCATTTCTCCTGCGGCAGATCCTCTCAGAGCAACCTTTAGAATGGACGTTAAGTCCAGTTAAATATTCATTGTAAGTATAAACACAACTCGTAATCAGATGAACCCAAGTATTATTGAAACTCCCGATCATCCAAGTTGAATTATTCATCAAACAAGCGTACACCACAAATAATAATATATTTAAACCACCTTCTCAGGCAGGGGCTTAGAGGAAAAACAAAAATAAGCCAATACAATATATAGGTAAGAAAAAAATATTAAAAATATGTAAATAAAAAGTATCAAAATGAAAAATGTATACATTTTTTCTACATTAGCTCCACACAGGAGGCCATGAGGAAAACAATATCACTCAAGGCCTACGTCATCTTAGGGGATGTTATGTGGAGGATCTTTTAGAGAAAAGGAAGAAGAGGAAGTTCTGGGATGAAAAAAGATGAGGGGTGGGGAAGAATACGGGGGTCAGTGCAGGGCTGGCCGTGTGCAGCCCCAATCGGAGCAATCGGCTCCGGGCGCCAATTTGCCAAGGCCCAAGTAATAATAATAACAATAAAGTTTATTCCAGAATGTATACAGCGGAAGTGCAGTGCAATGCATTCCATATTTTGAAATTACAAAAGAAAGACAAATAATAAGATGAGGTAAAAAATAATTAACATCAACACATAAATTAAATAAAAACAAATAAGCATGAGAAATGAGATATTAACATAAAAAGCGGTTTACGGGGGGTATTTCATCATCTCCCATCTCCAGAGACTCCATCCAGGCAGTCATGGCGGTGATGATCGCATTCTTCGAATGGCGCAGTCTGCGCCATAAACTTCCCATGCGGTGGCGGAGAAGTGCTCGGAAAGTGTGCACTCGACCCTCCACTTAGTTCTCTGGTTTTCCATGTTCTCAATATCCTTAAGGTCGTCTGCGATGACATGTCCCAGGTATTTAACGTAATTTTAATTTTTAATTTTAATTGTAATTTTTATAATACCCAACACAGCACCTAAGCACCCTTGACGTTTTTACAGGCATCAAGTGCCATTTGGTTAAGGGCCGGCCCTAGGTCAGAGTCCAGACATATGAATCCATCACTCCCACTGCGGTGCAAAGCGATGGGTCGAGAGAGTCCAGCTGGAGAGGTCAAAATGCCTCCCTCAACCAGTCTCCTCCAATCTGCCGAGCAGTAGGTGGCCAGACATAAGCCGCCATGACCTAGACAAACCTCACCCATGAACCCGGTCACCGTGCTGAGTCACCAAACCTCTTGGTGAACCAGCGAACCACTTGGGGTGACCTATGTGCAGAGGTGTTGATTATCTAATAAAAGGTTCCCTTGGCGGCTTTACCCAACCGCGTCTCCCAAACCGCATTTAAATAGCTTTTTTCTGGTTCTTTCCTCAAAAAGACGGTAAATTTATACAAAGCCGGGACCAGCTCATTTTGGACAAAAAAAAATAAATATATACCCCAGTAGATAGGTAATAATTAGATGTAATTAATTCCGTGAGCGGAAATTGAAAATAATGTATATTATCGTCAACTTCTTAAATTTAAAAATACGAAAATGTCATTTTTCAATGACCTCCATGTTGTTATCTTTATTTTAAAAAACAGCCTACGTTTTTAAATGGTTTGTCTGGCTACGCAGGGTTTGTCTAGCGGGCTTGTGAATATTATCTTTATTTTAAAAAACAGCCTACGTTTTTAAATGGTTTGTCTGGCTACGCAGGGTTTGTCTAGCGGGCTTGTGAATATTATCTTTATTTTAAAAAACAGCTTACGTTTTTAAATGGTTTGTCTGGCTACGCAGGGTTTGTCTAGCGGGCTTGTGTGACAGATTGGCCGTGCCATGACAGAATTTTGATTTTACGCAATTGAAATTTAAAATGCATCATTTTCCGCCTCCCCCAATGCAAAAAGTTTCCGAAATACGTAATTCTAACAATTATTCAACTTCTGCAAAGTGTTTGTTCGTGAAAAAGTGCATATTACCGCTGTAATTTGCACTTTGAAAAATGACATTTTCGTATTTTTAGATTTAAGAAATTAACGTTAATATACATTTTTTTCAATTTCCGCTCACGGAATTAATTACATCTAATTATTACCTACCTACTGGGGTAAAAATTTATTTTTTTTAGTGGAAAATGGGCTGGTCCCGGTTTTGTATAAAATTAATAAAAAGACCCTCATCACTGGTCACACAACATCCCCAAAGATGACAAAAATACATATAATAAAATTTTGAATACAACTAACCTGTGAGCTGGTACGGCAATTTTTCGCATATCTTTGGAAGCTTCATCGTCACCGGCAGCGCCTTTCCTGGCCGCCTTAGCCTTTCGTCGCGTATTCTTGGGTTTTCCTTCGATCCCATTGTGTTCTTCCACAAGCATGGCATCGCCAGATTCCGAGATGGCCCGTCGCTTGCCTTTGGCCAGCCTCACCGGGTTTTTAGCAGGCAAAAAGTCGTCGACATTTATCTCAACCTTGTCTGTCGCCATCGTGAAATGATAATAACAACTAGCCGTATGTTATTGTGTATATTCGGCGGAAAAAGATAGTGTTATTGATAACTAAAAACACGTTTTTATTCGCGTGCAAGGCAATCTGACATCACTGACAGCTGATGGTTGATAACATGTGCCAAAATAAAAGGAAAAATAATGTTGCCATTCTATTAATTTATTTTACCAATTATTTTTTACTATCACTCCGCTCGAGAGGCTCTGAAGAAAATAATTCCACCAATGACCTGTGTCGTCTTCGGCGATGCTGTGTGGAGGGTTTTTTTTTTGAGGAGGGATGAAAGAAAAATGTCCTTAGTTTTCATGACTATTTTTCACCTTGAAGTATCGCTGATCCAGAAGCACGCTAAATAATATTTTTCCTTCTGATAGTTTCCCATGCATTTTTCTAAATAACTTGAACAACGAGTACAATAATAGTAATTATGATTTTAGTTAATTTATTTTGTACATTTTGATTTTGATAGGTTTTAAATGTTTGTACAACTTATATCTCCACTGGAAAATCCGACGCTCGTTAGTGTGGTAAAAAAATACTTTGAATCTAGGGAATTTTTGGGGAAATTATCAGAGGGAAAAACCTTTTCCCCACATTCTTAAGGGCAAGTACCCCTCCGGTACTATGGTAACCAAACAAACATGTTACATTTCGTTCTACAAATATTTTTGTGCCACAATTCGACACAGTTTTTTAGAGTTACACGTTTGAATTTCACATCTTCTGTGATATAATAGTATTATTATCTTGCAGACGAATTAAATTAGATATAATTTAGCCATGGCATCATTACAGGTAATTTTTTATAAGGTCTTTCCAAGTTTGTGCATTTTAAATTCGAATAGTCTTGAAAGAGAATTATTAATTCTGAAAATCAGGCCAATCAATCAATTAACCCTTAGTAACCAATATTATTGGTTTATGTTAAATTTTCAACAAACTGTTTTATCAGGAATCATGAATATCAAATAATATTAATGTAGAATCATTAAATTTTTATTTTTATTCATCAAAAATAAGGTCAAATAATAGTAATAATAAATATTTTGTCTTGTTTTGTTTTATTTATTTATTTGACATGATGATTGTATTTGGTATTTAGTGTGTCATTCAGCTATGATAGAAGTATTCTATATCATGCTAAATGAGATCCCTTAGTCATATCTGTGGTATAATCATTCATACTATTTTGTTATTCTGACTCTTAATTATTTTTTTTTTAAATGAATACTGCACAAGAGTATCAACTGCTCCCGTCTGGAGTCAGTAAGACTATGACATCCCCAATTGGGGTATGTTGTGAGTTGTGAGGCTTATGCCTGTCCTGCAAAAGGTGATCAAGGTAGTGGGGAGGGGGAGGAGATGGGGAAGAGGAAGGGGGACTACCTGGCGGTTCAAATCTGGTGACCAAACATGGCTAAAGTCATTTCAAGCAACGTTTCATTTCTAAATGATGGTCTTACCCAACCTTCGAACCTTCAAAATTCGGATTGCTAGTAGAGAGCCTTACCCCTCGACCACGGAGGCCATCTCAGTCACCAGACTCAAGTACCTATATAAATTATTCCCCTGGTACTCCCTTCTCCATTCATTCCGTTCTACGTGACCAAACTTGGAGAAAGGTTGGTTGAAATGGATTTTGCCGTGTTTGGTGACCAGATTTGAATAGCCAGGTAGTTCCCAACCCTCCTCTTGCCCATCTCTTTCTTTTTCTCATTCCTTTTACCCTTGCAACATACCACAATTGGGGATTTTGTGTATTATTCCCAAAAAAACTAAAATCTTCTGTATGGGTTTGTTTTATATAAATCTACAGTTTTATTCGTAGACTGATGAAATTTTGCACACTTGACTTTCAAAACAAGAGGCAGGTCACTGTTTACATGAGATTTCGATATACCACCCCATCCCTTTTCCAACCTCTTAAAGCCGAATTTTGATAAATCTTCATGAAATTTTGCACACTCGACATTCAAAATAAGGGGAAAATTATTACTGTCTACACATGGTTTGGAAAAACTCTGCATATAGCACGGGAACTTCGGATAGTATTTAATAAATTTTATTTTTTCAGGTGTTTTTTCAAAAAACATAAAATTTCAGAATTTATCTACAATTGAAAAAAAATAATTAAAAATGGCCTCCGCAATGGACATGACCCAGGATGGGACTTCTTGCCAGAAAGAAAAAGCACAAAAGGCTATCAAAGACAACAGCAATAAGGAACAGAAAACCAGCTCCAAGAAGAACCATGACAAAATGTCTGAGATAGATGTACACATTGCAAGAAGGTTCAATTATTATTTATTTATTTATTTATTTCTCGGTAATATACCGAGTGTACGAATGAAGAAATGAAAAACAAGTATTATTATTTAATGAGCAGGCAGCGCAGCGCAGAGGTGGGCAGAGAGAATGGACCACCAAACAACTTGCTCTTGGCACACACTCTTTGCCTCATTTACATTCAAACATCGTCTCATACATACTCTTCTATTATTATGAGCCTTGACAATCTTGACATGATAATGGCAAGTATCTGATTCACTTGATCGTGCGCCGTGTCTTCCTTGGGCTTCCCCGACTTCTTCTACCATTCACATTCGCTCTACGTGCCAAAACCATCTGATCGTCCCTTTCATTACGCTTACACAGCCTCGCATTCGGATTGCGGATCTCCACGTTTCTCACACGATCATACATGGTTTTACTGCACATACCCCTCAGGGTTCTCATTTCTACAGCATTCAGTCTACTTTGATCCTTCCTCTGCCAGTTTCATGCCTCACTGCCATATATCAGGGTAGGTACTAGCACTCCCTTGTGGAATCCCAAACTGATTCTGACTTTGAAATCAATATAATTTACAATTGATTTATCAATCGAACAGTATTAACAGACCAGAGACTATAAGGTTGAAATTAAAAAATCCGGCTAAGACGGCAACTCTGACGCCGTGCCGTACACGAAACCGTTTTCGTACGTGGAGTTTGTATACAAATATACTTTTCTAATTGAACCGAATTAAAGCAATGCCGACAGATGGCGCCACTTCCATTAACAGGTTGCATGAATGGCACTGATTAACAAACCCCGGGCAGGCGTACGTACTATTCGGTTTGTAACTTCGTGATCTCTCTAGATTGGCGATGATATGATTATTATTGTAACTGCAAGTTATGGTTTCCACCTCGCATTTATATTTATTTTTATTTGTTTTACAGTTTTTTAGAGAAAATGTGTCCTTAGTGGGGTACCCCATTCTAAGGACACATTGTACAAGTTTTCTCATTTGAATTATAAATAAATACCTATGTTAGAATATTACTGAGGAAAATTATGAAGTTAAATCTAAAAGAAATTACAAAACAAGCATTATTCTTTGTTAGGTTGCAAAATTGTATCTATATTCTTCCTTCCCATGTCCATAATCCATATTTTTATGCTTCTTTTGAAGGCGGTTATTTTTTTTATGGTTTTTATTGCAAGAGGGAGTAAATTATACTTACTTTATTCGTTACTTTGTCCTGGTGACTAGCCGTCACTGGAGCACAGTAAATCCGATGAACCGGTTATTTTTGGAACCAGTTCCTAGCGGATTTATAAAATGATCACCAACACTCAAACTGGGCGAAGCTGAACCAAAAGCCGCCTGTAAGGCCTAATAGCAAAAACATCAATTAATATTTCAAAGAGCAATAAAAATATTTGGCAAAGTGATTACCTAAAAAAGTGAGATTCTCATGGCGAAATACTACCCACCTTTAAATATTATATGACTTGCAGAATCTATGCAGCAGCCACAGTTCGGCACAGGGCAGAACAGATGCGTATCTATGCTGCACGTTCCTGCCCCGCAGCGAATGTCGTTTGGTACTCATACATTACAAAATCTGTGCTGCTCTGCTCTGCACTGAACTGCGTGGCCTGTGTCTCAGCATTTTCCAAGCCTAATGTCCAGATATTAACTTACTTTGCAGGTATGACATCAAGAGCCGGCTGGGAAAAGGCGCTTACGGCATTGTGTGGAAGGCGGTGGATAAGAAGACCAAGGAGGTGGTGGCCATCAAGAAGATATTCGACGCTTTTCGCAACCAGACGGACGCACAGAGGACCTTCCGCGAGATCATCTTCCTGCAGAGCTTCCGGAACCATCCCAACATCGTCAAACTTCAAAATATACACAGGTTACACATTATAGACTTGGAAAAAACAACAAGCATAACCTAATCTAAACTTACTTAACCAAACCTAAACTAACCTCACCTAAATTAAACTAAACTACCAAAGATCATCTTCCTGCAGAGTTGCTGAAACCATCCCAACATCGTCAAACTTCAAAATATACACAGGTTACATTATTGTAGACTTGGAAAAACATCCAACATAACCTAATCTAAACTTACTTAACCAAACCTAAACTAACCTCACCTAACCTACACTGAACCAACCTACCAAAGATTATTTATTTATTATTATTTATTAGAGATAATATATTACAAAATTATTATATAAAATTTATAATACATTACTCCCAATGAGTTTAATAAAACTCATTTCGGGAAGGACAACATTATACATCTAAAGGAAAATTATTTTTACATAAGAACACGGAAATCAATGAACAATACAAGATTTTTAAATGGACTAGACACACTTGATACAGGTAATTGAAGAATATACAAGAGTTACAAAGGAAGACAGCTAAATTCATCACTGGTTAATAAAGTTGCCTAAAGTTAGAGCCTTTGCCAATATTTTTTTGTTTGATTCTGGTAGTTTTAGGACATTAGGTAAAGCGTTGTATTGCGTATGTGCGATGTATTGTAAGGAGTTAATTCCAAATTTAGTTGTGTGTGTAGATGACGATAGGTGTATTTGATTTTGTGATCGTGTTTTGTGCTGGTGTATATCGGAATTAAAGGCTGGTTTAGTGTTGGCAGCGCCGGATCTGCCATACGTTCAAAAACGTGCAAAAAACCTGGTGCCAACTCCGAAGGGGCGCCGTGAGAAAATAAATATTGTATTAAAAATTTGTTATAATATTCCCTGAATCGTTTAAAAATTTCCCATAGTACGAAATAATTATTACGCTCTAGCAACACTTTCCAAAGATACAGACTGCGCACGCATCTGGTTTGAATTCAACGATTTACGAATTTATAGTCAGTTACAGAATTTTTTTACAAATTCCATGTATTTAGTTTAAACGTAAGATCTATTTTTCCATATATCTTTTACTGTCTTTTACGACGAATGAGTGCGATCCAAATTCATTAACCAATCACAGCGCCGTACTTTTATTCAAGAGAACAAACCAACCGTCGGCGCCTTTCAAAATGCTTTTGTACGAATTAAGTCTCTAGGAGAAGGGACTTAAAGACCATTTTCTTATGAAATCTTCAGTAAATTCCATTAGCATAAACATCGCACGGTTTGCAACAGAACAGTTTCATCATTGATTTGACAGTTGAAGTTCGTTAAATGTACCTACAATTAATTTCTATTAGATTTGTTATTTTACAGTCAGTAATAATCAGTGTAAGCGTCTTTCGTAAGCCGTTGATACCATAGATACGTTCGTGTTTGTTCGCTCAACACAGAACACAGGGGAAATGGAAATGCAAGGTACAAATTTGAGGTTATATTATTATATTATTAGATTTTTTAATTTATAACTACATTTCTATTGGTTGTTAGAGGTTGTGGATTGTGGATTACAATGAATAGAACAATAATTAAAAAAAAACTTTCAGGCTCGCAGAATCTAAAACTTAGAATTAAAGAGCATAATGACATAAAAAAACTCGTTTCCATTGGGAATTTTTTATTCCAATTTCTCCAGCACCGATAAAAAGTGATGTCCCGCGCAATGACGTTACAATGGTCCCGAGCACATCTAAACAGATATCTATCGCACAAATTCCTCCGGTCGAATTATTAGAAGATAAAAATAACGTCACTGATAGCAGTTTAAATTTAATTCTGTTTTCAGAGCTTGAATTGAAAGATCCCGGATGCTGGCCAAAGTTTTCTCAAAATTCCATTAGTTTATTAGTTCAGGAAGGTCCTGTACAATTGAAAGGTTTTCATTTTCCTATTACGAACAAGCGTAAATTTAATACTAAGTATTATTACAAGAAACTGCCTAATGGAGAAGAATTACATAGATCGTGGCTTATTTATTCGAAAACTTTAGATAGGGTTACACCCTTTATATGTCTTGATTTTATTTGATAAATTAGTGTAAAAAAAAAAAAAATTAAATAATAAAAAAAAATTGGGGTAAACGAATTTTTAATCAAAATAAAAATGTAGGGGGGGGGGGGCGCCATCGGTACCTACTGCACAGGGCGCTAGATTTCGTAGATCCGGCCCTGAGTGTTGGTGTGAGAGGAGTGTTGAATTATTTGTAGGATGGCAGTGGTGATTTTGGCAGAATGGTAAAGGGAAGAATTTGTGTCAGTGAGTATATGTCTTTGACATGTGTATCCCATGGTAGATGGTATATATTTCTTATGGCTCTATTTCGGATTAAGGTGAGTTGGGGTAAGTCCGTGTGCTTTTTTGATGAGATGAATTTTTTTGATCATTGGTCCACTTTGGAATTTTTTAATGAAGAATTCGTGGTATTCCCGCAAAGTTTTTAATTTTATTATGTTACATTTAGCTCTTAACTATGTGAGTAAATTTTTATTAGTCGAGTTATCCACAGTAAAACACCCAAAAATTGCCAATCAAAACTTCCTGTAAATTATTTTTCGACGTGGGGTAATATCCGGATTTTTTGGGGCAAGACCGGCATTCATTCTAAAATTGCAATTAAGCATATTAGACGTAAGATTTGCTAATAACGACACTTCATCTTACCTTTTGTTGCCAAATTAGCATGTGTAACATTTTAATTGTTTACCTATACAACAAAAATAGGCCATTTATAATTTTGGTATACCGGTCTTCCCCCTTGCGGGGTAAGATCGGCAAAGTGTTCTCAAAATGTTTTGGAAACAAGATCTGAAAAAACATATTTTTTAAATCCCACTTAGTGGAAAATAATAAATCACTCCAACAAAAAAAATATATATAATTTCTATAATCTGAATTTGACAGACAGTGGTGGTAAAACGCCGTAAAATGTCGATTTACGCGGTTAACATCGTCCTAATTTGTATAATTATCTTCTAAATCTGAATTGGTTAATATTGGAATGTCGTATTTTTACGAATTTTCTTCGAAATATTAATTTAATGGGACGGTTACGGTGGAAATTGGCTGCGAAATAGTATTTTTATAAATTTACTTTGAATATTCGAATTTTGAAGGGCCTGCGCCGTGGCAGTAATTAGCCGCCAAAATTTGATTTACGCGGAAATTAACGGTATTTTTACGAATTTACTTCGAATATTTGAATTAGAGTGACCGGCTGCGATAGAAATCGGCCGCGAAATTTCGATTTACGCAGAAATATATCGAATTTGATGAATTTATTTCCAATAGGTAGGTATCTATCTCAATATATGGCCGGCTGCGATGGGATTCGTTCGCGAAATATCGATTTACGCAAAAAAAATGGTATTTTCACGAATTTACTTCAAATATCTAAATTTGAAGAGCCGGCCGCGGCGATAATAAGCCGCAAAAATTTACGCGGAAGTTATGCGGTTTTCTTAGGTAATTATTTTGAATGGGTATCTGAATTTAGAGGGTTGCCTGCGACGGGTTTCGGCCGCCAAATTTCGTTTATTCCGGAACTTACCTACGGTATTTTTGTTAATTTATTTCGAATAGGTATATGAATTTAGAGTGCCGGCCGCGACGGGATTTGGTCGCGAAATTTCGATTTACGCGAAATATATCATATTTTTACGAATTTACTTCAAGTATCTGAATTCAAAGGGCCGGCTGCGTTGGAAATAGGCTGGGAAAATTCGTTTTAAGCGGTAATATTTCTCATTTTTATAAGTTTAAAAGGACCGCCGCGACGTTTCCGGCCGCAAAATTTGATTTACTCGGAAAATATTGTGTCTTTATGAATTTACTTCGAATGTTGGGCCGATCGCAGCGCTTATTAATTCAATTTACAAGGGAATAAGTCATATTATTACTCGATTTTCGGCGATTTTTTCTTCATTAAATTTCGAATTACGCGGGAATTTGTTAATTTCAAATTTTATTTTTAATGTCCAGTGGAATTAACGGGGTTCTACTGTATTTATATATATATATATATATATATTGACCTCTTCCCGTAGTATCTTGATCCTGTAAGAAGTTGGTTGACAATGTTGATCCACCTTTAACACCGTATAACTTGGCTTTGATGGAATATATCTGTATGAATTGGCAACAACGTTACTACAAATACCAAGGTTGCCAGTTTCTCGGTAAAAGTTTTTGATATATTGCACATAAAATTTTCGAACTTTGTATGGAAATCATACGCATCTTATTTGTTGATCCGTCCAAATTCCCATACGTTGCGGATCCGCCCAAATATCCGTACGCATTTGATCCGCTTGTGTATAATCAAAGATGGCTGAAAAAGGAAGCCTTCTGATTGGTCGTGTTGGGCGTGGTGTGTTGTGAACGAAGCCTTCTCATTGGTTGACCAGATATGGAAGGCACCTACTAAAAAAAGGTATCCAATTGTTCAGCTAAATTTTTTCAACGTTTATGAAGAATATATATTTTTGTAAATTCTCCACAAAATATTTAATTTGCTGCCCGCGGTCATTCGACAGGCGTTGCATCTCGCTCTAGCAGCATTATAGCGGCACTTTAAACAAACGAGACAGCGCTAGTTTGATCAAACCCATCTCATCGTGATTGGATCAGTATGCAGTCTCGTGTTAGTTTTCTAACATTTTGCTTAATGTATTTTATAAAATTCTAACTAACCATAACGCTTTTTCTGTGCAGGGGTAGGCAGAGAGGACGGACCGCCAAACAACTCGGTCTTGGCACACACTCTTTGCCTCACTCACATTCATACATCGTATCATACATTATCTTCTATTATTCTGACTTTTGACACGGCCCGACTCAAGTATCTGATTCACTTCATCGTGCCATTACTTCCACGGATGTCCACCTGAGAAAAAATCTCTCAGTACCTACCTTTATCATATTTGGGGATGCTGTGTGGAGGCCTTCTTTTTATGAAAAGAAGAAAAGGAAGTCCGGGGAAGGAAAGAGGTATGAAGGGTGGGTCGGAATCTGGGGGTCAGTGTGTCCAGGAGTGATGGACGGATGAATCCATCCCTCTCACTGCGGCGCATGGCGTTATTTCGAGAAAATCCATCTGGAAATTCAAAAGGTCGCCTTCAAGATTAAGATTTGGGAGGTGGGTATGGGTACCGCCGCCCCAGGAACCATTTTTTGGATAACCAATACCTCTGTCATAGGTCACCCCCAGTGGTTCGCTTCGTTTGGTGACTTAGCAGGGGTGCCCAGGTTCATGGGGTGAGGATTGTCCGGGTATTGGCGGCGGATGCATCAGCCCACCAGCTGCATGGCAGGCCGGATTGGGAGAGTGTTGAGGAGTCCCTTTGACTTTTTCCAGCCGTACTCTCTCGGAACATAGCCTTGCACCGCAGTGGAAGTGATAGATTCCTGGACACACCGACCTCCAGATTCCTACCCACCCTTTATTCCTTTTCATTTGGGGTCGTCTAATAATCACATGATGTTTTTTAGCAACTTTTTAACCCCCTCCCCCCGGTGATATGTGGTAAGGTTTAAGACTACCCCCCCCCCCCCCATACCCAAAATCACGTGTATTTTTTTTAGTACAAAGTATTTTGAAATTTTCAGAATATTATCACGAAAAATAAATACACGTGATATCTCATTATACCCCCCCCCCACGTGATATTTCGTGTTTTTTTCCGACCCCCCCCCCCCCTTTCGAGTCTCACGTGATTAATAGATGACCCCCAAGATGAAACTGTTAATCCTCTTAAAGTAAAAATTAATCTTCATGCTACGTACAGATGCTAACCCGCGACCTCCGGATTCTTAGTCGAAGTTCGTAATGGCGTACATATAAGTAATAAAAACCGTTTTCGAAGATTAAGTACATCCGTTCAAACTGTTCATCCTCTTAATTAGAAATGAATATACATACTACGCACAGATGCTAGCCCGCGACCTCTGGATTCGTAGTCAAAGTTCGTAGTCTCATTACTCAAGCCATCTCCAATAGGTGTGCTAACTCTATTTAATGGTTACAGTAGTTTTTCGAGTTCGAGTCTTTGGTCCCCACCTTAACTCGCATCAGAAAGTTTCCCAACCGGGTAACGATAAAAAGCCGCTCTAACTAGTCCGTACAAGTAGTTTGGCACGTGTTAGGTGGTAAATAAAAACACTTTTCAAGGGTAAAGTACCATGACGCAATTGTGAGGCGGTCTATCCTCTTAAGTATATTTTAATCTTTATAGAACGTACCGATACTAAATGGACCTGAACAATACGACAGACGCACATAGAACATTTTTTATTTGCATTGCGCACAGTTCGCGGTCAAAACGTGGCAAATAAGAACGTACCTACGATTACCTACTAAAAGGAGCAGAAAAGTTCGACAGACCGGCACCATCCATATATACATATATGGAGATCAACAAATAAAAACGTGTAAAATGTATATGTCACCGAAAAATGGGCGTGGCTTAGAGGTAAATCTCGATGACAAAAGTAGATCCACATGGATCAGGATTTGTATGCCAGCTTCGGTAACGGATCTAAAAATCCGGCCAGATCAACAAACCCAAACGGATCAATAAAAAACTGGTGTACCGTCGCGCAAAATCAACATAGTACGAGAGGGGATAAATATATATATATATATATATATATATATATATATATAGTACGAGAGGGGATAAATATATATATATATATATATATATATATATATATATATTTATCCCCTCTCGTACTATGTTGATTTTGCGCGACGGTACACCAGTTTTTTATTGATCCGTTTGGGTTTGTTGATCTGGCCGGATTTTTAGATCCGTTACCGAAGCTGGCATACAAATCCTGATCCATGTGGATCTACTTTTGTCATCGAGATTTACCTCTAAGCCACGCCCATTTTTCGGTGACATATACATTTTACACGTTTTTATTTGTTGATCTCCATATATGTATATATGGATGGTGCCGGTCTGTCGAACTTTTCTGCTCCTTTTAGTAGGTAATCGTAGGTACGTTCTTATTTGCCACGTTTTGACCGCGAACTGTGCGCAATGCAAATAAAAAATGTTCTATGTGCGTCTGTCGTATTGTTCAGGTCCATTTAGTATCGGTACGTTCTATAAAGATTAAAATATACTTAAGAGGATAGACCGCCTCACAATTGCGTCATGGTACTTTACCGTTGAAAAGTGTTTTTATTTACCACCTAACACGTGCCAAACTACTTGTACGGACTAGTTAGAGCGGCTTTTTATCGTTACCCGGTTGGGAAACTTTCTGATGCGAGTTAAGGTGGGGACCAAAGACTCGAACTCGAAAAACTACTGTAACCATTAAATAGAGTTAGCACACCTATTGGAGATGGCTTGAGTAATGAGACTACGAACTTTGACTACGAATCCAGAGGTCGCGGGCTAGCATCTGTGCGTAGTATGTATATTCATTTCTAATTAAGAGGATGAACAGTTTGAACGGATGTACTTAATCTTCGAAAACGGTTTTTATTACTTATATGTACGCCATTACGAACTTCGACTAAGAATCCGGAGGTCGCGGGTTAGCATCTGTACGTAGCATGAAGATTAATTTTTACTTTAAGAGGATTAACAGTTTCATCTTGGGGGTCATCTATTAATCACGTGAGACTCGAAAGGGGGGGGGGTCGGAAAAAACACGAAATATCACGTGGGGGGGGGGTATAATGAGATATCACGTGTATTTATTTTTCGTGATAATATTCTGAAAATTTCAAAATACTTTGTACTAAAAAAAATACACGTGATTTTGGGTATGGGGGGGGGGGGTAGTCTTAAACCTTACCACATATCACCGGGGGGAGGGGGTTAAAAAGTTGCTAAAAAACATTTCGTATCTATCACAGACGAGAGTGATAGATACGAAGCATCGCACAAAGAGGAGACCGATAGGCTGGCTACGAAGCAACGCACAAAGAGGAAAGCGATTAGTCTATGTCATTCATTCTCTTGCAGGTTTAATCCTATAGATGTATAACAGAATGTTTGTCTATTTTTAGTGTCGCTTTTTTTCGTTTCATCCAGTTTCAAATCACAACGGTCCTAAAGAAGTTTTCACTTGAATAATTTTATAGAATCTGTGTGCAGTTCACTCACATGCGAGAAAAGTGAAAACTAAAGTAGACGAGAGTGATAGATACGAAGCATCGCACAAAGAGGAGACCGATAGGCTGGCTACGAAGCAACGCACAAAGAGGAAAGCGATTAGTCTATGTCATTCATTCTCTTGCAGGTTTCATCCTATAGATGTATAACATATTGTTTGTCTATTTTTAGTGTCGCTTTTTTTCGTTTCATCCAGTTTCAAATCACAACGGTCCTAAAGAAGTTTTCACTTGAATAATTTTATAGAATCTGTGTGCAGTTCACTCACATGCGAGAAAAGTGAAAACTAAAGTAGACGAGAGTGATAGATACGAAGCATCGCACAAAGAGGAGACCGATAGGCTGGCTACGAAGCAACGCACAAAGAGGAAAGCGATTAGTCTATGTCATTCATTCTCTTGCAGGTTTAATCCTATAGATGTATAACAGATTGTTTGTCTATTTTTAGTGTCGCTTTTTTTCGTTTCATCCAGTTTCAAATCACAACGGTCCTAAAGAAGTTTTCACTTGAATAATTTTATAGAATCTGTGTGCAGTTCACTCACATGCGAGAAAAGTGAAAACTAAAGTAGACGAGAGTGATAGATACGAAGCATCGCACAAAGAGGAGACCGATAGGCTGGCTACGAAGCAACGCACAAAGAGGAAAGCGATTAGTCTATGTCATTCATTCTCTTGCAGGTTTAATCCTATAGATGTATAACAGATTGTTTGTCTATTTTTAGTGTCGCTTTTTTTCGTTTCATCCAGTTTCAAATCACAACGGTCCTAAAGAAGTTTTCACTTGAATAATTTTATAGAATCTGTGTGCAGTTCACTCACATGCGAGAAAAGTGAAAACTAAAGTAGACGAGAGTGATAGATACGAAGCATCGCACAAAGAGGAGACCGATAGGCTGGCTACGAAGCAACGCACAAAGAGGAAAGCGATTAGTCTATGTCATTCATTCTCTTGAAGGTTTAATCCTATAGATGTATAACAGATTGTTTGTCTATTTTTAGTGTCGCTTTTTTCGTTTCATCCAGTTTCAAATCACAACGGTCCTAAAGAAGTTTTCACTTGAAAAATTTTATAGAATCTGTGTGCAGTTCACTCACATGCGAGAAAAGTGAAAACTAAAGTAGACGAGAGTGATAGATACGAAGCATCGCACAAAGAGGAGACCGATAGGCTGGCTACGAAGCAACGCACAAAGAGGAAAGCGATTAGTCTATGTCATTCATTCTCTTGCAGGTTTAATCCTATAGATGTATAACATATTGTTTGTCTATTTTTAGTGTCGCTTTTTTTCGTTTCATCCAGTTTCAAATCACAACGGTCCTAAAGAAGTTTTCACTTGAATAATTTTATAGAATCTGTGTGCAGTTCACTCACATGCGAGAAAAGTGAAAACTAAAGTAGACGAGAGTGATAGATACGAAGCATCGCACAAAGAGGAGACCGATAGGCTGGCTACGAAGCAACGCACAAAGAGGAAAGCGATTAGTCTATGTCATTCATTCTCTTGCAGGTTTAATCCTATAGATGTATAACAGATTGTTTGTCTATTTTTAGTGTCGCTTTTTTCGTTTCATCCAGTTTCAAATCACAACGGTCCTAAAGAAGTTTTCACTTGAATAATTTTATAGAATCTGTGTGCAGTTCACTCACATGCGAGAAAAGTGAAAACTAAAGTAGACGAGAGTGATAGATACGAAGCATCGCACAAAGAGGAGACCGATAGGCTGGCTACGAAGCAACGCACAAAGAGGAAAGCGATTAGTCTATGTCATTCATTCTCTTGCAGGTTTAATCCTATAGATGTATAACAGATTGTTTGTCTATTTTTAGTGTCGCTTTTTTTCGTTTCATCCAGTTTCAAATCACAACGGTCCTAAAGAAGTTTTCACTTTAATAATTTTATAGAATCTGTGTGCAGTTCACTCACATGCGAGAAAAGTGAAAACTAAAGTAGACGAGAGTGATAGATACGAAGCATCGCACAAAGAGGAGACCGATAGGCTGGCTACGAAGCAACGCACAAAGAGGAAAGCGATTAGTCTATGTCATTCATTCTCTTGAAGGTTTAATCCTATAGATGTATAACAGATTGTTTGTCTATTTTTAGTGTCGCTTTTTTCGTTTCATCCAGTTTCAAATCACAACGGTCCTAAAGAAGTTTTCACTTGAATAATTTTATAGAATCTGTGTGCAGTTCACTCACATGCGAGAAAAGTGAAAACTAAAGTAGACGAGAGTGATAGATACGAAGCATCGCACAAAGAGGAGACCGATAGGCTGGCTACGAAGCAACGCACAAAGAGGAAAGCGATTAGTCTATGTCATTCATTCTCTTGCAGGTTTAATCCTATAGATGTATAACAGATTGTTTGTCTATTTTTAGTGTCGCTTTTTTTCGTTTCATCCAGTTTCAAATCACAACGGTCCTAAAGAAGTTTTCACTTGAATAATTTTATAGAATCTGTGTGCAGTTCACTCACATGCGAGAAAAGTGAAAACTAAAGTAGACGAGAGTGATAGATACGAAGCATCGCACAAAGAGGAGACCGATAGGCTGGCTACGAAGCAACGCACAAAGAGGAAAGCGATTAGTCTATGTCATTCATTCTCTTGCAGGTTTAATCCTATAGATGTATAACAGATTGTTTGTCTATTTTTAGTGTTCCTTTTTTCGTTTTTTTCCAGTTTCAAATCACAACGGTCCTAAAGAAGTTTTCACTTTAATAATTTTATAGAATCTGTGTGCAGTTCACTCACATGCGAGAAAAGTGAAAACTAAAGTAGACGAGAGTGATAGATACGAAGCATCGCACAAAGAGGAGACCGATAGGCTGGCTACGAAGCAACGCACAAAGAGGAAAGCGATTAGTCTATGTCATTCATTCTCTTGAAGGTTTAATCCTATAGATGTATAACAGATTGTTTGTCTATTTTTAGTGTCGCTTTTTTCGTTTCATCCAGTTTCAAATCACAACGGTCCTAAAGAAGTTTTCACTTGAATAATTTTATAGAATCTGTGTGCAGTTCACTCACATGCGAGAAAAGTGAAAACTAAAGTAGACGAGAGTGATAGATACGAAGCATCGCACAAAGAGGAGACCGATAGGCTGGCTACGAAGCAACGCACAAAGAGGAAAGCGATTAGTCTATGTCATTCATTCTCTTGCAGGTTTAATCCTATAGATGTATAACAGATTGTTTGTCTATTTTTAGTGTCGCTTTTTTTCGTTTCATCCAGTTTCAAATCACAACGGTCCTAAAGAAGTTTTCACTTTAATAATTTTATAGAATCTGTGTGCAGTTCACTCACATGCGAGAAAAGTGAAAACTAAAGTAGACGAGAGTGATAGATACGAAGCATCGCACAAAGAGGAGACCGATAGGCTGGCTACGAAGCAACGCACAAAGAGGAAAGCGATTAGTCTATGTCATTCATTCTCTTGAAGGTTTAATCCTATAGATGTATAACAGATTGTTTGTCTATTTTTAGTGTCGCTTTTTTCGTTTCATCCAGTTTCAAATCACAACGGTCCTAAAGAAGTTTTCACTTGAATAATTTTATAGAATCTGTGTGCAGTTCACTCACATGCGAGAAAAGTGAAAACTAAAGTAGACGAGAGTGATAGATACGAAGCATCGCACAAAGAGGAGACCGATAGGCTGGCTACGAAGCAACGCACAAAGAGGAAAGCGATTAGTCTATGTCATTCATTCTCTTGCAGGTTTAATCCTATAGATGTATAACAGATTGTTTGTCTATTTTTAGTGTCGCTTTTTTTCGTTTCATCCAGTTTCAAATCACAACGGTCCTAAAGAAGTTTTCACTTGAATAATTTTATAGAATCTGTGTGCAGTTCACTCACATGCGAGAAAAGTGAAAACTAAAGTAGACGAGAGTGATAGATACGAAGCATCGCACAAAGAGGAGACCGATAGGCTGGCTACGAAGCAACGCACAAAGAGGAAAGCGATTAGTCTATGTCATTCATTCTCTTGAAGGTTTAATCCTATAGATGTATAACAGATTGTTTGTCTATTTTTAGTGTCGCTTTTTTCGTTTCATCCAGTTTCAAATCACAACGGTCCTAAAGAAGTTTTCACTTGAATAATTTTATAGAATCTGTGTGCAGTTCACTCACATGCGAGAAAAGTGAAAACTAAAGTAGACGAGAGTGATAGATACGAAGCATCGCACAAAGAGGAGACCGATAGGCTGGCTACGAAGCAACGCACAAAGAGGAAAGCGATTAGTCTATGTCATTCATTCTCTTGCAGGTTTAATCCTATAGATGTATAACAGATTGTTTGTCTATTTTTAGTGTCGCTTTTTTTCGTTTCATCCAGTTTCAAATCACAACGGTCCTAAAGAAGTTTTCACTTGAATAATTTTATAGAATCTGTGTGCAGTTCACTCACATGCGAGAAAAGTGAAAACTAAAGTAGACGAGAGTGATAGATACGAAGCATCGCACAAAGAGGAGACCGATAGGCTGGCTACGAAGCAACGCACAAAGAGGAAAGCGATTAGTCTATGTCATTCATTCTCTTGCAGGTTTAATCCTATAGATGTATAACAGATTGTTTGTCTATTTTTAGTGTCGCTTTTTTTCGTTTCATCCAGTTTCAAATCACAACGGTCCTTAAGAAGTTTTCACTTGAATAATTTTATAGAATCTGTGTGCAGTTCACTCACATGCGAGAAAAGTGAAAACTAAAGTAGACGAGAGTGATAGATACGAAGCATCGCACAAAGAGGAGACCGATAGGCTGGCTACGAAGCAACGCACAAAGAGGAAAGCGATTAGTCTATGTCATTCATTCTCTTGCAGGTTTAATCCTATAGATGTATAACAGATTGTTTGTCTATTTTTAGTGTCGCTTTTTTTCGTTTCATCCAGTTTCAAATCACAACGGTCCTAAAGAAGTTTTCACTTTAATAATTTTATATAATCTGTGTGCAGTTCACTCACATGCGAGAAAAGTGAAAACTAAAGTAGACGAGAGTGATAGATACGAAGCATCGCACAAAGAGGAGACCGATAGGCTGGCTACGAAGCAACGCACAAAGAGGAAAGCGATTAGTCTATGTCATTCATTCTCTTGCAGGTTTAATCCTATAGATGTATAACATATTGTTTGTCTATTTTTAGTGTCGCTTTCTTTCGTTTCATCCAGTTTCAAATCACAACGGTCCTAAAGAAGTTTTCACTTGAATAATTTTATAGAATCTGTGTGCAGTTCACTCACATGCGAGAAAAGTGAAAACTAAAGTAGACGAGAGTGATAGATACGAAGCATCGCACAAAGAGGAGACCGATAGGCTGGCTACGAAGCAACGCACAAAGAGGAAAGCATAGCGAACCACTTGGGGTGACCTATGACAGAGGTATTGGTTATCCAAAAAACGGTTCCCGGGGCGGCGGTACCCATACCCACCTCCCAAATCTTAATCTTGAAGGCGACCTTTTGATATCTCCAGCTGGATTTTCTCGGAATAACGCCATGCACCGCAGTGGGAGGGATGGATTCATCCGTCCATCACTCCTGGACACACTGACCCCCAGATTCCTACCCACCCTTCATACCCCTTTCCTTACCCGGGCTTCCTTTTCTTCTTTTCATAAAAAGAAGGCCTCCACACAGCATCCCCAAATATGATAAAGGTAGGTACTGAGAGATTTTTTCTCAGGTGGACATCCGTGGAAGTAATGGCACGATCAAGTGAATCAGATACTTGAGTCGGGCCGTGTCAAAAGTCAGAATAATAGAAGATAATGTATGATACGATGTATGAATGTGAGTGAGGCAAAGAGTGTGTGCCAAGACCGAGTTGTTTGGCGGTCCGTCCTCTCTGCCTACCCCTGCAGGAAACAGCGTTATGGTTAGTTAGAATTTTATAAAATACATTAAGCAAAATGTTAGAAAACTAACACGAGACTGCATACTGATCCAATCACGATGAGATGGGTTTGATCAAACTAGCGCTGTCTCGTTTGTTTAAAGTGCCGCTATAATGCTGCTAGAGCGAGATGCAACGCCTGTCGAATGACCGCGGGCAGCAAATTGAATATTTTGTGGAGAATTTACAAAAATATATATTCTTCATAAACGTTGAAAAAATTTAGCTGAACAATTGGATACCTTTTTTTAGTAGGTGCCTTCCATATCTGGTCAACCAATGAGAAGGCTTCGTTCACAACACACCACGCCCAACACGACCAATCAGAAGGCTTCCTTTTTCAGCCATCTTTGATTATACACAAGCGGATCAAATGCGTACGGATATTTGGGCGGATCCGCAACGTATGGGAATTTGGACGGATCAACAAATAAGATGCGTATGATTTCCATACAAAGTTCGAAAATTTTATGTGCAATATATCAAAAACTTTTACCGAGAAACTGGCAACCTTGGTATTTGTAGTAACGTTGTTGCCAATTCATACAGATATATTCCATCAAAGCCAAGTTATACGGTGTTAAAGGTGGATCAACATTGTCAACCAACTTCTTACAGGATCAAGATACTACGGGAAGAGGTCAATATATATATATATATATATATATATATTTGTGTGGTGTTTATACTTATAAAGCATACATGTAGCTTGTGCATATTTTTTTTTTTATCAGAACAACATAAATAATTTGGTCTTTCAAGAGTATCACTCTTTGAAGCTATTTTCCCTTTAACGCGGTCATTTAGAGTAGAAACGGATATTCCACACTTTCTGATCTTCTTTATTTATGTCTTCATTAGTAAATAAAGCAGTCTTTCTGCAGTAGTTCCGCGGCATAAAAACCTTGAAAAAATAAAAAGCTACACATTAAAATTTTTTTAAACTATTATATCATTTATATAAACGTTCTAATATGAATGATCTTGGTCTTATCTCTAATCGATACTCGCGATCGATTATCGCATACGGGAATAGTGGCGTCCGCCCGGTACAGCGCTGTGACTTTAGCTCGTTCCTGCACTAGCACCACCACCAACACAAATGCGCCCTCACGAACCTCTTAGTTTGAGAATACGTGGCTATTTGTATAGAAACCGCAAAAGGGGCAAGGTCGGAAGGGTCATATTCCGATCTTTCCCCGGGAAATATGTCAAGGGGTAAGATCGAAAAGAAAGCTACAGCCGAAACCGAAGCAGATTAGACACTGGAACCTTCCTAAACTATTTTTTATCTAAAAATAATACACAATGGGTTTGAAATCAATTCAATAGCCTACCTGGATCCGTAGATATTTATGAAAGGGGTAAGATCGATTATCTCACAATTTTCCGTAAAATTTAACCTGTTCAAAAAACGCGCCTCACAACCTAACGCTTTAGCTTCCTAGAGCCGACCGAAGGGGGTGCTATGCGTAATGAAATAGCGCTCCTTTAGAGGTATAGGGGCATTTTTTAGGTTGCCAGGGTACCGCGAAAATCGAGTTTTTCGATCTTCCCCCAAATCCGGGTTTACCCCAACTCACCTTACTTGTATTTCAGATATTTGTTTCTTAGTAATGGTGCCCCAGATACTAACCAGATAACTTAGGTAAGAGTGGATCAGAGCATAATATGTGGCACGCAGTAAAGCTGTGGGGAGCACATCTTGAAGTTGATAGAGTACACCAGTTATCGGGGAAATTTTGGATTTAACATATTCAACATGGGAGTTCCACGATAGGTTAGAATCTATGAATAACCCTAAATATTTCGTTACTTGTACATTTTGGAGCTTTTCATTTCCAAGAGTAATATTCATTGTCATGTAATCTTTTTTCCCGAAAGTGAGGTAGTGAGTTTTTTTGACATTGAGGCTTAATTTATTTATCCGCAACCGTTTAGCTAGCTTTGCGAGATCTTTATTCATTAGAGATTCAAGTTCCCTCAGATTTTTACAACGATAATAAATCACAGTATCATCAGCGTAAAGTTGAAGTTTTCCCAAGATGCCGCATTTAGTTATATCATTGATGTATAGTAAGAAAAGTAGGGTTCCTAGAATCGAGCCCTGTGGCACTCCACATGTGATTTTTCCAAAGCCGCTTAGGTTCCCTTCGATGTCGACAAGGCAATATCTATCAGATAGGTAACTTCGGAGGAGCTTTAAAGATTTCCCGACTATAACCAAATGTTCCAATTTTTGTAGGAGTATTTCATGATCTACTGTATCAAAGGCTTTTTTTAGATCTATAAAAATAGCTGCTACATATTCGCCCTGGTCTATGTACTGCTGAATGTTCGAGATGAAATCGAAGGTGGCACATTGGGTACTGGAGTTTTTTGAAAGCCATATTGCTGTGGTGTTAGGATATTGTTAAGTCTATCCTTGATAATAGTCTCGAACACCTTTGAAAATACTGATAAAACCGATATTGGGCGATAGTTAGAAATACATTTTTTGCAGCCTTCTTTATAAATTGGTATAATTTTTGCTAGCTTTAATTGATTTGGGAATACTCCCGAGCCTATAGAGGAATTGATAAGTTGCACTAGGTGCTCAGCTAGTTCTTCTTTACAGGTTTTAAGGATGCACGGGGTTACTCCATCGATACCTGCCGCTGCATTCGACCTAAGTTTCGAGATGATCCTTAATACCTCAGCCTTATTTGTCCTTCATCAAGATTGTCCTTCTTCAAGATCATCTTCCTGCAGAGCTTCCGGAACCATCCCAACATCAAAATACACTTCAAAACACTTCAAAATATACACAGGTTACATTATTGTAGACTTAGAAAAACATCCAACATAACCTAATCTAAACTTACTTAACCAAACCTAAACTAACCTCACCTAACCTACACTGAACCAACCTACCAAAGATCATCTTCCTGCAGAGCTTCCGGAACCATCCCAACATCGTCAAACTTCAAAATATACACAGGTTACATTATTGTAGACTTAATAGACAAACATGGATAAAATGGTTGATGTTGACAGGACATGAAAATATGCATTACTTGAGATAAAAATAAGACAAAAATTACCCTGCCGAGCGATTCTATAGGTATGTGATCGTCATGAGATAACGGATGTGATATTCTGTCAGATTTGTGTGTTTTTACATATTTACTGTCACATATTTTAGTTTAGATCGTTTTAAACACAAATTCCTGCAAGTATGCCTGATTATTTATTCATTTAATGTACGTTGTACATAGAAAAAGCAAATAAATCACACAAATCTGACGGAGATCTTGTCCATTATCTCATAACGATCCCAAAAAAGATATAGAATCGCTCGACTGATGATATTTTATAAGAAAATCTTTATTTTTATTTTATTCTTTAACATAATGAGTAAAATCTCAAATTGTAATATTTAATCACTGAGGACAATATTAGCATATATAGCGTACATATGTATGTACGTATATAAGGGACTTTATAGCATTTAGTTTGAGATGGATCTTGCAATCATACCTAAAGATGCAATCATTCATATGATGAAAAATATGTTGGTAGTTCTAAGTTGAAAGGGATAGGGTCCCATTAGTTTGGTGGTAGAGCAGCGCCCCGGCAAGGCTGAGGTCGTGGGTTTAATTCCTAGATGCGACCGTATCTTTTTCTGTTACAAATTTTCAATTGAGAGTCGCTAATATTGTCTTCAGTGATTAAATATAAGAAAATCACTCATTGAATTGCAGTTAAAAGGTGTATTACATTACTTTACGCACCAGATGTAAATGTCCGGGTTAAATTTTCCCCACAGGAAAAACTAAACCCTTTCACACACTTCCTCAAATGATCATCTAGTCAATCCACGCTATGCAATTGCACTATATAAGTATTATAAATACAAAACAATACAAGAACAACATGTCAACCTACCAGAGACCAAATGGGAAAGTAATTCACCGACTCCAGATATTTTCATATCAGAGGGTTCGGCTCTGTGGAGTTCCTAATTGAACCTATAAATCCTACTGATCCCTCAATATAAATATTTAAAAATCTTTTGTAATCCTACATGTATTTAAAATGACATTACATTAGATAGTATATTCATTTAAATAAATTTTATTATTGTAATTATTTAATGTGCATACCGCATAAGACTTGTTACTGCTCCCAACTAACTGAACCAGTGTGACTATGACATCCCCAAATAATATGATGTGAGGCTGAAAGAAGTGGGGAAAGGATGGAGCTGGAAAAGAGGAAGCATCTGGATATTCATTTCTGGTCACCAAGCACAGTTAAAGCTATTTCAACAATGTTTCCATTCTGAATTGTGGCCTTTCACTCTGTGATTATTATAAAATGAATTGTGAATTTTGCATTTTCAATTAATTTACAGGGCTGCAAACAACCGGGATATTTACCTGGGCTTCGAGTATATGAACACGGACCTCCATAATGTGATAAAGTGCGGCAACATCTTGAAGAACATTCACAAGAGATTCATCATGTACCAGATCCTGAAGGCCACCAAATACATTCACTCGGGCAATGTGATTCACAGAGACCAGAAACCCAGTAATATTCTCATCGACAATGCTTGCAGGTAATTTTGAGGTTACATTGTAATTGATTTTGAAATATTGCACTTTCTCCTCCTTCGGATCACGTTTCACACAGCCTTGCAGTAGGGATGGACGTTTAAAAAATACATCGATGTTTTTTCCGATGTAATGCATCGATCGGTTGCATCGATGTTAATACGATGTATTGAGAAATACATCGATGTTTTCAAAACATCGATAGCTTTTCGCAATAGACATGTTTAGGCCTTAAAGAAAATTAGGTAAGTTAAGTACAAGGAAATTTTTTTATTAAAATTCACAATCACACGGCAAACACAGCTTTATTTTGTTTACAAATTCCAATGTTTTTTTCAATGCTACGTAAAAACAAAAGTTTACTTAATCTTTTTCCCTTCAATCGGTTTCTTTGCTCAGTCAAAAACTAGCCCTGCCCGTGAAAAGAGTCTTTCTTATGGCACATATGTGCCAACAATTGTTAAATACTTAAAAGCTATTTTGTCCAGCTTTGGGAATTGTAATTTATAATCCCTTCATTAATTTTATTTCATATTTAAGGTTTTATTTTTTCAGTTTGACTTTACCGGCTTCGCAGCAAAGGTAACATAACCCATTCAGCCAAACCGATAAATGGTAGCCGTTTTATATTGACTGAACTGATTATTACGTTCCGATTCACAAAACGTCGTGAAAGTCACTGTTGTCGTAAGTCACAGTTGGTCATACTCACAGACACTCATCTCATAGTTTGCGTATTCGATGCATCGAATAAAAAACATTGATATATTTTCGATGTTGAAGTATTAACAATACATCGGTTCAATACGATGCATCGGTACTATACATCGAGTATTTACATTACATCGATGTATATCGTCCATCCCTACCTTGCAGTGTTCTTCATCTTATATGAGAACATATACGCCATGTCAAAAGTCAGAATAATAGAAGAGTATGTATGAGACGATGTATGAATGTGAGTGAGACAAAAAGTGTGCCAAGACGAGTTGTTTGGCAGTCCTTCCTCTTTGCCTACCCCTGCGGGAAACGGCGTGATGGTTTGTTAGTTTTTTTTTTAATATGTTTAGATTGTGGTGAATTTTTATTTGTATAGAAACGATATTGGGTGAATAATCATCTCAATGTGGTTTTTGGCATACTAGCTTTAGTATAATCTTCTATAGAGGGTCGCCGAGGGCCGGGTAGGAGACAAATGTCTTAGATGCGAAATATATGAAAGTGGACCGGCATTAGAAGTGTGGAGGAGCTATTCCGGGCAGCGCAAGACAGAGAGACATTTTCAAGAGTGATCGCCAACATTGGGGGGACCTGATACGGCACACAAAGAAGATAATCTTCTAATTCCGATATTTTGAGGTTATTTATATTGATGGTGTTCCAGGGTGAAGATAGCAGACTTTGGTCTGGCCCGCTCCGTGTCTTCGTGCAGCGAGGGCTCCGGCAAGGGAGGGGCGGACCCCTGCCTCACGGACTACGTGGCCACTCGCTGGTACCGGGCCCCCGAAATCCTGATCGCCAGCAGGAAGTGAGTGCTCTCCATGTTGTCTTATTCGTATATCTATCTATATATATAAAAATTTAGATTCCGTATGTTTGTGTCCGCAAATCTGGGAAAGTAATCGATGGATTGACCCATAAATAATACAGAACATTGCATTTTAGCGGAAGAGTGTTTCTATATATGTATAATGGTAGGCTCTGGCGTTATGAAATTTGTACAAAATTTACTACAGGTAATGAGCGAGTGGTTTGAAAATGTGTGTATTTCATATATTTTAGCAGCAGGAAGGGAAGGCAGGAGGGGGGGGGTAACTCAGGAAGGGTAAGGCGGGGAAGGTGGAAGGTCGAGGTGGTGCAGTTAAAAGCATGTTGAGATATTTATTGTAGGGCGTGTTGAGATATTCATTAGGCAAATTTATGCCAAAAACATATTAGCATACCTCTTCAAACACAGAACTACCTTTGAAAATGTCCAAACTGCTCCAGATACTAGAACCAAAGGGCATAATCCCCTACTTATCCCTTTTGCTAAAACAACCTTTGGCCAAAGAAATTTTAGATACTTTGCAACAAAACTATATAATACACTTCCACTGGCAATTAGACAAAACACAATGTATCTTAAATATAAATCTGACACCAAGTCCTAGATTACCAGTCAAAACAGATCCAACATCAAAGATTTTATCAAAACTAACTTATAAGTATTTATTTTTTCAATGTTATGTTGATGATTAACTGTTACTTGTAATACTGTTTTATTATTTGTACTTTGTATGTGTTATTATTGTAAACTGCTCATGCTAAGCGCCTGCTCTCAACACAGGTTCTCCTAATGAGACAGGCATAGAATAAAACAAATTGTAAGTGAATAATGAAAAATAAAAAAAGGGGAATCGACTGATGAAAAGAGAACAAGACAAAAGATCTGCAAACATTCCTTCCCGCTTGCAGACTATCTCTTTCATGCACTTGAATCTCTTAGTTTCCAATATTAATACAATTCAACATGTGTTGGGTATATTACAAATAAGTTTGTTATTAGTTGATTTATTAAGTTATCGTAAATCTTCTTCTTCCTTGCGCTGTCCCAACTCATTGCCTAGGTAGGCTGTTGGAGTCGGCTCTTCTCGTTCTCAGGTTGTAATATCTTCTGTTCTGAGTATCACCTTCATCCAGGCCGTTTCTCTGAAGAATTTTGGAGCATTGAGTCATCCAGGAGTTCTTCGGTCTTCCTCTGGATGACTGTCGATGAAGCTCCATAGACATTGCCTGCCTCACCGTGTGGTCTGATGGTCTCCAAGTTATCGTATTAAGTTATCATAAGGGTTACAATGAATATTAAACTGGACAGACCTCCTTACTAGAGTAGGCTCTAAGTAGTTCTGCTGCTCCCGCAGGTGGACTGGAGTTGCCCGCCCAACATGCCGATGCCTTCGGCAATCATTTTTTTGTTTTTAAAGAAAGACAAACATTTCCGGGTTACGAATAACCTGACAATATTTGACAATCTCCTACTACCACCACAGCAAGCCGAAAATGTTTCTTGAGTCGTGATGGAGGACTTAGCCAGCCGAGGAATCGAACACGGAACGCCTGGGTGGGACCCAAACGCGATGCCCACTCAACCACTGACCGGTCAATCAACGTAAGCATTCGTGCCTAAGACACAAACGACGATAGGTGGTATTCTTCTGAAACCGTACTCAACTGCCATCTGTTGGGATATAGCAAAACTATTACTACCTATGCTATCAACAACTATTAAAGGAAGCTAAAACTGCATGAACAATCAATACACTACACTCACACAAATGATGTTTAATTCCAGTTACACAAAGGGAATAGACATGTGGAGTTTGGGCTGTATTCTGGGAGAGATGGTAATAGGAGAGCCCTTGTTTCCTGGCTCCTCCACTGTCAACCAGGTGGAGAGGATTATGGCCTGCATTCCTGTACCCACTGAAGAAGGTCAGTATATCTGCGTAATATATTTTTATTTGTAAAAACCAAGCAGCTAATATTATAATGTGGGTACCAGATGGGGGAATCGTACTCAAGTCGACTTCAACCAAAGGCAATAGTTTAATAGATCTAATGTAATTAAAATTTCTAGTTAGCTTAAATAAATCCCAACATTTGTAAGCCCTTATTAAAGATATCCATTATGAGGTTAATAAATGAAAGATTTAACCCTTAATTACTCGCATGGGTTCAAATCATTTTCGGATTAAAAAATGAAGCACTTGGCACGGCCCGATTCCCCCCGCGCCCTCGCTAGCTTCATAACACGCGTCTAAGTTTATATTTTAGTAGCAACCAAGTCACGGGAGTGGAAGGACACGTCGCTGCGCTCTTGAGCGAATAATTACGTTACTTTATAAAGTACCAACAAAATGCAAGAAATGTACAAGATTTGTGTGCAATGATCACTCTGAAATATACTGTCAAGAGTGATTCGGAGAGTTCCTTAAAAAATACGAGTATTAACTATGATCTCAGCATACCCAAATACAAATTGTTAATTACTGTTAATTATTTTAGTTTAACTTGTTTGTGTATAATTAGTTAGTAATCATGTTATTGCTATTACAGAATAAACAAAGCACTTTAATAATAAAATAGTTTCATTTACTTATATATTCCAATATATATTAAAAACTACTCATACTATTTGGGGTCATCTATGACCCCATGCGAGCAGTTATGTAATGTTCTTTGTGCGAGTAATTAAGGGTTAATTGGAAAGTGATGCCCAAGACCTTAATTTGTGTTAATTCTCAAGAGCATTGTTATAAATGTTGTAATTAAATATCACTGGGATTTAGTAAAACAACTTAGTATTTTGTTTTTTTTTTTAATAATCACTATTTAATTTTTACATTTGAAGATATTATTAGAAGTAGGTAGTCTTTTACACAAACGAAGTATTGAATTCTGTAAGTCTAAACTTAGAGTTTAGGGTACACAATTTACACCCGCGATGTTCAAGCGGGTTCCCTACAGAGCATCGGACCATCCCAATAATATATGCAAGATATGTAAATATGTTTTGACATTCAGCACTCCTTCTTGTCATAATTGCAGACATTCAGTCAGTCTGCACGGGTTACGGATCCTCACTGGTCCGCACGGCCGTGTCTCGCCGCACGCCGCTGAAGGAAGTGCTGCTGAGGAACAGCAGCCAGGAGTCGGCAGACCTGGAGGCTGCTGACCTGGTCTGCCGGCTGCTGGTCTTCAACCCGGGGCGCCGACCCACGGCCCAGCAGGCTCTGCGCCACTCCTATGTGGCCAGGTACGGCAGTTTCAACATTATCTAGCCTAACCTGTAACATTATTTTATTTTTTTACCACAAGAGACCAAATTTGTCCCAGCTCACATAAGTTTCATATAAATGGTTGTATCTCCCTTACTGTCATGGTGAGAAATATGATCTAAACGGTATTAGAAAGAGAAAACTCCACGCTTTATATTCAAATCTAGAACACAGAAAAATTTAAATGTGCACCTCTATGAAACCAAAGTTTCTGATAGCGATGAGAAAAAACTGTATAAAACGTTCAGAATTTTTTATGAATTATTGTTTTATGAAATGACGAAAAAGTGAGGTGATAATAATGTTTATAATACATTTGCCTAATGTGTTAATTTTTCTTTTTTTTTCATTATCTAATTTTAGATAGAAAAAAGTTATTTTAAAATTTTTTATGTTTGTATTAAAAAGTTTTATATTTCAGAAATTATAAGTTTATTTCTAATAATAACGTTTGAAAGCATATTCTATCACCTTTCAAAAACAGTTGTTAGTTTTCAAATATATTCCATTTGTTTGTATTTTATTGCAAAACGGAAATTTTCTGACCAGACAGAATATGCCCAAGACCTGATGGGTTAGCTCCACACAGGACTATTTTTTTTTTACATTAACTTCTCAGAGCTTACACCATCTTAGGAGAGGTTCTTTCTGGAGAGAGGAAGGAACGAAGAAGTTGTAGGATGGAGGAAATACAGAGGCTGACAAATCGTTCCACAGCCGAGATGTTGAACTCAAGAATGAGTCGCAGAAATGACGCCCTCTCATGTGACCAAAATGTTAACACTAATTAATAAAATGCTAATTTGTTTCCCGAAGATTAGAATGACAATAATTGCTAGGAGCATCTTGTAATGAAATACTCTTGAGTCTCTTAACTTTCAATATTAGATAACTTGAGATATGTTTGGTATCTCCAACAAGTTAAAGGTTGGATTGGTTATAGCCCATTCACACCATTCATTTATCGTTCATTTCGTGATTTCATTCCGCCTCTTTCCCTCGAAATGAACCGTGTGAACACGAAAGTGAATAGAGACAGTTCCGAATGAAGCATTCCAACAATGTTGGAATGCTTCCTTCGGCACTGTTCACTCGCAACCGGAATTTAACATCACGTGACGCGAATGATGTGTGTGAACACTCAAGTGAACAGTCTTTCACTCGCAAATTAGTCGGCCGAAATGTTTTGGCGTGAGGACAAGTAGCCGGAGCGGCTTAAACGTCAAAATGCTCCGTTTAGTTCGCTTTTCGAAATAACTCCTACACGTCTCATAGAAATCGTTGTTTCTCCCTTACTATCATAGTGAAAAATATGATCTAAACGGTATTGGAAAGAGAAAATAATGCTCTATATATTCAATATAACGATTAACCACAAACGAATACGAATGTACACTTCTATGGAACCAAAGTTTCTGATCGAATTTGAAAAAAAAATTATGAAACATTGTGAATTTTTTATGAATTATTTTTATATGAAACGATAAAAAAGTGAGGTGACAGAAACGTTTATAATTTATTTGTCTAACAAAATAAGTGTGTGTTTTTATATTTCTTTTGTTAACCAGTAATTTTAGTTAGATTAAAAAGCACAGAAGGAAGAAACGAGTATTTCTCGAGAACCAAATCAAGGAAGTGGAACTAGCCAAGGCCCAAAACAGAAGTCGACTTTTCTATCAGAAGGTAAACCATCAAAGAAAAGAATACAAGCCCAGAATTACAATGTGCTACGACAGCGAGGGAAATATTTTGAATGAAAAGTCAAGAATTCTGAATAGATGGGTGGAATATTTTGATGCTCTGCTAAACGGAAGTGTAGATGAGAGTGTGGGTGAAAATTTGACAAGGGATGGAAACATCACTGATGGTGGTACTAATGATGATGACAATGTCGAGCCGCCACCAACATTAGAAGAAGTAGTGGGTGCCATTAAAAGTCTACATAACAATAAATCACCTGGAACTGACAACATCTCTGCAGAGTTATTCAAATATGGCGGAGAGAACCTTCAAGTCCATATATATAATATAATTAAATCCATCTGGTGCTCTGAGACTCTGCCAAGTGAATGGAACTGTGGAATAATTTGCCCTCTTCACAAGAAAGGAGACCCTATGAACTGCTCTAACTATAGGGGCATAACGCTGCTGAATATCTCATACAAGATCCTATCAAATGTACTGTGTGGTAGGCTTATGAAATATTCGGATGGCATAATTGGCCAATATCAAACTGGGTTCCGTAAGGGGAAATCTACAACTGATCAAATCTTTTCACTGAGACAGATACTGGAAAAAACAATAGAATTTAATGTTGATACATACCATCTCTTCATAGATTTTAAGGCTGCCTATGACACGGTAAATAGAGAAAGACTGTACAGAGCCTTAGATGAATTTAATATCCCAAGAAAACTGGTAAACTTAGTAAGGCTCACAATGTCTAATGTTGAGTGCCGAGTCAGAATACAACAGGATCTGTCAGACACCCTAAAGACCTTCAATGGACTAAGACAAGGAGATGCACTTGCCTGCATTTTATTCAATTTAGCGCTGGAAAAGGCCATCCGAAATGCAGGTATACAAACCACAGGCCATATTTTTAACAAGTCTGTTCAGCTCCTTGCTTATGCTGACGATATAGATATCATCGCACGCTCAGAATATGAACTAAAATCGGCGTTTAAAAGCTTAGCTACGTCGGCAAGGAACATGGGATTGGTCATCAACGAGGGGAAGACAAAATATATGCCCGTACATGGACGCCAGAAACCACCAAGTATACAGATAGATAATTATACATTTGAAACTGTCAACGAGTTTGTATATCTCGGTACTATGGTGACAAATGACAACAATGTATCCAGCGAAATCAAAAGAAGAATAGTAGCTGCAAATCGATACTACTTTGGGCTACAGAAGCATATGAAATCTCGCCACCTTACCAGAAGAACTAAAGTCCTGCTTTACAAGACCCTTATACGACCTGTTCTTATGTATGGTTCGGAATGTTGGACAATCAGTAAGGGTGATGAAGGAGCCCTAGAAAGTTTTGAAAGGAAGGTGCTGCGAAGGATTTACGGCCCAGTCTGTGATAATGGAGAATGGCGTATCAGATACAACCAGGAGCTATACGATCTTTACGAGGACCCTAATATCTCCAAGGAAATCAAAACTGGAAGACTCAGGTGGGCTGGACATATCCAGAGAATGAGCGAAGGAGATATCCCAAAGCGAATTATGGATGGTGCACCTGGGGGTCGGAGAAGAGTTGGAAGACCAAAGCTTCGATGGCTGGATGGAGTGGTGAAGGATGCAAGCACCATCGGCATCCGAAACTGGCGCAACGCAGCACAACACCGACAGTCATGGAGGCAGGCTCTGCTGGAGGCCAAGACCCGACCTGGGTTGTAGAGCCACAGATGATGATGATGAAAAAGCAAGGAGAGCCATTTTTTTAACTTTTAAAAGTTTATATTAAAAATTACTCTATTTAAAAAATTACGTGGTTATTTCTAATAATAAATTTTGGAAGCATATTTCATCACCTTTCCAAAACAGTTTTTTGTTTTTGGATACGTTAATAAATATTCCATTTATATGGATTTTATTGCAAGCCGAGGCCTATTTTGGAATAAAAAAATGTTCATGGTTCAAAAATACTGATAGATATCAGTTTTCAGGTTATTATTTAACCATATGTTCATTTTATGGTGCTGAAATTTATTTACTGTTTACAAGAATCGCCAATTTCTCGTAATTTAGTTCGACGTTATCGGAAATGTCAATTGAAATCGTAAATATTCCCGAATTTGGCCGTAGCGCCGGACGAATTCCAATGCGGCCGCGACTACTCTCGACGACTTTGTAGCGAGAATGTCGAGTGAACTCTTCCTTCGAAGGAACCGTGTGAACACTCGGTGAAACGAGAATGGAACATTTCATCGAGTAAACCTTCATCCGAGTGAACCTTGTGACTTCAGCTTTACTAGTAACCAATCCAACTGTTTATTATCATGAATATTTAAAATGGTTTAATAGACTGGACAGACATCCTTACTAGGCTAGATTTTAAATAGTTCTGGACTGACAGCGGAAACCCGCCCTATCTTACTGGAGCCTTCGACCATCGTCGATAGGTGGTACTCTTCTGATAATTGACTCAGCTGCCGTCTGTTGGAATAGGGCAAAAGTTTGTATTACAAACTAACCTATCGACATCTATTGACAGAAGCTGAAACTACATGTATAATCAATACACTAGAAATACCATTAGAACAGGGACAGCATTTCCACTTGATGCCTATACTAATAAACAACATTTTCATAACGATGACTGAAGGACGAATTTATATATATATATTCTCAGCTTATTTACCTATGGAATGTTTGGCTTTCTTTAGCTACAAGAGTATTTAATCAGCGATATCCTGACTTTACTCGACTAGTTCATTTTACATTACGTATTATTAATATTGTTTTGTTCTTGAAGGTTCCACCATGAGAAAAACGAGCCGGTACTGACCCACGATGTGATCCCACCGCTGTGTGATGATCGGCGCCTCTCTGTTGATGAATACCGGAACCGACTCTACGACCTGATGAAGAGGGGCTTCTCAAGGTATTTACTCCGCTCATGTATCAAGGAAGATAGGCCACAAATCGTTATTAATATGATACCACGTATTGACAATATAGTTGACGGGTTGAAAACCATACCGGTACAAGTGACAAAAATTAGAAAAATGAGTTAAGTGTGAGAAGTTGGTATTAAAAGATGGTATTTTTCGTTGTGCCAAAAGGGTATGAACGAGAAAAATCGCAACGCCATCTATTATTGGTTGGGTTAACTGACACTGTATGTAGTGTGTTACAGAATAAAACACAAAATTGTCATTTTCTCTTTTCTTCTGATTTGTTGCTTATACCAGTATGGTTTTCAACCCGTCAGTTCACCTGGTGTTTGAGAATTTACAATGAAGCTCGAGGTTCGTCGTGATTACAAATTACTTTATTTACGTTATCGTCTGGTTTACAATGAAAATTTTACTGTCCATTCTGTACTGTACATTCTAATGGATGCTCTGAGTAATTCTGAAGCAAGGGAACTCGATACTGAAGGATCCCAGCTATCGATCGTATATCGTCGGATATTTCCGCAACCATTCGTGCATTAGACACAAACCACGACAGTTACCACTCTACTAAGGTACTACTTAACTGACATCTGTTGAAGGACATTGAAATTACATACATAATCCTATACAGCACAGTTTTGCTGGCAATCTGGTGATTTTAGTGATATGAAATTCTGCAGCAGATTTCATATAGATAATGTTGAATTGATAAGAATCTACTCATATGACATTTCTTATTATTTTTGTTTACAGGAATGCCGAGACCAGCTCCGATTCTTCTTCTACCACCCTGGAACGAACCAAGGCTTCTTCCTCACAAACCTTCAGAGGTGTGAGGTCTCAAATAATCGGCCCCACACCTTGCACCAGAATATCCAAGACCTCCTCAGAATCTAAACCTAACCTCAATACTCTACTAGCCCACTACACTCACAAACCTCACAACGTACAGTCGGAACCCAAAATCTACACAAACATCGATGTAATGTCCAGATCTCACAAAAAAGTTTTAGAAAATACTGCTTTTAAAGCGGAAAAACCGATTTCCGCGTTTAATAACAAGGCAAGCTTGAAAGACGAACGATGTAATCCGTTACACAAGAATGTTTCAATGGGCGATTACATCACATATCCAAGGAATGAATTCAATTCGGACGCATGTGGCAGGTGTAATAACGGCACCTTCATTCGTTCAATGTCGGACGACAGTTATTCGAATAAAGGTCGCAATGGAGTCAAGATGCAGACCAAGAATTTGAGCTCAATTAACAATCTGTACGCGCAGAGTTTCGAAGCGGGCGACAGGTCGTCGCCAAAGTTCAGTCAAAAGCACGGCTTCATCACGGCCAGTGCTCTTATGGAGTTGAAATCAAGCCTGCGGTAGTCGAGGCTCAAACTACTATTGCAGTCATTATCATCATTCTGGTGTAACTGCCGTTGCAATCACCGAAGAGATGGGCCGAAAAAAGTGTTGCTCGCGGACACTTTTATCGAAGCAGGTTCAATTCTTTCTTACTTTTGGTGAAATTAATCGGTAGTCGATGCTCGAGAGATCATTGCAGTCATTCAGATTATCTTCGTTGCAGTTCATCAGCACAGAAATTCAAATATAACATTGTCATCATCTTTTTGACATTTGAAAGGTCTCCGTTTAACGCGCATTCTAGGTGCATTTCAGCTTTCCACCAAAGTGTAATAAGCTGACAGTGTGATAGTTGTCATCTTCTGCGGATTACAATTTGTTCAAAAGCTGAAACAGACTTGGAATCGGCATTTAATGGGGGACTTTTCAACTGTCAAAAAAACAAAATGGTGCTGAATGATCATTTGATGACAATGAAATAACTATGTGCATACCATTGCAATCACTGAAGAGATAAACTTATATATTGTATGGTAGGCATGTCCGTGTGGTCAAAGTTGAGGCACAATTTTTCCTTACTTCTGGTGAAAGTGATCAAAAATACTAAAATTATTTCTTGAGCAAATAAACAATTAATTGGCCCGTTTGTAGCCTAGTAGTCGAATGGTCCTATGCAATTGTTTCAAATATGTATAGATCACAGGTCTAGAGATTATCTATTCTGTGGGTCCATTCTAATTCAATACAGCTTCCAGATACTGAGGACTGGTGTTTTGCAGAAATTCACATGTGACAAAGTTATCAAATGGCCATTTAGCGCCATTTTGTTTTTTTGACAGCTGAAATGTCCCCGTTAAATGTCGATTTTAGGTCGGATTCAGCTTTTGAACAAATTGTGGTAAGCAGAAGAGGAAAACCATCAAGTTTTTAAGCTTGTCGGCTTATTACAATGTGATAGAAATCTGAAACACAAATAGAATCGGCGTTTATCGGTGGACCTTTGAAATGTCAAAAACTTAATGGTGCTCGATGGCCATTTAATGACAATGTTGCATTTGAATTTCTGCAAAATATCTGGGCCTAACTCCTCTACCTCTTACCTCCTTTTCCAAATCATCAATGTTATGTATTACTCCCTAGTTAAAAGTAAAATTTCTTACGAGTTTTTTTAATATTCATCATAAATTATAACTTATATAACAAATAGCAATAATTATTCTGAAGCTCAAATTTTGTATATTTATAATAATCATCAGAAACCCATCAATATTTGGTGGACCACCTAATACCTACCTCTACTAGTCAATTTTTGCCAAAATTTATTATAATGCATTATATACATACATCATTTATTTTTACAGTGGAACGACAGTAATCTGGAATTATGTAAAACTTGATTGTTCTAGATTACTAGAATCTACAGAAAACTGTAAAATATATATCGTGAACAAGTTAACCCTCCGATGCGGGATATCTGGGAGACAGTATGTGGTGCTACAAGGTCTGTGCAGACCTTATGCCTAAATAATTTAGTTGGTTTAAAAAATATGATTTCAAATACCTACCAGAACATTAATAACAACCATAGATTATTTGATACACGGGTATCCATGTACCTTTGGATTGGTGGCCTGTTCTTCCATGTGTGGAATTACCAACTGTCAATCCAGTGCAATTACAAATGAACGTCTCTTAACAGTCTTCCGCTCGGAACTGCAAAACTAAACTCAGTTCATTTATACTCGACGAAAACAAAACATGTTCTAACAAGCATCAAATAACGAGAACACACATCAACTACCTGCTAAATATTTGTTAGTGCTGCACAGACCTTGTAGTGTTTCTACATGAAGCCAGAGTTCAACAAAAAATCCACTACAAAATATACGAAAACGAGCTATTTCTTCGCTCGTTGCGTTCACAGACCGACTTTTTGAGGTTGCCGTAAAACTGTTTCATTCAAGCAAGTCAGAAAAAATGTTACGCAACTTTTAAAATCGAATAGTTCTAGCCATATCTTGTCGCTCATTGGACGGTTAAATTGTTTGTGCTGGATAATATTTTTTTTCCAGCAATGGATTGTCTCCTAGTTTTTCTGTCATTATCAACAGTTAATAATGACAGAAAAATTAGTTTTTCAATATCTCCAAAAATGACGAAGTTATGAGCTTTCAAAGCGAACTTAGGTAAGATTGCTCAAAATACCCCTTAGGTTACGAGACACAATTCGAGTGGCGGTAACGCCTACTGCCCCAATCATTTTATCTACCATAACATCACGCTTATCGGCCAGTCAGCGAGAATCTCTTAAAATATCAACTTTTTGGCGACTTAAATGTTTGTACTATTTTGTATTTTCTAAAAATTCAAAAAGTTCTGTCTCGGCGTGCTCTAGTTATATGTAATATCCGTAAATAACATGAAATTTTGTTGTATGAGACAATCTCATTGATTTTGTTTCAGTTAAAGTTTATGAGCAGTGTAAAACATATTTTCGGACACCGTCTGCATCTGTATAATTGAGGGTACGTGTGTATTATTAATCTTGCTGAGCCCATAAAATCCTAAAATTTCTATATCTATAAAAATAATAATAAAATAGTTTTACCTACCAATAAAACTTATATTATGTACCTAACCTCATTTAAAACCTATATTGAGAGAAGCATTCTCAAATCCCCTTTCGCGTGGCCTTCCCCGATCTTTTTTAGTACCTTGTGGCTGTCAAGTGGTCACCAGATGCTAAACAAAAGAATCTACATACATCTAACTTTTGTTTATGGCATTTTTTCTCATTAGTTCTCACCAGGCAGTGATTGCCTAGGTTTTAAATGAGGTTAGGTACATAATATAAGTTTTATTGGTAGGTAAAACTATTTTATTATGTATCCTGAACCGTCATTTAAAACCTATATTGAGATCTGTTTGTTATCGACTGGTGACCACTAACGCTAATGTGATGATATTAAAATACGTTAAACACTGGAATACCTACTCACGTGTTACAGTGGGTGGAATAGAGAAGTCACAGACAATGCCCTATTTACCTCTAGAGAAGTGTTAACTTCTCTTCCGTAGAATTTGGCAAAGGTGTCCCGGCTTTTCCAGTTCCCTCGAGCCAGGATGTCATCCAGTCTAAAATTATCCAGCCAGTTAAGTGATGCCACAGCTGCCCGTACGCTTCCCGGTGCAGCTAAACGGTTGCAGCGCCCAACGGGCGATGGCTGTTCTTGAAGCTGCCTTAACTGCTCCTGATGTAGTGATGAAGAGTTCTGTTAAATTCTGCTTTGTTTCTGTCCGTTCTTTGGAGATTTCAACCAGTTCCTTAATCCAGTATGTTTGGTCTATATTTGGTTGATTGCCGTTTATCAGCCTCCAACCTGACTGTTGGTACGTAGCGGAGTCTGTTTTGGGACCGAAAACTGGCCATAACGAGACCCCTTCCTCATCTAAGGATAATTTGTCTGGTGAACTCCGTAACAAGGTCAGGTCATGCACCCTTCGTCCCGAAGCTAATAAAAGTAAAATCGCTGCCCTTCTTGATGTTTCAAAGAGATTCAACTTTTTGGGTGGGTTAGCTTCTAACCAGGTCAACACCACTCGAGGATCCCAGATAGGAGGTTTAGCCAATTTAGCATGTCTTAATACTGCGGCTTTGAGTACTTGTCTGACTAGAGGATGTGAACTTAGGTTTCCTTCTTCAGGGCTACTGAAAGTTGTTACAACCGATTTATGAAGTCGAACTGTTCTGGAAGAGAGACTATCTTCTAGACTAAGATCTGTTAAAAATCGTGCTAGGTTGCTTCCTGTAGGGACATTCGGGTTTACCCCATGATTTAATGCCCCCTTTTTCCACCTAAGGCATGCCGGTTTGTATGTTTTAAGGGTGGACTCTCTCCAACCGGACTAATAATCTTTCTGTTTGTCCGACCAATCTGTTAATGACTGACTCCACCCCGGCACTTCCACACCTCCAAAATGAAATCCTCTACTTGTGGTGGGGGTTTCAAGGTTCTCATGTCTATCAGCACTTCTATCAGTTTCAATATGGTGAACGGAGGACTCGCTGCTCGATTTTTAAGTCTGGTCTCCAGAATACCTTCTTCCATCTCGGGGCTATAATCAAGTATAGGTCTTTGGCCCGGTTCAGGTGTGCTAGAACTCTCGGCATAAGGCACGGCGGGGGGAACATCCAAGCTAGAGGAAAATCCCAATCTTGAGTCCAAGCATTGACGAATTTTGTCTCTTTGTCGAATGCATTGAGGGACACATAATCTTCTACGACGTGGGCTGTCTCTGATGCATACAGGTCTATAGTTGGCGTCCCCCATTTTGCAAAAACTAATTTTGTTGCAGTTGGTAAAAGATGCCATTTCGGAGGTTCACGTTTTCAGGAGAGTTGATCTGCTACCCCGTTGAACCTTCCCGGTAAGTAGTGGGCAGACAGTGAAATGTGATACGTGTCTGCCATTCGAAGGACTTGATGAGTCGCTTCGAGCAATGTCTTGGATCGTGTGTCGCCTTCGTTGCAAAGGTATGCGACCACCGATATGTTGTCTGACTGGGTAAGAAGACCCGAGTCTGACAGCTCTGGCCCGTGAGGAGTAAGTGCTGCCAGCACGGCGAGCATTTCCTTGACATTGCTGTGGAGTGGTTGTTGTGTTTGGGACCAAGCTCCATTCAACCTGAGGTCGTCTAGCTGCTCGCCCCATCCCCAGTCCAAGGCATCGGTCGTGAGGGTGTGGCGAATTGTTGCTTGATGCATTAGTGACCACGTCTGCAGGGACCTGCTCCATCACCTCAGCTCCTCTATCGCTGCTCGAGGTATGGGATGAAGTCGTCTGGGTATGAATGCAGGTAGCTTGCGACTGACACTGTAACATGTGAAGGTTAAGTCTGCCTCTACGAATGGCGAAACTAGCAAAATTGAGGGTACCCAAGAGGCTCTGGGCCTGCTCAAGTGACCATCTACCTAGATTAATATATTGTTTCAGTAACTTTGTTATTTTCACTCTTTTATCTTGCGGGAGATCTTTAAGTCAGCCCTTGAATTCCACAAAATTCCCAGATATTCAATTTTCTGAACTGGACTTGGAGTGGATTTAATGAATTGTATTATCCGCCCCAGAGTTTGTAACATTGAAATAGTTTCAAATTTATGAATTTTCAATATATTAATATACTATCAAAAAATCCTCTAAGTAGACAATTATTCTGAGACCTTTATCTCTAATTTTTGCGCTATCCAATTGGTAAGATAAGTAAAAACCTTTGGAGCAGATAATAGTCCAAAGGTAAAGGCAAACATCTCATTTGAAGTAATTCTCCTTAAAAATGAGTCTCAAGAAACGGCGATGGTTCCACTTTAACCATCCAGTCCCCCGGTTGAATAAATGGTGCAACTTATTAAATGCAGGTAGCTTGCGATTGGCACACTCCCTAAATTTGCCAATAGTTAAAAAATTGTTCAAGCGACGAAGGTTGAAAACCGGTCTAAATGACCCGTCTTGCTTCGGTATGGGAAACATCCGTGACAGAAATGAAGGAGTTATTGAAGGCGATGCCAATATCTTTTCCTTTTTCATTTTGTCAATTCATCGCGTCATTTATTTTGTGATATAAGTTTTATAAGTGGAACTTACCGTGTCTGCCAATATACTTAGCGTGGATTTCTGACGGAAGGGTAGCTTGTATCCTCGCAACATCGTTAACAGCGTCGGTGGGGCTCCTAAATCATCCCAATTGCTTAGGAACTGTCCTAACTGCCCTCCCTGAAATTCTCTCTGGATAGTCAGACTATCCTTGTTGCCAAAATTGGCCTGGTTTGTCCTCTCATTTTAGCACTTCTGGACTCCTGTTGGTTGATTCGCCCACCACGGTAGGCTTTGCTATCGCGAAACGTCCTGCCTTCCCGAAAGGGCCTGCACTCGCGAAAAGGCTTCCTCACTGGCCCTTTATACTTGGGCAACTGCGTGCTGGTTGATGGTTGAGGGGCGAAGCTCGATTGTGGGAGGCATTTATTCAGCCCTCCCATTCGCTGAATCTGAGATTCCAATTTGCTTGGGTCAAAAAGATAATCCGCTGCTAGAGGAATATTTTTAACTGCTTCCCGTACATACTGATTCTTTACTTCATTGAGGATTGCGTCCCTGTGATGCTGGATCGCTTTTGCTCTCCTTCCGCAGACCATCTACAGAACATCTGTAATCACTGCCTGCTACTCTGTATCCCGGAGTCCTTCCTCTATTCTCTAGATCACAGTTCCTGCAGAGATTTTCTGAGGCACTCATTCTGCAAAAGGAGTGCATGGCTCAATGCCCCACAGAATTTATCCAGGATTAACGAGACCAATCCCTAGAGAAGTTGATGCACCACTCTTCCCATGCATCTTCCGATCTTCTGAGTCAAGCTCGTATTAATTTATGGACTAGCCGCCGCACTTTTATGCACAGATTACGGAAATTATACTTCATTTCAACAATTATTACAAGAAACAACTATTTACGAACATAAAATAGGTTATTAGGTTCTTAGTTTAGGTAAATGAAGTAATTCATACGTTTTTAGTTTGAAACTTAACTTCGCAAATGTCAAATCCATACCTACAAAAAACATGGCCGTCATGAAGATGGTGATTTTTAAACTTTTAATGAAAATCGAATTTTGATGTATATTTTTCCGTCTATCCCGACTGAAGGCGATGGTTCTAGTGGTAATTAAGTTTAAAAGTAGTTTACTTTTCAAATTTTATGCCTATTTAAAGTGTAGCTGCATGCGGCGGCTTGTCCATACTTTACCAAGCTCGTTTTTGAAGCAAAGTTGAGCTAAAAATGAGCTTATATGCTTCACTTAACCGAAAGATGATCGATGCAATATTTTTTCGCCAATTTCGGCAACTCACTTCGATTCTTTTGATCGAATCACTTTATTTATTTCCTATACCTACTGTCATCTCTACCGAATCGGATGAGGAAATTTCGGACCCGCTCAATCAAACAACACATCAATTGACATCAATCACAAATCACAACACAAGATACTGCAAGATACAAACAAAGAAAACAAAGAAACAAAGGAACCAAAATGCAATCTGTGTTCACCACATATATTGTCATTTATCGGTCTGTTTACTCTGTTTTTAATTTTAAAATACTTCGAACAGCCTCGCTGTTATAACATAAAGTATGATTTTGAAATAATTCTTGCTTTTTTTTGGGGAAAAATCGTTATAAATTCGGAGCTACTACAAAACGAAAACGCCAGCGACGGAATTTAATACGCTAATGAGAAAAAATGCCATAAACAAAAGTTAGATGTATGTAGATTCTTTTGTTTAGCATCTGGTGACCACTTGACAGCCACAAGGTACTAAAAAAGATCGGGGAAGGCCACGCGAAAGGGGATTTGAGAATGCTTCTCTCAATATAGGTTTTAAATGACGGTTCAGGATACATAATACACTTTTGAATGTAGCTTAACTGTAAATTTGTGGTTATCCATTGCAAATAAATGAAACAATGTTACTTTGTTTGAGCCATTGGTAAGCTGATTGGTTTTGGAACAACCGTTCTTTCCTCAGGGCAAAATATACTACTCGACCTTACAAAACAAAGGGTGAACAATATATATTAGTAAGTGGGGGTGGAGGCATGATTAGCGATTAGTGAAGAGTGGGGGGGGGGGGGAGATAGAACAGACGGTGACGTAACTATTTTTTAAGTGATGTTATAACTTGTTCAACTGAGATTAAAAAAAAGAGAATATGACGGGATAATCTTACAATAACATTTTTAGCTATTTTGCCAAATCATAATCGAGTGACGGCGACTGGTAGAGATACCAGTTTCGCAAAAAAATCAAAATTTTGAACATATTTTCGTGGAATTTAAGAAGTATTTGGTCGCAATATTCTCTACTCAAATGAAATTCTCGAAGCTCTTAAATATCGACTTTGTCAATAATGTTTTATTACCTTTTGTGATAACAAAAATGATTCTAAAGTATTAAATTCTCCATTGCGGGAAGTTTTGACATAAGCAATCACTGAATAAGGCACTTTTTTAATGATATTAATTAAATAAAGTATTGCTGGATAAATAGCAGCATTAAAAATAATCTACGAGGGGGGACACAAATTAATGAGACTTTCTTTATAACTTTTTTATTTTTTAATATTTTTAAACCAAAATTTGGTCGGCTTCAAAGTGTTCACCATTAGAGTGTATGCAGTTGTACAACCTCTTTTTCCACTGTTCAAAACAATTTTGAAACTCACTGATTGAAATTTCCTTTAGGGCCTCCAGCGATTTTTTGTTTCACTTCTTTAGCAGTATAAAAACATATCCCCTGTCCATTTTCATCCTAGGGAGTAGAAAGAAGTCAGGTCGCGTGAATACGGCGGGTGAACAATCGGGGTCATTCCATGCTTGCTTCAATACTGCTTTACAGATAACGCAGTGTGAGTAACTGCGTTGTCGTGGTGGAAGAACCAGTTCCCCTGTGCGCCAAGAATTCAACGTTTTTCGACAATTTTTCCTGATGCTCTCTGGAAACTTGTTTAGTACCTCCACCTCCATGTATACCAATGTAGAACTATCGGTTAACTATTTCATCTGGAGAAACGAACTCTGTATGGACAACATATCTGAAAAAAACATCGTCTTGAGCATCGTCTTGATGTTCCATTTCATCTGACTTTTTTCTGAAGACGAGAGAGAGCACTCTTTCATTGGCTTGACTGTTGTTTGGTTTCGGGATCGTACCCAGAACACCATTACTCATCACTTATAACCAATACTAACCTTGAAAAAAAATCTGGGTCCTCTTCCAGCTGATTTTCAAATTCGTGTCAGGCTTGAAGGCGACGCTCTCTTTGATCCTCAGAGAGGAAATTTTCCTATTTTCGCCGAAAGAAGAAATCTTGATTTACTTAAAATAAAACTTTGGACAAACGCATGGACAACGTGGCTTCGCACACTGACCGAGAAAGAGTTACCGCACAACAGCCGACCACACAAGTCCCGTTCCCCCTCCACTTCTCTAGCGCCTGAGTCCTGTTACTTTTGGGTCCCCTCTCGTTTGTAGTTGTATATAAAATATATTATAGACACAGATTAATCCTGTTCCTTAAAAAGTAGTCGAAGCATGCGATTTTAGTAATCAAACCAAATGTTATTCAAGATTTTATTGGAGGTTTGATAAAAATGAAGATGTTTCAAAAAATTCCGACTGTCAAACCTCACAAATCATATTTGCTACAGTTGAATATAATATGATACGCTGCATTTATGATACCATTGCATCCAATAGGTTAAATGTTCCTTTTACAAATTTTGTACTGCCGCTAGTAAAAAATATCGTAGTCCCTACCAACAGTCAATTTTTAAAAATTATATTGGAAAACATTTTACAATCATTTTTTAACTTTTATGTCCTGTTTCCTACACCCTATTGTGATTATTTGTTGATATTTTATACCAAGAAAAGAAAATAAATATTGAATCATTCCTAATTGTTCATTGATTTGTATGTTTAATTTTTATGTACCTTATTGAATTTATTGTATGTTTAATGTACCCAATTGATTGAATTGTACCTGTGTTATGATGTACTTACCTAGTTGATTATTGAATTGTATGTTTTATGTATCTTATTGAATGATTTGATAAAAAATAAAGATGAATTATTATTATTATGTAAAAACGAATTTAATTTTAATTTTAATTGGAACAATATCAACACTAAAGCCTCGATGACACAGGGCGAGTTTACAAGCTACTATCTACTAAGTTTAAAAGCGGATAAATCGGCGAGTGAGATTGTCATGACATACAAAACTGTCCGCTCGCTTAGTAGCATAGGAAACTCAGGTCGCTGCTAGCGCCAGTAACAAGAATAACGACGCCTGCGTGAACTAATTCTGTGATGTTTGATAGTCGAAATCAGCTTTTAATTGGCAGGCATCTTGAAAAACATAAATAAACCAATCACGAGCAAGCGTGTAGCGAGTAAAGTTGACGACCTTTCAACTTTTTTCGTAGATTGTCAATAATCTGCTAGTTAGCAAGTAACACGATGACACTGAGCGAGTTTACTAACAGATAGTGAATTTCCCAGAGAGTAGCTTGTAAACTCGGGTAATTTTTCGGGATTAGTGTCCATGGCTATTACGAATAATTTTTAGAAAAAAACTTTAGATTCGCCTTAATTACTATAAAAGGAAACTTTTTGCATCACGGCCGGCGGAAAATAAATCATTTTAATTTTCAATCTCGTTAAATAAAATTTCACTTCGCGAACCGTTACTACGACAGCCCGCCCGCCTTTTTGTCACTGTTATGTTGGTATCCCAGACCTGATGCAAACAAGAGCTAGATACGATTGTAACCGACTTCGTGGGATAAATGATAAGGCGCGTAATTATGAAAAACGGAATTAATAATATAATATAAACGAACCTCTAATCAGGCACTGGAATGGAAACAAACCATTCAAATCCTGGTATGTATTTTTAAATAAAGATAATATACACAAGCCCGCTACACAAACCCTGCTTTGCCAGACAAACCATTCAAAAACGTAGGCTGTTTTTTAAAGTAAAGATAACATACACAATCCCGCTAGACAAACCCTGCTTTGCCAGATGTATCCCACAAAGTTGGCTACAATCGTATCTAGCTCTTGTTTGTATCAGGTCAGGGATACCAACATAACAGTGACAAAATGGCGGGCGGGCTGTCGTAGTATCGGTTCGCGAAGTGAAATTTTATTTAATGAAATTGAAAATGCATTATTTTCTGCCGGCTGTGATGCAAAAAGTTTCCTTTTATAGTGATTAAGGCGAATCTAAAGTTTTTTTCTAAAAATTATTCGTAATAACCATGGACAATAATCCCGAAAATTTACCCATTTTCTCAGTATCGCCCTAGTGATAGATCATTATTCAGAATCGAGAAGTTGCTTCAAATAGCTGTTTTTGCCGACAAGATTGGAATAGCCGGGTACTTCCCAACGTTCCTCTTTCTTTTTCCATCTCTTTCCCTCACCACTACCTTCTGCCTCATAATACAAACAATTATACAACCTCCGACGACGACGACGACTTTTGACGACCTCCGTAGTCCAGTGGGTAAAACTCTTGAGGTCACAATCCGGAGGTCACGGGTTCGAACCCGGCATGCGCAAATAAATTTTATTTGATTAATTTGTGTTATTTCACAATTAATTCATTTAAAATAATATCTCTACATATTATAAAGTAAAGTCCCCCGTGCAGTCTTTCTGTCTGTCTGTTCGCGATAAACTCGAAAACTACTGAACGGATTTTCATGCGGTTTTCACCAATAGGTAGAGTGTTTCGGGAGGAAGGTTTACGTATGTAATTTGTCAAGGATTTGTGTAAATTGGTTGAAACATAACGATAATTGTTAGAAGTGTCGGAAAAATTCCAGCCGACTGGTAGCTTTCATCGAAAACGCTGCCTAATCCTTTTGGGATATAACAAAACAACGCTTGGTGGGATATTCCTCTTTTATAGATCTACAAAAAAGTCCGCGATGGCATATATATCTATCTTTTACGGATAACTTACTATACGCATTATATCTTCTTATCTTATTATTCTTATCAATTGCATATGCCTATATATGCCTTCGCGGACTTTTTTGTAGATCTATAAAAGAGGAATAAGATAGGTAAGTGCCAAATTATATGAGTAGAAATTTAAGTTTTGTGGTAGGGATCATCATTACATAGTATAAAATGAAGTCGCTCAAAATGTATGTGCGCATAGATCTTTTAAACTACGCAACAGATTTTCATGCGGTTTTCACCAATAGATAGAGTGATTTAAGAGGAAGGTTTATATGTATAATAAATGCTTATTATAGTAGAGAAAAGCCGAGAAATTCAAATATTCAATTTAGGCAACGGGCAGCGGGCAGCCGGAGAGCGGATGGTGTGGATTTTATAAATGTTGGGTAAATGGCGTTGTGTTTCGTTAGCCACAGCAACGTGTGGCCGGGTCTGCTAGTATAGTATATTTGCGGCATGCTCCAGAGTGGAAGATACTATCAGTATCGCCCTGGTGTAAGACCACCATTCAGAATTGAAACGTTGCTTGAAAATAGCTTTAGCCGTGTTTGGTGACCAGATCTGAATAGCCAGGTACTTTCCAACCTTCCTCTTCCCCACCTTCTTCCCCTCCCCACTACCTTCAGCCTCACAACATACCCCAATTGGGGATGCCATAGTCTCACTGGCTCCAGACGGGAGCAGTTGAGATTTTTGTGCGGTATTCACTGTAAAAAAAAAAAAAAATACAAAACTGCCTCATAATACAAAACAACACAAACAATAACAACAACAATAGGGGATGCAGTAACCCCACTGGTTCCAGACGGTTGGGACTCTTGTATTCACATAAAAAAATAGACAAACAATAAAATCAATGTGAAAAATCATATAAAAAGAAAAATTTAATATTTCGTTGGCCTTACTTAACCCTAGAAAGATAACCTACGCCTCAGAGGCGCCCGCGACGGTAAGAAAACGCTCTCTCTTTCTAATGATTGCGCGCATCTAGCTGTCCTTTTTTGTTAGCTCAGTCGTCAGTGCACAGCGTCGCGGGACGGCCATTTTTACGAGGTAAGTACCAGATTTTTGCATTTATGACCAGGTAATGCGCTCCGAAGGCGTATGGTTATCTTTTGAGTGACTTTTAGTAAAAGTATAAATTTGTTTATACTTACATTACATGTTGATTATAGGTATTTTTTTTTGTTTTTTTAGCATTAAATTTTTTTACCTTCATCATGACGAGCCGAAGAATACTATCTGATGATGCAATATTGAGATTTATGGCTGAAGAAGAAGAGAACGAGCATGATGGACATCAGGAAAGTGGCAGTGAAACAGAAGATCATGTGAGTGAAGATGAAATGCAGAGTGACTATGAAGATGAGTTCATCGATGATGAGGTGCCAGAAGAATTGTATGATACACAAAATGAAGACATTATAACTCCACCAGTATGTTCAGAGCCTGGAAAAGGCGGGGTGGACACATTCGATCAAATGTGTTCTTCAATGTCATGTTCAAGGAAAACCAATAGGTGGCCAACGGCTATGCTTTATGGCATACCTAACATGGCATTCGTCAATTCTTATGTCATATACTGTCACAACGTTCTAGTGAAAAATGAAAAGCCTCTAAATAGAAGGGCATATATGAAAAAGTTAAGCACTCAGTTATCTGAACCGTGGATGACGGAAAGACTCGAAGCTCCTACTTTGCTCAAGCGTGTGCGAGACAATATCACCAATATTCTTCCGAAACCGGATGTGCAGAGCTCAAGAGATAATGAAGTAGAACCTCCAGCCAAGAAAAGACGGTATTGCAGCTTTTGCTTAAGTAAAAAAAAAAAGAATGTCAAAGATGACTTGCGCCAAATGCAAAAAAACAGTTTACAAAAAAGATGTTTCCTTTGAATGCCTCTAAACCAAATTTTTAGCGTAATAATTATAGTTTTGACTGATTATTTTATATATGATTAGTAAATTAAAATAGTTTAATTAGTTTTATAAAAAAAACATAAATTTGTGATAATATTTTCCTGTAAACAGAAAAGGGTTAATTTTGTTGATTTTTTCTAGAGGTTTTTTGATTTGTTTAATGTTTAAAACAAATAAATAATTTCACTAAAAAAGTTTTTTTATTATTAGTTCATTAACCACACATTAAAATAATCACCAAAATAAATACATTACGTACAGTTTGGCAAGAAAGTGTAGAAAATAAATGATGGCGCTGCGATCGTTTTCTAGTTTTAAATGGCAACACCAAGATGGCTCATAAGACAAAGAACGTATGTTTAAAAAAAACACTTCTGGCAAAATGCATATTTCATAGCGTATTTGTATTTTCAAAAAAATTGCACAAAAAACTGTAATTTAATAGAAGCAAAATAAAACAAAAACAAGTTTTAAGTGGGCGTTTATTTCGATATAAAAACGTAGGTACTTAAAAATTTAAGTCTATTAATTCAACACCCGACATGTAATTATTGTCTTTGTCTTCGTGTGATTCTTCTTCTTCCGTATCTTCATCTTCATCTAAACGCAGTTCATCGATATCATCATATATAGTACTGCCTCGTGTATAATATTCTGCCTCAATTTTCATCAAGTGTTTGCAACAATTTTTCCAATCATCAGCACTTATGCTATTACATATTATTATTATTATGCCCATTTTCCGTTTTCCCGGTGTTTCAAATTTTCCATCTGCCTTTTCCCCTTCCTTGACGATTCGTCTTACCGTTGTTTCAGATTTACCTGTGTGTGAAAAACATCATTAAAATTATTATTATAGAAGGTAGTTTTAAAAACACACACTAGATAATATTCACTTAGAAAGAAAAAAAAGAGAAAACGAGAAAAAAGGAACTTTTCTACGAGTTTAAAGAAGTTGCATATTATTATTTTTTTATTGAGTTATTCCCTTTTTCTTGTGGCCGCATATGAACTGTCAAATCGAAATGTCAAATTCGAATTTTTTTAACATAACCTCAAATCAGATTGTAATGATTATTATCGCTCGAAAATTGGCATAAATCGTGTAATACTAATGAAATTTATTAAACAAACTATACTACGTACCATTCATTTCTGCAGTTCGTTTTTAAACATCTTCTAAATCAAACAAAAGCTTCTTCGCGTGACACTCGGCTAGGCAGCGTTGAAAAACGCAGAATGTAACCCTTCTTGTATCACTATGTAATAATTTATTCATTTTAATTAAATTCAGGCAAACAATGAATAAAAATATTATCAAATCAGCGATATTCTACTCAGAAGAGCGATTTCCTAATTATTGTGATACGAGATCGATCTCGTACGAGATGTGCTGTCAGATTTGTGCATAGATTTCTGCAATTTTGTGTAATTTTCTATGGTTGTCGAAATGTCAATTGCCTTTTCAATGCTAATTTCGCCGGTTTTCAGTAGTTTAAAACACGAAATACTGTAAGAATGCACGATTATTTATCCACTAATGTATGTTTACAGTTGTATACCGAGGATTTGAGGTTTGCAAAATTTCGTTTCAATTCAAATTCGCATGAATTAGGTAGTTTGTCAAAATTAACCTAAAAACCTATTTTTTTGTACATAAATAGTTGTTTCTTGTACTAATTTTTGAAATGAAGTGTAATTTCCATATTCTTCGCCTAAAAGTGCGGCGGTTAGCGGTTTTTTCGTCCCCAAATATTCAATTGTTCTACAGATGTAGATTTGCCATCGAAATATGTATTAAGCTCCTATTTCTTCAACAGATGTCTAGTAGGAGCCGTGCGACGAGCGGGCAGCTGGAGATGATGATTAGTCGACTGGAAGAGAGACCGACAATGACTTCGGGGCGGTAGCAGGGAAACGATGGCCGCATCAATAACGAATCGGCGTGGTCTTCCCTGGCATTCGACCTGAATGCTATGGAGCTGGGGTGCAGAGTGGCGACAAGTGGCAATAGGTATGCACTCATTATATTATTACCACTGTTATATTTCTATTATTGCAACGAGGTACGGACTTCAATTGGATTACGGATCGAAATAAAAAAAATTATATTTACATTTTTTATTGATATAATTTGAATTTTATTATATTTTCTGTAGTACAAAAATGTCTCTTTATTTCAGACGTGGAGGGATCAGAAAAATGGCATAAAAAAAAAAGCATCTGGCTTGCGATCGGAGATGATGAAGAGCGGAGGTGGCCCCAGCCAGGCACATCCCTTGACTCCGTTGGAGAAAAGGGTCCTAGAGATCATTGCGGCCGAGGCAGTATATGGACGTACTGCCACGGAGTCCGTACCTGTAAGTTAACTAATTATTACTGTCATATGGAAGTATTTCACCATCCTCTTGATAGCTTACCCATAGGCCATAGGAATATGTATATTTTCGAATTCCAATTTAAGATTTATTTCCTTATAAAGTCGGAGCTTACTATTCTATACCTACTCGAACTTGAGAACGGTGACTACAAATCGAATAAGTTAGCCAAGTTTTCTACCTATAGCGAAGTATTTATTCATTATTTATTAGTATATATTATCTTACTGATAAGCTATCAAGAGGATGATGAAATACCCCCTAAGTAAGTTATTATGAAATGACTTGATGGTTAGACAGTTAGTAAAGTATCAACGGTTCCTGCTTTTAGTTGCAAATTGTTTAGAACTTCATTGTTGATATCATTCATCGACGTGCAATATAAAAATACTATGTGACCCGGTCACGCAATGCTGTGGCTAACGAAACACAACGCCATTACCCAACCTTTATAACCAACGCCATCTGTTAATTTGGATACATATCAAATCCACACCGCCCGCTTGCCAGCCTGCTCCCTTTATATATTATATTATTACAGCACCCTTGAGGTGATTTTTCACAAAAACAGCGCTATACAAATCATCCAATTATTATTGTATCAACCAATTTACACAAAACCTTGATGCCTAAACCTACCTCATGAATCACTCTATCTATTGGTGAAAACCTCATGAAAGTCCATTGCGTAGTTTAAAAGATCTAAGCGTACTGACAGCGAGAGCGACTTTGCTTTATACTGTGTAATAGATAACTGCTTGTGGTATATTTGATGCAACTTTCAAAGAGAATACAAGGGTGTGCATTGCTCAGATACAAGATAAGCTAATACCTTTCGACTGTTGTTGCAGATTGATTTCATAGTGGAAACAAGTACACCACCATCATCACCACTACCGAAGGTGGAACACTTACTACAACTGGAAGTGGAGTACGTGGCACATGTCTCGTAGAGGCAGTCCCGCTTGCAAGTAACCGTAAGTACTAAAGCACTGAAATACTAAGTAGTGGAGAGTGTTTGGAAATACTTTAAAATGGTATGTGACAAATAACAAACGTTAAAATATTTATTGACTATTTTGTTTCAGCGAATAGAAAGGCGCTCTCCGTAGAAGAGCGTTTGATATTGTTAGAGGAAAAAAGAGAGGCGAGAGAGGTGAGGTGCGAGGCAAGAGAGGAGAAGCGGCTCCGCCTGGAAGAGAGGAGGGAGAAGAGAGAGGAGAGGCAAGAAGAGAGGCGAGAGAGAGAGAGAAGAGAGGAAGCTCAGCCTAATGGAGAGTAGGCTGATAATGCAGGTAATTTTAAATGAATGTTTGCAACCTTTGAAAGATGATTAGATAATTAAGATGATAAATTTATAAAAATGCGCTTATACATTTTTATATAAATTGGTGACAATCCTACACCTAGCAATTTGACCTTGTTATCATCAAGGTTGTTGTCATCTGCATGGAGTCTTTCAGCAATTCGCCTCAAATTATCTTCGACACACAAGTCTGCTGATTCTGGCATTTATAATTTTAATAGTCATCAGGGGAGTATAATGAAGTACCCGATGCTTGAGTATACAGCTTCTTAGGTGTGTCCCGAGTGTTAGCGTGGTTCCGAGGTAAGATTCTTGACTCACAATCCGAAGGTCACAGGTTTGAACTCGGCGTGCGCAAATGATTTTATTTTTATTTTTTTTTTACATGACCTTCAGGGTCTGTGTCATCTTTGGGGATGCTGTGTATAGGGTTTTTTTAAGGAAAGGAAGGAGAGGAATATTCTGGGAAGGAAAAGGGTTTAAGGGGTGGGTAGGAATCTGAGGTTCAGTGTGTCCTGGTCATCCGCCTCCAAGACATAGACAAACCTCACCCCATGAACGCGGGCACCTCTGCTAAATCATCAAACGTAGCGAACCACATAGATTTGTGGTGTTTCACAATTAATTAACCTTTAACTATGGACGTCGGGTCTCAGAGGCCCAACCCCTTCTTCAATTTCTCGGAATAAACACCTTCCCCGCGCGTGCCATCCCCGCGCGTCTCAGTAGCTTCAGTTTTAGTTGTGTTATGACCAAGGAGGGAGAAGGTCGCGTCATCCGGCACTTATTACGTGAGTAATAATCATTTAAAATTTGATCAGGGCCTGGGAGACCCGTTGACTATAATTTCAAAATTTCAAAAAGTCAGAAAAAAAGTCAAAATTTCAAAAAGTCATAAGTTTTTTTTATGACTTTTTGTTACTGTTTCTTTTATAAGCTAGGAAAAATTATTGGTTTTTATTTTTGTAATACCTACTATAATTAAGGAGCCTTAATATGATCTCAAGTCAATTAAGACTGAAAACTGACTAGGTTTGTTAAATTTGGAGATAATTATTAAAATATGAATAAAAGTTGATTATTTTTATTACTCGATCTTTTATTTATAAATACTTTATACATATAAACTCCTTGCTAAAGTCAGATTGGTCCAGGTTTGAAAATTAGAAGAATTTTATGAAGGGGTCTGTGTGACCCGACGTCCATGGGAGTGTGATTTTTTTTTCACGTCCATAGTTAAAGGTTAATTACAAATAATATATAGTATTTGGGGCATGTTCCAGAGTGGAAGATACTCTCAGTATCGCCCTGGTGTAAGACCACCATTCAGAATTGAAACGTTACTTGAAATGGCTTTAGCTGTGTTTGGTGACCAGATCTGAATAGCCAGGTACTTGCCCACTTTCCTCTTCCCCATCTTCTTCCCCTCCCCGCTACCTTCAGCTTCACGACATACCCCAATTGGGGATGCCATAGTCTCACTGGCTCCAGACGGGAGCTGTTCGGGATTATTGTGCGGTATTCATATAAAAAAAAGACCAAAGTAATGCTCAATGCATTTCCAGGCCTTGCAATGTATATTCTGTATATGTGGATTTTTGCATACCGGGAACTGCATTTAAAAGTGGCATTATCATGTACGGACGCAGTAGAAATGCCTTCGATGCATCCTACCACTCCTGGGGTCCTAGCATGGTTGATCGATATAGGTTTTATCGAAAATGTCGGTAACTTGCCGTCGCTCCCGAGCACGACTTTTTTTTTTTTTTTTTTTTACATTAACTCCACACAGGAGGCCCTGAGGAAAATAATTTCCCTCAGGGCCTATGTCATCTGGGATGCTGTGTGGAGGGTCTTTTTGAGGAGAGGAAGGAATTAACATTGGTCTTGAAGAGACCCATGTTGTAGGAAGGAGGAAACACAGAGGCCGGCAAATCATTCCACAGCCGAGCTGTTGAACACAAGAACGAGTCGAAGAAACGACCCGTTCTCATGTGACAAATGTCAACCGTGTACAAATGTTGGGCACGCGTTTGGCGTGTTTCCCGACTATGCACCGGTGCCGAAGGGATCAATGATGCTAGTTCCTCGGAGCATCTTCCATTGTAATACCGGTAGAACAAGGATAGCATTCCCACCCGACGCCTGTGCTCTAAAGATTGCAATCCGTCTGTTAAGATGGGAGAATCTATCAAATGGACCGCCCGTTTCTGCACAGAGTCGAGGGTATTTTTCAGGTATTTTGGAGCTCCAGACCAGAGATGGCTGCCAAATTCAACCGTGGGGCGTACTTGTGATTTGTACAAGGTTAGCAGTTGTGTACTATTAAAGTATCTGCGGGCCCTGTACAGTACGCCCAGTTTTTGGGAGGCTAGCCTTACTCTGGCTTCAATGGAGCCCCCATACCTGAGCTGGTCACTTAGGGTTACACCAAGCATATCAATGGAGGGCCTGTTCGGAAGATTGCTTCCGTTGAAAGAGACTAGATTTTACGACTGCAGGCCGCTAACGAACAAATGACACTTCACAACGACTAGGGGTTTCTACTTTATTTCACTTGAACTATTATTTATTCGTTAGCGGCCTGCAGTCGTGCTCGAGAGCGATGACAAGTTACCGACATTTTCGATAAAACCTATATCGATCGACCATGCTAGGTACCCTGGAAATTGAAATTTTTCATTAAGTCTAAAATAAATAACAATACATAATATATTATACAACTAATGAGGTATATTTTATTTGTTTCAGAATCACACACCGTACACCATTTTTGGGATTTGCAACAAAATATATTTTTTACTAAAACATACCCTTTCTTTAACTTTATTTTGTTGTATGTTTACATACTCTCTATGTACTCTGCCAATAAACTATCCAATAGGGATGCAATAAGGACACAACTGGACTGATATGACGACTAACAGCCATTTGCTATACACAGCTGTGTGTAGCATAATTACATGAATCTACAAATTCTTTAAAGGATAAGCAAACACTTCTTTAAAATTACTACTCTCCTCCAGGCAGAGGTCCTTTTCCTCTCTCTTCTCCCACCTCTCTTCTAGACGAAGCCATCTTTCCTCTCTTGCCTCTCCCCTCACCTCGCTCGCCACTCTACTTTCCTCAACCAACAGGAAACACTCTTCTGTGGAGAACTTTTCTATTAGCTGAAACAAAATAATCAATAATTAATTATTTTAATATTTGTTATTTGTCTCAATCCATTTTTTTAATATTAATTCCAAACTCTCATTATTATTTCAGTGCTAAAGTACTTTCTTTTTACATTAACTCCACACAGGAGATCCTGAGGAAAATTATTTCCCTCAGGGCCTATGTCATCTTTAAAGATGCTGTGTGGAGGATCTTTTTGAGGAAAGGAAGGGTTTGAAGAGACCCATGTTGTAGGAGGGGGGAAACACAGAAGCCGGCAAATCGTTCCACAGCCGAGCCGTTGAACTCAAAAACGAGTCATAGAAACGACCCGTTCTCATGTGACTAATGTAAACCGTGTACAAATGTGGGGCGCGTGTTTCCCGACTATGCACTGGTGCCGAGGGGATCAATGACGCTAGTTCATCTTCCATTGTAATACTGATAGAACAAGGACAGCTTTCCCACCCGACGCCTGTGCTCTAAAGATTGCAGTCCGTCTGTTAAGACGGGAGAATCTATCAAACAGACCGCCCGTTTCTGCAAGAGTCAAGGGTTTTTTTTAGGTATTTTGGAGCTCCAGACCAGAGGTGGCTGCCAAATTCAACCGTGGGGCGCACTTGCGATTTGTACAGGGTTAGCAGTTGTGTACTATTAAAGTATCTGCGGGCCCTGTACAGTATGCCCAGTTTCTGAGAGGCCAACTTAACTCTGGTTTCGATGGAGCCCCCGTATTTCAAATACCCTTACGGGCATTTGAAAGAGGGACTGCCTCATCGGTGCTTGGAACATGGGACGTTAACTTGCTCCATTTCCAGTGATGATGATGATGGCGGAGTCCTCGATTCCAATAGGAAACGAAACTACAACAACTTTCAAAAGGAATAAGGGCATACTGTACAGGGCCCGCAGATACTTTAATAGTTCACAACTGCTAACCCTGTACAAATCGCAAGTGCGCCCCACGGTTGAATTTGGCAGCCACCTCTGGTCTGGAGCTCCAAAATACCTAAAAAAAAAAACCCTTGGCTCTTGCAGAAACGGGCGGTCTGTTTGATAGATTCTCCCATCTTAACAGACGGACTGCAATCTTTAGAGCACAGGCATCAGGTGGGAAAGCTGTCCTTGTTCTATCGGTATTACAATGGAAGAGGAACTAGCGTCATTGATCCCCTCGGCACCGGTGATAGTCAGGAAACACGCGCCCAACATTTGTACTATGTTTGTACTACACGCGCCCAAAGTTTGTTATTTGTCACATACCATTTTATAGTATTTCCAAACACTCTCCACTACTTAGTATTTCAGTGCTTTAGTACTTACGGTTACTTGCAAGCGGGACTGCCTCTACGAGACATGTGCCACGTACTCCACTTCCAGTTGTAGTAAGTGTTCCACCTTCGGTAGTGGTGATGATGGTGGTGTACTTGTTTCCACTATGAAATCAATCTGCAACAACAGTCGAAAGGTATTAGCTTATCTTGTATCTGAGCAATGCACACCCTTGTATTCTCTTTGAAAGTTGCATCAAATATACCACAAGCAGTTATCTATTACACAGTATAAAGCAAAGTCGCTCTCGCTGTCAGTACGCTTAGATCTTTTAAACTACGCAATGGACTTTCATGAGGTTTTCACCAATAGATAGAGTGATTCATGAGGTAGGTTTAGGCATCAAGGTTTTGTGTAAATTGGTTGATACAATAATAATTGGATGATTTGTATAGCGCTGTTTTTGTGAAAAATCACCTCAAGGGTGCTGTAATAATATAATATATAAAGGGAGCAGGCTGGCAAGCGGGCGGTGTGGATTTGATATGTATCCAAATTAACAGATGGCGTTGGTTATAAAGGTTGGGTAATGGCGTTGTGTTTCGTTAGCCACAGCATTGCGTGACCGGGTCACATAGTATTTTTATATTGCACGTCGATGAATGATATCAACAATGAAGTTCTAAACAATTTGCAACTAAAAGCAGGAACCGTTGATACTTTACTAACTGTCTAACCATCAAGTCATTTCATAATAACTTACTTAGGGGGTATTTCATCATCCTCTTGATAGCTTATCAGTAAGATAATATATACTAATAAATAATGAATAAATACTTCGCTATAGGTAGAAAACTTGGCTAACTTATTCGATTTGTAGTCACCGTTCTCAAGTTCGAGTAGGTATAGAATAGTAAGCTCCGACTTTATAAGGAAATAAATCTTAAATTGGAATTCGAAAATATACATATTCCTATGGCCTATGGGTAAGCTATCAAGAGGATGGTGAAATACTTCCATATGACAGTAATAATTAGTTAACTTACAGGTACGGACTCCGTGGCAGTACGTCCATATACTGCCTCGGCCGCAATGATCTCTAGGACCCTTTTCTCCAACGGAGTCAAGGGATGTGCCTGGCTGGGGCCACCTCCGCTCTTCATCATCTCCGATCGCAAGCCAGATGCTTTTTTTTTTATGCCATTTTTCTGATCCCTCCACGTCTGAAATAAAGAGACATTTTTGTACTACAGAAAATATAATAAAATTCAAATTATATCAATAAAAAATGTAAATATAATTTTTTTTATTTCGATCCGTAATCCAATTGAAGTCCGTACCTCGTTGCAATAATAGAAATATAACAGTGGTAATAATATAATGAGTGCATACCTATTGCCACTTGTCGCCACTCTGCACCCCAGCTCCATAGCATTCAGGTCGAATGCCAGGGAAGACCACGCCGATTCGTTATTGATGCGGCCATCGTTTCCCTGCTACCGCCCCGAAGTCATTGTCGGTCTCTCTTCCAGTCGACTAATCATCATCTCCAGCTGCCCGCTCGTCGCACGGCTCCTACTAGACATCTGTTGAAGAAATAGGAGCTTAATACATATTTCGATGGCAAATCTACATCTGTAGAACAATTGAATATTTGGGGACGAAAAAACCGCTAACCGCCGCACTTTTAGGCGAAGAATATGGAAATTACACTTCATTTCAAAAATTAGTACAAGAAACAACTATTTACGTACAAAAAATAGGTTTTTAGGTTAATTTTGACAAACTACCTAATTCATGCGAATTTGAATTGAAACAAAATTTTGCAAACCTCAAATCCTCGGTATACAACTTTAAACATACATTAGTGGATAAATAATCGTGCATTCTTACAGTATTTCGTGTTTTAAACTACTGAAAACCGGCGAAATTAGCATTGAAAAGGCAATTGACATTTCGACAACCATAGAAAATTACACAGAATTGCAGAAATCTATGCACAAATCTGACAGCACATCTCGTACGAGATCGATCTCGTATCACAATAATTAGGAAATCGCTCTGCAGATTTAAGACAATAAATCAACCGTAACACCCGATAACACGAAAGCCATAGGAAACGTCTTATAATTCGGTGTTGCCATAGTAATGAACAGGTTTAGTTCCAATTGATTTAATTTCTAGACTTTCTTGCCAAACTATAGGTATTTAATTTTTAAAAATCATTAATATATTATGCGCCTCTGCGGCGTATGGTTATCTTTTATGTACGGCAGAATAAGGTTATCTTTCTAGGGTTAAGCGTCGATGACACAGGGCTAGTTTACAAGCTACTATCTGAGAAATTCACTATCTGTTAGTAAACTCGCCCAGTGTCATCGTGTCACTTGCTAACTAGCAGCAACTAGCAGATTGTTGACAATCTACGAAAAAAAATTGTAAGGTCGTCAACTTTACTCGCCTACACGCTTGCTCCGCTTGCTCGTGATTGGTTTATTTACGTTTCCAACATGGCGTCCGATAAACAGCTGATTTCGACTGTCAAATATATGAAGAATTAGTTCACGCAAGCGTCGTTATTCTTGTTACTGGCGCTAAAAGCGACCTCAGTTTCCTACGCTTCTGAGTAGACGTGGGTCGTTACGCCGTTTTCAAGAAACGTAATGCTACGGGCACACATGCTCATTTGAAGCCAAAGAGCATGCTACCTAGTAGCAATTGCTACCTTGTAGCATGTGTGTCAGTGACGTTGCTAGTAATGAGCATGCTCATTTCAAGCCGAATGAGCATGCTCACAAATCAACAGCCATTTGATTAATGAGCATGCTCATTGGATTATCGGGTGGAAGGGGAAGCCTCTAAGCATGTGTGAACAGGCTAGCTTATGAGCATGCTCACGTCAATCCGATCTCAGTTTGCGCCTGCGCATTCTTAGCAAAAATGTCAAAATAACCCACTGGGGAGACGAAAAAACCTCGTTTTCCGTGATTTATTATGGGAATCACGCATTGACCTAGTGATCACGAATATATTTGGAACACAAGGTCACTAAAATACCCACAATAGATTTCCAAATTCCCCAAAAGCTCCTTTACCTCCAAAATGAAACCACATTCTATTGAAATTAGCATTCATTTTTTAATATTTAGTCATTTTCGGATTTGTTGACAACTTGGAACCCAATCAAAGTCTTATTTTTTTACGTCAAAAGATTCTTAAATAATTGCATTACAATCAGTAATATTATTTTGTTTAGTTCTGAGCGAATGAAACCGACTCTATTTGACATTTATTCAGTGATGGTATGTTTAGGGAAATTTCCCTAGATCTAGGGGAGAAAAATGTTTTTTAGGGAAAAGCGAAATCAGCACATTATCTAGAGAAATTTCGAACTCTGGCAAAATTTTTATTACAAATGACAATATTACTAGTATTAGGTATATATATTTTTTTGGGATTCCCATGAATCTTAAATATTGTTGATGTAAGTACAATGTTATCAATCAATGTTATTTTTAACACTGACAATTCAAAATTAAATTATGTATCTAAAAAGATAAATGGAGACTTCTGAAAAAAATTTTTTTTTAATTTTATGTTCCGTTTTTTCGGTGATTGCGGTTGATTTTTATTTTTCAAAGTGTTTTTTTTTTATTTGGAATTCCGTTTGAAATTGAGTGTTCCGGCGCGAAATTGAGTAATCTGAAAGTATGTTGCCCGTTGTATACTGATGATGCGGTGCTGATATCTAACAGTATGGAAGATCTACAGTCTCTCGTGTCAAGGATGAACGAAGTATGTATGAAGAATGAGTTAATGATGAATGTCTTAAGTCATGGTGTTTGAAAGAGAGAATACGAAAACAGTATGCAATATAGTTGTGAACGATGAATACTTGGAGCAGGTGGAAGAGTTTGTTTATTTAGGAAGTATGTTTACGAGAGATGGGAAGGCTGATAGAGACATTGAAAGAGTAGTAGTATCATATTGGTTTTATTCGAGTTGCAGAGAACTCAATCTCTATTTCTCGAGAACTGAGGGTGTAAATGTACCTGTGGGATGGTTTTTTTCTACCCGAAGTGTGGGCTGCCTATAGCAACTTATAGGGCTTTAATACTAATTTTTTTTGTATTATTGTTTTTTTTTTTGATCGGTAGGTATGATTTTTGATTTGTGTAAAATTATTGATTTGTGTAATTTTTTTTTTTTTTTTGTAATACTATTTTTTTTGTATTTCTGGTTGCGTTTTATGCTTTTTTATTTGAGTCCACACTTCAAGGGGGGAATATGATGGAGACGGGATAGGGGAAGGTCGGATTTTCGTCGGGTCTTAGACGCCCGAGACAAGCTATACTGGGATTTTTATGTATAGGAAGTTTTGCATAGAAGGATTTGGCTAATTCTACCATATGTTGTTTCAGGGGTGGCACTTTTGTGCCGGAGTTTACGATAGAGTTTCGGACAAACCAGGGACTTTTTGTAAATTTTCTAAGTGTGGCATTTTGGTACGATTCGAGTCGCTTGGTGTTTCCTGTCGCCCATATGGGCGATGCGTACTCGATGATCGGTCGGATTTGGGTTTTGTATGCTAGTAGTTTGTTATGAATTGAAGTCTTTGCGTTTGTGTTTAGTAAGGGGTGTAAAGAGCCGGATATTTTTTTCGCTTTTGTCAGTGTGTTTTTAATATGAGTTTTCCAATTTAGTCGTCTGTCAAGTGTAACTCCAAGATATTTGGCGGTGTTTTGCCACGGTATGACCTGGCCGTACATTTCAATCACCTCTCTGGGTACGCTGTCTCCCTTTTTTGCGGGTGAAAAATACAGCTACACTTTTAGAGGGATTCACGTCTATGCGCGACAGGTCATACCAGTCTTGGAGTTTTTTTATGTTGATCTGAAGTCGGTGGGTTATCATCCTGGAGGAACTTTATCTTACCATGACGGTGGTATCGTCTGCATAGAGAGCGGTATGTGAGTTTTTGTCAACTGAGAGGGGAATGTCGTGTGTGTAGACATTGAAGAGGATTGGTGACAGCAGAGAGCCTTGTGGCACCCCTGCTGACATGAAGCGTTTTTTTGAGAGGGCGCCCTTGTATTTCACTTGGAAAGTACGTAGGCGAAGAAAAGATTTTAGGACACCGAGGAGTTGAGGGTCGATGCCTATATCGTGGAGTTTGAGAAGGAGGCCGTTTGTCCAGACCTTGTCGAAAGCTTTCGCGATGTCTAGGAAAATGGCACCAGTTGAACGATTTGAATTAAATCCTTCAATGATTATTTCCGAGACACGCAAAAGTTGGTGGAGGGTGGAGTGTTTTTCTCTAAAACCGTGTTGCTCTTCAGGTATGGTTGATACCTCGTCAATATGCTTGAGGAGCCGGGTGAGTAGGATTTTTTCATAGATTTTACCTATATTTGAAAGTAGACTGATTGGTCGATGGTTTTCGCAGAAGAGTGGGTCTTTTCCCGGTTTCGGGAGAACAATGACGTGCGCATGTTTCCAACTTTTGGGGAAATAGCGTAGTCTGAGAGCAGTATTAATTAGGTTAACTATTGCTAGTATGCCTTTCTTGGGTAGTGCTTTAAGAGCGAAGTTTGTGACGCCATCCGGACCGGGAGCTTTCTTATTTTTTCGGCCGTTTATGGCACGAATAACTTCGGCCGGAGTCGTGAAGTGGATGTTTGTGGGGGAGAGGTTATTTAATATGCTATTTATTTTGCGGTTTACATTTGCTATGTGATTAAGATCTGCGTGTTTGAAGCTGGGGCTGAATTGAATTTCTAGGCTGTCGGCGAACGCTTCCGCTTTGCCTAGGTCGTCGAAAACTAGGCCGTTTTCGGCGTGAATAGGGTGGTTTGGAAAAGGGGTGGCTTTGAGGGTTTTGGATAATTTCCACAGGGATCCATCCTGTGGGTTTATCTCTTGAAGTTTCATATTCCACGTAGAGTTTGAATGATCTTGTAATTTTTTCCTAATGAGGGCTTGAGTGCGATTGATCGTGGTTTTCAATCTTGGATTTTGATATTTTTGCCAGTGGCGGCGAAGGGTATTTTTAGTTTTGATGAGATCTTTAATTGAATTTGGGAGGTTTTCCCTGAGATTTATTTGGGGTCGTTCGGGGAGGGGTTTTGAGGAATCTTCTATTGCGGACATTATGGTGTCTGCGAAATTGTCTACCGCAATGTCAAGTTCTTTGGGATTTTTAATGGATGAATTTATTGTTAATTTTTCCCCGACTCTGTGCGAAAAATACGTCCAATCAGTTTTTTTGTTGATTTTTGTGGGGGGGAGGTTCGAGAATTTGTTCAGGGTTAGCAACACGGGATTGTGATCCGATGAGAGATCACTGATGGTTTCGATACAGTACGTCCAGGGGGTTTTGTATAGTAAAGCGATGTCTAAAATATCCGGTCTGTGGCCCATGGATGAAAAGAAAGTCGGTTCCATGGGTCCAGCGATGTTTAAGTCGGGATGAGATGAATAGAATTTATGAAGTATACGTCCGTTTCTGTTGGTCAGTCTAGAATTCCAATCCGGGTGTTTCGCATTGAAATCCCCCGCCAGAATGGTAGGGGTGTCACCTCTGAGAAGTAACTCGATATCGGACTTTTGTAAAGTTTTGTTTGGTGGGTGATAAATCGAGTTAATTCTCAGAGGCCCTGATTGTTTGGTGAAAATGGTGATGGATGTACTTTCTAATGAAGAAAGTGTGGGGGTGATGTTGTGTTGGTGGGCGATTTTTGTCTTCACGTAGATGGCGGTACCGCCACCACGTGAATGTAGTCTGTCGTTTCTGTAGAGTGTGTAATTTGCTATTTTTGGTGTATGAGATGGGTTTAGATGTGTTTCGTTGATGAGTAAAATGTCAAGGTTGTGTGTATTGGTGAAAATGCGTAGTTCTTGTATGTTTTTGTCAAGTCCGTTTGCGTTCCAAAATGCCAAACGTAGCGCGGAGGGCAGGGTGGTAGAATTAGCCATTAGTTAGAGAAAAGGGAGATGATCTGGGGGGCTGCTGATAGTATAATTGTAAGGTATTCCGCCGGAGAGGCGGCGGATAAAAATTTTGGGAGTAGGTCGGCAATGAGGTTGCCGACTTTGGAAAAGAAATCATTTTTAAATAAGTCAAAGAAGCTAAAGGGGGTTGCTGAGGGCTGGGGGGTTGCTGAGGGCTGGGGGGTGGTGGGTTCTGGGAGGAGGGGGGAGGGGATGGTTGTGGGGGGGTCGGGGGTTGGTGTGGATGTTTGGGTGTTTGGATGGAGTGCTTGGGCATATGAAGTGGAAGGGTTGGTTTTGCGGGAGGTGAAAGTGGTTTTGGGAGGTACCTCAGTTCGTCGAGAAGAGGGGATCGAGCTCCCTGCAGGTCTTTTGGGGCATTCTCTGAAGTTCGCCGGGTGGGGGCCGCCGCAGTTGGCGCAGGTAGCCGGGCCGTCCTCTCTCTGCTTGCTGCATGTCGCTGTGAAGTGGTCTCCGGCGCATTTCACACATCGGGGCGGCAGGTGGCAACCCTTGGCGGAGTGGCCAAAGTATTGACATCGGTGGCATTGGGTCGGGGCGTCTTTGTGGTTGAGGTACTCCACCTTGATGCGCAGGTGAAAGATGCTCTCCATTGAAAATATTTTTTTTCCTTCCTCTCCGTGGGTGAGTTGCACCAGGACCATCGGGACGTTGGTGCGGTCAGGTCCTGCCCTCATTCTGGTAGCGGATATCGCAGGGAGGCCCAAATCTTGAAGCTCCAGGAGGACTTCCTCCTCCGAGATGGTGGTTGGGATGCCTCGGAGGACCGCCTTTGTTGTCTTGTCCTCCTGAAGTTCGAATGTATGGAAGTTTGTCTCCTGCTCCTGGAGGATTTTTGTGGCGAGACGGAAACTGTGGGAGTTTGCAGTATTGATTACCACTCCCGTCGGAATGGCCTTCGCGTGAGAGATCTGGACGCCTGCGTCCTCCAGCTTCTTCCTTAGGGTGTTCCAATTTCTGGCCGATTTTGTAATTATTGGGGGGATTTTCGTTGGTCGGGAGGTGAAGGCGGTGGCAGGGGGGTTTTGTGTGTTAGTGTCATCTCCGGTATTGTCGTCTTCGTCATCCTCGCCGTCGTCGTCTGTCGTGTCAGAGTTGTCTGAGAGGGCGGTAAAGCGGTTGGTGGTCTTTGTGGGCATGGTTGTCTTCTTGGTGGGCATGGTTGTCTTCGTGGGCATGGTTGCCTTCGATTTTGCGAGGGATGGTCTGGGGTGTTTTTTTGCCGGAGAGGTTTTCCAGGAGCTGGTGGAGGTGGACGGTAAGGGCGGGAAGTCTTGAGGGAGAGGGGTCTCCTTGGCCAGCTGAATGTCGATGGTCTCTGGTATCGGAAGGGTGGTGATGGGTGGTAGTTTGGCGGTATGTTGGTCGACGGAGGGCGGTATGGGGTTCGTGGGTGGTTTTTTGGTAGCTGGGGTACGGATGTACATTGTGGCCGATGGGGTACTTCCTAGGCCATCGGGGAAGAAAGTCACTTTTCCTCGTCTGGCAGTAATGGTGGTCATGTATTCTTTGAGTACATCAATTGGAGGGTCCAGTTTTGTCAGCTCTTCAATGAAGTTCATTTTGAGGGACGGGAGGAGGAGCGGGTTTCTGTATTGGTGTGTTTGTCAATGTTTGTAGGTACAGGGCTTCGTCGGTAACGGGTTGTAGGGCGCAGGTGTTCTTGGGTGTGGCCAGGGGTGTGCGTGCAGGTCAGGATTTGTAATATGCAAACAGGATGGCATGCAGGAAGCGAGGGTTGCGGCGAACAAGGCGTCGACTCTGTGAGCACAGATTTGTCGCAAGGTGGGTAGCACGCAGGATGCGAGAATTGCGGCAAACAAGGGACATTGAAAGAAGGGTGAACGCTGGTAACTCTATTAATGGAGGACTGAACGGCGTTGGCACCAACAAAAAACTGTCCAAAGACGCGAAACTAGCCGTCCATAATAGAGTACTGGTACCTACCCTGATATATGGCAGTGAGGCATGGAACTGGCAGAGGAAGGATGAAAGTTGACTGAATGCTATAGAAATAAGATCTCTGAGGCGTATGTGTGGTAAAACCATGTATGATCGTGTGAGAAATGTGGAAATACGCAAAGAAAGCAAGGCTGATGTAAGCGTAATGAGTAAGATCAAGAAATGAACGCTCCGATGGTTTGTGCATGTAGAGCGAATGAACGAGGAAAGGAATGTAAGGAGAATATATGACGCAGATGTGAATGGTAAAGATATCGGGGACGCCCGAGAAAGACATGGCACGACCAAGTGAATCAGATACTTGAGTCGGGTCATGTTAAGAGAATAATAGAAGAGCATGTATGAGACGATGTATGAATGTGAACGAGGCAAGAAGTGTGTGCCAAGACCGAGTTGTTTGACGGTCCGTCCTCTCTGCCTACCCCTGCGGGGAAACGGCGTGATGGTTAGTTAGTTAGTTAGGAATTCCGTTTCTAATTAAGTGGTGAGTGTAAACATACTTTAAAATTATTATTTCCGTTAACAAAAAGTGTTTTATTTGGAAAGGCACAGTATTATAAGAACATCGAGCAAGTTTGAAATCTTTCCAATTAATTAATCATATTAATTGGATTAGGATTAGTGTTACACAATCAGGTAGCTACGTAGGTAATAGCGTAAATGTGATTATTATGTATTTTGTTTTGAAAAGTTTTATTTTCTATGCACATTTGTTACTTAAATTTTATTAACTTTTTTAAATAAAAAAATTCAGTAAGTAACTTAAATAAAATTAAAAGTAAAATAAAACTTTTAAACCTAAATTTCTACAATTTTTTACAGTTATTGCCCAAGAAATATAAAAAAAGTTTATTATACATATATGAAAGGAATATCACTTTCCAAGTCCTTTATTTCAAAGTCCGACAACCCCCCCGCCGACTCGAGTTTTGATTTGTCAAGTGTACCCCTAGTCTAGTGCAATCTAGGGAAATTTCACCTCGAAATCTAGGGAAATATTTTTTTTGGGCAGAACATCCCTGCATTTATTTATTTGACAAGTAGATTTGACATGAGCATGCTCATTAAATAGCATGTGTGTTCAAATGTTGGCTTTGAGCACGCTCATTCACGAGAAAGCTCAAACTAAGCCTGCTCATTATTGAGCAAATGTGTACAGTTGACTATTTTTGACAGGAGCGTACTCATTAATGAGCATGCTCATAAGCCGGTTTCTGTGAGCATGTGTGTCAGTACCTTAACGAAACCAGTTTCTTGGTCGGCATAATCTGTTTCGAAACAGGTTATTTTTGTAACTAGTTATTTTCTTAGTTTCAGTTGCACACGAAACTGTATACCTCCACCAACTATAAAGACACACGAAACGAAAATAAATTTAAGCACTATCTAAGTGTTTGTAGCTATACAGTGAAATCAACGTACATGAAATTAACTTCCCTTCATACTTTATTCAGGCTTAGGACTGACTGCATTAAATGTTTTTTATGATTAATTAGTGTTTACTATAATTTTAAATGCATTATTTTTCGCCACCCCAAATGCAAAAAGTTTCCTTTTATAGTAATTAAAGTGAATATAAAGGTGTTTTTTAAAAAATTATTCGTAATAAGCGTTGACAGTAAGATCGAAAATTTACCGAAAGTACTCAAAATTATACACAAGTACAACGACGAACTAAAACAAACTAAATTATTTTACTTTAAATTCAAAAAATGGTGGCTCGTTTCCCAGAAACGGAACCCACTCCCGCTTACTCGAAAATGTTCGATTCAAAATCTCGCACGCTCGGCCGGCCGGCAAACGCAACTATGCGAAACGCGGCGAAACTACTCTGTACTCCACACCCAACACAGAAATAACGGAAATAACGCATTTACAAAAATAACTACTTGTGATTTTAGCGAGACTAGTTATTTCCGTTACATGCCGCGTAACTAGTTATTGTAACTAGTCTCGTTAAATAACGCTCACGCCTACTTCTGAGCGAGTGGACAGTTTTGTGTGTCATCATGACAATCTCACTCGCCGATTTTCCCGCTTTTAAACTTAGTAGATAGTAGCTTGTAAACTAGCCCTGTGTCATCGACGCTCTAAACGAGAGACTAGAACCGTACCTTACTCGATTTTTTTCACTTTTCTTGTCAGGCAAAATTAGTCGTTAAAATACGCATTTTGCTCGAGCATTCAAATATTATCGTATAAACAACATATTTATAATCAATGAATTAGCAAATAGAATACTAAAATATATTTTTTAAACCAAAAATACCAATAAATCATAATAAAAAACACGTATATAATAATGTATACGTAGTTTCTAAGTGTACAAAATAGCTTAAAAAATAATACCTATAAAAAGGAAAGCTTGTTGAGTTTGTAGCCATTTTTACTACGACCTTCATATGACTTTTAAACAGCTGTCAGTCGTGTTCTCCCGCAGTCAGTTCACCGCGAAACGCCGGCTTTCAATTTTGTGAATTTTCCTCGTCTAAATTAAAATGGAAAACAAAGGCCCTTTGAAGGAGGATCCCGCCTGGATCCAACTCCAAGAATACTTCAACCAGAACGGCTCCAAGATCAACATTTCGGACATTTTCAAGAATGATCCCAGCCGTTTTGACAAATGGAGGTAAAATTCACTTACGAGCGCTTATTTCTTGTATTATTATGACCTCAAGTTATCCTTCATGCGTTATTTTTTTATCATTGCCTTTCCTTGTAATACTTTTACTTTATTATGTAGGGCATCGTCACGTAACCTGCTTCATTAATATCTAATTTTAATTGTATATTTTATTACCGTGCAGTAAAATTGCACGGTTGTAGATGTATAATGTTGATTAGTATTTCTCTTATCATTATAATGGCACCTATTAAATTATTATCAATGCAATCTGACTGAAGCACTGTTTACCTTATTACTGAATAATACACTTCAATTAATAGAAGAATTTGCACAATTTAATGGTTTATTTAATAATATACTTAAAAAATATTCTTTATTTTTAATTGTATACATTTAAAAGATGGACTTCCACACAGCTCTTTCGCTCAAGCCTACTCTTTATAAACCCCTCAGGCCTCGGGCATATTTTTTTAGGTCAAAATATTTCTGCTTTGCAATAAAATCCAAATAAATGGAATATTTCTGAATATATACGAAAACTAAAAACTGATTTTTAGGTGATGAAATACGCTGTCAAATTTTATACTTTTCGGAATAAGCATTTCATTTTTGTAATTTTAAATTAGTGGTTGAGTTGACATTGCGTTTGGATCTCACCCGGGCGTCGTATGTTCGATTTCTCGGCTGGCTAAGTTCTCCATCACAACACAAGTGACATTTTCCGCTACACAGGAGGCCCTGAAGAAAATAATTTCCCTCAGGGCCTTTGTCATCTTTGGGGATACTGTGCGGAGAGTTTTTTTTTAAGGAAAGGAAGGAGAGGAGAGTTCTGGAACGGAAAAGGGTTTAAGGGGTGGGTAGGAGTCTGGGATTCAGTATGTCCTGGTCATCCGCCTCCAAGACCTCGACAAACCTAGGTTCCCGAGGCGGCGGTACTCATTCCCGCCTCCTAAATTGAAAGTAGACTGTGGTGGTAGTAGGAGATTTTCAAATATTGCCAGGTTAATCGTAACCCGAGTTTTATAAATGGCTACAGACGGTAGTCTGCCAACGGTCGGGCAGCCATCATAGCATTTCTCTTATATTTCAATATCTTTGGTACCTACTTTATAGCTGGTCTGAATTTATTCTTGACTCAAATCATTTCTAATTTAGAAAATGAAACTTAATTCAGAGCAAACTCGAGTTCATTGAACCAGAATAATTACACACACAGACACATCCGATTTTAATATTTTTGATAATTTTTATTATAATTTTAAAAGATAGTCAAAACATTCTCTAGTTACAAATTATATGACAATATTTGAAAAACTCCTACTACTATTGTTATAAGCGGATGATGTTGCTTGTGCAGTATGGAGGACTTATCTGGCAGAGGAATTGAACCCACGGCGCTTGTGTGGGAGCCAGACGTATTTGTCAACTAAGCCATTGGATGAAATGTTCTGGGAAATTTTTTGTCTAAAATTCACTTCCTTTCCCCCCACGAACTCATTCTAAAATCACTGTCTTGAAGAAACCCATATTGTAGGTCGAAGGAAACCGGCAAATCTTTAACCGGAACGTAACAAATGAATTTATAGATAGTCGAAATGCCAAATGGTTGAGTTAAAACAGGACTTACTGAAGTACAAAGGTCATGTTATTGATAAAAGTTCATTTCAATTGTTAATTTGGTACTAAGTTCAAATTCAACTTGATCTTTAAATTAGTAAACGTGTACTGCTTGACACGCTTAACTTAGCAACAAACTACATATTTTTCAATCAAACAACGCAATCTCTTTCTTCTTAATTCTTGACCAGTTAAGTGTAAGTGGATATTTCAAAGCTTCATAGCCCCTGATGAAATTGTCGTTATGTTAAAATTAATTTTTTATTATTTATTTGGTAACTATATTTATTATTGGTAAATATTTCCCTATCGAGTCCACGCTCAAAACACACTATAATGAATATAACGAATTGTACTAGGTAGATTACAGTCAGTAATAAGTAATTCAGTAACCGGAATTGAAAAATATTGCATTTTAATGGTTATTTTGTTATCTTTAAAAACGCCAAATGTCATTTCTCAAGGAACGCTATGTTGTTAATTACGACGGCAAATGTCTCTCGTGACTTTTCGTATTTATGAAACCGAACAAAATAATGATTAATACGCATTATTTATCATTTCCGAAGATTGCAATTCGCACTTATTATTGTCTTACTGACAGAAAGTGATTTTTTCTTTTAAAAATGCGTATTTCATCGTCGTAATTAACGTGGCGGTCCTTGAAAAAAAAACATTTCGCGTTTTTTAAATAAAAAAATAACCATTAAAATGCAATATTTTTCGATTCCGGTTACTGAATTACTTATTACTAACCATTATCTACCTAGTACAATTTGTTTTAATTTTTTAAAGTGTGTTTTGAGTGTGGACTCGATAGGGAAATATTTACCTTATTATTTTTTATATTTTTATATGAAACATGTCTGTATATTATGTAAAGTAGAAATTATATTCATAGTCCTCCTCACTAGGAGATCCTGTGCTGAGGGGGACTATGCTTTGGATAAGTTTTCAGCGACTTCTATGGTTTGACTTCATGGTTTGGATAAGGTTTTTCAGAAACTTCTATGACAATGTTTTAAGTATACTAGTAAGTTCATTTTCCGATAGTTCCTTCAGCCAACATTTAAAGTCTGTAGTTATATTGACATAGAAATTTCGAACCAAAAAAGTGTGGAAATTTCGTGACACCACAGCTTGTAATCAAAAATGAATGGAACAAACAACATGTATAATGTATATAACCTAAAGTGATATATAGTTCCAAGAATTGTCGCTTATTTCTTAGCTCCCTATTTATAAAAATAATAACATTGAAAAAGTGTGCAAATTAAAACGAATTCGTTGCTGAGGTGTAGTATTTTTCTCGGACTATCGCCCGGTGTGTTTGTCTTCCCGGTATTCTACCGGGAAATGCTCAAATAGTGAATTTACTTAAAAAATTGACACTTAGTGAAGCTAGGATATTTTTCCCTAGTAAAGTTTTGACAACTCATAATAAAAGTGTTTAACGCGAAGAGGAATAGGTATAATATTAGTACAAAACAGCATCAGAGCAATCTGGCGGACAAAACGGTCTCTGTCATTCATTTTGAGATTATTTTGTTTTCAAAAAGTTTCGTTAAAATCCGAAAGATGCCACTAGAAAAATAAATATTATATTTATTTCAACATGTCACACATCCTATCACCGAGTGATCACGTCACAGCAGGATTCGGGCGGCTAGGGTTGCTACGGGTTGCTACCAGATGCTACAGCGCACGTGTCCTACTACCTGAACTCCATGAAATTATATTTTTTCATTAATTTTATCACCATAGCAAAACTTGGACGTGGTGGTCCTTTACAACGACATGTATTTTATATACTTTAACGGCAGGGAGGAAGAGGACGGGGCACAGAAAAATACAAAAAGATAACGGTCACAAATGGGACTTTTTCTCTTTCATATTTTCGTTGCAAGGGTGTTGTTTGTCCGGGTCTTGGCGACGGATGCGTCTGCATACCCGCCTCCCAAATTATACCTTGACCGTTTTTTAGATTAAAAAACACATTTATGTGAATATCGCACAAAGTGCCAACTGCTCCCGTCTGGAGTCAGTGAGACTATGGCATCCCCAATATTGTGAGACTGAAGGTAGCGGGAAGGGGAAGGTGATGGGGAAGAGGAAGGTGGGGAAGTACCTCAGATCTGGTCACCAAACACGTCTAAGGCCATTTCAAGTAACGCTTCAATTCTGTTCGGTGGTCTTACACCTGGGCGATACTGGTATCTTCCACTCTGGAACGTGCCGTAAGTATGGTATTAGTACTTAGCACATTTGACGTAGGTACTATAAATACTTCAAAATTCTTTTTTTTACGACACAAACAAACATCAATGAGAATTCTCCTTTTGAAAAACGCAGTCTTAGACTCAAAACATTTGAAAGCTCACGACCACGTGGCAATGGCATGATTTGTGCACGGTATGTTACCTAAATGACCCTGTTGAAAGACCACGTTTCCGAATTCAGATTGTTATATATATAGACCTTATAAATACCTAGCGATAGGCCTACATAACGAAAATAAAAAAGTAACTTTTTTTTATTTTCATTGTGAATACCTCATAAGGGGCCATCTACAAATTACGTCACATGAATTTTATGATTTTTTGACCCTCCCCCCCCCCCCGTCCCTGTCACGCATCGTCACATTTGGCATTTGACATTTGACATTTGACGGCTGGCGTGGTCTAGCGGTCAGGCTCTTCACTCGCAATCTGAAAGTAGCGGGTTCGAATCCCGGCATGGCAAATAAATTTTATTCGATTAGTTTGTGTTATTTCAAAATTAATTCATTGAAAATAATATATAGTATATTTGCGGCACGTTCCAGAGTGGGTGATACTCTCAGTATCGACCTGGTGTGAGACCATCATTCAGAATTGAAACGTTGCTCGAAATGGCTTTTAGCCGTGTTTGCTGACGATGCCATAATCTCACTGGCTCCAGACGGGAGCAGACTCAATGGCACTCTTGTGCGGTATTCATATAAAAAAATTGTGGGACCCCCTTCCCTCTAGTGTGACGTCACAAACAAGTCAAGAAACGTAGTGAACCTCTTGTTGCTGGTTATCCAATAAATTTGGGAGGTGGGTGTGGGTGCCGCTGCCCCGGCACCATTTATTGGATAACCAACACCTCTGCCATAAGTCACCCCAAGCCCCAACTGCTCCCGTCTGGAGCCAATGAGACTATGGAATCCCCAAATTGGGGTATATTGTGAGGCTGAAGGTAGTGGGAAGGGGAAGGAAATGGGGAAGCGGAAGGTGGGGAAGTAGCTAGCTATTTAGATCTGGTCACCAAACACGGCTAAAACCATTTCAAGTAACGTTTCAATTCTGTTTGGTGGTCTTACACCAGGGCGATACTGAGAGTAACTACCTACTACGTCCTGTTCTTCACTATTTTTATAATACCAAAGCAAATAAAATTATGAGGAAATGTAAATAAATTTAACTCTAATTTACCGACATGTGTAATTGATTCAATTTTTAAAAAATGTTTTAAACTTAATGTGGGTACATACAAATAAGGATTGTATTAGGATAATAGGTACCTAACTATGGACCTATTTGATAAAACCACAAACAAAAATATAAATATGTACATTTATAACTTTTTATCGTACTAAGCCATTACACATCAAGAAACTTTAAAAAGTCAGTCCACCAAAAACTTTTTTTTTACAATCCATCTATTTCAAAATGTCCTTTGAAACCTACAAAAAAACCGTAAAAAACTAACAACGGATCATGATCACATTTTATGTTTCCGTCGGATTCGTCAGAATTAATTGTTAGCACGGAGTTATGTGTCAAGACAGAGATCCTATACCTACTGATTTATTATCGTTTATGATGGTCAAACACCATTGACCATGCACAATTATTCTCAAATGGTAAAACACCATGCACAAATCATACCATAAAACGAATAGGTACCTGCATGTATAGGCAGATGGATGAAATTGTCTCTCCAAAAATGAACATAATAATATCTTAGATTTTCACCGCGATTGATTACTGCCATCTTTTGAAATAATTTGAAAAAGCTTTTAGTTTCAAATCTTACCGTAAACAGAAAGATAAATGGGCGCCACACGACAGAGGCCTTTTGCTAGTAATTAAAGTTCCCGGTTTTAATTGTTAAATTGAAGTTTTAAATTATAAAATTGTCTTTAAAAAATGGAAAAATATAATACCAACAATTTATCGTAACGTTTTTTTAAATAAACGAATCCGAAGATTTGTTATCAGCGTTTAAAAATACACGAAAATTGGTGTTTATGAAAAAAAATTATTAAAAACATATTTATTTTTCTTTCTTTAAATTCCTTTACGAGGTTTTAAAGAAAACCCCTGAAGGTATACTTTGAGGATATTCAGCAATTAAAAATATTTTTTAAAACATACGAAAAATGGTCAGAATAAGGTCGTATTTCTGACTTGATTTTGATAAATGCTAAGCCTATGTTAATTTTAAAAATGTATAAAAAATATTTTTCTTATTACAAACATTATGTTTATCGATTTGCGTAATAATATAATCATTATTTCAAATTAAAAAATGATTACACTTGGCCTTAACTAACTGAAATTTCTGTGTACATTTATAAAACTCGGTGTAGGATTTATCCTTATGTGTCTGTTTTACCGAAACTTAAACGGAAAATGTTTAAAAAAGGATTTAAAAGTGATCTCAAAGTTATATGTCTTCACTTTGGATGCCAGTTCAAGTGAATAATAACAATAACAATAAAAATATACATCAATTATTGAAACAACTAGCATTGTGAATTGCAAACGACTTTAAATGCTAATTAAACATAATCAGTGTTTTTGAGTTGTGAAATAAAAACAGTTATAATACATTTTATTGACAATTTTCGATATTGACATCTTAATATAGGTCATAAATCTCGATTGCACCTACCTGTGAACTGGCGTAGTTGGTAGAGTGGTGTCAATCGCCCGTGTTAGTCATTTACTGAGGTGAACGGTTCGATCCCCAGACAAACAATATTATATTATATTTTTTATATATATACATTTTTTTTTAATGTTTTTTAATTAAAAAGATTTTTGTCGCAGTAATTTTTTAATTGTATTTAAATTAATCATTCCATCTTAAAATAATAACTGGAAAAAAGTGTATGTGTTTTAAAAAAAAATAAAATAAAAATTCGTACGTAATGCATCGCCAGAAAAAACGCCCGCTGGACATAACGATGTCTCCTAATATGGAAGATGGAGGAAGGTGCGTTTCTTGTTGAGGACTTAGAAGAGGATGACCACGATACGTCTTCTCATTGCTCGGACAGCAAAGAAACAAAATTTCCAAGTGTTTCTGGAGTTGACGTGCTTAATGAAGCGCAAGCTCATCTGACTGCTCTTCAAGAAGTCTTGGCTGAGAAACAATCGAAGGTCTCCAAGGATCAGCAACTTAAGATATCCAGAAATGTCTCTGAAGTTTTCAGAGCCGTTTCTCAATTGTTGTTGGAGCGCGAGACGATGCGTGCTGATTTGACGACAGTAACAGCTCAATTAAAAATGGCGGAAATCAAAATACGCCATGAAAAAGAGGACAAAAGGCACTTGGAGCAAAAAATCATCCAGCTAGAGTCTGACCTAGGACCCGTGATGAGAAGAGTAGCCGTGGCAACGGAGGCTAGCTTGTCATTTGCGGATATTGTGCGAAAACAAAATGTGTCAAATGTCGATCACCAACCCCCACCGATTACCCAATCTGGACATCGCGTCGGAGCGCCAAGGCCAGCCATCTGCATCTTCCCAACAGATGCAGATGCCACCAAGGACAGCGATGGAACAAAAAAAATGATCCAAGATATAATTCGGCCATCCGAGCTAGGCGTTCGAATAACCGGGATTCGCAAAATTAGGAACAAAGGTGTCCTCTTAAACACGGCAACCACAAGTGAGCAAGAGAAGTTATTAAAAGCACCATGCTTTGCACTCAACTCAAGCTCACTTAAGGCTCGACTTCCTACAAAGAGACTCCCAAGGTTAATATTTTTTAACGTACCGCGGGACCTTAACGACGCTGAATTCTTGAGGATCGCCCTCACGAGCGTTCCCAATATACAGGACATCGAGGGAGCAATAACAACCTGTAAGCTGAGTCACCTGGCCGGCGCTCGAAACGGAACCACCTGTCATCGCGTATATGAGATGCCCTCTACATTACGTAAACTGCTGGTGGAACAGGAGAAGGTATTCGTCAACTGGACCGTGTGCCGTGTCAGAGACTTCACTGGACTCACCGTATGTACTAAGTGCCAAATGATTGGACACTCTTACAAATACTGCAGAGACACTCTTAGATGTGGACACTGTGCTGAAGAGAACCATGCTACCGAATCCTGTCCTAATACTGCGGCCAAACCAGTCTGCGCTACGTGCGCTAGATTTGGAAAGCCCGCTGCGCATTCGACTGGAGACAGGGACAACTGCCCTGCCTACAAAGCTGCACTAAAAAAGGACCTTGCTACAATAGACTATGGAGTGTAATAGACACGAACGCAAGTGCTTAACTATCGATGAGTACACTCCTGTGAATAGCTGTCTTCGAATAATGTACATGAACGCGAGAAGCATCCGGAACAAACTTGATGAAATTGAAGAAAAACTCAGAGGATTACGCGATTATGGAGAAGAAAAGTTTTTTGGATTAAAAGGCTACAATTGTGCATTTGCCTCTCGCCCCAAGGAGGCAGGAGGTGGTGTAGCCATATATGTACTGGATTCTATGAAGTTCTCCATCATTGATAAATTTTCCAATGAAAATTCATTTTTAGGTATAAGTGTATGTAGCAAGGATAGGAAACCGGTTAACATTTATGCCATCTATCGGAAACCCAACCCTAATATACACGATTTCCTGACACATTTGGAAAAAATACTAGACAAAAGCAGACAAGATACATTAATACTCGGAGACTTTAATATTGACACTACCATAAACACATCCTCTTCTTTAAATTACCTCAACACCTTAGAAACATACAATTTCTCAATACAAAACAAATCATTTCCCACTAGAGTCACTAACACAAGCAGCACCCTCATAGATCACATCATATCAAATAGACTAAACATTCCAATTACCATATCGAACATAGATGACTCACTTAGTGACCATAACATTCTTATTATTGATTTCAAGAATAACCTAAAAAAATGGTCTAATAATAGGAACAAGCCACGCCTTACAAAACCTATCATCAACAATATGGCAGTAAAATCTTATCTTGCAGCTAACAAATTTACCATCAACTCAACCAAACAAGAAGACAGTTATAAAGATTTTAACGATTATGTCAAAAATGCAATAGAAGCAGGTAAAACGACACCTAAAGTGAAAATAGCTAATCGACAACATTTAAATACACCGTGGTTCGATTCTAAACTGAATTCGCTGATCAAAGAAAGAAACCAGCTTCACAAGCAGTGGAAACAAGACCCAGGAAATATGTCTCTTGTAGTCCATAAAAATAAACTGAGAAACTTAATAACTAATTATAGGAGAAGTTTGAAAAACAAATATTATGCCAACAAAACCTGAATAACCCTAGAAAAACTTGGAAAACCATTAACTCAATTTTATCTAACCGTGCACATAAACCCTCCAACACCATCGAATCTCTTATCGTAAATAATTGTGAGCTTAGGGGACCTAGTGAAATAGCTTCAGCATTTAATGAATTTTTCTTATCAGTTGGAGAAAAGTTGGCAGCTGCCATTCCATCGTTCCCGGATGACTGTAATACTATCTATGTAGAACCAAAGGCAAGTCAATCCTTATATATGGCTAGGACAAATAAGGCTGAGGTATTAAGGATCATCTCGAAACTTAGGTCGAATGCAGCGGCAGGTATCGATGGAGTAACCCCGTGCATCCTTAAAACCTGTAAAGAAGAACTAGCTGATCACCTAGCGCAACTTATCAATTCCTCTATAGGCTCGGGAGTATTCCCAAATCAATTAAAGCTAGCAAAAATTATACCAATTTATAAAGAAGGCTGCAAAAAATGTATTTCTAACTATCGCCCAATATCGGTTTTATCAGTATTTTCAAAGGTGTTCGAGACTATTATCAAGGATAGACTTAACAATATCCTAACACCACAGCAATATGGCTTTCAAAAAACTCCAGTACCCAATGTGCCACCTTCGATTTCATCTCGAACATTCAGCAGTACATAGACCAGGGCGAATATGTAGCAGCTATTTTTATAGATCTAAAAAAAGCCTTTGATACAGTAGATCATGAAATACTCCTACAAAAATTGGAACATTTGGTTATAGTCGGGAAATCTTTAAAGCTCCTCCGAAGTTACCTATCTGATAGATATTGCCTTGTCGACATCGAAGGGAACCTAAGCGGCTTTGGAAAAATCACATGTGGAGTGCCACAGGGCTCGATTCTAGGAACCCTACTTTTCTTACTATACATCAATGATATAACTAAATGCGGCATCTTGGGAAAACTTCAACTTTACGCTGATGATACTGTGATTTATTATCGTTGTAAAAATCTGAGGGAACTTGAATCTCTAATGAATAAAGATCTCGCAAAGCTAGCTAAACGGTTGCGGATAAATAAATTAAGCCTCAATGTCAAAAAAACTCACTACCTCACTTTCGGGAAAAAAGATTACATGACAATGAATATTACTCTTGGAAATGAAAAGCTCCAAAATGTACAAGTAACGAAATATTTAGGGTTATTCATAGATTCTAACCTATCGTGGAACTCCCATGTTGAATATGTTAAATCCAAAATTTCCCCGATAACTGGTGTACTCTATCAACTTCAAGATGTGCTCCCCACAGCTTTACTGCGTGCCACATATTATGCTCTGATCCACTCTTACCTAAGTTATCTGGTTAGTATCTGGGGCACCATTACTAAGAAACAAATATCTGAAATACAAGTAATCCGAAATAGAGCCATAAGAAATATATACCATCTACCATGGGATACACATGTCAAAGACATATACTCACTGACACAAATTCTTCCCTTTACCATTCTGCCAAAATCACCACTGCCATCCTACAAATAATTCAACACTCCTCTCACACCAACACTAAACCAGCCTTTAATTCCGATATACACCAGCACAAAACACGATCACAAAATCAAATACACCTATCGTCATCTACACACACAACTAAATTTGGAATTAACTCCTTACAATACATCGCACATACGCAATACAACGCATTACCTAATGTCCTAAAACTACCAGAATCAAACAAAAAAATATTGGCAAAGGCTCTAAAAGGATATTTTCTCAGTAACTTTATTAACCAGTGACGAATTTAGCTGTCTCCCTTTGTAACTCTTGTATATTCTTCAATTACCTGTATCAAGTGTGTCTAGTCCATTTAAAAATCTATGTATTGTTCATTGATTTCCGTGTTCTTATGTAAAAATAATTTTCCTTTAGATGTATAATGTTGTCCTTCCCGAAATGAGTTTTATTAAACTCATTGGGAGTAATGTATTATAAATTTTATGTAATAATTTTGTAATATATTATCTCTCTAATAAATAAAAAAATAAATATATTTAAATGGATATTTCAAAGCTTCAAGTCTCACAGTAGTAATTACATTATAAGCGGAAAATAATTTAGTTAAATCAATAAATTCCAGAGAATTTTTTAAAAGTTCAACTAATATTTCGGAGCTCAGTAGCTCATGTTGGAAATTACCCTACCAGCTGAAAGTGGTTGCATTGAAATTGAAATTCCAGATAAAAAATTCTGCAAAAATTTCGTGACGCCATATAGGCAGTAAGACGTTTCTCCAGAATAGTTAACTTTAGCTCAAAAACTCGAGAGGGTTTCACTGTAAAAAATATATATTTATACGAATATCGATCACCCAGTTGATTAGACAGACATCTCCAAAATATCTAAATTTTGAGACGAGTATGCAGTTACATATATGTGTTAGTGTACCCTCTATCTGGTTCTGGTACAATACTCAGATTACTCATAAACACCACCAAATCAATTATAATACACAAAAAATTATAAGGAATTAAACCAAATGTTGATATTTTCTGGTTTACTAGTAGGATATTTCAAAATGTCATACTAATGTACCAGACAGGAAAGTGAAAAGTGTGACAATGATAGCGTTTATAATTCATATGCGTGTTGTTTTTTGTTTCATCCAGAAATTTTAGTTAGAAAAAACGTGAGATAAGCCATTTTTAAAACTTTTAAAAGTTTGCATTCAAAATGTTTATGTTTAAAAAATTATGTGTTTATTTCTATTAATAAAATTTGAAAGCGTATTTCATAACCTTTCAAATGCAGTTTTTTCGGATATGTTCACAAATATATTATTTATTTGTATTTTATTGCAAAGCTGAAATATTTTGACCTAGTCACAGAATATAGTCGAAGCCTGAGAGGTTAAAATTGTTTTTTTTTTCTCTGAAAGCGAATAATTTTTACGGATTATTTATGTATTTTTTATACCTGTGATTTGGATTACGTAAAAGTAAATACAAGGCTTTGTAATTAAATGTAGGTATCATGTACTTTGCTTGGTTGACCTTTATTGATCTGCTTTCGTATTTGCCAAGTGAAAAAAATATCCACAGAAACCTTACCAATGCCCATAGATAATTATCTATTATAATCGATAGATGAATCAATTTGGGAGGTGGGAATGGGTACCGCCGCCCCGGGAACCTTTATTGGATAACCATCACCTCTGCCATAGGCCACCCCAAGTGGTTTGCTACGTTTGGTGATTTAGCAGGGGTGCCCAGGTTCATGGGATGAAGTTTGTCTAGGTCTTGGAGGCGGATGACCAGGACACGCTGAACCCCAGATTCCTACCGACCCCTTAAACCCTCTTCCTTCCCAGAACTCTCCTCTCGTTCCTTTCCTTAAAAAACCCTCCACACAGCATCCCTAAAGATGACATAGGCCCTGAGGGAAATTATTTTCCTCAGGGCCTCCTGCGTGGAGCTCATGTAAAAAAAAAAGGAAGCTTTGACTGTCCAACTAGGAAGGGTCTCCCGTTCTAGGACAGTCAAATTGACTAGTTTCGTACATATTGACAGGTATGGGTACATCTCTGCCATAGGTCACTCCAAGTGAATTTGGTGACTAGGTAGGGGTACCCGGGTTCATAGGGTGAGGTTTGTCCGGGTCTTGGTGGCGGATGCGTCTACCCATTAACTGAGAGACTGGTTGAAGAAGACCTTTTGACCTCTCCAGCAGGATTCTCAGCATCGCCTTGCACTGCAGGGGGAGGAATGGATTCATATGTCTGTCACTCCTGGACACACTGACCACTAGATTCCTAATCACCCCTTATATCTTTTTCCTTCCCAGAACTTCCTCTCCTTACTTTCCTTTAAAAGACCGACCGCACAGCTTCCTCGAAGGTGATATTTTAAAATTATTTTCCTCAGGGCCACCTGTACATAGTTACTATAAAAAAAAGGTGGGCAAACGAATTTGAGGCCACGACAAACCACGCACCCCATGAACCCAGGCACCCCTGCTAAGCCAACAAACATAGCAAACCACTTGTGGTGACCTACGGCAGGGGTGTTGGTTGTCCAATAAATGGTTCCCAAGGTGGCAGTACCCATAACCACCTCCCAAGTTAGATACGTTTTAAGATTTTCACGGCCAAAGCGAAAAAAGACCCAAAACTTATAGAGCACGCCTGATTACTGAGGCAATTGAAATCTACAAAAATCCATTTAATATTAATAGAGACGACGGAGTTAAGCTCAATAGCTCTTGGTATCCGGTAATTGACGGCTACACCAAAGCTAAATGCAAAAAACCATGTCTAAGTATAAACCATTTTTGTTTTATATCTTTATATTGACTAAATTCGCTTTAACCATTGTAATTCTATTTGGGCGTGTACAAATAAATAAATAAATTCTAATTCTAAAATTCTTACCATTATGATTTCTAATTTTTAGAATTCGTTAAGAGATGGAGCCACTTCTGCGGCATTTCGCAAACAGACTTGCCCCTGGCTAGCATAAATACCACGATTTAGTGAACTTTCTATTCCGTTCCGCGGCAATGACGCCACTGCTTTTTTTTTTTTTTTTTTTTTTTTACAGTGAATAGAACAAGAATCTCAACTGCTCCCGTCTGGAGCCAGTGAGACTATGGCATCCCCAATTGGGGTATGTTGTGAGGCTGAAGGTAGCGGGGAGGGGAAGGAGGTGGGGAAGAGGAAGTTTGGGAAGTACCTGGCTATTCAGATCTGGTCACTAAACACGGCTAAAGCCATTTTCAAGCAACGTTTCAATTCTGAATGGTGGTCTTACACCAGGGCGATACTGATAGTATCTTCCACTCTGGAACATGCCGCAAATATACTATATATTATTTTTTAAATGAATTAATTGTGAAATAACACAAATTAATCAAATAAAATTTATTTGCGCATGCCGGGTTCGAACCCGCGACCTCCGGAATGTGAGTCAAGAGTCTTAGCCACTGGACTACGGAGGTCGTTACTTATCGCGGTTATTTTGTACCGGTGAAAGTTAGTGGAGCTGGCCACACGGTTTCGCTTCGAAGTAAATAAGCACACACTTCACCACTAAAATTACACATCTGCCGGATCTGCCCTGATGATGGACACTGCAACGATGTCCGAAACGTTGACTAAAGTAGGAGGTAGCGCAACACGGCATAACACCCCAAAAACAAATAACGAAAACCTCCCAAGTTAACTGTGGCATTTGGAAAACATGTAAAAAGAGAATTGAGTGTTTTAACATAAATATTGTTGTTTATTCCCCAGCATGAAACTGCAGACCCCGGCTGATGGAGAGATTCTGTTCGACTACTCTAAGAACCGCACCACGGAAGAAGCCTGTCAGCTCCTGCTGAACCTGGCCAAGAACCGCGGAGTGGAGAAGGCCCGGGATGCCATGTTCTCAGGTACCTAACTACTTACACATTATTATTTAAAATTAACATCAATAAAGCAGGGTACTCACCTAGAGTGTAGCATGTCACGTATCTGATACTGCATCAATATGCAAGTGGGTACGGCTCGTCCACGGTAACCGCGTATCCGCCTTCGTGCTCGCAGTGAAACCGCCGTCGGCGGGTCACTGCGAGCACACTGCGCTCCACGCGCGAGCGGCTCGCAGTAGACTCGTGCCTACGTACTCACTTGATACAGTATCAGATACGCTACAGGTTACACGGTTAGGTGAGTACCCTGCTTTAGATATACCCTAATTCAGAAGGTGGTCTATTATAGGTACATTTATACATCTCTGTATAAATAAATTTGCTATAATTTACTCTGCCATGGGTCATCCCAAGTGGCAAGCTATGTTTGATGACTTAGCAAGGGTGCCCGGATTCACGGAGAGAGGTTTGTCCAGGTCTTAGCGGCGGATGCGTCTTTCCACCAGCTGTGTAGCGGGCCGGATCGGTAGAAGCCATAAACATCTTCCTCAGGACCTCCTGCGTGGTGTTAATTAAAAAAAAAACATGTATTTTCAATTGGAGAAGCGAAAATGGTACCGCCACCCCGGGAACCATTTATTGGATAACCAACACCTCTGTCATGGGTTTCCCCAAGTGGTGTGCTACATTTGGTGACTTGGCAGGGGTTTCCGGGTTGGTGGCGAATGCTTCTGCCCACATCTGAAATTCACTATTGTTCCTCCTCAGGTGAGAAGATCAACTTCACGGAGGGTCGATCCGTTCTGCACGTGGCCCTGCGCAACCGCAACAAGCGGCCCATCCTGGTGGACGGTAAGGACGTGACCCCCGACGTGGAGGCCGTCCTGGCGCACATGAAAGACTTCAGCCAGCAAGTTATCAGCGGACAGTGGAAGGGGTGAGTTCACATACTGATAGAGGCCAACCACACCATTAAAACCTTTTGTAGACCCGCAGATAAAACTTTACAACTGACAGCTCCACTGTAACCTTTTGTAGACTTACAGATAAAGCCATACCTTTGATAGCTCCATTGTTAATAATAATAATAATACTTGGATGATTTATATAGCGCCGTTTTTGTGAAAAATCACCTCAAGGGTGCTGTACAAACTTATAATACATGTCTAAAATCTAAAAAAACTACAAGCTAGACAAACAATTAAAAACAACTTATGGCTAAAAATTGCACACACCGGTTCATTGATCACCGATATGAAAATATATGTACAATATTATGACCAATGAACGCGATGCTGCCTAAAATTTAAATTAATATTTTTTTTTTACGTCTACGTTTTTTTTTGTTACGTCTCCTAAACTAGCAGTTTTTTTTACATTAGCTCCCACACAGGAGGCCCTGAGGAAAAAAAATCCTTCAGGGCCTGTGTCATCTTTGGGGATGCTGTGTGGAGGGTCTTTTTAGGGAAAGAAAAGAGAAGAAGTTCTGGGAAGGAAAAAGGTTTGAGAGGTGGGTTGTGACACCACTGCAGTGCAAGACAATGATAAATAATTATGTGGTTTTTGGCTACACCAAAACTAAACAACTCAAACCATTTTAAATTAACTAATTATACCAAAATACCAGCCCTTTGAAGATTGAAGCATGCAACACTGAATCGCGTCTATATTCACCACAACCTTGTATTATATATCTGCTCTGATGATGGGCTAACGCTGTCCGAAACGTTGGCTAAAGGAGGTAGCGCAACACGGTATAATACCGCAAAAATAAATCAGGATAATTACGTCCTGTTCAGTCAAGGCAAGACTGTTTCTGACTCAGCTGGTCGAATTTTTCTTCAAACACAGTTGATCCCTCGACAGTTGGCCTCCCGGCATACTTAAATACAATGTGCAGTCCGTTTGGGGAAAATTCGGTTTATCTTCTCATTACTGATGACTTAATGTGCAGAGAGGATGTACCGCCGAATAACAAAAGTATAAAACATATTTTTGTTCAAATTCATCAAGGATAAAACTACTTGTCTATATACTGTACTAGCTGGTACCCGGCATGCGTTGCTATGCCATTTAAGAAAGAAATTATTTCTCCCTGCGTGTCCTTTCCCATTCGTACCGTTCCCCTTCCGCCTCCCCTTCCTCTTCTGCCTCCTCCACCTTCCCTCTCCCAACTCTACTCCCCTCCTACCCCCGTCTCGCGAACCCCCTCCCGAGTTCCCCTCCCTCCCCCCCACGAACCCCCTACCTGAGTTCCCCTCCCCCCTCCCGCATTCCATACATTCAGTTTTCTCGCTCGCTTGCCAACTATTCCAATTTTTTAATACAAATTTCATAATGCCAGAGCTCACCAGTAGTTTTATACAAACCTTTTCCTGACAATAACGAACACAAAAAAAAAGAATTATCCAATTTGGTGCAGTCGTTCGGAAGTTATGCGCTTAGCAACACATTCAGCGATTCATTTTTATATTATAGATATACCAGTGTACAAGTACAAAAAATCAACACTTTAAATAAATTGGTTTGATATCAAAACCAATTAATTATTAAAAGTATTTTTGATGTCGATTTTGGGTTTTAGGTTAGAGGGATAAACTGTCGGGTCACCAAATTTTTACATCGGTCCTAGTCAGTTTGCTGAAATAATAACACTTTGTATTCTTAACTAAACTCTATATTGTTTCAGTTACACTGGCAAGGCCATCACTGATGTCGTCAACATTGGCATCGGGGGTTCTGATTTGGGCCCCCTGATGGTCACCGAGGCCCTTAAGCCCTACAACCAGGGCCTCAAGGTCCACTTTGTGTCCAACATTGACGGCACGCACATGGCCGAGGTGCTGAAGAAGCTGGACGCGGAAACGGCGCTGTTCATCATCGCCTCCAAGACCTTCACCACGCAGGAGACCATCACCAATGCCACGTCGGCCAAGACGTGGTTCGTGGAGCATGCCAAGGATGTGAGTCAGATATTTTCATTTTGATAATTTCATTGCTAATCATAATCGCTAAAAGAAATCAAAAAATTGGGATTATCTTTATTGAATACTAGATGAGGTACCATGGTACTGGCTTAGCTCAGGGAGTTGATATGAGATTGAACTGACTGATTGTTCGAACCCACAACGGATCTTGCTTTATATACCCCTGCTAATGTGTAGCCCCACTATACAGAAAAGGTTCAAATGATCCACAATGTTCCAGAATATTCCACAATATTGGAGAGTGTTCTGGAATGTTCCACAATGATCTGGGATGTTCCAGGATGTTCTCGAATGTTGCAGAATATTCCTGAACATTCCAGAATGTTCCGGGATTTTCTGGAATGTTGTGGAATGCTCTCGAGTACTCTTGAATATTCTGGACTGTTCTAGAAATTTCTAGAGGGCGAAACTTCCAGCCCTTAATCTTCAAAAGCACGCCCCTCAGGTAAAAATGGGAACCTTCTTCATGGATGAGGGATAGATGACTGCCACACCATATAACTCCCTTGATCGTACCGGCACTCGTTTCTGAGTTTTAGCAGGATGCACATTTTTTTACACTTTTATAATATATATTGATGATGTATAAAAATTTTAAAAAGCATTTAGTCAATTGAAGCTTAAATTAAAGCCGATTAAATATTTTTTCTTAAATTTTTATTTGTTACAAGAATAGTATTCATATTTAATTGATGTTATCAATTTTTTTATTATAATAACTAAACAAAAAAATAAAAAGCTAACGGTCGTAACTGGGACTAGATTCCAGAATCTCTCGTCTCACCGGGACAAACGCCTTGACCAACTCTGAATAACTGAAACCTCTTATTATTAAGTCATTATCTCATAATATGAGCTTGGAGTGTGTAATAACCCCAAAACTCTCTGGGCATAATAACCTAAAACTTACTTGATTGATGAATCTACTCGCGGACAAATATCAACCTTTAATGGCAATTAGCAAATCTACATGTTCATAAAGAGACACCAACTTTGTAAAATAGCTTCTGCTGCGTCCAAGTCCGGTACACCGTGCACTATAAATAATATGAGCTTGGAGTGTGTAATAACCCCAAAACTCTCTGGGCATAATAACCTAAAACTTACTTGATTGATGAATCTACTCGCGGACAAATATCAACAAAACTGGCAATTAGCAAATCTACATGTTCATAAAGAGACACCAACTTTGTAAAATAGCTTCTGCTGCGTCCAAGTCCGGTACACCGTGCACTATAAATAATATGAGCTTGGAGTGTGTAATAACCCCAAAACTCTCTGGGCATAATAACCTAAAACTTACTTGATTGATGAATCTACTCGCGGACAAATATCAACAAAACTGGCAATTAGCAAATCTACATGTTCATAAAGAGACACCAACTTTGTAAAATAGCTTCTGCTGCGTCCAAGTCCGGTACACCGTGCACTATAAATAATATGAGCTTGGAGTGTGTAATAACCCCAAAACTCTCTGGGCATAATAACCTAAAACTTACTTGATTGATGAATCTACTCGCGGACAAATATCAACAAAACTGGCAATTAGCAAATCTACATGTTCATAAAGAGACACCAACTTTGTAAAATAGCTTCTGCTGCGTCCAAGTCCGGTACACCGTGCACTATAAATAATATGAGCTTGGAGTGTGTAATAACCCCAAAACTCTCTGGGCATAATAACCTAAAACTTACTTGATTGATGAATCTACTCGCGGACAAATATCAACAAAACTGGCAATTAGCAAATCTACATGTTCATAAAGAGACACCAACTTTGTAAAATAGCTTCTGCTGCGTCCAAGTCCGGTACACCGTGCACTATAAATAATATGAGCTTGGAGTGTGTAATAACCCCAAAACTCTCTGGGCATAATAACCTAAAACTTACTTGATTGATGAATCTACTCGCGGACAAATATCAACCTTTAATGGCAATTAGCAAATCTACATGTTCATAAAGAGACACCAACTTTGTAAAATAGCTTCTGCTGCGTCCAAGTCCGGTACACCGTGCACTATAAATAATATGAGCTTGGAATGTGTAATAACCCCAAAACTCTCTGGGCATAATAACCTAAAACTTACTTGATTGATGAATCTACTCGCGGACAAATATCAACAAAACTGGCAATTAGCAAATCTACATGTTCATAAAGAGACACCAACTTTGTAAAATAGCTTCTGCTGCGTCCAAGTCCGGTACACCGTGCACTATAAATAATATGAGCTTGGAGTGTGTAATAACCCCAAAACTCTCTGGGCATAATAACCTAAAACTTACTTGATTGATGAATCTACTCGCGGACAAATATCAACAAAACTGGCAATTAGCAAATCTACATGTTCATAAAGAGACACCAACTTTGTAAAATAGCTTCTGCTGCGTCCAAGTCCGGTACACCGTGCACTATAAATAATATGAGCTTGGAGTGTGTAATAACCCCAAAACTCTCTGGGCATAATAACCTAAAACTTACTTGATTGATGAATCTACTCGCGGACAAATATCAACAAAACTGGCAATTAGCAAATCTACATGTTCATAAAGAGACACCAACTTTGTAAAATAGCTTCTGCTGCGTCCAAGTCCGGTACACCGTGCACTATAAATAATATGAGCTTGGAGTGTGTAATAACCCCAAAACTCTCTGGGCATAATAACCTAAAACTTACTTGATTGATGAATCTACTCGCGGACAAATATCAACAAAACTGGCAATTAGCAAATCTACATGTTCATAAAGAGACACCAACTTTGTAAAATAGCTTCTGCTGCGTCCAAGTCCGGTACACCGTGCACTATAAATAATATGAGCTTGGAGTGTGTAATAACCCCAAAACTCTCTGGGCATAATAACCTAAAACTTACTTGATTGATGAATCTACTCGCGGACAAATATCAACAAAACTGGCAATTAGCAAATCTACATGTTCATAAAGAGACACCAACTTTGTAAAATAGCTTCTGCTGCGTCCAAGTCCGGTACACCGTGCACTATAAATAATATGAGCTTGGAGTGTGTAATAACCCCAAAACTCTCTGGGCATAATAACCTAAAACTTACTTGATTGATGAATCTACTCGCGGACAAATATCAACCTTTAATGGCAATTAGCAAATCTACATGTTCATAAAGAGACACCAACTTTGTAAAATAGCTTCTGCTGCGTCTGCTGCTGAGTCCGGTACACCGTGCACTATAAATAATATGAGCTTGGAGTGTGTAATAACCCCAAAACTCTCTGGGCATAATAACCTAAAACTTACTTGATTGATGAATCTACTCGCGGACAAATATCAACAAAACTGGCAATTAGCAAATCTACATGTTCATAAAGAGACACCAACTTTGTAAAATAGCTTCTGCTGCGTCCAAGTCCGGTACACCGTGCACTATAAATAATATGAGCTTGGAGTGTGTAATAACCCCAAAACTCTCTGGGCATAATAACCTAAAACTTACTTGATTGATGAATCTACTCGCGGACAAATATCAACCTTTAATGGCAATTAGCAAATCTACATGTTCATAAAGAGACACCAACTTTGTAAAATAGCTTCTGCTGCGTCTGCTGCTGAGTCCGGTACACCGTGCACTATAAATAATATGAGCTTGGAGTGTGTAATAACCCCAAAACTCTCTGGGCATAATAACCTAAAACTTACTTGATTGATGAATCTACTCGCGGACAAATATCAACAAAACTGGCAATTAGCAAATCTACATGTTCATAAAGAGACACCAACTTTGTAAAATAGCTTCTGCTGCGTCCAAGTCCGGTACACCGTGCACTATAAATAATATGAGCTTGGAGTGTGTAATAACCCCAAAACTCTCTGGGCATAATAACCTAAAACTTACTTGATTGATGAATCTACTCGCGGACAAATATCAACAAAACTGGCAATTAGCAAATCTACATGTTCATAAAGAGACACCAACTTTGTAAAATAGCTTCTGCTGCGTCTGCTGCTGAGTCCGGTACACCGTGCACTATAAATAATATGAGCTTGGAGTGTGTAATAACCCCAAAACTCTCTGGGCATAATAACCTAAAACTTACTTGATTGATGAATCTACTCGCGGACAAATATCAACAAAACTGGCAATTAGCAAATCTACATGTTCATAAAGAGACACCAACTTTGTAAAATAGCTTCTGCTGCGTCCAAGTCCGGTACACCGTGCACTATAAATAATATGAGCTTGGAGTGTGTAATAACCCCAAAACTCTCTGGGCATAATAACCTAAAACTTACTTGATTGATGAATCTACTCGCGGACAAATATCAACAAAACTGGCAATTAGCAAATCTACATGTTCATAAAGAGACACCAACTTTGTAAAATAGCTTCTGCTGCGTCCAAGTCCGGTACACCGTGCACTATAAATAATATGAGCTTGGAGTGTGTAATAACCCCAAAACTCTCTGGGCATAATAACCTAAAACTTACTTGATTGATGAATCTACTCGCGGACAAATATCAACAAAACTGGCAATTAGCAAATCTACATGTTCATAAAGAGACACCAACTTTGTAAAATAGCTTCTGCTGCGTCCAAGTCCGGTACACCGTGCACTATAAATAATATGAGCTTGGAGTGTGTAATAACCCCAAAACTCTCTGGGCATAATAACCTAAAACTTACTTGATTGATGAATCTACTCGCGGACAAATATCAACCTTTAATGGCAATTAGCAAATCTACATGTTCATAAAGAGACACCAACTTTGTAAAATAGCTTCTGCTGCGTCTGCTGCTGAGTCCGGTACACCGTGCACTATAAATAATATGAGCTTGGAGTGTGTAATAACCCCAAAACTCTCTGGGCATAATAACCTAAAACTTACTTGATTGATGAATCTACTCGCGGACAAATATCAACAAAACTGGCAATTAGCAAATCTACATGTTCATAAAGAGACACCAACTTTGTAAAATAGCTTCTGCTGCGTCCAAGTCCGGTACACCGTGCACTATAAATAATATGAGCTTGGAGTGTGTAATAACCCCAAAACTCTCTGGGCATAATAACCTAAAACTTACTTGATTGATGAATCTACTCGCGGACAAATATCAACAAAACTGGCAATTAGCAAATCTACATGTTCATAAAGAGACACCAACTTTGTAAAATAGCTTCTGCTGCGTCCAAGTCCGGTACACCGTGCACTATAAATAATATGAGCTTGGAGTGTGTAATAACCCCAAAACTCTCTGGGCATAATAACCTAAAACTTACTTGATTGATGAATCTACTCGCGGACAAATATCAACAAAACTGGCAATTAGCAAATCTACATGTTCATAAAGAGACACCAACTTTGTAAAATAGCTTCTGCTGCGTCCAAGTCCGGTACACCGTGCACTATAAATAATATGAGCTTGGAGTGTGTAATAACCCCAAAACTCTCTGGGCATAATAACCTAAAACTTACTTGATTGATGAATCTACTCGCGGACAAATATCAACCTTTAATGGCAATTAGCAAATCTACATGTTCATAAAGAGACACCAACTTTGTAAAATAGCTTCTGCTGCGTCTGCTGCTGAGTCCGGTACACCGTGCACTATAAATAATATGAGCTTGGAGTGTGTAATAACCCCAAAACTCTCTGGGCATAATAACCTAAAACTTACTTGATTGATGAATCTACTCGCGGACAAATATCAACAAAACTGGCAATTAGCAAATCTACATGTTCATAAAGAGACACCAACTTTGTAAAATAGCTTCTGCTGCGTCCAAGTCCGGTACACCGTGCACTATAAATAATATGAGCTTGGAGTGTGTAATAACCCCAAAACTCTCTGGGCATAATAACCTAAAACTTACTTGATTGATGAATCTACTCGCGGACAAATATCAACAAAACTGGCAATTAGCAAATCTACATGTTCATAAAGAGACACCAACTTTGTAAAATAGCTTCTGCTGCGTCCAAGTCCGGTACACCGTGCACTATAAATAATATGAGCTTGGAGTGTGTAATAACCCCAAAACTCTCTGGGCATAATAACCTAAAACTTACTTGATTGATGAATCTACTCGCGGACAAATATCAACAAAACTGGCAATTAGCAAATCTACATGTTCATAAAGAGACACCAACTTTGTAAAATAGCTTCTGCTGCGTCCAAGTCCGGTACACCGTGCACTATAAATAATATGAACTTGGAGTGTGTAATAACCCCAAAACTCTCTGGGCATAATAACCTAAAACTTACTTGATTGATGAATCTACTCGCGGACAAATATCAACCTTTAATGGCAATTAGCAAATCTACATGTTCATAAAGAGACACCAACTTTGTAAAATAGCTTCTGCTGCGTCCAAGTCCGGTACACCGTGCACTATAAATAATATGAGCTTGGAGTGTGTAATAACCCCAAAACTCTCTGGGCATAATAACCTAAAACTTACTTGATTGATGAATCTACTCGCGGACAAATATCAACAAAACTGGCAATTAGCAAATCTACATGTTCATAAAGAGACACCAACTTTGTAAAATAGCTTCTGCTGCGTCCAAGTCCGGTACACCGTGCACTATAAATAATATGAGCTTGGAGTGTGTAATAACCCCAAAACTCTCTGGGCATAATAACCTAAAACTTACTTGATTGATGAATCTACTCGCGGACAAATATCAACAAAACTGGCAATTAGCAAATCTACATGTTCATAAAGAGACACCAACTTTGTAAAATAGCTTCTGCTGCGTCCAAGTCCGGTACACCGTGCACTATAAATAATATGAGCTTGGAGTGTGTAATAACCCCAAAACTCTCTGGGCATAATAACCTAAAACTTACTTGATTGATGAATCTACTCGCGGACAAATATCAACAAAACTGGCAATTAGCAAATCTACATGTTCATAAAGAGACACCAACTTTGTAAAATAGCTTCTGCTGCGTCCAAGTCCGGTACACCGTGCACTATAAATAATATGAGCTTGGAGTGTGTAATAACCCCAAAACTCTCTGGGCATAATAACCTAAAACTTACTTGATTGATGAATCTACTCGCGGACAAATATCAACCTTTAATGGCAATTAGCAAATCTACATGTTCATAAAGAGACACCAACTTTGTAAAATAGCTTCTGCTGCGTCTGCTGCTGAGTCCGGTACACCGTGCACTATAAATAATATGAGCTTGGAGTGTGTAATAACCCCAAAACTCTCTGGGCATAATAACCTAAAACTTACTTGATTGATGAATCTACTCGCGGACAAATATCAACAAAACTGGCAATTAGCAAATCTACATGTTCATAAAGAGACACCAACTTTGTAAAATAGCTTCTGCTGCGTCCAAGTCCGGTACACCGTGCACTATAAATAATATGAGCTTGGAGTGTGTAATAACCCCAAAACTCTCTGGGCATAATAACCTAAAACTTACTTGATTGATGAATCTACTCGCGGACAAATATCAACAAAACTGGCAATTAGCAAATCTACATGTTCATAAAGAGACACCAACTTTGTAAAATAGCTTCTGCTGCGTCTGCTGCTGAGTCCGGTACACCGTGCACTATAAATAATATGAGCTTGGAGTGTGTAATAACCCCAAAACTCTCTGGGCATAATAACCTAAAACTTACTTGATTGATGAATCTACTCGCGGACAAATATCAACAAAACTGGCAATTAGCAAATCTACATGTTCATAAAGAGACACCAACTTTGTAAAATAGCTTCTGCTGCGTCTGCTGCTGAGTCCGGTACACCGTGCACTATAAATAATATGAGCTTGGAGTGTGTAATAACCCCAAAACTCTCTGGGCATAATAACCTAAAACTTACTTGATTGATGAATCTACTCGCGGACAAATATCAACAAAACTGGCAATTAGCAAATCTACATGTTCATAAAGAGACACCAACTTTGTAAAATAGCTTCTGCTGCGTCCAAGTCCGGTACACCGTGCACTATAAATAATATGAGCTTGGAGTGTGTAATAACCCCAAAACTCTCTGGGCATAATAACCTAAAACTTACTTGATTGATGAATCTACTCGCGGACAAATATCAACCTTTAATGGCAATTAGCAAATCTACATGTTCATAAAGAGACACCAACTTTGTAAAATAGCTTCTGCTGCGTCTGCTGCTGAGTCCGGTACACCGTGCACTATAAATAATATGAGCTTGGAGTGTGTAATAACCCCAAAACTCTCTGGGCATAATAACCTAAAACTTACTTGATTGATGAATCTACTCGCGGACAAATATCAACAAAACTGGCAATTAGCAAATCTACATGTTCATAAAGAGACACCAACTTTGTAAAATAGCTTCTGCTGCGTCTGCTGCTGAGTCCGGTACACCGTGCACTATAAATAATATGACGGGCACCGATTAGGTTAAGTTGCTCATCCAGAGAAAGTAAAATTCACAATGAGGCGGACCACGGCGGAAATTTAGAACGCAAACATTAAAAATAGGTAAAAATGACTCACGTGATGTTTTTATGTGAAAACGGTACTAAAATCACAGATTATGTTAACAACAATACTTATTCTATTGTATAAATGTGTAATAAACACTTCTGTCACCTCACTTTTTTATCATTTCATATAAAAATATTTAATAAAAATTTAAAATGTGGAGCGCGGTGGAGCTGGCGGTAGCAAATTTGCGCGGGTAAATATATACACGACTGACAGCTGATTCCTGTTATGTATTTCCATAGACAACTTGATAGAAATGTGCAGCTTGATCTACTATCGACCTTTGACTTTTTGTTTTAGGGATGTAACTAAAACAATAACGGAGTTATAACGATTTCTATGGAAACACACCGCTGACGTATAAACACGCTTATCGTACTTGACTGCTGTCCTATTTTTAACGCTTATATCTGCTTACGTTGCGGAGGGGTTAAAATGCTGCAGTAACAAATTTAATTAATTAATTTTTTCGATCCAAAAGGAAACTTCAGTGACATCTTTTTAAAATGCTACAGTAACAAATTTAATTAATTATTTTTTTCGATTCAAAAGGACACTTCAGTGACATCTTTTTAAAATGCTACAGTAACAAATTTAATTAATTAATTTTTTCGATCCAAAAGAAAACTTCAGTGACATCTTTTTAAAATGCTACAGTAACAAATTTAATTAATTAATTTTTTCGATTCAAAAGGACACTTCAGTGACATTTTTTTTAAATGCTACAGTAACAAATTTAATTAATTAATTTTTTCGATTCAAAAGGACACTTCAGTGACATCTTTTTAAAATGCTACAGTAACAAATTTAATTAATTAATTTTTTCGATTCAAAAGGACACTTCAGTGACATTATGGCCCAGTTGTCGCCATTATGCAGTTTACCAACACAATACAAATTAGTGTTTCCCATAGCCCACAGAGATTGCCATACTACCTTTTTGTGTCATAAACTGGTTTTTATTTATAAGCGAGGTCAAAGAAAAAACTGAAATGTATTATAATGCCTACTAACCATAATATCTTTGACTAATTTAACAATGAATGTTATAAAATGATTGATTGTTTCAGGCATCAGCGGTCGCCAAACACTTTGTGGCTCTGTCCACCAACAACGCCCTCGTGACTGCCTTCGGGATCGACCCCGCCAACATGTTTGGCTTCTGGGACTGGGTGGGGGGCAGGTGAGTCACTACTGACTGAATTAATTCCCTTGCTTGACTCACTGAATTTGATTCTCAGTGTGACGTAGAATTTATTCTTTATTCCTTAAACTCCTTCCACACTAGTGAAAACCAAATTCGTGTATAAGTATTGCAAAATCTATCATTCCACAAACTAACTAATGGTGTCCAACGTTTCTAAATTAAGTATCTTGCGTACATATTTTACAGACTTAAAAGGAAGTACTCAATATTCACAAATCGAAAATTATTTATTTTTCTCTTCAATCATGTACAGTATAATAGGATGGGATGGTGCGCAGGCGCGGCTGGCCCAAACGTTTAATAGTGCGCCGAACCGAAATTTAAATTACGCACAATGTTGAAAATAAAAACTAATTACATATTTAAATGCATGAATTTTGCCAGAGATAATAATTATTGCAGCCGACTGGCGTTCTTTCCCGCGCGCTAAAAACGTGTACATACCATTCGGCGCGTTTCGGTCAAACGCCCTGTTTAGGAATTGTCATTTTGTATGGTGCTCCTACAAACGTGTGGAGACCGTCAGAATAACGAAACGTACCAAAAATCCGCTTCTAGCGGCAGGGCACCTGGCGCTACGAAGTGCGTCGAAAACATCCGAAGTGTTCCGAAGGGCTCCAGCAGAATAGGTTTGAACGGGATAGTAATATTTAGCTTGCAAAGTTCAACCATAAGTCAACGGGTCTTGTTATGCTTGGAATTTAGGGAACCTATTCGACAACGATATTAGTTTTTCAGTTAAAAAGGACTTTTATGTGTGTGCGTTTTAAATACGCTACACTGGTACCGGGAAGAAAACATTGGCTGAATAATGTCTTCGCTCGGCGAAAGGACCGAATAAGTTTATTTATTTATTCTCTATAAATATGGTGGCTACGGTAGCTACCAACCGAAACGTGACCTACCAACAATTAAATTATATTATACGTGTTTGATTTATATCTAGGTGAACTACCAAACATTTTACGCGCCTGGTGGTGCGCTTGATGCATTTATAAAACCTTTAGAAGTAACTCAAAATTATATTATCGAAGTTATGTATAATAGAAATAGAAAATTACAGAAATATAAACTATTCACTATTCAGTCTCCTAAACTAAACTATTTATACTGCAAACTATGAAGTATATCTTTGAAAACAAAAACAAATTAGAAAAAAATGAAAATAGAATCAGCATTAGAAATAATAATGTATTTTACACCCCCCAAATGAATACCAAACAAATGCAAACTCACAGCAGTTTTATTGGACCTCGTACTTTCAATATTTTACTGAAAAAAATTCAAGTAACATTAAATTAAATTTTCCGTTACTCTTATGATAGTCATAATATTGTGTTTATCAAACGTAAAAATTGGGAAAAACAAAGGGAAAAAAAGCAGAAAACAGGTGAATCTATGTTAAATTTAAGAAATAAAGGGAAAAAAAGCAGAAAACAGGTGAATCTATGTTAAATTTAAGAAATAAAGGGAAAAAAAGCAGAAAACAGGTGAATCTATGTTAAATTTAAGAAATAAAGGGAAAAAAAGCAGAAAACAGGTGAATCTATGTTAAATTTAAGAAACAAAGGGAAAAAAAGCAGAAAACAGGTGAATCTATGTTAAATTTAAGAAATAAAGGGAAAAAAAGCAGAAAACAGGTGAATCTATGTTAAATTTAAGAAATAAAGGGAAAAAAAGCAGAAAACAGGTGAATCTATGTTAAATTTGGAGTCAATTTTGTGTTATAACTTTTTTTGATTGGACTATTTGTTTTGGATACTTATTTATTGATTAATGAATTTGATGCCTGTAGAAAGCAGGACATCATTGTGAGGCATTGGAATGATATAATATAGAATGATGTCTGTCCCAGGTACTCTCTCTGGTCCGCCATCGGTCTGTCCATCTCTCTGTACATCGGCTATGACAACTTTGAGAAGCTGCTGGACGGAGCCTCCTACATGGACAACCACTTCTGCACCGCACCTCTTGAGAAGAATGTAAGTTCCACCACACACAACACTAATTATTATTAAAAACAACCAGCCGAACGATTTCGTATTTTTTGTGGGACGTTATTAGACAGCAGACGTAATCTCCTGTCAGATTTGTGTGATTTTTATGGCTGTTATTTGCTTTTTCTTTGTACAACGTATATTAAATGAATAAATAATCACGAGTACTTGCAGGAATTCGTGTTTAAATCGATCTAAACTAAAATATATGAAAGTAAATATGTAAAAATCACACAAATCTGACAGGAGATTTCATCCGTTATCCAATAACGATCCCACAACAAATATGGAATCGCTCGGCAGGTCAATTTCAGCCCCTGTTGACGTTTATAATGACTTTATCATTTCTGTGATGTACATTGACAGCAGTAGAGTGTTTTTGTGCCCTTTATGGCATAGATATTTATGATTTAACCAGTTAGAAAAAGGCAACACTGCGCTTTGTATTTGTATTTATTTGTTAACCATTGCCCAAGTGATTGTTCAAAGAAATACCGGTAGAACAAGGACAGCAATTCCCACTGAACGTTTATCTACTAGATTTGTAATGGTTTTAATCTGAATTAACAAAAGCACGCATCTTTCCCAGGCTCCAGTAGTGCTGGCGCTCCTGGGCATCTGGTACTCCAACTTCTACGGAGCCGAGACGCAGGCCTTGCTGCCCTACGACCAGTACCTGCACCGCTTCGCTGCCTACTTCCAGCAAGGCGACATGGAGAGCAACGGCAAGAGCGTATCGAGATCGGGGCGCCGGGTGGACTACAGCACCGGCCCCATCGTGTGGGGAGAGCCCGGTACCAATGGACAGCACGCCTTCTATCAGCTCATCCATCAGGGAACCAGGTCAAATTCACATACTTACTAAATTTAACTTTGCATAGCTCCACTCAGGAGGCCCTGAAGACCATCATCTTAGGGGATGTTGTCTGGAGGGGGTATTTTTAAGTAAAAGGAGAGGAAGTTCTGGGAAGGAAAAATGTATGTAAGGGTAGGAATCTGGGGATCAGTGTGCCCAGGAATAATGGGCGTATGAATCCAACCCTCCCACTGCAGTGCAAGGCATTGGTTGAGAGAGTCCGGCTGGAGAGGTTTAAAGGCCTCCCTCAACCAGTCTCGCCACGCAGCTTTGGGCTGAAGCATCCGCCGTCAAGACCCAGACTAACCTCATCCCACGACAGGTATTTTAAATATACAAAAGAATGAAGAAAAAAATGTACAGTTTTTCGATTTATGAAACAGTCTTGTTCCGGGCCATTCCATAATACGCCGCCCCGGGAACCATTTATTGGATAACCAACACCCCTGCCATAGGTCACCTCAAGTTGTTCGCTACATTTGGTGTCTTAGAAAGGGTGCCCGGGTTCAATGTGTTTGCCAACCTACTGCGTGGCAGGCCGGATTGCACCCCTCTACACAGCATCCCCTAAGATGACAGGTCCTGAAGGAAATTACTTTCTTCAGGACCTATGTCCAATGCCTATGAACTGAGGGTAATTATTTTACTCCTGTCCTCTTGTGTGGAGCTAATGTAAATTAAATGAGATAATTTTATAGCACCACCCCGAAGCTGTAATGTAAAAATAGTTAATTTGAATATTCCAGACTGATTCCGTGTGACTTCATAGCGCCGGCGCAGACGCACAACCCCATCGCCGGCGGAGTGCACCACAAGATCCTGCTGGCCAACTTCCTGGCACAGACGGAGGCCCTCATGACGGGCAAGAGCGAAGCCACGGTTTGTACATCTCTCTTCATTCTCAACATAACTTGCTGATCTGGTCTTCTTCTTCGTCATGAACCTTCTGGAGGTCTAGCACGGTCGATCGATAAAACCCATGTCAATACAATATTGACTACATTCGTCCTCTGTGGTTAGTTGACATTATTTGAGAGCACGGTCAACATATGATTCCGACAGTCGGTCGCCAAAAAGCCACCAAATTTAGCGCAGCCTCCTCTTAAGTGTCAGATAAGCTCTTTTTTTATGTGAATACCGCACAAGAGTCTCAACCGCTCCCGTCTGGAGCCAGTGAGACTATGGCATTTCCCAAATTATGTTATGAGGCTGAAAGTAGTGGGGAGGGGAAGAGGAAGGTGGGGAAGTACCTGGCTATTCAGATCTTCTCACCAAACATGGCTAAAGCCATTTCAAGCAAAGTTTCAAATCTGAAACCAATTCGGGCGGAGGCGAAATTGAGAGTATCTTCCACTCCTGAAAATATACGCAACTTTTTTAATAATATCGTTTGTTATGCGAAATATCTGGCTTATTAATGAATGGAGGTGAACTAACGTAGCTCTTAGAATTGAAAAAAATCGTATAAGCGATCCATAGACTTAATTAATTCATCTAAGACGCAATCAATTTATTCCATTCGATCTTGGAGAAATGAAAGTGGTTCAAATATGACTAAAGACCTCATTTACAATGATTTTTTTTGAAGTGAAACTTCTTTAGCACCATTGTAATTTGAAACTCAATGAAATGGGAACAACACTAAAAAGAGAAAAACACATACATCTATAGGATTTAGCCTGCGAGAGAGTGAGACAGAATGAAATCTTATCTACTTACAGTTCTTACGAAGCGTCAAGCTGCGCTCATTGACCGCTTTGATTATGAGCACACTTTTCAAGGCTCCTATTGGTTGAGATTGTGAGTGAAGTTTCACTTCTACCGCGTGTGAACTGCACCCCATATATTTTTTTATGTGAATACCTCACAAGAGTCCCAGCTGCTGTGAGACTATGGCTTCCCGAATTGGGGTATTTTGTGAGGCTGAAGGTAGTGGGGATGGGAAGGAAAATGGGGAAGAGGAAGGTGGGGAAGTACCTGGCTATTGATTAACTCCCATTTAGTGTCAAAAAGTATATGCAAAGTGCCAATGTATATTAAAGTTGGTATTTCTATTTATTAGTGTTTTAAATTTTTCTTAGCGGTTCGACGTTTAGGAATGTAAATCGTATTACAGATATAGACAGATCCACCAGTGTTATCAGCATATATCGATTTTTTATTCCTTGTCAATATCGGTTTCGCTGTCAACAGTGCAACCATGCTCGGGATATCGATATAAAATCTTCAGAAGTTAAGGCTATCGATCCGATATTGAGTTATCGATTTCAAAACCTCACCCCATGAACCCGGGCACCCTTGCTAAGTCATGAATTGGGGTGACCTGAGGCAAAGGTGTTACTTATCCCGGGCGGCGGTACCCATGCCCACCTCCCAAATTGAACAGCATCAACAAATAATTATGTCCACTTGTGTTTTATTTCAGGCTAAAGCAGAGCTGGAGAAGTCGGGCATGTCTGCCGAGGACGTGGCCAAGATTCTGCCGCACAAGGTGTTCGAGGGGAACCGCCCCACCAACTCTATTGTGGTCAAGAAAGTCACTCCCTTCATCCTCGGAGCCCTGATCGGTGAGTCACATACCTTTACTTATTCTTCTGGCATCTAGCTTTGGACACAGGCCTCCTCAGCTTTTTCCAATTGGCCGGTCTTTAGATTTAGTTCTATTTAGATCATCAGCCCATTTCATCTGTTTTTAAATTAACTCCACTCCCAACAGGCCTTCCATTAATATAATACGCTTAGTGTAACAACTCTAAGTGACCAGCTCAGGTACGGGGGCTCCATCGAAGCCAGAGTTAAGTTAGCCTCTCAGAAACTGGGCGTACTGTACAGGGCCCGCAGATACTGCAGATAGTACACAACTGCTAACCCTGTACAAATCACAAGTGAGACCTACACTTGAATTTGGCAGCCACCTCTAGTAAGGAGCTCCAAAATACTTGAAAAAAACCCTTGACTCGGTGCAGAAACAGGCGGTCCATTTGATAGATTCCTCTATCTTAACAAGAGGATTGCAATATTTAGAGCACAGGCTTTGTAGATATGCTGTCCATGTTCTATTGGTATTACAATGGAAGATGCTCCGAGGAACTAGCGTCATTGATCTCCTTGGCACCGGTGCATAGTCGGGAAACACCCCAAATGCGTGCCCAACATTTGTACACCGTTGACATTTGTCACATAAGAACAGGTCTCTTCTACGACTCATTCTTGAGTTCAACAGCCTCCTACATCTCTCGGTCTTTTCAAGACCCTTGTTCACTCCTTTCTCTCCTCAAAAAGGCACTCCACACAGCATCCTCAGAGATGACATGTAGAGTTAACTATAAAAAAAACAGAGTGTGCAATTCACACAGTAGAAGTGAAACCTTTAGCCAGTCGAGCGACAGACCAAATAATAACTTTTTTCTCAGATTGCTTGGAGCTTTGAATATTTTCCACCCACATTAAAAAATCATACCTCCCAATTTTAATATGGAGACATGCAAACTGATTATAGTTCTGTATAGCCAATGAGTTCCTCTATCTTTTGTCCGTTATCACACATTCGTAGGATTTATAAAAAAATCATACCTCCCAATTTTAATATGGAGACATACAAACTGATTATAGTTCTGTATAGCCAATGAATTCACCTGTCTTTTGTCGATTATCACATATTCGTAGGATTTATAAAAAAAAATAATTATAAAATCGTAAACTTCTACTTTAATTACTTACAAATAAGGGAAAATTGGCAGCAAAGCAATCCGAGGTATTTTAAATAGTGCCGTATTGTGGCAAAAAGCGCTCCAGTGGTTAGAAAACTAAAGCAGGTGAAAGTAGGGAGGCTACGAATCACCGCCCGAAGGGGAGACCGATTATTCTAGTTCATTATCTCGCAGGCTAAATCCTATAGATGTAGGCATGTGTTGCTATTTTTCGCTTCATCGAGTTTCAAATCACGACGGCGCTAAAGAAGTTTTCACTTCAAAAAACGTGTGGACTAACTGGAAAGCTAATCATTTTGTTACTTTTTATGCCTAACCCGTCTGCTTGTTTAGGAATAAATACATCTCAAAACACGTAATTGCGTTACACTTTCATAAGACCAAAAACGTCCCAGAGGACCTTACATTTTAAACGCTATATATCTCTCTTCCTCTCATGCAAACATATGTATTTTTTTTTAACCAGAAAGAGAACAAAATAATGCTTTTTATTGTCTTTGAAATATGAAAGCTATCTTGCATAGATATTTTACAATCTCGATCCAAAGTGACAGTTTCAGAATTTACGCGCAAAACTGAAGCTTCCGGATTGTGAAGTGCGAATATATTGAACCAAGCAGACGGGTTGTTACAGTTTGAATGGTGAAATCTCATAATTTCACATTGTACTAATCTCATATTGAATTTCCACAGCTATGTACGAGCATAAAATCTTCACTCAGGGCGTGATCTGGGACATCAACTCGTTTGACCAGTGGGGCGTGGAGCTCGGCAAGCAGCTGGCCAAGGCCATCGAGCCCGAGCTCGCCGACCGCACCCCCGTCTCCTCGCACGACCCCTCCACCAACGGCCTCATCAACTTCCTCAAGGCCAACTTCGCCTGAACTCACTCACTGCAAACATAACCTCACTTAAACCTAAGGATTGTTGTCGTTTTATGCGTGGCAAGCGAGGCTTACATCTAAATGTCGTCTAAGGCAATTTAAATTCACACAAATCAAGCTTACATTCTCAAAATTCTTTAGTTGTAACACACAGACTATGTCAAACACCTCTCCCGTAGGTCATCCCAAGGGGTCTGCTACTTTTGGTGACTTGGCAGGGCTGCCCGGGTTCATGGGGTGAGGTTTGTCTGAGTTTTCAGATCGAGAGACTGTTGAGGGAGACCTTTTGACCTCTCGGAACATCGCCTTGCACTGCAATGTAAGGGATAGATTCATACGTCCGTCACTCCTGTAGGCTTACCTACCCACTCCTCATACCTTTTTCCTTCGCAGAACTTCATCTCCTTCCTTTCCTTAAAAGACCCTCCACACAGCATCCCCAGAGATGGCATGGCCCTGAATGGGGAATTACTTTAGAGTGCTAATGTAAAAAGTATTTATTTCATACATCGACTTTTCAAAGTTAAACAGTTCGTGAAGACAAATCACCACTTTTTAGAAGAGCAAAATATGATTTCCTGCACTGTAACCAATATTTTCTAATTGCATTAGCTGATCAAAGTTACAAAGGACATAGTGACGACAAATCGACACTTTTTAGAAGAGCGAAAAATGCTTTACTGCCCATTTATCCAATTTTTAAGCCAAATAGTCCGTGGTGACGAGAAATCGTCACTTTCTAGAAGAGCAAAACAATGTCACTCTAAATCCAATCTTTTCTGTCACCAAGTCACTTCGTGCCCAAAGATTGGAAAATGTTTACCACTTCTTCCAACTTAATCCATGTGTCTATTTGACTGGTATTCTATCACCTTTGTTTTACGACAGATCCATTAATATGTTATGTATTCAATTATTATTACAATATCAGTATTTAATGGAAAATTTTTAAAAAATAGAAGATTAATAATCAAATTTTACACTAACCTTTTATAAAAAAAATTAGAGAGGTTTTTTAGTTTGATATTTAAATGATGAATGTTTGTAATTTCATTGGACGTTTTATATTTACCGTGACGTGATTTATTCGCGGTAACGGTATTTGACGGCATAAAAAAGGCAATAAACATACATTCCTTATCACAATAGTGCTGCAGCTCTTTCAAAAGATGAGATACACAATGAACGTAGGTCTGTTCCCTCCAAACGAAAAAAGTCATCATTTTCTTACATCTCTTTCACACACCACACTGTGATGTCCTCCGTAGACCCCTACAATATTACTAGCTACTAGGCGTGATGATAATTTTGAAAGTATGGAATATAGTTACAAATATTGTGTGCGAGTGAATTTCAAAAATTTTAAAACATCAAATGTAAATGCGCTGATGGTTTTGCTTTTCTTCTTAAACATATAATGCTGCCGCTCTTTCTTACACACTAAATAACAACAGTCGAAAATGAGACAAAAGGTGAACTTATTTTTGCACTCCCCAAAAGGAAACATACAATCATTTTCATACATCTCCCTCACACGTTTAACCTCTTACTTGCCGGAGACGCGAGGATGCGCGCGGAACAAATTTCGAAAAAATATTTTTGAACGCGATTTTGACCCTTCTGTATACAGAATTTGTATGAAGAACAAGGTCAGAATCGCTTGCGCCAACATCATTGATGATATAGCCACAAGTTTCATTCACCTGGCGACACCAGAATATTTTTAAATGATTTATCTGTGGAATCAAAATGTAAAATTAATAAGTATTTTGTGTCTCACCATTATTTGATGTGTAAGAAAGAGTTGCAGCATTATAGCAATAAGGAAGGTATGTTTATTGCCTTATTTTGCCATCACGATACCGTTACCGTGAATTGACACGGTAAATATAAAAGCGTCCAATAGTTTTTCAATAATATTTATAATAATTATTGTTAAATATTTTATTAAAATTATGTCATTAGCTAATCTAAATGTTTTATGTAGTTCAAAATATCTTTTGTCGATTTATCAATGATTTTTTTTTTCTATGGTTTGGTTCTGTGCTTGATTTACATTCATTATTAATTTATTTCATATCACTATTTACATATTATGGATTGGTGCAATCGTTGGATATTTCTGTTTAAAAATATTTTTATTTATTTTATTTTATTTTAAATACATAAACGGCTATACTGCCTTTTATAAATAAACATATAATAGAGTACAAAAGTAAGAAAAGTAATATCATTACATAATATCACAACAAAAAATAACAAGAAATAAAAGTGAGAAATATCATCATTTCATTTCAACATGTCCATATTGCGTGTATAAAGTTACATTATGGAAAAAAAAAAAAAAAAAAAAAAAAAAAAAAAAAAAAAAAAAAAAAAAAAAAAAAAGAAAAAAAAAAATTATCACTGAAGTCTGACTCTTTATACTTAATTTTTCATTTATTTGTTTATGTAATTGTTACTGTTTATATTTTGTATGTTTTTAATAAAATCAATGGCGCTTGTAATGTTGTCTAGAACTTTTAATAAAAAAGCCATTTTGTGAATGTAATTTGTTTTATTTACAATTATTATGTATTTGGACAATTTTGACATAAATTTTAACAATATGTAAACAATGTAAATTAGAAATTGAGGACTTTTTTTGGAAAAACTCAGTAGTAAATGCTTTAAAACCCAGTCTCACATTTTTAATTTTATTTTGCTTAGTTACACTTTTGTCATTTATGTTAAACTTACAATTTTTAACAATACCTGAGTTTTATTACTTTTATTCGCTTACTTAGATATAAAGCAATTTGACCTCTTAACCTGTAATCGGCCGGAGACGCGCGAGCGCGCGCGTATTGTGCGCATGCGCGGGGAAAAAATTAAAAAAAAATTCGAATAAATTATGTTTGTCTGCGATTTTGACCCTTCTATGTACAGAATTTGTATGAAGGACAAGGTCAGAATCGCTTGCGCCAACATTTCCCCATAAGACGGGTAAAAATTTCATTCACCTTGCAACCCCAAAATATTTTTAAACGATTTTATCTGTGGCATGAAAATGTCAAATTAGCTGCGAATTTTATCTGTCAATCTCGATGCGTGTTCCTCGACTAAAACATTGTAAAACCTATTAATTTACGTAATTAACGCAAGTAATGTTGTTTTGGTACATAGTTTATTGTTCTAGGAATGTGTTTCGGTCAATAAAATATGCGATATCTCAAAATAATCCACAAAACATTCAATTCAAAATGTGGTTTTTTTAGGAAATTTCCGTATTTTTCTTGGATTTTGATGGCCAGGTTAATGACAGGTTAACATGTGGATCGCCCAGTCGATTATTCAGACATAGATACTAAGTTTGGAGATAATGAGGAAAGCAATATTCGAATGCTCACCATAAATCAAATATTATTTACATATGTCTGTATTTTACATATTAAATCTTTACAAATTATAAATTAAAGTCCTCCACCGCGTATGTCTGTCTGTTGGCAATAAACTCAAAAACTACTCTAACAGATTTTCATGTGGTTTTCACCAGTTAAGTGATTCGTGGGGAAGGTTTAGGTGTATAATTTGTCAAGGTTTTGTGTAAATTGGTTTAAATATGACTGGCAGCGGGCGGTGTGGATTTGATTTGTATGGAAATTTACAGCTTTTATGCCGAGGTTGATGAAATTTTGCACATGTGACCTTCAAAACAAAAGGAAGGTCACTGTCTACATTTGATTTGGAAAAGTCTGTGTAAAGCCCGGCGGACTTCAGCTAGTGTAGTTATAATTATGTAAAATAGAAAATATAAACATTAAAAATGCCTCAGTAAAGAGTTTAAATAAAACATCACAATAAAAAGATTTTAATAAATGGAATTAAAAGAAACAAACTGTTCATAATACCTCAAAAATAAATCACAAAATCTTTTGGCCGTGAAAATGCAGCATTTGTCTATTTTGACGCATCCATACTTTTACCACATTCATTGTTTTTTAGGTTCAAATGTTTTTTTTACATTAACATTATCAATTTGTGAAGCCGGTATGGGAACCGCCACCCCGGGAACAATTTATTGGATAACCAACAAGCCGGACCGGGAGAGAATGGTTGAGGAAGATCTTTTGACTCTCTCTCGCAACAGTGGAAAGGATGGATTCATTCATCCGTCACTCCTGGACACACTGATCCCCAGATTCCTACTCGCCCCTCACACCTTTACCTTCCTTTCCCTAAAAAGACCCTCCCCACATAGCATATCCAAAAATGACATAGGCCCTGAGGGATTTTTTTCTTCAGGGCCTCCTGTGTGGAGCTGATGTAAAAAAAGAGGTTCTGGTTATCTAATAAATGGTTCCCGAGGCGCCGGTACCCACGATTAAATAATTTGGGAGGCCTCTTCAACAGAATAATAAATAGAGATTCACTGAATTAATGTTTAGAATAGTGGTGTTGGGTGGCTAACTACAGCCACTGAGAGGGTACTTGTGGAGGAGGTAAATCCCAGCCTGCGATGATAATGGAAGTTGAGAAGCATATTTTCATGGAGATTCAAGTGTTACCAGCGCACTTAAATAACATATAACGTATTACTAGAAGTTGGCATTGCTTATTTGGGTGGTCTCCCTCTGCCCTTTCCGCCGGCGCTAGATTTGCCGCGTTTTGGTGTGACTCCCTTTTTGTTATCTTCGGATTTTCTTTTTGGGGTTTTTGTGCCAGTTGAGGGTAATACCTGTGGAAATATGAAAAAAGGAAATGAGTTTCGGAATGTAAGATAAAAGGATTGTTCAGAAATACGATTTGGTATGGGGTCTATCGAGGGTTTGTAATTGCATAAGTCCTATCGACTTTTTTTTTTTTTTACATGTATCCCGTATAGTCCCAACTGCTCCCATCTGGAGCCAGTGGGACTATGGCAACCCCAATTGGGGTATGTTGTGAGGCTGAAGGTAATGGGGAAGGGAAGGAGATGGGGAAGAGGGAGGTGGGGAAGTACCTGGCTATTAGAGTGTTTGACAGAAGAAGGTCACCGATGCGTTGGACTGATTTTGTATCTTTGGCATCCGGAAGCTCAATGATTGCGACTCTCCACGCAGCGCAGGACAGTGAGGAGTGGTGGAGTCTACATCATCAAGTCAATTGGAATGGGTGTGGATCCTCAGTGTGAAGCAACGGCTAAAGAGCAATGACCTACCTTGAAGAAGGAGTCCAGCCGCCCCTGGGTGTTACCGGACCTGCTCTTCTGCAGCTTCTTGACTCCGGCCCGGATCCTGTCCTCGTTGAACTGCTTGTCTCCACACAGGTACTTCACCAGACCCTCCTCATCGGGATCCGACCACTTCAACTGAAATGGTGAAAGGGTCATTTGAAGTCGATATATGAATGTGAATGAAGCAAAGAGTGTGTGTGCTAAGACAGAGTTGTGTGGCAGTCTATCCTCTCTGCCTACCCCTCTGGAGAAACAGCAGATAGCGCTACAGCTAGCTCTCTTTAAAATGGTACCCAGATAAAATAGAACAGTGACAAAACAGGGCATGATAAAAGAACAGGTTAGATCATTAAGGTTAGGTTAGGAGAAGTTAACTCAGTGAGTTTAGGTTAGGTTAGATATTTTTTCTTTCACTTTTCTTCAATGATATGTTATATCACTGATTATTTTGTGAATACTCTGTCTCGGCACTGTTCTGAAGAGCAATTCTATATCTTTTGTGGGATCGTTATGAGATAACGAATGTGATCTCCTGTCAGATTTGTGTGATTTTCTATGACTGTTATTTGCTTTTTCTATGGGCCGATGACAAGTTTCAGCTGTACGCTGTCACATGTTTTAGTTTAGATCGTAGAAATCATAGAAAAAGCAAATAACAGCCGTAGAAAATCTGACAGGAGATCACGTCCGTTATCTCATAACGATCCCACAAAAGATATAGAATCGCTCTTCTGTTTTGATACAGTTCTGTTTTGTCACTGTGATGTTATTGGTCGCTGTTCTGTTTTTCCATTAATCTGTTTTGTGACTGTTCTCTTTTTTACATTGGAAGTATAATTATATGAACGAACTATCAACCTACCTCAATATCTTTAGGATCCGACACTTCCGGCTGGAGGAACAGCTTCCGGGCCTGACTATAGTTCCAGTTTTCCGGGGGCGGGTATTTGGTCTGGTCGATGTTCTTGAGGATCTCCTCGATGGAACGGTGTGTGCGCATCAGCTCCACGGCGCGCTTGGGACCGATGCCACGGATGCTCGGGCAGTAGTCGCAGCCCAACAGGATGCACAGGTCAATAAACTGGAACACAACATAACCTCAATTTAATGTATTCTTTACAAGCTCGACTCTTTACTAGATCGGCTATTTACAAGATCGACTCTTTACAAAGTCGACTCTTTACAAGATCGATTATTTACAAGATCGACTCTTACTAGATCGACTCTTCGCTGAGCCAAGATTTTAGTTTCGGAAATAATATATAAGTTGACGAGTCACGTAACCAAGAGTTACCTTACCTCATTCCGGTCCATGGCCAGCCCCTCCAGGATGCGGGAGAAGTGGAACTCCTGCACGGGCATCTTGCGCGCCTCGCTGAAGGTCATGTGACGCAGCAGCACCGAAGAGCCGAAGGTCAGGGCGTCCATATCCTCAGTGGCCGTGGCGTACACCTTGCCCTCCCTCACCTGCAACAGAATACAGACGGTAATGCTATTTTAGCAGTAAGAACAAAGGAGGTTGACATTACCCACCATCGCAAAGTACAGTACTAGTTACTTACCAGGACAGCGCACTGGGCTTCAGCCTCACAGGGGGCGTCCACGTAGGGGACCCCCATCAGCTTCAGGAGCTGCTTGGCCTCCTCCGAGTGCTGCTTGGTCACCTTCACCAGTCTCCGGTTGAACTTGTCCACCATGGCTGCATCTCCTGGAATACAGAACATTCATCAGTTCATGGTGGAATCCCGGACACCGCGGGTTCTATTTCTGATAACACGTCCTTTATCATTGCACAACAATATTTTCCCACTATAATGTGATGGTATTGTTGATGTAGACTTTATTTTTGAGGTGTCCCCACAAGAAAGTCAGGAGGCGTTAGGTCTGGGCTACGTGGGGGCCATGGGATATCACCTCTTTTAGAAATTAGTCTGGCTGGGAACATCTGTCTCACAACCGCCATAGAGTCATTTGATGTGTGACTGGTAGCTCCTAACTGGTTGAAATCAAGTCCTTGAATTCACTATTCTTGATTTCTCTAGTTCTGGAGTCAAAAATCCTTCTAACATAGCAACATAGCGGCGGGTGTAAACAGTGATGTTTCGTCCTCGCGAAATTTCAAAAAAGAAAGGACCAATAATTCCTTTGATAAGTTTTAAGATTTTCACGGCCAAAAGCATTTTCGTTATTTGTTTTTGGGATGTTATGCCGTGTTCCGCTACCTCCTTCTTTAGCCAACGTTTCGGACATCGTTGCAGTGTCCATCAGATCCGGCAGATCCGGTAGATGTCACACATCTACCGGATCTGCCCAAAAACAAATAACGAAAATAATTCCTTTGGTCGAGATTGCTGCCCATGTAGTCAGTAAGAAAAAAGGATATTGTCAAAATTGGAAAATCGGTGAAGCATTTCTTTAGCAAACGCCAACTTGCTCCGAAGTCTTGCTCTTTCAATATTGTTTCCGATCCTAGATGTTCTTGGACGACCTTTAGCTCGTGGCTAAAACGTTGAACCGGTCTCTTCAAAACGCTTTATCCATATTTTAATTAAATTTGCACTCGGGGCTTCGCGAATTTCTTGTAATCCATGTTCAGGACAATATAGTCGCCTTGCAGAGATGTACGAACGACCATTCTCGTAAAACACGCCAACACAAAATGCGCGACGCTTCCCGTCAAACTGACTCATGGCTACTAAAATTGCATGCGTACCTCTATCCAATCCTGCTAGGCTCCCGCCGCCCGCGCGCCAAATACCCCACAACAAAAGTTGACGCAATATGCAAGTTCTATTGCACCACCCTGTACTATTGGCCGAACTCCCGTAGATCTAGCTTAAACATAACACAGATTAAAAACTATCAGAAAACCATATTAACCCATATCCGACCTAAAAGGTACCCGGATTCTGATTGGTCGGCTAGGCGAGAGGGCGCCCGCTTGTGGTGAGAGGCGGGGAGAGGTTCTATGTAAATATATACTTCCCCTCACTCCCCACATCACCATTCCGTAATGCGGGCTGCTGGGAGAGGTACTGTGCTGAGTGCGGAAAAATTGAAAACGGCCGTAAGTAAACATCTGTGTCTTCGATTTCCCGGTACAAAAAGTACATTCATAAACATTTAGGTTTTTTGAGTAAAAAATTATACCAAAAGAATGTTTCCTTACCCGCCTCAGTTGCTTTATCCAGCTCCTTCTGCGCGTCCTCTCGCCGCTCGGCGCGCTTCACCAGCTCCGAGGACTTCATGTCTGGCGGCTTCCCGTCAAACACGTACACCGGCTTGATGCCGTGCTCCAGCAGCCGGATGGTGCGGTAGAAGGTGCCCATCAGGTGCGACGTGGTCTCGCCGTCCACCGAAGTCAGCTGCGCCCCTGGTGACCACCACAAACAATGTAATATGTATAGATCAATCAATTAGACCGGTACATGCGCAGATTTAAACAAAAGAAGAGAAAGGGGTGACTTGATGGAGACTTTAAAAATTTTATCTGGTCATTATAGTTATTATGTGTGTCGTTGCTTATCCAGAATATATAATGTGAGAGATATCAGCCTTATTTCCCGCCAGCGTCGGTCATATCCATTGCTTTATCTTGAATTTCCCGCCTTTCTTCTATAGCTTCCTTCAGTTGTATAATTGTCGCCAACAGTTGGCGTCCTGAGACGCCGTTTTGATTCAATTTTGGCTTTGTTTTGGCCACGTCCGGTCATGTTATTTTTCGTTCGTAAATTGTTTTAACGAAAATATATCTGTTGCTACCCGCAAATGCGTAATTTTATGAAGAAATATTAGTGCAAGTGAATAGTGCGAACATTTTTGACAGTATTAGCGTCGTATTTCTACTACGCTATATAAATCTGCGTCGCCTGATTTCGAAACGGAATGACGCCGATAGCAATTGCTTCTCGGCCTGTTGGCTAAGATCAAAACGATAAATTAAGCTGAATTACGTAATTACCTAATTATGGATCAATTGTAAACACATTTCACCATTTTTCCACCTTTGGAATTTATGTAAACGAATTTTGAATGGAATATGACCATCGCCGATGTCATATTACAATACTCAAATTACAAATACGAATTCATGTTCGTCTGATAATCGTTTGACGTAGTTTGATGTTTAACATTGGACCTTTGATTATATAAATGTCTAGATAGAGTGTTGCGCTTTAATTCCGGCAAAAAGAACAGGCCAGATTTGAAACACTTGAGTGCGTGACACGCACACAAGTATGCGTAAGGGAACGTACCCAAACTACGTGACCAACTTTTTGCAATTTTTAAACCCCCCCCCCCCGGTGACCAAAATCCTAAGGAACCCGCCGCTCATTTGTATGGAGCGTGACCTTTTGAAGACCCCCCCCCCCCTAAAAGTGTCACGTAGTATGGGTACGTTCCCTAACTTATATTGTTGACGAAGCGCTTAACGTCACTGTAGGCGTGTCGAGTGATACCAGCTCCCGAGTATTTCCCTTATAAGTGGGTAAAAAATATGTTTCGATTTTGCGGGACCTATAATTCGTTTCCAACTCGGGCGAGTGGGCCAATGTCCGCATATGTCTGAATATTTAGCTGATCCAGGCTTCAAAGAGCTGGAGGTAAACTGCGAGGTGCTGGCATTTGACACCGCCTCACCAATATTTCATATTATGGAAAAGATGCTGGCATTGCATGCCTCATTGAAGCAGAGAGTGCTTTCAAAAGGCTCTCCAAAAACTTATCAAATGTAGTTCAGAAGGTTCCTTGTCAGGAACAATGGACAGCTTTAAGACTGGAATGGAACGGAGGCTCTTCAGCAGAATTCCTCAGTATTCCACTCATCCTTTTGGGGAAGAAGCACTTTCTGCCCAGTTGCAGAAACTAGGTGGTGTAACAAAGTGCTTTAGTCCAGTGCGCCTACCTCAGGGTAGCCACTCGGTGCACAACCGCCCTTCAACATCTAAGGAGGTTGTTGCCTTTGCCCCCAAGCAGACATCAAAGGAAAAGATGGCATTTCCCTTGTTTCCCCGGCGGGCAGACCACGGGCGAGACCCCCAGTATTCCTCCCGTGTGAGGAATAGGGGGAGGGAACAGAAGCGTGGCGCGAGGGGGCAGACCTCTCGTGGCCGCTTCAACAGGTGTTGGCGCACAACCGCCCTTCAATATCTAAGGAGGTTGTTGCCTTTCCCCTTAAGCAAACATCAAAGGAAAATATGCCATTTCCCTCGTTTCCCCGGCGGGCAGACCACGGGCGAGACCCCCAATATTCCTCTCGTACGAGAGATAAGGGGAGGGAACAGAAGCGTGGCGCGAGGGGGCAGACCTCTCGTGGCCGCTTCAACAGATGTCGGCGCATAACCGCCCTTCAACATCTAAGGAGGTTGTTGGCTTTCCCCCAAGCAAACATCAAAGGAAAATATGCCTTTTCCCTTGTTTCCCCGGCGGGCAGACCACGGGTGAGACCCCCAATATTCCTCCCGTACGACGGGTAAGGGGAGGGAACAGAAGCGTGGCGCGAGGGAGCAGACCTCTCGTGGCCGCTTCAACAGGTGACTATCAACCATTTTGGGCAGGTCAACTACAGGATGATTGGAGAGAATGGCAGGCCCTAGATGCCCCAGAGACCATCTTACATATGATAAGAAGATACCGCATACCATTCATCCGAGAGCCCTCGTTGATAAGTCCAAGCCAAGCTTCTGCAAGGAGGTTCAAAACGAAAGTAATCCCGGAAATGACAATTATGAGAGATGGTACATGGAAAGAGCTGGCAATAATGCCACCTTCTTATCAACACTTTTTCTGGTTCAAAAGAGCGACAGCTCGAAAAGGCCGATCTTCAATTTAAAAGCTATCACAAATTGGATTGCAGAAATCCTGCGTAGACAGTGTATCAGGATCATTGTGTACCTAGACGACTTTCTCCTGGCTCATCAAACCGGAGAGGTCCTCAGTCAAACATGAGAAGCTCTTTAATTGTTAGAGCGGTTAGGTTGGTCGGTAAATTTCCAAAAGTGTGTCCGTCAGCCAGCACAGTCAGTGGAATATCTTGGAATTATGTAGAACCCCCATCTGAAACAGAAGTCCTTAACCAAATACAGACGCCAAGGTCTTTGGAATTCACTTCAGAGCTTCGTGACAAAAGGAAGATGGACTCTGAAAGAAGCTCAGAGTATTCTCGGAAAGTTGAATTTTGCTACCTTTGTGGTCCCCAGAGGTCAACTCCATACTCGACTGTTACAATTACAGTTAATGCTGAAGCTGACCCCTCAGCAAAAGTCTCCGATAAAGAAGGAGGTCTTGTCGGAAATGAAATGGTGGATGATCAACTTAGATCATGTTTTAACTCTTCATTTTCTGACTACGAATGCGGCAGATCACGGCTGGGGAGCCCTGATTGACTATGTACCTCTGTCGGGTTGTTGGACAGACAGTTAGAGGGGGGGATATTGCAACATGAAGGAGATGACAGCAATCTTAAATGCCTTAACGTCTCTGACTCAGAATTTGAGAAGTTCTTCGTTACTCATTCAATCAGACAACAGGATAGTCGTAGCCTACTTGAGGAACGAGGGGGGCACCAAGTCGATGGGTCTCCTTCATCTGAGATTTCAAATTCTTGCGCTTTTGGACAAGCACAGAATCTCTTAACAAGTGCAGTATTTGCCGGGACGCTACAATGGCCTCGCGTATCATCTATCCCGAGGGATGATATTACCAGAATGGCACTTTCTACCCCCAGCGGTAAGAGCTGTTTTTTCACAAGTGGGGCAGTCCATTAGTGGATCTATTCGCTTCCTCAAGGGCTCACGTCGTGGATCAGTATGTCTCGATAGATTCTCACGACAAGAGAGCAATGCTTCACAACGTGTTCAGCAGGAGTTGGAATTTCCCCTTGGCGTGAATCTTTCCTCCCCCTGCTTAGTGCCACGAGTGCTGGCACATCTCAACAAGTCATTAGGGGTGTACCTGGTTGTAGCCCCAAATTGGCCAAAAGTGTTTTGGTTACCAGACCTAAAGAGAAGAGACCTAGACCGACCTCACATAATACCCATGTTGGTCGACAACTTGAACGATTGGTCACATGCGGGTTGACATGAATATACGCTTGGGGATCTCAGCTGGCACGGTTTTTAGCATACCTAAGAGTGAAGAAAGGCTTGGCTACCAGTACTATAGCGCTTCACAAGTCTGCAGTGTCGGTTTTTGTGTGACCATCCCTTGGTCAAGCGAGTGATGAGAAGTATAGGGAATTATGCAAATAAGAAGCCTAGAGCATTTACTTGGGATCCAGGACCCTTGGTATCTTGGCTTTGTAAAAATCCTCCAAAGGAACCGACTCTTTTCAAAGCATCTCGTAGATGTTCTGTTATTTTACTTCTGGCATCAGGAATACGAGTACATGATCTGACCTTACTACATACATCTCCTGATAATCTTGTTGACAATGATGATCACACTATATTATGGCCAGTTTTTGGTTCTAAGACGGACACCTCTACACATAGACAGTCTGGTGGGAAGCTTTACAAAGCAGAGGATCGTATATTTTGGTTGAGAAACTTTATGTCTTTGGGTGAGAACAGAAGACATGAAGCTGGTGTTGAATGTCTGTTTATTTCCACATTGGGGCCTGCAAGGCCAGCCTCGAGAACATTGGTGGATGGATTAAAACAATTTTGAAGGATGCTGGGATTGATACCTCCCCTGGGAGTTTGAAATCAGCAGTGGCTTGAAGTTGGCTGGAAGAGTGTCCTATAGACACCATTTTGGAAAGAGGAAACTGGCATTCAGAAAACACTTTCCAGAAATATTACAGAAAGCAAATCAGAGGTCTGATTGTTGAGGAGCTGAATCCCCCCATTCACTCTCAGTCTTTGACCAAGTTATTTCAAGCAATACAGTAATAGTCACAATTTTGGCTTTCGAATTGTCACCAAGCGATAACAAACACTTCTCACATTATATATTCTGGATAAGCAACGACACACATAATGTTGGAGTTTTACCTACCAATAAAACTCTTATTATGTTGTATTGCTTATCCAGAATATACTTAAGCTCTGCTTGGTGAGTCCAAATTGAATCAAAACGGCGTCTCAGGACGCCAACTGTTGGCGACAATTATACAACTGAAGGAAGCTATAGAAGAAAGGCGGGAAATTCAAGATAAAGCAATGGATATGACCGACGCTGGCAGGAAATAAGGCTGATATCTCTCACATTATATATTCTGGATAAGCAACGACAACATAATAAGAGTTTTATTGGTAGGTAAAACTCCAACATTATATAACAAATCTTCACTACTAACAAATATGTAAAACTCGGTGGACATTAAAAAAAAAAACACGTGCGCAGTTCACACGCGGTAAAAGTGAAACCTTCAGAAAACTAAAGAAGACAAGAGTGGGGAGGCTACGAAGCACCCCACAAATAGGAGACCGATTATTACCGATTAACAACTAATTACTTTTGGATAGATGAATAAAGATCTCTTTCAAAAGATGAATAGAAATTATCTTTTTATTCAATTAAGTAAATGTATGCCCCCTAAGCAAGTTAGAATTTTTTTTATGAATTTGAGTTAACAAAATTGCATATTATGCGGAGTTGGCATTTTTACAAGGTAAAAATTGGCATTTGACATTAGCATTCTAAATACGCATTAATTACTTAGTTAACTCAAACTAAGAGCCTAACAACCTTTTTTATGCACGTAAATATTTGTTTCTTGTAGTAATCGTTGAAATGAAGTGTACTTTCCGTAATCTTTGCATAAAAGTGCGGCGGTTGGTGGAATATTTACAAAAATATGTGTGAAATAACATAAAAAATACATCAAATTTATTTGCGCACGCCAGGACTTGAAGTAAACAGATTGTAGCACAAGAACGAAACGCATTACAAAGCACAAAGTAATTATGCAAATTCTAGGTATAAACGATAACTAACCTTCGCTTCGGACGGCAATAAGGAACTGGTAAAGGCACATAGACGCATCGATGGCTATTTTCCTTCCTGAAACAATGGTTATTCAAACAATTAGATAAATAATAAACATCACCCGGCATAACCTAAAAATATACGTTAATATTCTCACCAAAGTAATGCTTTATTTCGCTTTCTTTGAGAGCCTGCGGTGCTAAGTCAGCGATCAGCTTTGACAAACCGAGAATTCCCATAATAACGAAATATTTCAACGATATTTAGAAAACAATAATAATAATTAATGCAGCTCGCAACAGGAGCTGTCAAAATGAAGGCTTGGAATTGGCGGGAATTTTTAATTTTTACAAACAATCGCATTTTGACATGAAAACCAAACAACCCATTGCACTCATCGCATATGAAATCTATTCACGCAAAAATAGGTCTTAAAACGATAATTTTGTATGAGTTAAGATCTATTTTCTCTTAAAAGTAATTGATACTGTTGACAGCATGTAACCATGGAGGAAATGCTTTTTTGGTCGAAGGTACCTACTTAATGTTTTTGGAGAGAAAGCCAAAAAGTAATATTATAATAATTTTTTTTAAATCGGGTACCTTGCAATGACGTTACATACTATATTAGACGAGGGGTAGAAATCTCAAAGTGGGAAGACAATCGCAAGACAATTGTACCGGTACCAAAAATACATTGATGTTTTTTCCGATGTAATGCATCGATGTATTGAGAAATACATCGATGTATTTCTGATTTCTTATGTGAAATTCCCTATATTTCGGTGGTACAAATCAAATCGCGTCGGGGGGGGGGGGGGGGGGGGGGGGGGGGGGTTGTCGAACTTTGAAACAATGGAAGAAGTGCTTCTTATTAAACAAACAGCCCCGTATTTTGCGTATCGCTTGTTGGAATATAACTAACCGCGTACTGGCAACGTAATAATGAGTACCACAATGAATAAAGAAAAGTAAAAAAAAAAACTTTTCGTATTCGATGCATCGAATAAAAAACATCGATATATATTCGATGTTGAAGTATTAACAATACATCGCTTCAATACGATGCATCGTTACAATACATCGAGTGTTTATAATACATCGATGTATATCGTCCATCCCTATATCTAGTACTTTAGTACTAAACTGCTGCGCGTCGAGTAAGGTTGCGTCTTACCAGTACTTACCAGTAAGTAGATTGCATTTTAAAAAGTGTCAAAATGCCCTCCTGTGTGATGAGAAAATGTTTCAATTACACTGCAAATAATAGTAAAGGCGAAGGAATAACACTTCATTTGTAAGTACACGCAAATTACTTAATATTATCGATTATTATAAATATTACAATAAATTTTCATGTTTCCCGCTCGCGGTTTTACACATCATTACGAGACAGAGAACGTTGCATCAAAAAGTAACGAGCATAACAAAGACAACCTGCTAACAGTAGGTCGGTTCACACAGCGTCCCGCACAAGTTTTCTTCTATTGGGAAAGATGGGGTAAAACGTACACAGGGTAAATCGTTAATTAATTTAATTATGTTTGAATTGTCATAAGTGTCATAACTCATAACGCTCGAACCGAGCTTCCTTGCTGACAATGACAAGACACTATAATTTAATATACGTAAACACGCTAGTTGTAGTTAAGCTCTATTAATAATTATAATTTACGCTGTGACTTTATAAATGTAAAATGACAATTAATTCAATATAAATTTATTATGACTTATCAAACATGAATTTTAGGTTTCCCCGTGATCAACTACGACGACAGAAATGGACCACTGTTGTTCGCATTCAAAGATGCGAACATGATTGGACACCTTCGCTTTACAGCACAATATGTTCAGTTCATTTCAATAAAGACGATTTACATACCACGGTCAAAGGAAAGCGTTTTATAATGTCGTTGATGAAAATTGTAAATAGATTTGTATACTCATTTGAACCTATGACCTGTACTGTATAATAAAATATGTTTTTAACAATACTACTATAATAGTACCAATATTGTATTACTAATGATAACTCATATAATTATAATAAAAAATATTTGCCCGTGTGTCTTGTTTTACCCGCCTTTACCCTCCCCTGTGCGTAGTGTAACCGAGTGAGAGTATCTTGTTATCTCAGTCACACCCATGATGTGAAAGCAGTATTCGGCAAAGAAATTAATACGCCGCCCGCTAATGTATCCGTGCCATTCATACATACACATTATTTGATTGTCTATCTTTATCACACAGGAATAAACTTTTGAATTGAGAAATTATTGAAAATCGCTGAAAACAAAAGAGTGTTCCTTAACTTTCCACATTATATTGTGAGTATGTGAGACTATAACGAGTCTATTTATTTTATATAACGTCATTGGTACCTTGTAGATTATTAATTTTATCTAATACATCGAATTAGTATATTGTTATATTTAATTGGTATATAATTACTTTATTACTACATCGAATTACTATAGTGCCAATTTATTATATTCGTATGTAGAGGGAATGAACAAGGAAAGGAGTTTAAGGAAAATATATGACGCAAATGTGAACGGTAGTAGAAGTCGAGGATGCACAAGAAAGACATGGCATGACCAAGTGAATCAAATACTTGAGTCAGGCCATGTCAAGAGTCAGAATAATAGAAGAGAATGTATGAGACGATGTATGAATGTAAACGAGGCAAAGGATGTGTGCCAAGAGTGCCAATGAGTTGTTGGCGGTCCGTCCTCTCTGCCTACCCCTGCGGAGAAACGGCGTGTAGGTTGTTATATTTTAAAGCGAAATTACTTATTTTATTTTATTTGTTAGCGTTATAAACAGTCATTACAAGTTCATATATAACAGTGTTGGAGATAGTCATATCATTGACCAATAAAATAACGACATAAAAATTTGAGACCATAATAAAAAGAAAAACCAAACAAAACAATATATGTATGTAATATAAACAGTTCTGAAAAAGTGCATCTACTCACTTAAATCTACAAAAAATGTATTTTGAAGGGTAATATATACTGTAACATTTTTGAAGAGGTTATTTAATGCAAACTGCTGAAATCAAAAAAGAAAATGTAATGAAAATGAAAAAGAAAGATAAGGAATTAACGAAACATTAAGTTTTCCGTTGAATTACTTTTTACGAATTTTATGAAGTTAGAAAGGTTCGTGTTAAACATGTCAATATCTGTGCATAATCTATTGAAAGTGCTACAGCTTCTTTTTATAAACATATTTTGAAGATAATTAGCATTGCTCTTAGGAATATAAAATATGTCTGGAGATCGAGTGACTCTTATTGGACATCTGAAATTAATATTTTGTAATAGGTAAGGGCTATCAATAAAATTGTGGATTATCTTATAAAGCATTACTAGGTCTCTGATATTTGATAATTTCCTGATAATTTTTTTATATATATTTTATATAATTTTTTTGAGAGGAAATCCTCTCAAAAAAACTTCGACAAATCGCACCAAATAAATTTCTGTATAATGCCCTACCTTTTATTAATAATAATATAACTCCTCAATGGCGTAGAATATTGTACATTAGTAAATTCTCTTCCCTTTGCACGTCAACACTTCCATCAGAAATAAGGCCGGCCTTCTATACTAACAATAATTTAGCTAAACTCCTAACTAATTCTAAAGATACAGAAGATAAATTAAGCCACTCTGGCATTTATAAACTTAATTGTAACGCTTGCTCGGCCACATACATAGGTAAAACAGCGCGCAATGTAAATATTAGGGTTAAAGAACACGTCAGGTGCCTTACAAGCACAGGTTTCTCAGAATTTGCTGACCATTTAATTGATACTGACCATACATTTAACATAAATACAGGAGTAAAAATAATACATGTAAATAAAATAGGAATACGCCTTAATAATTTAGAAGCATTAGAAATATCCAAGTCAAAGAAACTTAATTGCCAAATTTTAAACAAACAGTTAGAATTAACCAACAGCCCGATTTTAAAGTTATTCCCTTTCTCTCTATGTAACCCCCACCCCCACCCACCCATGACTCCGCCTCCTACCCTTCCACCAACCAGTATCTGATGTTCTCTCCCTCTCTTATATGCTCTCTCTCTTTCTGTTGTCTTAATCTTAGAATCTTAACTGTGTACTGTAATTTAGTTTATAAGTGTATTGTCCTGAAGAAGGTTGAGTTCAACCGAAACCGGTCGACGAATATAAATAAAAATAAAGTGGTTTTAAACAAAGTACTTGTTTCATTCTACAAATGTATTTATTCAATCTATATGCAAGCAATGAAAGATGTGGGATTGGGAGGGAAATTGAGCAATCTGAAAGTATGTTGCCCGTTGTATGTTGATGATGCGGTGCTGATTTCTAACAGTATGGAAGATGAAAACAAATGTATTTATTCAATCTATATGCAAGAAATGAAAGATGTGGGATTGGGAGGGAAATTGAGCAATCTAAAAGTATGTTGCCTGTTGTATGTTGATGATGCGGTGCTGATTTCTAACAGTATGGAAGATCTACAATCCCTGCGTCCGCTCGTGTCTAGGATGAACGAAGTATGTATGAAGAATGATTTGATGATGAATGTAAGTAAGTCTAAAGTCATGGTGTTTGAAAAAGAGTACGAAAACAGTGTGCAATTATGACCTTCAATAATTTGACAACCTGACCTTCTGATGAGTGACTATGACAGTGTTTACAACTTGTTTCGCATACTCAGATAGAGATATAAATTTTCAACATCATTATACATATACTAGTACCGTATGTTTACAGGTTTATTTTATTTACATGTTTATTTTATGCACTTCTTTTCCTCTTTTTCATTATAACTTTACCAAATTTCAACATCATTACATACTAGTACCATGTGTTTACACTAGACTTCACTCAAACTATAGTCTGTCAAAAAAGAGTAGAAAATATAAAAACTGGAACTACTAAATTTGTAGACTGGCAACACCAATTTAACTGTCAAATATTTTTTTGAAGTGCAATGACACTGAATGTATAGAACGCAGTAAACCACATTTTAAAAAACATTTTTTCTTCATGACATAAATTTGATTAAAAGGTGATTTATAAAGCGATTTGCTTTAATTTAATTTAACATAAATTTGAATTTAACAATAGATAGAAAGGAAGAATCACTAATGGTTAGTTTAGTTACACTACTTTTAGACCTGAATGAGTTAAATATATTCTGAATTCTGATCTAAAATTAAAGACATGATCTAAAGCCCAGGCAACGCTGAGTACTTTATCTAGTATTAAATAACGTGAGCAATTTCTAAACTGTGCTTTATATTTTATTACATTATAGTTATTCTTCATTATGTTAACACAAAATTGCAAAAGTATAATAATAATATACATCTATATGCAATTCTAATTTTGAGATCGGCGGGTATCTATACTGCAATGAAAAAATATTTTTTCCATTATTATGCCTTTTTAATTTTTTATAAAAATGTAGGTTACACTGCTTTACTTTAACACCATGAGTTATGTTTTTAGTATTGCCATTTGATCAACAGTGGCGCCCTCATATATTTTCTACTCTTATTTGACAAACTGTAAATAAATATTTTATTGCTATCTCATTCTCTCGCAGGCTAAATCCTATAGACGTATGTGTTTGTATCTTTTTAGTGTTGCTCGTTTCCGTTTCATCGAGTTTCAAATCACAACGGTGCTAAAGAAGTTTTCACTTCAAAAAAGAAAATAATAGTTCCACTGCTTCCGGGCATTTGGACTTGTGTGGAGTGTCGATACTCCCACCACCATTGGGACGCGAGGTGGGGAGAGACGCGGCACGGCCTGTCACTCCGTGACAATAGGTGCACCAAGCAACACCTCTGTTAATTATTATTTAGTAATTGTTATTTGTCAATAAACCAAGTGAGTACCATTCTTCTTGTTTTATTTTAACAGAACCCTACATATTAGAATAGGTTTAATAATTATTATGAGAGTTGTAAAACAACTCCCGTAAGTTCAAATAAAAAAGAAAAAAAATAGCCTCACTGGCTGACTTTATTAATGAAAAATACAAACAGCCGCCGGGCATCTGATTTGCAGATCCGTTGTGCGCATCCGGCCACTGATCATCATCAGTCAACCTGTTAAATAAATAAACGCAGTATTTTTAAACAAAACACTATTATAAAGAATTCATTTTATTTTGGAAATGTCAACAAAAGGATAATCTAGCCAACAGAAAAAATAATCTTTAATTATTTCAATCTCTTTTACTTTTGTGTTTCTTTTTAGACTTGTGTTTGTGTTCACTCTTTTTCTTTTTACTCTTTTTGGCTTTCTTTTCTTTTTTGCTCTTCTTGGATTTGGTTTTTGCCGCTTCCACCCAATGTCCTCCATCACTGTCGCTAGAACTGGAAGACTCTACCATTAAAACATCAGGTACTTGCACAGAATCTGTTTTGGGTTGGCTCTCCGCTGCTTTGGCTTGCTTTGGTCTGAAAATATGCTTTTCTGGGAGTTTTGGTCCATACAAATCTGCTTCCATAGGTTCTTGTCTGCTGCTTCCTGAATCTATTGATTCAAGTCTGCTGGTTCCTGCGTCAATTGACTCAAATCTGCTTTTTCCAGAATCGATTGGTTCAATGCGGTTCTTTTCGTCATCAATTGGTTCAAATCTGCTTTTTCTACCAGTAGCTGCAACTATTTTAGATGACGCTTCTGTGCCTTTTGTTGTACTATTTGTGGAAGATTTTTCTCTATTTGAACCAATGATGTCTTCATTGTTTCTAGTGGAACTATTCTGCCAAGAATTCAACTTGTCAAAATTCAAATTTGCAAAAATCCCTTTGGGTGGCGATTCGTTTCTTTGAACATTTCTTGGAGGAGAATCAAAAGCATTTGTGACTGTTTTTTCTTCAATTTCTGCATCTTTTTCTTTGGGATCATCTTCTGAATCGTCAGGTTCACTGTCGCTGAGGAAGATGGCTTTGTAAAGATCTATTTTATTGAAATTGTCGATGGTTTCTTTGACTTCTTCGGGTTCAAAACTTTTGTCTTTACGAACTTCTTTGTTAAATTCCAACGGAACTTTTCTGTTTAGTAAGCTTTCACGTTCTTTTTCTTTTTCTTGTAGAAACAATTCTGCTACAGTCAAACGCTTGGTTTTAACTGGTTCCTCTAAAACTTTTAAACTTTCTCTTTCTGCTTTCTTTTCCACGTCATCTGCAAACTTTTCTTTAGGTATTTTAGTTGGGTCTGTTTCGTTCTCCGGTGTTTTTCTAAGATCTTGTTTGGTTTCTTTTCTTTTTTCTAAACTCGCACCTCCAGTGTGTTCTCTGAGAAAGCTATGTTTGTTGTGTACCGGAGTTTCTAGGTATTCAAAGATTGAGTAAGTTAGTTTCTTCTTGTCCTTGCTTGGATTGCCTCGCCTGAAACAAATAAAAACATGATTAAAAAAGTTAAAAATTTCAGGGTTACAAATAATCTGACAATGATTGAACTGTCCCTACTTCTATCATAAAAAGCTGCCATACATCAGGGTAAGTAAGGTACTCCATTATGGACGGCTAGCTTCACTTTTTTGGACAGTTTTTTATTAGCGCCAACGGCATTCACTCCTCCATTAATGGAGTCCTGCATTACCCTTCTTCCAATATCTCTATCAGCCTTCCCATCTCTCGTAAACATACTTCCCAATTACACAAACTCCTCCACCTGCTCCTAGTATTCATCTTTCACAACTATATTGCACACTTTTATTGACTACTAGCTGACCCGGCAAACGTTGTTTTGCCATATACATTATTTCTAGGAATATTACTACTAATTATGGCAAAACAACGTTTGCTGACCCGACGAACTTCGTACCGCTTCAGAATCAATAGCTGTTGAATTAAATTCAGTTTTTTTATTAAGTTAAAAATTACGCAATGAAGCAATTATCAATGCGCCACTGTCCATGTTTTGTTTTTGTCAGTATCAGAGATGGCGTTGTGTACGGATTAATATTTTTGTGATTTTCTTACTTTTACAATTACTTACGGGAATTCGGGAGGCGGATACGGGTGCCGCCGCCCCGGGAACCATTTATTGAATAACCAAAACCTCTGTCATAGATCACCCCAAGTGGTTCGCTACGTTTGGTGATTTAACAGGGGTGCCCGGGTTCTTAGGGTGACTTATGTCCGGGTCTTAGCAGTTGATGCGCCTGCCCACCTGCTGCGTAGCGGGCCAGATCGAGAGAGACTGGTTGAGGGAGGCCTTTTGACCTTTCCAGCCGGACTCTCTCGACCCATTGCCTTGCACCGCAGTTGGAGGGATGGATTCATACGTCTGTCACTCCCGGACACACTGACCCCCAGATTCCTACCCACCCCTCATACCTTTTTCTTTCCCAGAACTTTCTATCCTCCCCATTCCTTAAAAAGATCCTCCACACAGCATCCCCTAAGATAACATAGGTCCTGAGAGAAATTATTTTCCTCAGGGCCTCCTGTGTGGAGCTTATGTAAAAAAAATGCGTTTCATTTCAGAGATTTATTATAATTATAGCTGGTCCCGGCGTGCGTTGCTATGCCATTTAATAAAGAAATTGTTTCTTCCTGAGTGTCCTTTCCCATTCGTCCCGTTTCCATTCCGTCTCCCCTTCTTCTCCTGCTTCCTCTTCCCCTCTCGCGTTCCCACTCCGTCACCTCCACCTTCCCTCTCCCCACTCCACTCCCCCCCCCCCCCTTCCTCCGTCCCGCAAACCCTTCTCCCGAGTTCTCCTCCCCCCTCTCAGGTTTCCCTCCCCCTCCCAGGTTCCCCTCCCCCCTCTCGCCTTCGCCTTCCACCTTCCCCGCCTTCCCTCTTCCCTTTACCGCTCTCTCGTCCCGCCAACCCTCCTCCCGCGTTCCATATAATTAAGATGTATGAATGTTTTACTCAACAGAGGTGCATTTGGTACCACGGACAATCATTCATTAAAAATATCAGTAGCAATATTGTAAGGGGAAAATAATTTTCTTCGGAGTGGAACACCCTTTATTCACGCACAGTTCAATATTATACCCCTTACAATATTGCTGAAGTTCTTTAAAAATAGGAGAATTCGTTCAATACAAAATGTATGGGGAAAATAATTTTCTTCGGAGTGGAACACCCTTTATTCACGCAGAGTTCAATATTATACCCCTTACAATATTTCTGCAGTTCTTTCAAAATAGGAGAATTCGTTCCATACAAAATGTATGGGGAAAATAATTTTCTTCGGAGTGGAACACCCTTTATTCACGCACAGTTCAATATTATACCCCTTACAATATTGCTGCAGTTCTTTCAAAGTAGGAGAATTCGTTCCATACAAAATTTATGGGGAAAATAATTTTCTTCGTAGTGGCACACCCTTTATTCACGCACAGTTCAATATTATACCCCTTACAATATTGCTGAAGTTCTTTCAAAATAGGAGAATTCGTTCCATACAAAATGTATGGGGAAAATAATTTTCTTCAGAGTGGAACACCCTTTTTTAGGGGTATGAAAAATAGATGTTGGTCGATTCTCAGACCTACCAGATAAGCACACAAAATTTCATCAAAATTGGTCCAGCCGTTTCGGAGGAGTATGGTAATAAACACCGTGACACGAGAATTTTATATATTAGATAGATATAATGATAAAAAAAAACTTAAGAAACATTATCTAGGTTACAAATAATTTCGTGTAGAACTTTGTAATCACACAAAAAGATAGTAGCCAAAAAATATGGGACAAATTAGTTGATATTGTAAAATCTGAGTTTGAAACATGAGATTGACAAAAATGACCTAAATAAATCAGAACCCAATGGCCGAGCAGATAGAGGCGTTGTCCCGATAAGATATAGATCCTGGGTTCGATTCCCAGTTGCGACTGTTACGTTTTTATTTTCTGTGTCTTGTTCTGTTTCATTCTACATATATTGTTAGCTCTACGTATTAATGAAAACAAATTTGTCACCCTTCGTGGTACGGTTCCGCAACGTTGAATCTTCGGCACAGCATAGGGTCAGGAATCCACTTGGTGACTTCTCTGGTGAGCCGGCCGAACATGCCAACTCTCGCCGCCTCCATCACGTCCGGGGCGGCGTAGGAGGAGGAGCTCTGCCGGTCCAGCGTGGCGATATCTGTATCTGGACGGGTGGCCGACACGAACCTGGAAAAAACATTCATTTTAGATAATTAGACATTTGGCATGTCTAGCTACCCATGGATTGTATTTTGAGTGCAATCAATTGCACCTATTACATTGGGGAATCCAGCTACTTCATAGAACACCCTTTTCACTATTATTTCCACTTCTTTCCCTATTGGCAATTTTATATGGAGTGCAACCGACGTGTTCATACCCTCGAAATCTTTTTCATCAATGTTCATCGTTGGCCCGGTCCTCTGCAGTTTTGTGGTCATTTCTTGGAAATTAGTAAAAAATGACCTGGCCACAAAATGCAAAAATACCGTGCCGCCAGCGATAATGTTGATGAAAAGGATTTCTCTTGTCAATTATCTTGTCAAATTTTCATTCTTGTATATTTTTTGCTATAGCTTAATTAAATAAAATATTTTAAGGCTTTTTTATTAACAATGTACATTTCCCCAGTGCAACAAATAAACGATTACTTTCAGGTTGCCACTGGGGAGATTGTAAACTCATTATTTTCACCTTTTTAATTTTTATATTGTACTATTAATTTTTTACTTTTCAATTTTAAAAGTCTGTGAGCCTTGCAGGACAATGAAATAATCAGTTTTCATTGTATGACCTGCAAGGCCTCCAGCAAAACATAAAACTTTGCCTCTAGGTAAAAACCTACAGAAAATAGAGACACATTTTGTTCTTGTCAAAAGACTTAGAAAATTTCGCAGATGAAATTTTCACATTTTTTCCATTTTAAAAATCCCGGGACCTCGTCGGATATTGAAATAAACAGATTTCGATAGAGTATCTCACGGGGAACCGGGGAAAAATAATATAATTGCATTTCATTGTGAAATCAATTAATCAAAATCATCTAACTAAATTTAAAATCAAAAAATCTCAAAATGCATCAAATTTCACCAAACAAAAATTCTTGTTATACATTGTACTTTTCTTTATTTGTTTTCAATTATAAATTTATGTTTTTCGCAGTAGTTTAGGCTACAAAATCCTGTAAAGTTCTAAATTTAAGCGAGCGCTTTTTTAACTTAAACAGGCAAAATATATAATGGGCATTTCTCTGCCCCTTATATACTAGTGGTGGCGCGGAATGACTCCCCCCACCACTTTTCTGTGGTTTCTTCCGGGCCCCAAATCGGGTTCGCCGAATTGAATAAATACTGCGACCTTTTTGAAAAGCTGAAGCTCTGCCTGATTACCAAGCCTGGTGCCTACCTTCTCCAGACAAGCCGGCCCCACTCGAGGACACCGCAAGGCGCCAGGTTCAGGCAGAGACCAGGACATCCAGAGCCGCCATCACCAAGCTCTGGGTGCAGGGAGGCAGATCAAGGGTTGCCACCCTACACAATTCAGGGTTACCACCCTCATAATTTGGAAAACATCCGGATCATCGTGCACGAGACGCCGGTGCCCTCTTACAGTCTTGTAGGGACAACAACACGTCCGCTACATGGAGAGTGGAGAGGTCTCAAACCTGCCAAGCCACTTGTCATTTTTTACGATACTGCTGTGTAAATTCCATTTGTAATGTGGAAACCTCCCTTTGCATAGAATTGTAAAGCTACAAGCAACTGATTGCATGGCAAAATTGGGCAGTTTCTAAAAAAGATATATTAATTTTTGGGGATCGTTGGAAACGGTTAATACGCACTTTTTAAAAAAAATATCTTTTGATTCACCTTAATTACATTAAAAGACAACTATTTGCATTGGGGGAAGTGGAAAATATTTCATTTTAAATTTCGATTACGTAAAATTAAAATTAGCTTTCGTCTTGTGAGATTGTACGCCATTATGGTTTAGCTCATTCGCTGTCACGTCACTTTGGCATCACTTTGGTATATTGGTATTCCTGATACACTTAAATGTATAACGAACGGCTAGAAGATTTTGAAGGTACCACGAAATCTGGAAAGGTAAGTACTAAATTATCGGAGTTTTGGGAATAAAATGACGGAAAAAAACATGTTTTTAATTTCGGTAATTATTTTTTATAAATAATACATTCACTTTTGAATCAAAAACCGTGTTACACAAACCTAGCATAGCCGTTAAACTACTTGAAAACTGGGATGTTTTTCTTGCCTTGACGCGAGTAGGCGTTATAAAGGGGCACTTTCTTTTGTATCACAAACCATGTTACACAAACCTAGCGTAGCCGCTAAACTACTTGAAAACTGGGATGTTTTTTTGCCGTGACGCGAGTAGGCGCTACGAAGGGGGCACTTTCTTTTCTATCACAAACCATGTTACACAAACCTAGCGTAGCCGCTAAACTACTTGAAAACTGGGATGTTTTTTTGCCGTGACGCGAGTAGGCGCTACGAAGGGGGCACTTTCTTTTCTATCACAAACCATGTTACACAAACCTAGCGTAGCCGCTAAACAACTTGAAAACTGGGATGTTTTTTTGCCGTGACGCGAGTAGGCGCTACGAAGGGGGCACTTTCTTTTCTATCACAAACCATGTTACACAAACCTTGCGTAGCCGCTAAACTACTTAAAAACTGGGATGTTTTTTTGCCGTGACGCGAGTAGGCGCTACGAAGGGGGCACTTTCTTTTCTATCACAAACCATGTTACACAAACCTAGCGTAGCCGCTAAACTACTTGAAAACTGGGATGTTTTTTGCCGTGACGCGAGTAGGCGCTACGAAGGGGGCACTTTCTTTTGTATCACAAACCATGTTACACAAACCTAGCGTAGCCGCTAAACTACTTGAAAACTGGGATGTTTTTTTGCCGTGACGCGAGTAGGCGCTACGAAGGGGGCACTTTCTTTTCTATCACAAACCATGTTACACAAACCTAGCGTAGCCGCTAAACTACTTGAAAACTGGGATGTTTTTTTGCCGTGACGCGAGTAGGCGCTACGAAGGGGGCACTTTCTTTTCTATCACAAACCATGTTACACAAACCTAGCGTAGCCGCTAAACAACTTGAAAACTGGGATGTTTTTTTGCCGTGACGCGAGTAGGCGCTACGAAGGGGGCACTTTCTTTTCTATCACAAACCATGTTACACAAACCTAGCGTAGCCACTAAACTACTTGAAAACTGGGATGTTTTTTTGCCGTGACGCGAGTAGGCGCTACGAAGGGGGCACTTTCTTTTCTATCACAAACCATGTTACACAAACCTAGCGTAGCCGCTAAACTACTTGAAAACTGGGATGTTTTTTTGCCGTGACGCGAGTAGGCGCTACGAAGGGGGCACTTTCTTTTCTATCACAAACCATGTTACACAAACCTAGCGTAGCCGCTAAACTACTTGAAAACTGGGATGTTTTTTTGCCGTGACGCGAGTAGGCGCTACGAAGGGGGCACTTTCTTTTCTATCACAAACCATGTTACACAAACCTAGCATAGCCGCTAAACAACTTGAAAACTGGGATGTTTTTTTGCCGTGACGCGAGTAGGCGCTACGAAGGGGGCACTTTCTTTTCTATCACAAACCATGTTACACAAACCTAGCGTAGCCGCTAAACTACTTGAAAACTGGGATGTTTTTTTGCCGTGACGCGAGTAGGCGCTACGAAGGGGGCACTTTCTTTTCTATCACAAGCCATGTTACACAAACCTAGCTTAGCCGCTAAACTACTTGAAAACTGGGATGTTTTTTTGCCGTGACGCGAGTAGGCGTTATAAAGGGGCACTTTCTTTTGTATCACAAATCATATCACATAAAATAAGCGTACGTAGCCGCTCAACATCGCAGAAATAGTTGATTTATAAAAATAAAATTTTAAAGTAAAAAAAAATTTAAGCTAATAAATTTTAATCAACGCACGCAATACATGTGTATTAGGTAAGTACCTACTAATTAGGCGGAATTTCAGTTTTATAACATTAAAAAACTCCCGCGCGATTTTGTCTCTAGCCGTTGGTTTTACGAGCCGAATTCCCATGAAGTCTGCTACGATTTGCTCTAGCATCTTTTCGTACAGTAACAAGAATACCAACATTACAAAAAAATGACCTTTGAAAATAATGTTTGAAAATGGACGGTCTCGTTTCACAGAATGAAAGCAAATTTTAATTTTACGTAATCGAAATTTAGATTGAAATATTTTCCACTTCCCCCAATGCAAATAGTTGTCTTTTAATGTAATTAAGGTGAATCAAAAGATATTTTAAAAAAAAAGTGCGTATTAACCGTTTCCAACGATCCCCAAAATTTACCAAAGATATAAGCAAGGCATAATACCATGTTTTCAGATCTGCTAAGTGCTAAATATTGCGAGATGACAGATAACATTGTTTTCGCAGTATTTATTTCACTCTGTTGTCAGTTTTTATAACTTTTTATAACTTTTATAACTTCCTGAGGCAAGTCTAATCCACCAGGTTAGCTTCCTTACGTTGCATAGTGGCATGGCCAGAGGCGGCTCTAGGGCTCCTGGTGTGGGAGGTCATTTGAAAAAAAATTGTGATTAATCTTTATTAAATTTGATATTGTGAAAAATGCCGATATATTATTATCTATATCAATTTGAAGATAGGTAGGATCATGAATCCGCAACTCAAATTACATAGGTATTTATTTATAAATTGCAAAATCGCTACATAATTCATGTACTCGCAGGCACATCATTTTAAAGAGGGCACTTTTCAATGTAATTGTGCATACCGATTGTATCTACCTAAGTATCCAAAATTTAAAAACAAAATTAGACACCGGTAATATCAAAAGTTTTAAAAACAAAAATTGAGTTTGAAACACACGTCCCAGTCCCCCTTTACCCCTAAAATGCCCAAAGATATTGGGTGAGAAACGACGTTTATCAATTATATTTAAATTTAGACTTGCGTTTCAAGACGATGTTTTTTTTTTGCATTTTTCAGCTACCTAACAAAAACAGATTTATTATTTAATAATATTAGATCATTTTTATCAATTTAATACACCACTACATAAGCAAAGGTCCCTTTAAAATGATTTACCTGTAACTAGATAATTAAATGTATAGAATCTGCTGTCACTTAGGTTAGGAACCTAAAAAACAAACATTGTTTTAAATCGAGCTGTTTTCTATGTCCGTTGAAAAGTGATCGTAATGTAATAATTAATAATCTTTGAAAAGATCTACTTCTTAATGTGCCACCAAACTAAATTCAAAACGTCGCGCGTCGCCGATAACAACATAAATAGTTATTATTCCAAATCTTTCCCGAACTGTCCAATACAATATTAACAAACACTGTTTCAAGCGAGGCATGCGTGCAAAATGCAAAATCGACCTATGTTTACATCGCCATCTCTTTCAACAACACATAAAAATTCATAATGCTGTCTCCCTCCCATGACATCGGGTCATGACTCCAGGAGAAAAACATAGTGCCATCGCGTTTATTGTATGGCGCGCACAGAGACAGAAGATATCCAAAGCGGGGGCATTTTTGAAATTGACTTAAGGATCTGAATAAATGTGAGAATGGGAGCTTCCATTTGAGACGATAGATGTCACTGCTCGTCACCCGGCGAGCCATCGCCGCTAGCTGCCTGTTATTTTGCGGTTCAATTCAAATAAAGAATTCAATGCGTTGAGCCGTTAGATCCATAAAATTTATTGTCTTATAATTTTGGGGGGTCAAACACCCATTGTCCTAAGGGGAGAGCCTCCACTGGGCATGGCGATGATTTTGCTTTGGGAAGAAAGTATTTGTGCAGTGTTGAGTCTAGATTTTGTCTCGGCAGTAGACACGGGTCGTTACGTCATTTTCAAGAAACGTAACGAAACCAGTGACTTGGTCAGCGTCACTTGTTTCAAAATAGGTGATTTTTGTAACTAATTATTTTCATTCAGCTACCGTGATTGTTTGCATAAATACCTCCACCAACTATACAGTTATACACGAAAAGAAAATAAATTAAATCACTCTCTAGTATCTAAGTGTTAGCTATACAGTGAAATCAATATTATTACTTTAAAAATAGGATTACTTGGGATTTATTTGTGTCACCCACTCCCGCTTAGTCGGAAATTTCCGATTTGCCGTCTCGCTAGCTTGGCCGGCCGGTAAGTGTGATGCGAAACTACTCACATCACACCCAACACCAACAATCACAGTTAACCCCTCCGAATTAGTCTTAAACAAAATGACATTTTACGAAAACTTTTTGTTATTACCGCTTCACAATTAAAGCTCTATAAATGAAACATTTCTGAACGTAGCCGAATAGTAAAAACTGTTTTAGAAAGGTTACAAAATAGGCTTTCAAATTATTATATTACAAATAAATATTAGCATTTGTAAATATTAAAATTTAGAACGCAAACATTAAAAATAGGTAAAAAAGACTCACGTGATGTTTTTATGTGAAAACGGTACTAAAATCACAGATTATGTAAACAACAATACTTATTCTATTGTATATATGTGTAATAAACACTTCTGTCACCTCACTTTTTTATCATTTCATATAAAAATATTTAATAAAAATTTAAAATGTGAAGCGCGGTGGAGCTGCCGGTAGCAAATTTGCGCGGGTAAATATTTTTGTCAACTACACGACTGACAGCTGATTCCTGTTATATATTTCCATAGACAACTTGATAGAAATGTGCAGCTTGATCTACTATCGACCTTTTACTTTTTGTTTTAGGGATGTAACTAAAACAATAACGGAGTATTGTATTATTTTTCTTTTGGTAGAATGTATTATTTTTATTTTGGTAATATGTATTATTTTTCTTTTGGTTTATTTACAAGTAATCTTATAATTTTACACTTCTTTCTTTTTTCTATATTGAAAAAAAAAAACATGTACGTAAAGGACACTTGTGCATAATTATAAATAATTAATAATAACTAAATTAGTAAATAACTAGCTGGTCCCGGCATGCGTTGCTATGCCATATAATAAAGAAATTGTTTCTCCCTGCGTGTCCTTTCCCATTCGTCCCGTTCCCCTTCCTCTCCCATATCCCCTTCCCCTTACGCGTTCCCACTCCGCCTTCCCTCTCTCCACTCCTCTGTCCCGCTTCCCCCGCCCCGCAAACCCCTCTCTAGAGTTCCCTTCCCCCCTCCCGAGTTTCCGTCCCCCCTCCCCCTCCCGCATTCCATACATTCAGTCCCAGTACATTCAGTTTTCAAACAGCTCGCGTACCACCTTTTGCAATTTTTTTATACAAATTTCATTATGCCAGAGCTCACCGCTTCTTTTATACAAACCTTCTCCTGACAATAACGAACACAACAAAAAAAGAATTATCCAATTTGGTGCAGTCGTTCGTAAGTTATGGGCGTACATACATTTCGGCGATTCATTTTTATTAATATAGATGAAATTATGCATACATTATAAATAATTAAATATTTTTGCCTGAGCTTTAATAAATAAGATAAAGTTTTTTGGCGATGATTTGTTGATTTTTGTCCCAAATTTGTCATTTCTAAATTAAATTTACGCCTATCAAAATGTTTCTGTCATTTGACTGTCCTAGAACGGGAGACCTTCCTAGTTGGACAGTCAAAGCTTCTTTGTACTGATGTATTCTCTATAACAAAAACAAACAATAAATAAATAAAAATAAAAAATAAAGTTAGAACGATTTCTATGGAAACACACGCGCTGACGTATAAACACGCTTATTGTACTTGACTGCTGTCCTATTTTTAACGCTTATATCTGCTTACGTTGTGGAGGGGTTAACAGTAACGCATTTATAAAAATCACTACTCGTAATTTTATCGAAACTGGTGATTTCGGTTACATACGGCTTAGCTAGTTATTGTATCTAGTGACATTAAATAACGCCCACGCCTACTCAGCAGTTAATCATTAGGATTGGACACAACGGCTGTTAAGAGTAATTAAAATAAAATATTTTAATTTTTGTTCATCAGCTCAACAAAAAGAATATCTAAAATTGAAAATTATGACCAAAAGTTACGAAAAATATAGCTTACTTTCTGTACACAACTCACTTCTTTGATTTATCACTTCAGTAGTGACAGTAAATTGTTTCAATGCATAATTAATTACCTGTCATTCATCAGTCCAGTGAGCGGCTTGTACAATTTGCAAGCTCTCTCAAACTCTGACAGTTCCCGCACTTTCTCCCAGTCCGTCAGTCTAGTTTTCTCTCCTCCACCGTGCAAACTATCACTGGTCACAACAAGCCCCTCTTCCACCATAGCACAATACTTCTCATAGCGCAACTGTTTCTCACTATTAGAAGCGAAAGGTTTAAAGACACCACCAGGTTTGTCTTCACTTGTATTTGATTCTATTTGACTATTTGTTTTGGAGCCAGTGATATTTGCGATTGTTTCTTCAAAAGAAAGTCTCTTTTGACTAGATTTTGATTCAATCTGACTTGATTTTGAGTCATTTTTAGGTGAATCCGATACAAAATTGACATTTCTTCCGGTGATTGCTGCAATTCGCTCTTCAATAGTTTGATTTGATTTTGAGTCACTCTGACTTGATTTTGAGTCATTTTGAGGTGGATCAGATACGAAATTGATATTTCTTCCTGTTATTGCGGCAATTCGCTCTTCGATAGTTTGATTAGACGAATTATTTGGATGTTTTTCAGTAATTTTGTCCACTTTTTCTTCAGGTACTAGAGTTGGGATTTCGCCTAATAGAGCTCCCCTATGTTTCGCAGTCAGATCGTGCCTCCCCAAACCTGAAATTTTAACATAAAAAATATTAACCTCTCAGGCTAATTTGTTTTCTTTTGGTAACAACTCATGTAGGTCTCCCTTACTATAATGTTGAGAAATGTGAATATAAACGGTATTAAAAAGAGAACGCTTTATATTAAAATCTAAAAGTTAACCACAAAATAATTCAAATGTACACCTTTATGGAACCAAAGTATCCGACTGCAATTTGAAAAAAAAAATGATGAAACTTTGTGAATTTTTTAATAATTATTTACAAAAAAGTGAGGTAACTATAACATTTATAATTCATATCTAAATATTATAAATTAAAGTCCTGCGCCACGTCTGTCTGTCTGTTCGCGATAAACTCAAAAACTACTCAACGGATTTTCATGCAGTTTTCACCAATAGATAGAGTGATTCATGAGGAAGGTATAGGTATATAATTTGTCAAGGTTTTGTGTAAATTGGTTGAAATATAATAATATATAAAGGAGAATGTCGGTATATGGTGGATTTGATTTGTATGCAAATCAATAGTTTTATGCCGAGGTTGATGAAATTTTGCATATGTGACCTTCAAAACAAGAGAAAGGTCACTGTCTAAATTTGATTTCGAAAACTCTGTGTACTGCCTAATGTTTAATAACATGTTTTTTTTTTTCAGTAATTTTAGTCAGAAAAAACGTAATGTGAGCGATTTTTGAAATAAATTACATGATTATTTCTAATATGTAATACAATTTGAAAGTGTATTTCATCACCTTTCCAAGTCATTTTTTTAGTTTTCGGATACTTTCACAAATATTCCATTTTTTGTTATTTTTTTTTGGGGTGTTATGCCGTGTTGCGCTACCTCCTCCTTTAGCCAACGTTTCGGACAGCGTTACAGTGTCCATCATCAGGACAGATGTGTCCCAGAACACCCCAAAAACAAATAACAAAAATACTTTTGGTCGTGAAAATCTAAAATCATATCCAATATTCCATTTATTTCAATTTTATTACAAAGCTGAAGTATTTTTAACTACTGACAAGATACTCCCGAATTTTGAAGGGTTAAGGATACTGACCTCTGTCTCGTATTTCAGGGGCAGAAGTTTCCTCTACAGAACTGAACCGGGAAGGCCTGATGATGGAAGGTACAAAATCCCTCGGCAAGGCGGGCGGTGGATACACTTTTACGGAATAGGGCTTGTTCACAGCGGGAACAAAACCTTCCAAAACCTGAAATAATTTACAATAAAATTAGGAACAAAATAAACAAAGGGACCAAAAGTAACGTAAAAGTAAAGTAAAAGTGGTAGAAGAAGTCGAGGACGCCCAAGAAAGACATGGCACGACCAAGTGAATCAGATACTTGAGTCGGGCCATGTCAAGAGTCAGAATAATAGAAGAGAATGTATGAGACGTTGTATGAATGTAAACGAGGCAAGGAATGTGTGCCAAGACCGGGATGTTTGGCGGTCCGTCCTCTCTGCCTATCCTGCGGAGAAACGGCGTGATGGTTAGTTAGTTAGTTACCAAAAGTAACCGGGATTCTTTTCTGAGAACAGCCTCAGAGATAATAGAAACAAAAGGAGATATGACATAGAAGCATAACCAAATAGAGTAATAATAATAATGTAACCAATGAGGTTTATCCGAGGTGTGATTTTTGCTAGTTGAAAAATTTTTATAGTTAATTTATAATAATTTTTTTTAGCGCCGTTTTTGTGAAAAATCACCTCAAGGACGCTGAGAGTAGAGGAAGCTTGGAACAAATTTCCACAACATGTCATCGATGCCTTTTTTGCATTAGCTCCACACAGAAGACCCTGAGAAAAATAATTCCCCTCACGCCTATGTCATCTTTGGGGATGATGTGTTGATGGTATTTTTAGGAAAGGAAGGAGGGAAAGATCTGGGAAGGAAAAAGGACAGGTGGGTAGAAAACTGGGGGTCAGTGTGTCCAGGGTGATAGATATATGAATTCATCTCTCCCACTGCGGTGCAAGGCGATGATCCTAGAGAGTCCTGCTCGAAAGGTCAGAAGATCTCTCTTAACAAGTCTCTGCCTGCCGCGCAGTAGATGAGCAGACATGTCTGTCGCCAAGGTCTGGACAAACCTCACCACACGAATCCAGGCAGCCCTGCTAAAGTCACCAAACGTAGCAGACCACTTGGGGTGATCAATGGCAGGGGTGTTGGTTATGTAATAAATGGTTCCCGGGGCGGCGGTACCCATACCTATCTTCCATATTAAAACTAACTACTAATGTAAAAAATTAAAGCTATATTGTATTCATACATGGAGAGAAGAAAGGATTAACTTATTTTCAAATTTAAAACAAATCAATTACTTTCGTTATTTGTTTTTGGGGTGTCATGCTGTGTTGCGCTACCTCCTTCATTAGCCAACATTTCGTACAGTGTTGCAGGTCCATCCGACAGATCCAGTAGATGTAACACCCCAAAAACAAATAACGAAAATACTTTTGGCCGTGAAAATCTAAAAACATAACTCAATTACTGTCAATAAGTCGAGTATGCCTAATGTGTCTGGCAATGTTTTAGGCAGCTTGAAAACAAGCTTATGGGTCCGAGTCGTTAGTCTTATTGTGAAATCAGATATAAGTATATCAACAAAAAACTCCCTGCTCATTCAATAATAAAAATAATAAAAGAATTAAGTTAGGTAAGATTGGGGTTAGTGTTTCATTTGATTATTTTTCTTTAATGTTTTGTTATGTCATGGAATAACATACAAAAGAATAAACTTACAGTTCTGTGTGAAATGGCTGGCGGCTTGGCCTTGGAGCCACTCTGCTTCGTCTGCTGACCTGTCTTCCCCAGGACGTCCAGAGCAAAGTCATAGCTGGACTTGTCTTCTCGCGCGTATATGTCCTCATCCTCCACTTCCATGGCTCCAACCCCAAACGCTTGGCCCCTTATGGAAACCTGCAAAGTTACATATTATAAATATTTACTCATGATTAGTATCAGATGCCAAACTAACCATCCCTTCAACCAAATTGCACACTTTAAATGTCTTTATTTTATTTTGTAATTCGTTCAACAGCGTACAACAAGTGATTCTACATTTAATCAACTCTTAATTAACTTTGTCACAGTTAGGCTAGAACTGAATTCAGAAATGTATTGTATCGTTCATCACCCCGTCAAAGTGGTGGGATTTCAGATCTCCTATTTTTGTCTTCTACATTATGTCTTGTATTTTCAGATAGCGGGGTCAATCGTTAATTGTCAATCATCAATTGTCAATCTTCAATCGTCAATCATCAATCTTCAATCATCAATTGTCAATCTTCAATCGTCAATCATCAATCTTCAATCACCAATCGTCGATCATCATTTGTCATTCCACATTCATCAATCGTCATTCATCAATCGTCATTCATCATTTGTCATTACACATTCGTCAATCTTCATTCATCAACCGTCGTTCGTCATTTGTAATTTCACGTTCGTCAATCATCAATTGTCGTTCATCATTTGTCATTCCACATTGCCAATCATCATTCCCGGGTTCATGGGGTGAGGTTTGTCTAGGTCTTGGAGGCGGATGACCAGGACATACTGAACCCCAGATTCCTACCCACCCCTTAAACCCTTTTCCTTCCCAGAACTCTCCTCTGCTTCCTTTCCTTAAAAAAACCCTACACACAGCATCCCCAAAGATGACATAGGCCCTGAGGAAAATTATTTTCCTCAGGGCCTCCTGTGTGGAGCTCATGTAAAAAAAAAAAAAAAAAAAATTCATCAATCAGCAAATCTTCAATCGTAAATCACATTTGGCATTCGTCTTTCGGCATTCGTCAATCGTTAATCATCTATCATCAAATCACTTGTGCTCTAAAGATTGCAATCCATTTGTTAAGATAGAGGAATCTCTCAAACGAACCGTCCATTTCTGCGCAGAGTCAAGGGTTTTTTCCAGGTATTTTGGGGCTCCAGACCAGAGGTGCTGCCAAATTCAATCATGGGGTATACTTGTGATTTGTACAGGGTTAGCAGTTGTGTACTATCTGCATTATCTGCGGGCCCTGTACAGTACGCCCAGCTTTTGAGAGACTAACTCGATGGGCTTCATTGTGTGTACACAACTATGCTATATAGAAAGAAGGACCTTTTTTGTAACTGGAGAATGTTGGCCGTTCCACAAAGAGTTTTTCCAGTTAAAATAAAAATAAATCCCTTCAAGTTACCTTCTTGCCTTTATCCACAGTGACCAAATGGCTCATCCCCTCGTGAAATCCACCAAGAACAGAATGTCGACTGAGTCCGGAATACCCCAGACCAAAGGAGTTGGTCTTCGGCCGGGCGGAAAACGGCTCCAGGTCGTCCGGCTCGAAGAGTTGCTCTGAATATTGTTGCTCCTCGTCAGAGGTCTGATCATCGGTAGTGCTGTCTCGTTTGTCTTCTGGATCAGACGATGTTTCGCGCTACAAAAAAGAGTTTTTAACTTACATAATTGAAGGATAGAGAGCAAAATAAACCAGGATTAAATGTTATAAGTGAGTTTTATTATAATGAATTGGTTACACGACGTTGTCAAAGTACAGCCGACAATAAAGGGGACGCGAAGCATAGACAGTGTTGCCATCTATGGGCAATCGTCTGATACAAAGGACTGTTTGGTTTATACGAATTTATTATTCTAACACCTGCCCTTAAACTAAACAGTCTGTAAACCAAGATTAGAAACACAATTCAAATTTTTATCTTTACACAAAGGTTTGGTTAAAACATCTGCAGGCATATGTTCAGTAGGCAAATATTCTAAATCAATGATTTTATCCTTTACAATTTGTCTTACATAATGATGTCTAATATCTATATGCTTGCTTCGACTGTGATTAATCTGACTGTTACATAATTTTTGTGCTGACTGACTATCGTTAAACAGAGTCACTGGCAAAAATTTACCTAGACATTCATGTAAGAAATTTCTGATAAATGTAGCTTCCTTTGCTCCTTCACATAAAGCCATGTATTCACTTTCAGTAGTTGAAAGTGCGACCGTTCTCTGCTTGCGGCTTTCCCACGATACAGCAGAGTTACCTATTTTAAACACGTAACCCGTGTATGAACGTCGGTCTAGTTGGTTCGACGCCCAATCTGCATCCACATATCCTGTAATTGACAATGTGGATTTTTCATATACTATGTGGTGATCCATAGTTCCCTTTAAATATCGCAGAACCCGTTTTCCTGCTTTCCAGTGAATTTCAGAGTGACAATTATTAAATTGACTCAATATGCTTGCAGCGTGAGCAATATCAGGTCTTGTGCATACTGCTATGTACATAATGCATCCTATGAGGCTTCTGTACCTGCTGTTATTATCGGCTTGATTCCCTTTTTCAAACTTCATACCGCTTTCTAAAGGTGTATTCACAGGCTTACAATCAGTCATATTAAACTGTTGTAACACTGTTTGTATGTAGTTTCTTTGATCAAGAATAATTTTATTTTTCTCTTGTTTTAATCGCATTCCCAATATATGTGTAGCCCGACCAAGGTCTTTCATTTCAAATATTCTCATCAGTTCCTCCTTCAACTTCTTTTTATCTGGTGTATCCTTGCTAAAAATTAAAATATCGTCCACATACAACCCTAATATCATCAGATTACCATTTGTATCTGATTTTATGTATACACAAGGCTCGTTAAGTGACTTTCTGAACTGGAGGTCTGTCAAAACATTATCAATCTTGTCATACCAGACCTTTGATGCTTGTTTAAGGCCATATATTGCTTTATTTAGTTTAAATACATGGGTTTCCTTACCCTTTATTTTATATCCATCTGGCTGTTCCATGTATACCGTCTCCTTTAATTCTCCATTTAAGAAGGCTGTCTTCACATCCATGTGATCAACATTCATATCTAAGTTGACTGCCAGAGCAAGCAAGCTGCGTATTGTAGAATATCTTATCACAGGCGCGTAAGTATCTGAGTAGTCTATGCCATATTCCTGCGTAAATCCTTTGGCAACAAGACGAGCTTTATAACGTAGAAGTTGTCCTTCAGATCCCAGTTTCTTCTTGAAAACCCATTTGCATTTAACTGCTTTCTTTCCATCTGGTAGTAATGTTAGGTTCCAAGCTTTATTCTTTTCAAATGATTTATACTCATCTGCTATAGCTTCCTTCCAGTATTCTTTATCAGGTGCCGACAGCGCCTCGTGTATTGTCTGTGGTTCGTAACCGTGACTTGCTGCTGTCATAGCCACCACTGCATTTGAAGATTCTTCATAGTCTTCATAATCACTTGACGCTTGATCCATAGTCATTTCAGGATTCCAGGTGATATCTTTAGGGTCATCAACATAGTTAAGTTCAGTAGAACTAGATGAAGACAATTCCATAACTTCTGTAACTGAAGACTCAACAACATTGTTTTCAATAGTGTTCACATCTACATTATTATTAGAAAGTTCCAACTGAAAATCATTAATGCAGTTTTCCTCGTTAGCTACCGCATCTTTATACATTTTCTCTTCAAAAAACTGTATATCTCTAGACTTGATAATTTTTGAAGGTTTTTCTGGATCAATTAATCGATATCCCTTCGATTCAGTACAATATCCAACATGGATATATTTTTTACTCTTTGGATCCAATTTCTTGCGCTTTTCATACGGGATCATTGCATAAGCAACACAGCCAAATACTCTTAGTTCAGATAAATTGACTTTCTTACCAGACCATTTCTCTTCGGGTGTGGTACCTCTCACCGCCTTGCTTGGTGATTTATTCTTAATAAATATTGCCATATTCAATGCCTCTGCCCAGAACCTCCGGTCCATTCCAGCATCTTGCAGCATGCATCGTCCAGCCTCCACAATTGTCCGGTTGGCCCGTTCTGCTACTCCATTCTGCTGCGGAGAGTATGGGATGGTCAATTGATGCTCGATGCCATGTTCTTGTAGAAACATCTGGAACTGCTTATTAACATATTCACGGCCATTGTCTGTTCGAAGAGCTTTGATTTTTAAATTGGTCTGATTTTCTACAAAACTTTTGAAAATCTTAAATATCGGCAATACTTCATCTTTACTCTTAAGAAAATAACCAAATGTCATTCTTGTGAAATCATCTATGAATGTTAATAGATATTTACTGCCACTAAATGAGGAAACTGACATAGGACCGCACAAATCGGAATGTATGAGGCCTAGCTTCTCAGTAGCTCTGTTGAAAGACCTTTTTGGGAATGGCAATCTACTTTGTTTTCCCTCAAAACATGCTACACAGGGAGTATGTTTGCTATCAGTGTAATCAATTCCACTAGCCATACCTTTTTTAAGTAAATCCATACTACGCCTATTCAGATGCCCAAGTCTGCGATGCCATAAATCTTGGGATGGCTTTGCTTCACACAAATTCACAGCTTCCGTTTCATGATCCATGGACTGCTTCATATGCAATGGAACCTCCAAATCCATTGATTGACAGGCTGCATTCAGCTCACTCATGTTTGTTGACGGCTGACTCATTGTGTCCAATTGGTAAACACCATTGACCTTCGTAGCACTGGCGACTACATCTTTTCCACAATAAATATTACACTTCTCTGTGTCAAAGTGCACATCAAGTCCTTTGGCTGCCATTTTTCCAACAGAAATAAGGTTTGTTGACAATCCCGGTACGTAAATAACCTCACTTATTTTCGTCGTTTCTTTGTGTGCTTTCAACAACAATTCCACATCACCGTGTCCTTCACTGTGCATCTTTTGTTTATTTGCCACTGTTACTGAACGCGGAGTTTCCACAACGTAGTTTTGTAATAAATTTTTGTTGTTCGTCATGTGACAAGTAGCGCCGGAGTCGACATACCAAACATCCGAGTTAATGTCCACAGCTAATGCCGTCAATAACGTTCCGTTCCACGCTTTTTCATATTTTTCACTCCGTTTGTCACTTTTATTTATTTTTGTTGGACAGTTTTTAGCATAATGATTAGGCTTTTTACAAATAAAGCACTTGATAACCCTGGTAGATTGTTTGTTGTTGACACCTTTTGTTTTCGGGTTTGTAAACATTGCACTTTCTTCGCCCTTGTCAAAGTCTCTACGCAGATTTTCTTGTAATAATTTACTTTTAACGGTTTCACTGCACAATTTAAAGTTTGAATTTTCCAACGCCATGATAAGTGGGTCGTAGTTTGATGGTAAACCACTTAACATCAACACTGACAGAAAATCATCGTCTAATGGAGCATTTATGTCTCGTAGTTGTTGATCCAAGTCTGTGATCTTCAAGATATACGCTTCCATATCTTTAAATTGTTCCAATTTCAATCCAAACAATGTACGTAAAAGTCCGAGTCTTCTACACAACCCTTTGTCTTCATACGCCGTTTTCAAGTTACGCCAGGCTTCATATCCAGTCGCTGCATTCCGTACATGAGAGAAAGACGATGGCTGCACCATTAAACATATTTTTGCGAGCGCTTTTAGTTGTTTGCGTTCATCGGTGACCTTTGGGACACCCGCTGTAGACTCTTCAATGCAGTCCCATAAATCTTCATGCACCAAGTACATACGCATTAAGAATTTCCAATTTCCGTAATTTGAAATTCCACTGAGTTTCTCAAAATTTACTGAAATTCCTGCACTTGTTGCAGACGACGCCATTGTGGATAAAAACGAGTTTTGAGTTGCACTCTCGTCTGGCATTCCGCACTGAAAACTATTTACGTACTTTTACTTCCCGCGTATCCTGGGCCCATAACCTGAAGGATAGAGAGCAAAATAAACCAGGATTAAATGTTATAAGTGAGTTTTATTATAATGAATTGGTTACACGACATTGTCAAAGTACAGCCGACAATAAAGGGGACGCGAAGCATAGACAGTGTTGCCATCTATGGGCAATCGTCTGATACAAAGGACTGTTTGGTTTATACGAATTTATTATTCTAACAATAATTTAAGAAAATAATTTAATAATTTGAGAAAATTGTAAAGAACCGTCTCAGTCATTATCTTGAAATTAACAACATCCTCTCTAGTAGACAGTACGGCTTTCGCAATGGTTTAGGCACTGAAAACGCTATTGCTAATTTGACAAAAATCATCTCTAGTAATCTAGACAAAGGGATTAAATGTATTGCAGTCTTTTTAGATTTAGCCAAAGCATTTGACACTATCTCCCACAAAATTTTGTTAAATAAACTACAGCGAATTGGAATACATGGTCAACTATTCAAATGGTTGGTTAGTTACCTAGAAAATAGAAGCCAAAGAGTGGATATTAACGGTACTCTAAGCGATCCAGCCAATATTAAATATGGTGTACCTCAAGGAAGTACTCTAGGACCACTTTTATTTAAATTTATATAAATGAGGTATGTAATAGTTCCTTCGCAGACCACATAATTACCTTTGCAGATGATACAGTTTTATTATTTGAAGGCAAAACATGGAATGAATCTCACCGTAAAGCAGAAATTGGTACAAACAAAGTCAAAAAGTTACTAGATATCAACCTCCTCACTCTAAACTTGGATAAAACTAAATTCATCTGCTTCAGTCCAACCCAAGCGGGTCAACCAAAAGAAATTCACAACATTATTATACACCATTGCAACGACATAACTACATGTAAATGCAATACCTTGGAATGTGTAGACAGTATTAAATATCTTGGAATTATCATTGATAAATTTCTGAGATGGGATAAACATATAGACTTAACTTCCGCAAAGGTCAGGAAACTTATACATCTTTTCATGGCAATTAGAAATATTCTCTGCGTAAAAGACATGAAACGAATTTACTTTGCCATGTGTAATTCCATATTAGATTATGCATCCTTAGGTTGGGGCGGTTGTACTAAAACAATACTTGATCCCTTAGCAAAATCTCAGAAATCACTTCTAAGAGTCATACTCAAAAAACCGTTCAGATACCCCAGCGATTCATTGTTCGAAGAGTTTCGTGTTCTTGATGTAAGGCAATTATATATTAGGAAAATCATAATACATACCCAAAAACAGCGGCTCCACTACACTTCCATATACCACTATCATGACACCAGACATGCAAAGAGGAACCCAGTAGTTCCTCCCACCACTTATTCATCCTTAGCTCAAAGACAATTTTCGTATTTAGGCCCTAAATTGCTTAATCTTATACCCGATGCTTGGAAATCAAAAAGTGATAGCATTCTGCGTAATCTGGTAAATGATTGGCTTCTGGTCTTGGGGATAACTGAATGCGAAAATATGTTAAACAACAGCCATTAAATTTTCTTTTTTTTTTGTTGACATTCATATATACTGGTATTATATTGGTATTACTTACCTTAATATTATTTTTATACAATTTAAATTTAAAAACTACAAAAAAAAAATTCTTTTCATTTTCTTTTCTCTACTTTCTTTTTCTTTTTTAATCCATTATTTTTTTTTCTTACCCATTTTTTGATTTTCGAGTTTAATTCATCAAAATAAATACTAAAATTTCTTGAATTGGTTGAAGAGCACAAGTGCTAATAAAAAATTAAAAAAACACTTTTTTATTCTCTTTTGGAATGTTCTTGTTATTTCTCTTCTCTATATTTTATTTTCTATTGATAAATATATAATTTACACTTATAAGTAACTTCTTGTATCTACCATCAAAACCTTAATATTATTCATCAAGTGTTATATTTAAGTTTAAGACAATATTATAGTCAACACACTATTTATATGTAAAATATCTGTTCATTTTGACTGTTCTAAAACGGGCAAATTGCCTAGTTGGACAGCCAAAGCTCATTATAACAATGTAATATGTAATGATTCTCAAATAAATAAATAAAATAAATAAATAAATAAAACCAGAGTCTACAAATAAATGGAGAACAAATAGATGGTGGTGCAATGGTTTAAATAGCAAAACAAAGGTGGTTAATGTAAAAGGATGTGCATAAAGAATTTTTCTATGCATAACAATAGAAGTGTAAGATTGATAGCATTGGATTTAATTTAATTTATTTAATTTTATTTATTTATTTATTTAAGCAACATAAACAGTTTTAGTAACATAATATATGGGGTTTTCCAATAAGAGGTGTTATTTTGAATAGCCCGCTATTTCGGTAGACGTCACTTTTGAAGCTGTCATTTTTTGACAAGTAGAATCTACGCCATTAATAAAAATGGAACAATACACGCTTCAACAATGCATTGAAATTATTAAAGTAAATTATTAGAGCAACAGTTACGGTGAATGGATTGCGTTATCGAGAGATGATTAATGATTTTTTATGGCCGGAATTGGATGGTATTGATCTGGCCATCGTTTACTTTCAACAAGACGGCGCTACGTGCCACACAAGCAACGAAACCATTGATCTTTTACGGGAAAAGTTTCCGGACCGTGTTATCTCTCGAAGAGGTGATCACAATTGGCCACCGAAATCTTGTTATTTAACACCTTGCGACTTCTTCCTTTGGGGCCATGTCAAAGAGAAGGTCTACGCCAACAGCCCAGCGTCGATTCAAGACCTCAAAGATGAAATTCGTGAGGCTATCGAGGACATAGGGCAGCCACTTTGCGATTTGGTTATGGAAAATTTCATGAAAAGGATATGGTTCTGTAAGCGTGGTCGTGGTGGTCATTTGCCTGATGTTATTCTCTACTATTAACGGCATACCTTCCTCTTTATAATAAAATAAACATTCAATCATTTATATTAAAAAATGGCATTTGTCTTTGAATATCAAAATAACACCTCTTATTGGAAAACCCTGTACATAAGAGGATGACAAAAAACAGACCAACTATTAATGTTCACAGATAGGTATTTAGAAACAAAAGTAACTGAATGTAAACTAGAATATTTAAGAAAACAAAAATAGGACAAAGCAGCAATTAAAATAAATAAATTATAATACAGACAGGTGTAGATTCAACAAGTGATAAACCTAAATATGAAAACACAGCAATAAAATAAATGCGATTATAACTGTACTTAAATAGGCTGCGAAATAGGTATTTGGATTGGGACAGTAAGGGGAGGACAGGGATAAGGGAAAGTTGCCACGCAGGTAATTTAAAAATATTAGGTACAATTAATTTGGTTAGAGGCTTTTGAAATGTGGCTACACCGGAGAATGCTCAAGGTCCCATGGACCGACATTATCACCAATGCAGAAATTCTCAGAAGGGGTTAGAGCAGATGGAGAACTGCTTACATTAATAAAAATCAGGAAAATTTCATATCTGGGTCATATACTTCGAGGGGAGAAGTATCACTTGCTCCATTTAATATTGAAAGGCAGGGTCGCCGAGGGCGTGGTAGGAGACAAATGTCTTGGCTGCGTAATATACGAGAGTGGACCGGCATTAGAAGTGTGGAGGAGTTATTCCGGGCAGCGCAAGACAGAGAGACATTTTCAAGAGTGATCGTCAACGTCGGGGGGACCTGATACGGCACACAAAGAAGAAGAAGAAGGTACAATTAATTTAATCATCATGAATATGTGTTATGTGTTATTCGCACCTAGAATGTGATACAATGAAATTCTGTAGCGAAAGTAACTAGTAGTGAATATGTCAGCAAGTGTTTGATTGGTAGTGTCCTCACCCTAAATTCCTTGGGCACGTAGCAGGAGTAAACCTTCTTCGTGCTCTTCTTCCCCTCCCTGGTCCTCTGCTCCCCCACCCCCTTACCCGGACGCCAGCCCATGCTGCCCAGGATCCTCATGGCCGCCGTCTCGTGCACCGGTTCCAACAGTACCTGCAGCACCGGGACTCCTGCAAACACAAACATAACCTCAAAACCTGCTCGAATCACATAAAACTAACTAGATTCAGTTATTCAATTTGTACAATTTTTTTTTATAACATTACAGATTTTCAATTTGGGAGACGGGTATGAGTACCGCCGCTCTGGGAACCATTTATTGGATAACCAACACCTCTGCCACAGGTCACCTCAAGTGGTTTGTTACGCTTGGTGACTTAACAGGGGTTCATCCTGGTCTTGGAACTCACCAGTATTTATAGAAAGCTTCGCGAGAGTGCGCACATCAACTCACCAAAGTTTCATCACAATTGGATGAATAGTATAGGAAATAATTTCATAATGCCAGAGCTCATTATTATATTTAGAAACCATCACGGGCATGCGCACATCAAATCTCCAAAGTTTCGTTGCGATTGAAAGAATAGTTTAGGAATGCATAAGGGACAAACAAACATTCATTTTTATATATGAAGATTGAAAAATGTAATTAAGTCCAAATAAGAAAGACGATTTCAACTTTGAAAAAAAAAAACTTTGCTGAACCATTAAAATGGCCACTATCTAGAACAGGAAACGGAATGAACAAAATGTAAAATGGTTGAGTTAAAATGGTACTTCGTTAAGCCCAATCAATTATGGTCTTTGACCAGGATGATAGAACACCAGGAGGTTTGAAGAAATTAAATAAAAAAATGACTAACCCGGTATAGGTCCATCATGGAACTCTGTCTGGTGCTTCCTCTTGCCTCCCCCAAAGTCTCCCGTGGGGGCGACCTGGCGCGGAGCGATGCCAAACTCACTCCGGTCCTCATCATCCATAAAGTCCTCCGCTTTTCTGGCCTCCTAGAAGTTTACACCAATTATTATTAGAGACGGGAACTGGGTGTTGATGACAATTCGAGAAAATTCCAAAGCCACTATTGTTGGTGTTGGTCAACCATTTAATATACACGTGGTGTATCGTGACGCCGATTGCTATCAGAGCGTATTTTGTTCTGTTTTGGCCAATGAAATCGGCAGAAATCAGACTACTGAATTTAGTACATTTGAGAGTACCTACGGTGCAGCGAGCGAACAATAATCGCCAGTCCGTGTTGAGCATCGCAATGTATCGTGAAATTGGCATGGCGCGCAAATGAATAAAACCATTACTACGCACCGCGTGCCTGTAAGTATAATATACGCCCACAGTAATTTGCGACAGAAAGCAGAAGTTGTCTCGTTGCTCTTCATTGTTTGCTTCATTTGTTTGTTGATTCATCGAATACACGACCCAATACGAGTGTTTACGTTACCAAGGAAGATGCAGTATCTGCAGGAAGTACCTACTTTTATGTGTAATACAGTTTTTATTTGGTTTGCACCAACAGAGTCGCATAGGCGCCGATACCCCTAGGCCAGGGATGGCGAACCAATGGCACGCGACACTATATTTTGGGCACGTCACTGATCAGTGATCACAAAATTAATTATGCACTACAAATAAAAGTTGAACGAGTGAACCCGAGTGATCCCTATGCTACAGAATGTTCGGGTGCGGTGCGCGGGCTACGGTACTCGTTTGTTTTCGTACCTACAAACTACATCGCGAGTTTCTATTGCTAATGAATGACGCATAGTTTCTTTACGCATAACATAATAGTGAATTTCGTTGATATAATTGTATTTTAAAGTTTATTTGAGTTTTAACTATGACTTAAATGTTATTTAATATGGCTAGTTCAGCAAAAAAACAAAAAGTGCAAAAAGAAATAAATAGTCAACATCTATGATTAAATATGTTGGCAAAAATTGTCATACGAGCGCGGCAAGTTACGCGACTGCAAATGTCATGGCTCGTCACAGTAAACCTTTTCAAGAGGGTCAACATCGTTTCCACGACAACGATTTGTTTTGTTTTCGTCTGACGTTAGCAATAACTCGCTTAACCCCCCCCCCCCACCCCCCAAATCAAAATTATTTGATGGCGCGTCTATGACCTCATTAAACATTTCTTTAGAAAAATACGTAAAGGTTCGCCATCCCTGCCCTAGGCGCTTTATCGCACAGAGTGGCCCTCCAGTGCCAATCTGACCCAAATGCGTTATTGCGCACAAAATGTATAGGATTATGTGTGTAGTTTCAATATCCTTTAACAGACATCGTCAGTATAGGTATTTATATGTAGTTTTGAGGTGTTTCAACAGATGTGAGTTAAGTAGTACAGTAGAAGAGGGTAACTGTTGCCGTTCGTTTCTCATAGTTGGAGCAACTATTAGAATGGACTTTTTAGTCCAGTTAAATATTCATTGTAAATCACATAATAACCTAAATAAAGTAACTTGCAATCTCGATGAACCTCGAGCTATACTGTAGATTCCCGAACACATATCAAGTAATCCCAATAAGAACATTACAATAACTGTTGAAAATGACACCGAAGTTGACGCGAACAAAACTATTTATATACATCTAAATAAAAATTTCAAAACCAAAACAAAAAAAAAATAATAAATAACGATCCTAACACTTGTCACATATTTACTGTAAGAAATTTAAACAAAAGAAATATAATAGTCTCAGGTAGAGGTTGTATGTGACGTCAAACTAGCAAACAATTAACTGTGCAATAGATAACAATAAACAAAGACATTCAATCAAGGTAATTGTAGACGAAAATGACGTAAAAATAAATGCAGAGGAAAACCCTAAAAAATGTGCTGATATTTTCAACTCCTTCTTCGCGAAAGTTGGACAAAATCTCGCTAAAAAAATAAATGTAACAAAGGGAGCGACAACTCAACCAATTATTGAAGATATACAAAGTGTAAACTCACTATCCCATTTTAAAATGATCAAGGAAGTAGATGTTCTAAACATTATTGAAAATATGAAAGGAGGGTCGTCACCGGGTTTTGACAACATAACTGCAAATATGTTAAAATCTATTAAAAGCCACGTGATAAAACCATTAACTCACCTAATTAATTTAAGTTTAAAAAATGGAATATTTCCGTCTAATTATAAGAGGACAATTATCTCACCTATATTCAAAAGTGGAAACGCAGAAAATGTAACTAACTATCGACCAATTTCCCTCATTTCAAATATTGGCAAAATATTTGAAAAAATCGTAAAATCTCAACTAATGGAATTTATTGATAATAACAAAATACTTCACGACAATCAATACGGATTCCGAAAAGCGCACAGCACACAAGACGCGATTGCTAATGTCACATCACGCATATATAAAAACCTTGATATGAAAAAAAAGTGTATAGGTATTTTTATAGATCTGAGAAAAGCGTTTGATAGCATATCCCATAAAAAACTAATGAAAAAATTAGATAAATTGAACATTAATGAAAACGTAGCAAGTTGGATAAAAAGCTACCTAAAAAATCGCCCTCAATGTGTCAAAATAAATAACGTTTATAGCGACGAAGAGACATCTGAATATGGAATTCCACAAGGTACTGTGCTAGGTCCCATATTATTCATCTTATATGTAAACGGGATATTCTCACAGTCACTTCATGGTAGTATAACCTCTTATGCCGACGACACAGTACTTATTGAAAGTGGAATCACATGGCAAGTAGTAAAACAAAAAGCAACAGAAGACATAAATATACTGAAACACTGGTTTGATATAAATCTACTATCTCTTAATAGTGAAAAAACTCACGTCATTCCATTTGCAATAAAATCAAATGATTTTCCGGTAAATTTTGATATAATTATACATGACAATTCTAAAGATCACAAAAAAAATAACTGTGAAATAAACTGTTCCACATTAAAAATTTCAAATAAAATTAAATACTTAGGAATAACAATAGACAAAAACCTGAACTGGAAAGATCAAATCAACCTTACCGTTAACAAAATAAGGAAATTAATTTACATATTTTTAAAAATCCGAAACTTTCTCTCATTAGAAAATCTAACATCAGTCTATCATGCTATAGTACAGTCAATTCTCCAATACGCTGTAGTAAGCTGGGGAGCTGCATATAAAACAAATCTACTCCCTGTTGAAATTGTGCAACGTCTAATAATAAAAATTATATTGAAAAAAAGAAGAGATTATCCGACTCACCTGATTTTTGAAGAATTTAAAGTTTTAAAATTTAATGATCTAGTTCGAAAAAATATAATAATCCAAATAATAAAAGAAAAACAAAATCACAGATTTTTAACTGAAAGTCGTACTCGTCAAAAACATATATTTCAAACACAAAAATGCAACACCTCATTTGCACAACATCATTATACATTTCTAGGAAAAAAATACTTTAATAGCCTACCTGAAAAAATAAGAAAAATCGAAGACGATAAATGTCTACTAAAAGCAATCAAAGAGCAATTTAAAGTAAAAATACCAAATTGATAAAATTTATCATCATAACTTATATAATTTGTAAATTTGTTATTTATTAAGAATCTACCACAAGTAAATTATAAGATACAAAATATATTTTGTTAATATATTTTAAATATTTTCTAATCACAAAATCGTCCTCTCTTCTAATCACAAGCGTCTGCTTCTATAGAAGAGAAATACCATAAAATAAAAAAAATAAAATAATGAAAAAAAAAAAAAAAAAATCAATGAAATTTATTATTATTTATATGCTAATGTTAATGTTAATTTTAATGTTAATGTTATTGTTAATTTTATTATCTAGGCATTGATTTGTAATTGTATTTCCATTGTTTTTATGTATATATTATCTTCTGTCTTTCATTTTCATACAAGATGTGTGAGAAAGAAGAGGACGATCGTCGATCACGTACGTACAACCATTCTCTGGGACTATACTATACATATTTTAAAAATAGAATTAAAATAATTTTCTGGTAAAATAAATTATATTGTAGGTAGATACTTTATCGATTGTCTGAATTCTTGACATAATCAGTCCATTTTTTTTAACCAGACTCACTCACTAACAGACCCACAGCCGAAATCAATATATTTAATGATATCCAACGGTTGATGCAAATTATTTTGTCAAAAGCTTTGAATATTGGTGGCATCAAATTGAAATTCCCTACAGCTGTTATATTGATATTAGTAGAAGTGAATAATGAACTCTTTAAAAACATTGCAGTGCTCATTAACTTACTGGTTTTTGCGCGCGGTCAGACCGTGAACTCTTGAATGTGGACGGAGTCCACCCCTCCGGTGCGGCCACAGAGTTGCCGTGTCCAGCAGTGAAACCGCCCGTGAAAGCGCCGTGAAATCGTCGCTTGCCATTTGCGTCCAAGGCATACTGGTCGCTCACATCCTGGTAGAAACGCTTCTTGACAGGAACATGTTCTGAAAAACAAATTCATTTAACCTAGCAAAGCAAGGGTAATAAAAAGACAAATACTTTCATTTGATCCCTAGTATGCCAGGAAATCTGTGGATTTGCTAGTAACTCACAGCTCTTGCCTCGATTTTATGGTACTTGTCAATAACTTCATTTCATCAGGGTAGTGGACTTTTTTATTGTAAAACACTTTTTAATATGGAGTCGTTTTTATTTACAATCACTTTGAATTTACAACAATGAAATCAACACTTTTATAACTAAATTTGGCCCGGACCCCTCCTGAGGAAATAAGGTGACTGTACCCTAGGTATCGATTAATGCGAGAGAGAAAGTATTTTGAATAACACCCTTTTTATACTGCTAAAAAATATAAAATACCGTCTTCAGGTTTACGAACATACAATAATAATAACAACAATGGCGGTCGGCACCTACTGAGTCACGTGGCCTATTTTAGTTAGTTGGTAACACTAGCTTCAATAAAAATCACCCAGATGTCTCTAGTATTCATTATATCTTAATAACCTGATCAAGATTAAATCAATGATTATCTACAGCAATCATCCCATAGATGTCACTATTCTCTTATCAGTATTTTGAACTTTAATTTTGTTTATTGAAGTGCTTTTGGATACTTGCGCAATATTTTTTTGTTTTTCCATCTGGTGCACACATACATAAATAAATCAGAAGATTTTCTGACACACGAGCAGACCACATACTGCTGTCCACGTGAGAAGCGTGGATTTTCCAAATTTACCCCTCCCCTGTTGGTATTATTATCTATGCTCATTTCTGCCAGAGGGTTTGTGGTACATAAAACCTTTCTGTCATTACTTGTAAACTGATTGTCTGCTCGACTGGTTTAATAAATAAGATTCCAAATACAATTGTGTTATAATATCCATCACAATACAACACCCCGTACCGCTACTATGTCTCCTTTGCAATCCCTCCGTCACTCCCCCATCCGCATACTCCTCTAACGCCAGAGTTCACCATTATATTTTAGAAACCTTCACGAGTTTGTGCACAACAATTCACCAAAGTTTCATCGCAATCGGATGAATGGTTTAGGAACGCATACGGGACAAACAAAGAAACATTCATTTAGTTTATAAGTTCAGAAGAGTTTAGTTTATAAGCTTCCTGAAGAAGGTTGAGTTCAACCGAAACCGGTCGACGAATATTCATACTAAAGAAACATTCATTTTTACATATAAATATCGGAGAGAAAAAAAAACATTCTTCTGAATATAAATGGCTGTCCTGCAAAACCTACATAGGTAAAAAAATTATCTCTACATATTATAAATTAAAGTCCCCCGCGTCGTCTGTCTGTCTGTCTGTTCGCGATAAACTCGAAAACTACTGAACGGATTTTCATGCGGTTTTCACCAATAGATAGAGTGTTTCGTGAGGAAGGTTTAGGTATGTAATTTGTCAAGGATTTGTGAAAATTGGTTGAAACATTACGATAATTGTTAGAAGTGTCGGAAAAAGTCAACCCGCCTGGTAGCTTTCATCGAAAATGCTGCCTAATCCTTTTGGGATATAACAAAACAATGCATGGTGGGATATTCCTCTTTTATAGATCTATAAAAAAGTCCGCGAAGGCATATATCTATCTTTTACGGATGGCTTACTATACCCATTCTATCTTCTAAAAAAATGGTCACGTACATTGCGGTAATTGAAAAGTTATTTAGACGGATACAGTATTAATCCTTATTAACTTAAATACGTTAGTTACCTCAAGCTTTTCATGCACATTATTATAATCTTTCACACCATCTCTACGTATTATAAATTAAAGTCCTCCGTGGCATCTGTCTGTCTCTTCGCGATAAACTCAAAGACGGCGGTGGTTATAAAGGTTGGATGACCATCCAGTAGATGACGTTGTGTTTTATTAGCCACAGCAACGCGTGGCCGGGTCAGCTAGTAAATATATAAATACATTAGCTGGTAAGACATTACAATTTACAACATCATTTTGCAAAAAATAAGTAAGTTATTACGAAAATAGTTTTAGCCGGCGAATGGCTATTAATGGGGTGATTAGTATATTACTCCTGACACAGGGTTCAGTACATAAGAACCGCCCACATACTATCACTTTTGACTGGGTTAGCTATAATAACAATAAGAAAGGCTAGCAGTCCACGATGGATTGCCGACACCAATCCTGATGTATAGCAGTGAGACATGGAATTGACAGAAGAAGGATGAAAGTACAATAGATGTTGCAGAAATTAGATTCCTGTGTGGTAAAACCATGTACGACTGTATTACAAAATCACTGGACACGCCAAATATACACGGTGTCCGGATACTCGTAGTACAAGCGGAAAACTGGTGAACCTACATCACATAGAGAACCCAAATAAACATTATTTTTTTTACATGAGCTCCACACAGGAGGCCCTCAGGAACATAATTTCCCTCAGGGCCTATGTCATCTTTATACTCACCTATGATGCTGTGTGGAGGGTTTTTTTAAGGAAAGGAAGGAGAGGAGTGTTCTGGGAAGGAAAAGGGTTTAAGGGGTGGGTAGGAATCTTGGGTTCAGTGTGTCCTGGTCATCCGCCTCCAAGACCTAGACAAACCTCACCCCATGAACCCGGGCACCCCTGCTAAATCACCAAGCGTAGCGAACCACTTGGGGTGACCTATGGCAGAGGTGTTGGTTATCCAATAAAGGTTCCCGGGGCGGCGGTACACATTCCCGCCTCCCAAATTAAATATTTTCAATTCAAGCATTATTACATTTATGTATAAGGCCGCGTGGCCGTGATCTCATACAACAAAAGCAAATTTTGAATGCAGTATTTTCCATGTTCTTTCTTGTCCGTGGTCTTTTACAGTAATTAAGATGAATCAAAAGGTTTTTTAAAAAACAATATTCATATTAAGCCTTTCCAGCTATTTCAGTAGTTTAAATAGTTTCTTGCGAAGCCTGATATAAGCATAATGAATTGACTGAATTAAAATAAAGAAATGGACGATTATTTGGTTTACGGCATTTAGAGCGGATGAACGAGGAAAGGAGTGAAAGGAGAATATATTACGCGTAAGTTGGGTAGTAGAGGTCGGGGAAAGACATGGCTCGATCAAGTGATCAAATGCTTGAGTGCAATTCAGGAGCTGAAGAAATGAGATACTTAGGCGTGCATACTTATTGTATGACTGTGTAAAAAATTAGAATAAGGAGAATAAGGATGGGTTGTTTCAAAAAATTTAACGAATTCATCAAATATTTTAAGTTTCACGTTCTATAAAAGTTCTGTTATTATTTTAGTTTTACGAAGCAACTGCCCTATAATGATATAATAACGGAACTTAATCTAAACAAATATTTTAAGTTTCACGTTCTATAAAAGTTCTGTTATTATTTTAGTTTTACGAAGCAACTGCCCTATAATGATATAATAACGGAACTTAATCTAAACAAATATTTTAAGTTTCACGTTCTATAAAAGTTCTGTTATTATTTTAGTTTTACGAAGCAACTGCCCTATAATGATATAATAACGGAACTTAATCTAAACAAATATTTTAAGTTTCACGTTCTATAAAAGTTCTGTTATTATTTTAGTTTTACGAAGCAACTGCCCTATAATGATATAATAACGGAACTTAATCTAAACAAATATTTTAAGTTTCACGTTCTATAAAAGTTCTGTTATTATTTTAGTTTTACGAAGCAACTGCCCTATAATGATATAATAACGGAACTTAATCTAAACAAATATTTTAAGTTTCACGTTCTATAAAAGTTCTGTTATTATTTTAGTTTTACGAAGCAACTGCCCTATAATGATATAATAACGGAACTTAATCTAAACAAATATTTTAAGTTTCACGTTCTATAAAAGTTCTGTTATTATTTTAGTTTTACGAAGCAACTGCCCTATAATGATATAATAACGGAACTTAATCTAAACAAATATTTTAAGTTTCACGTTCTATAAAAGTTCTGTTATTATTTTAGTTTTACGAAGCAACTGCCCTATAATGATATAATAACGGAACTTAATCTAAACAAATATTTTAAGTTTCACGTTCTATAAAAGTTCTGTTATTATTTTAGTTTTACGAAGCAACTGCCCTATAATGATATAATAACGGAACTTAATCTAAACAAATATTTTAAGTTTCACGTTCTATAAAAGTTCTGTTATTATTTTAGTTTTACGAAGCAACTGCCCTATAATGATATAATAACGGAACTTAATCTAAACAAATATTTTAAGTTTCACGTTCTATAAAAGTTCTGTTATTATTTTAGTTTTACGAAGCAACTGCCCTATAATGATATAATAACGGAACTTAATCTAAACAAATATTTTAAGTTTCACGTTCTATAAAAGTTCTGTTATTATTTTAGTTTTACGAAGCAACTGCCCTATAATGATATAATAACGGAACTTAATCTAAACAAATATTTTAAGTTTCACGTTCTATAAAAGTTCTGTTATTATTTTAGTTTTACGAAGCAACTGCCCTATAATGATATAATAACGGAACTTAATCTAAACAAATATTTGATGAATCCTTCATATTTATTAAAACAATCCGTCCTAAGAAAAGGATGCTTAGAAGTTATGGGCATTAAAAGCGAATGAACGAAGAAAGAAGTGTAAGGAGAATTATAAGACGCGAATGTGAATGTTAGAAGAAGTTGGATTAATTTATGGATAAGCCGCCGCATTTTTATGCACAGATTACGGAAATTATACTTCATTTCAACAATTATTACAAGAAACAACTATTTACGAGCACAAAATAGGTTATTAGGTTCTTAGTTTAGGTAAATTAAGTAATTCATGCGTTTTTAGTTGGAAACGAAACTTAGCAAATGTCAAATCTATACAAAAAAACATGACCGTAATGGATATGGTGATTTTTAAACTTTTAATGAAAATCTAATTTTAATGCATATTTTTCCGTGGCTAAAGTTCGGTTTACGGGAGATAGTCCTAGATAATTTTTTTTTTTATACTAATTATGGGCCGGAAAATCCGAATCTGAAAGAATTAGGCGTCGGCAAGCAATATTAACTGAATTACACGACTTTAAAATTTTCTATAAACACTAAGGAAAAAACGTCATTTTTAATGCACTGACATAACAAGTCATAGAAAAACAAGAAAGATGTTACACCACATAAAATTAAGTGTTGCCATTAAGCAATAATATCAATAACTAATTTAAGTAATTATTTTTTATAAATTTTACTCAATTTTGTATCACAAACCATGTTACATAAACCTAGCGTAGCCGCTAAACTAGTTGAAAACTGGGATGTTTTCTTGCCTTGACGCGAGCAGGCGGTATAAAGGGGCACAAACCATGTTACACAAACCTAGCGTTAGGTTAGGTTAGGGATGCGAGCAGGCGGTATAAAGGGGCACAAACCATGTTACACAAACCTAGCGTTAGGTTAGGTTAGGGACGCGAGCAGGCGGTATAAAGGGGCACAAACCATGTTACACAAACTTAGCGTTAGGTTAGGTTAGGTTAGGGATGCGAGCAGGCGGTATAAAGGGGCACAAACCATGTTACACAAACCTAGCGTTAGGTTAGGTTAGGTTAGGGACGCGAGCAGGCGGTATAAAGGGGCACAAACCATGTTACACAAACCTAGCGTTAGGTTAAGTTAGGTTAGGTTAGGTTACGCATTTTTAAGACTACCAATTTTCATACTTTTGGTTTAAGAATACGGCCGTTGAGATAGTCGTAATTCAGGTTAATGTGTTATGTGATGAATTATCATGTGAGGAAGTATCGTGTCGGAAAGTTTTACGTTATTGATATAGGGATAAATATTTTTGAGAGTTGGTAACACTGCCGGCACATGTTTTTGTACATTTCTTGTTTTTCTATGACTTGTTATGTCAGTGCATTAAAAATGACGTTTTTTCCTTAGTGTTTATAGAAAATTTTAAAGTCGTGTAATTCAGTTAATATTGCTTGCCGACGCCTAATTCTTTCAGATTCGGATTTTCCGGCCCATAATTAGTATAAAAAAAAAAATTATCTAGGACTATCTCCCGTAAACCGAATTTTTTCCTTTTCCGTCTACCCCGACTGAAACCGATGGTTCTTGTGGTAATTAAGTTTAAAAGTAGTTTACTTTTCAAATTTTATGCCTATTTAAAGTGTAGCGGCATGCGGCGGCTTGTCCATAATTTACCGAAGTTGGAGACGCCCGAGGAAGATTCAAAAACTTGAGTGGGCCCATGTCAAGAGTTAGAATAACAAGAGTATTTATTAAATGGTACATGGTGTGAATGAAGCAAAGAGCGTGTGCCAAGACAGAATAATGTGGTGGTCTATTACTCTTTGCCTACCCCTTCAGAGCAACAGCTTTATGGTTAACTAGTTGTACAAAAATCGGCGAAATAACATCGCATTCAGAAAAAATGTATTAAAGAGAAAATATACTAAAAGAAAGGGTTTGTAATACCTTCATCATAAGGTTCCAGGGGAGTTCCGTATCTACAATTGTTTTCATCGTCGGAATCGTCACTCATTTTGTATATTATTATAAAATTAACCTATAATAACATCTTTCCGTATTTACGAAGCCAAACGTCAAATTCGTGTTTGACAGTATATTGCATAGATATTTGATATTGCATGGATTTTTTTTTCAATGATAATACAGGGTAGGCTAGTGATGGGCGTATTCGAAACTTTTCAATCCATGACCCTAATTTCGAAATTATGGGATAATATTGTAAAATTTTCGATGGCTATTTGGATAAATGTATTTATGGATATTTATAAGAAAACCGTCGCACTTTCAGGCACAGATTATGGAAATTACACTTCGTTTCAACATTATTAGAATAACAAGAAACAACTACTTACATGCACAAAACGAATTAATAGGTTTTTAGTTCGGGTTTTGTACGCTTTTGGATTGAAACAAAATTTTTGCAAACGTATATTCACACTAAAAAAAAAACAAAATAGCGGCACGCTAATTTTGGATCTTGGTTGAGTAAAAAATCAACCCAACCAAAACAAAAAAAATATTTTTTTTATTATACATCTATTTTCAATTTTCAGGCCATCTCTTGGGCCGGCTAGTAGCCAATTTCAGAGAAATGCGTGTGTGTGCTTGAAACCAACAGTTAATATAATGCATTGTCATTGATATTTGCTGAGTTTCAGCTCGATTGGATTCGGGAAGTGGTAATAAGCAGTAATTGTCGAATGAAACACTAGTATATATTGAATTATTTGGCGGGTAGGAGATAAGCCGACGTAGCTCAGTGGTTAAGAGCAGTTGACCGGATATCAGAAGGTCGCGGGTTGGAGTCCCGTCGGCGGCATTTATCTTTTCTCGGAAGATTTTTCCAATGTAGATGAGTGTTTCAGTTCAGGCTAATAATTATTGCTTATAATAATTGTTACCCTTTGTGCTATGCATAAAAATCTTGTCTTAAACATTAGTTTATCAATTAAAAAATAGGGTTAATTTCGACTTCCAAAATTTGCTATCATTCATTCATTTGAAAAAACTAATCAGTTACAAAAATCAAAATCAGTATCAAAAACTAATCAATAACACAAAATTTTCAAAAAGATTTTTTTAAAAATCAACCCATTGAAAACTAAGTTTTTTTTTATATTTCACTTTTCGACCTAGTTGCATCATCCCTTGAGCCGGCTAGTAGCTAATTTCAAAGAAAAAAATTATCTTTTTTTGGTTTGACTGAGGATTGAACCTTCCTTCTCAGGGACTGACTAAAATGAGTGACCACCGCTATCATCTAAGCCAAATCGTAATTGGATAGTACCGATACTTATTTCATATATTAACTGCAGAAAATTTTTAGATATCTTCTTCTTCTTTGTGTGCGATCACTCTTGAAAATGTCTCTCTGTCTTGCGCTGCCCGGAATAGCTCCTCCACACTTCTAATGCCGGTCCACTCTTGTACATTTCGCAGCCAAGACATTTGTCTCCTTCCAGGCCCTCGGCGACCCTCTATCTTGCCTTTCAATATTAAATGGAGCAAGTGATACTTCTCCCCTCGAAGTATATGACCCAGATATAAAATTTTCCTGATTTTTATTAATGTAAGCAGTTCTCTATCTGCTCTAGCCCGCCTGAGAATTTCTGTGTTGGTGATCATGTCGGTCCATTGGACCTTGAGCATTCTCCGGTGAAACCACATTTCAAAAGCCTCTAACCTGTTCATGGTATTTTCTTTCAAGGTCCATGTTTCACATCCATACAGCAAGACCGACCACACATAACATTTTAGCATTCTCTGCCTTAGTATTAAGCTGATATTGTCATTGAGGAAGAGGGATTTCATTTTAATGAACGCAGTTCTTGCTGCTTCAATTCTGCACGTAACCTCTACATCTGGATCAAGAGTCTCTGTGAGAATACTGCCGAGGTATCTAAATCTTTCCACCTTTTCGACATTGCAACCATTTAACTGTATCACTGATTCAGAGTGATCTAGTCGTCCAAATGTCATCCATTTAGTTTTATTGACGTTGATTGTTAGGCCCAGTTGCTTACCAGCATTATTAACAAGATTTAATAGGTCTTGGAGGTCATCGATACAGTCAGCTAGTAATACAGTATCATCTGTGTATCTTATGTTATTAATGACAACTCTGTTGATCTTCAGACCCTTCGGAATAGAGATTAAACAATAGTGGCGACAGGATACAGCCTTGTCGTCACTATTTTTTAGATATAATGTCATCCAATTTTTAGAAAAATGCGTGTGTGTGCGCGTGTGTGTACGTGAGTGCCACCAAAAGTTGATTGAATACATTGACATCAACAACGAGTCTATTTGCCATGTTTCAGCTCGATCATATCAAATAATGTATTTGTAAATGAATCTTCAATGTGCCTTTTACCCTCTCTCCCGGTGTAAATAGTTGTTTCCTGCAGTTAGTTGAAACCAAGACAAGTGTCCTTTCCATAATCTGTGCCTAATAAAAGTGCGGCGGTTAGGTAAACATATTTTCAATTTGGGTACCGCCACCCCAGGAACCATTTAATGCTTAACTAACATCTCTGCCGTAGGTCAAATGGTTCGCTATGTTCAGTGAAATAGCAGGGGTACCTGGATTCATGGGGTGCACCAGTAGGTGCGCAGACATGTCACGCAGTAGCGGGCCGGATTGGGAGATTGGATGAGAGAGGCTCTTCGGCCTCATCAGCCGGGCTCTCTTGACCCTTTGCCAGATTCCTACCCACATCTAGCACCTTTTTTCTTCCCAGAACTTCCTCTTCTTAAAAAAACCCTCCGCACAGCATATCTCTAAGATGATGCAGGACCTGAGGGATCTCACATCGTCTAAGATGCATGTGCGGCGCAGACATGTACCTGCCCTGCCCTGCGCCAAATTGTGGCCGCAGCACAAATTCTGCGCAGTATTTCCCCATGAAAAAAACGCTTTTTCAGGTAATCACTTTGCCAAAAATTTTTTTTTGTGTTTTGAAAGACTAAATCAATAGTAAATTATTATTTTGTTTTGTTAGACGACACTTGAAAAGTGATAAAATCTAATCGTTTCTGTACCTGTATTTGAAGTTAGTTTTAAGATTGCTACTGAAAGACACGACTCCAGATACTAATATCTACAGCCTGTATGTCGGACGAATATCTACAGCTCATATGTTGAACTAATATCTACGAACTTCTGAGTACTGACTAATATCTAGAGAGCTAAGGTCGGACGAATATCTATGACGGTCCCAGTGTTGACTAATATCTACAGAGCGTAGGTTGGACTAATCAGCTAAATGAGTCTGTTAAAATTGTTAGGGTCCTTTTAAATAATAAACTCCTTTTGCAAAAAACTTCACTTTTTATTCACTGTGACATGTTGTAGAAAATGTATAAAATAACGGTGTTAATATTGTATGCACCGGGCCAAAAACACTGGCAGTTGTTTTACTGTTAAACTTTGCGTAGGAAAAAAGCCACAATAATCAGGTGCTATCATTTTTATATTAAAAAATCCTGCACACATTCAAGACTTAAAACCATACATTTGACGTTTTGCAAGTATTTACCAATACTAGGTAGTAACAAATATGGCGTCCACCTAACTCGTAGTTAAGGCAGATTCCTAAGCCTAGCAGAGACTCACACCATTAATTTGAAATGGTCAGCCCATGGGAGTTTGCTCAAACCCCCCATAGATGGCGGTAGTAGGTCAATTTTTGCCTCCGGTAGCCTCAATTTTCAACATGGTCGGCCGCCACGGGATTCATAAATCAACTTTATGGATTTATGAAGCCTTCAAGAAAACAACAAAAACAGAAGGAGACTACCAAGGCAAAAAAACGATTCCTAAATCTAAATACTGTACCAATACCAATAAATAATTTAACCTATTAAATTAGCAGCCAAAAACTTTTTTTTTTTTTTTTAAACTACAATACTGCACTGATTATCATACTATTATTTAAAATTATACATTCACAAGTTGGATTTTAAAGTGATTAACCTAAACTAACTACATAAACTTAAATTAACCCAAAACAAAATATTTTTTTTTTTCACATATTTAAATAATAATTCAACACAAAATAATATTATAATAGAACACAACACAATTGTCTTTTTTTTTTCAAGTTCATTTGTTTTGATCTGCTCCAGGTGCAGTCCACGAGATAAGCACCACAGTGCGGGGTGCGTCATCAATTTATAGGTCGTCATGTTGTTCCTGAGTTTGGTACCTTTAAAGGGTCTTTTTTTAATATCTTCACCCTAAAAAGGTTTTTTTTGAATTTATTCATCATGGCCGTCCAGGGTGTCCGGACTGAACGGAGGGGTCCGGGGCGTCCGTTACAGGTTCAGCTTCCGGATCCAGAGGCATCAGACATATCTTTGTGATAGGCCTGACAAAGATTCCTTGAGGGGTTTTCAGGGTAACCACTCGTACTACACCATCCGCGCCGGGATGTGCACATATGACTCGCGCCATTTTCCATAATGGTGGAGGTGAATTATCTTCCTTCAGAATAACCAGATCATCCTTTTGCAGTGCCCGTTGATTACTGGTTTGCCATTTAGTCCTTTTTTGTAGTTCCATCAAGTACTCTCGCTTCCATCTAGACCAAAAGGATAACATTAGCGCATGGATTCTCTGATATTGGGTCAGTCTGTTGTCTGGTATGGCTCGGACATCTCTCTCCGGAATGATAGAGGATTTAGTGCCTATAAGGAAATGGTTTGGGGTGAGGGGTTGGTAATCGTGGATGTCATCAGACAAGGAAGTCAATGGACGGGAATTTAGACAGGCCTCAATCTGACAAATTAAAGTATACAAAAGTTCAAAGGTTAAAGCAGAATTATTAGTGACTCTATACAAATGAAATTTTGCTGACTTGACCGCAGCTTCCCACAGCCCTCCCTGACTAGGGGCTCGAGGGGTTATGAACCTCCACTCTATACCTATGTTGGCTAAATAATTTTGAATTTTGTCGTTGTTTTCCCTCAAGCTGGTATACAGCTCCTTGAGCCTGTTACAGGCTCCCCGAAAGTTGCTAGCGTTGTCGGAAAAGATCTTATCAGGTTCTCCCCTGCGGGATATAAACCTCTTTAAACTGTTCAAGAAAGCATTGCTAGATAAATCCGAAACTAATTCCAAGTGAACCGCTTTTGTGGAAAAACAGACAAAAATACATAAATACGATTTCACGAGCGGAGCCTTCCGCAGTGGCCCACTTTTGGTTGGAATCGGTCCGGCTAAATCGACCCCCGTGACAGCGAACGGTCGGCTCGGTGTGATTCTTTCGCTCGGTAAGTTGCCCATGATTTGGTTACCAGTACGAGGATAACACCTGAAACACACAATACACTTATGTAATATCTTTTTAACAGTATTTTTCCCAAAAATAGGCCAAAACTTTAATCTTATTTCAGCTAATAGGGCTTGAGGTCCTGGGTGCAAGTTTACATAGTGATAGTGACGTATAATCAATTCGGTCAGCTTATGCTTAGCTGGCAATATAATTGGATGTCTTTGTTGGTACGATAGGTGTGTAGCTAAATTTAGTCTACCGCCCACATGTATAAGACCATCACGTAAAAAAGGATGAAGGGATTTTAAGTTACTATCTTTGTTGACGTTTCCTTGATTTTTTAATGTCTTCAACTCCTTATGAAAGGCATGTGCCTGAGCTGATTTCAGTAGATAATTCAAACTTGCCTCTAGTTCAGCTACACTTAAATTACCCGAAATTTTACTTTTAATATTTCTGCAGTTATTCACAAACCTCAGCACATATGCTGTAACCCTTTTCAATTTGATAAATGAGGAAAATTTTCCAAATATTTCCCATTCTTGAATATCTGTAGATAATAGAATATTTTTGCTCTTGAGCTCCGGAGGGTTTGAACAGGAAATGTTCGATATAGGCCAATCGTTGACTCCGTCAGTCAACCAACTTGGTCCATTCCACCATATTGTAGAATTTATCAATTTATCTGCAGTAGTTCCTCTTGACAGTACATCCGCTGCATTGTCGGATGATGATACGTGTCTCCATTGATCTGGATCACTCAGTTCTTGTATTTCGGCAACTCGATTAGCCACGAAAGTGCTCCAACGAGTAGGTTGACCTTTCAGCCAACACAGCGCTATCGTAGAGTCACACCAATAATATGTGTTGATCTCCATTATATTTAGTGCTTGTTTTATAGTTTTCATTAATTTCGCCAGTAGTACAGCACTACACAGCTCCAACTTAGGCAGTGAAATACACTTTAATGGTGCTACCCTTGATTTGGATGTTATTAAATGTGAATGCCACTTACCGCTGTGGTCCACTGACACCATATAAATACAGGCTCCGAAAGCCTTCTCAGACGAATCGCAAAAGCCGTGTAGCTGTAGCTCCTTTGCTTGCTTGCAAATAATTTTTCTTGGTATTTTCAACACATTTAGCTGAATTAAATCTTGCAGGTAGGTCCTCCAGGGTGCTAATATTTCATTATTTAATTGATCATCCCACGCTGCTTTGGACTGCCACAGCCTTTGCATTATCAATTTGGCTATGACTATTATCGGTCCTAGGAGTCCCAATGGATCGAAGGTTGATGCGATGCAAGACAATATCTCTCGTTTGCTCTCGGTTGGACCTGATGGCTTCATTATTACATAAGAAAAGTAATCAGATTCATTGTTCCATGTTAATCCTAATATTTTCTCAGTCTTTGGATTGTCAGTAATAATTTTGTCGGAATTGTCTGAATCGGCACACTTAGCTTGGCCCGACTCGGCTGACAATTCCAAGGCATTGGACCTCCACTTCCTCAACGTCATCCCCGCAGATGACAAGATGCTGATTAGTTCTTCTTTTAACTTCTTACACGATTCCAGCTCATCTGCTCCCGTTAACAAGTCATCCATATAGAAGTCATTTTCTATGACCCGACTAGTGCTAGGAAAAATTAAATTATTATCCATACCAATTTGCTTTAAACATCTCGTGGCCAAGAAGGAGGAAGGTGCCAGCCCATAAGTCACAGTCTTCAGACGATAATGCTTGAGCACATCCTGTGGCGACTCGCGCCATACTATCTTCTGCAGGTCAAGGTCATCTTCACACATGTTAATCTGGCGGTACATCTTCTCGATGTCCGCAGTCATGACTATTTGATGTTTCCTGAAATGCAATAGTTGGTTATATAGATCCTTTTGTATAACAGGTCCTGTCATCAAGGCTTCATTGAGGGAAATTCCATTTGAGGTTTTGGCGGAGCCGTCAAAAACGACCCTCACTTTAGTAGTAGTGCTGGATTCCTTCACTACAGCGTGATGCGGTAAAAAATAGGAATCACGATCCCCTTTTGACTGGTCACACACCTCCATGTGTCCCAATTCTTCATATTCACGCATGAATTTTACATATTGTGTCTTTAACTCGGGATGTGACACAAATTTTCTTTCCATATTTTTAAATCTCTTTTCGGCAGTGAGCAATGAGTTTCCCAACTGATCAATGCATGCCCGACGCGGTAAACTTACTACATATCTACCGTCATCTTCTCTAGTATGAGTATTAACAAAACTGGCTTCGCAAGCCTTTTCTTCTTGAGTTTGAATTTTAGTGGAATTAATCTCTTCCAATTTCCAAAATTTTTCTATTTGATGACTCAACTTATTTATAGATAAACTGCAAAAATCTGATACAGGCCTTTGTTTGGGATACACGTTTATCGGACCGGACTCAATCCAACCCAGTTGCGTACGTTGAAGCGTTGGTCCTGACTCGAGTTTCAATCTATCGTTGCTTAGCATTTCCCAGAAGCTCTCCGCGCCCAACAGGATGTCGATGGGTGCAGCTATATTGAAGTTCGGGTCTGCCAGCTCCAGTCCTGGTGGTAGTTTGAACTCTTTTTTCGCCATTGTCACTTGTGGTAAATTGGTTGTAATTTCCTGTAAAATCAGACATGATATTTCGCATTTATAATCAGTATTAAGCGAAGTCATCTCCACCGAAATTCTCCTTTTTATATGTGTAATATTATTATGGATCCCAGACACGGGTTTGTTTATCCATTCACATGGTAAATTTAATTTATTAGCAAATTCAGCTCTCATAAAGTTACTCTGCGCGCCAGAATCAATCAGGGCGCGAGCCTTAAACATTTTATTGTTGGCCCCCACAATTCCTATGTAGGCGGTTGACAATAATATTATTTTTTCTGCCTTTTCCGATGCAGAAAAATTCGATACTATAACCTCGTTATTAGCATCCATATTTGAGGTCTCCGGCGGAGGTACCTCCCTGTGTAGTAGAGTATTGTGGCTATACTTGCCACAAATTTTGCAGATTAGGTTTGTCTTGCAACTCTGTGCTCGATGACCCAACCTCAAACATTTAAAACATGCCCGGATTGATTTCGTAGCATCAATCCTATCCTGTAATTTTAATTTTAGAAATTTTTTGCAAAAATAAATTTGATGACCGTTTTCATTACAATAAATGCAATTGTTTGCTTTTACTGCTAAGAATACCGATGAATCTTTTTTGTTATTATTGTTGCCTATTTGCGTTTTATGTAGGTTAGAATATTTTTTCTCTGAAACATTCATGAGCTCCAATACCTGCGCCCTAGTAGATAAACATTTCATGAATTCCTTTAATGTAGGTAATTCACCTTGCAATGTATATTGTTCCCAATTTTTTCGGGTAGCTACATCTAATTTATTTGAAATTATGTAAATAATCAAAGGATCCCACTGATCTACTTTGACCCCGATGTTTTGTAATGCCTTTAAATTTACATTGGTTTCGTCAATTAAATACCTTAATGCTACAGGCTCTTCATGTTTCATATCTTTTAATTGAAATAGCGTTTGGATATGTTTATGTACGGTAGCCCTGAGATTAGCAAATCTGTCATGCAACAACTCCCAGGCCGAAAGATAGTTTAATTCCGAAACTTCTAAATTAGCAATTATTTTCAATGCGTTCCCTTTCAGCGTAGATTGCAAGTAAAAGAATTTTTGGACGTTGCTCAAGGAACTGTTATTATGAACCAAAGTTTTAAAGGTTTCAACGAAATTTACCCACTCCTTTTGATTTCCATCGAATTCTCTCAATTGGAGAGTTGGAAGTTTGATCTCGACCCTACCCTGCTCGATTGACATAATCGCCCCCTTGGCAGTTGCCAATACGGAAAAATATTGATTTTCGAATGTTTCACGCTGGACTGAATTCTCCCGCTCCTCATCTGATAAAATTTCAATTTCGTCTTGTATAGATTCGAATTTTATTTATTTATTTATTTATTAATTTTCAACGCCCTGATGGGCTTTTACATTACAAGTTTGTAATACAGAGACAGGTTTTTTAAAAAACAAAATATACACTATAAAAATAAATAAATAACAAGTAATACAGATAAATTAAGGAAGATAAAACATTACGATAAAATAAATCCAACAACGGTTTAATTCGGTCGTACCTCAGTTTAATCTCATTCGCGGACAATGAATTTAAAGAATCCGCGAACCGTGTCAATTTCCCTTTGATCACGCCTCTCTTGGCTATTAAAGACTTGATCTTATCCATTTTGCTATGATAAAATATGTTCCGACAATGCGTATTTATTTATTTGAGAAGCTACCTGCGTGAAAGATAACAACGACAATATTCCTGGCAATTATTAATTGAGAACCTATTGTTCAAACATCAATTGATAATCATGACTTGCATAAAAACTTTACGTGGGTAGTGATTTTATTTTTTACAATACGATATATACGGGATTAATCTTGTTAGAAAACTACAGGTCTAAATAGGTGTTAAGGGATGTGGGAACGGGTGGGAAGGCAACTAAACACTTATCTCATTTCCGTGGCGGTTCATGGTCTTCCTTTATTCATCTTTGTCATTCCGGTATTTTAATTTTGGTCATCTGTTTTTTGGCAGCTGGTTCTTGTTTTTAATTTAGCAATCCTCTGATTGCCATCCGGCTCGAAGGACCATGTTAAAATTGTTAGGGTCCTTTTAAATAATAAACTCCTTTTGCAAAAAACTTCACTTTTTATTCACTGTGACATGTTGTAGAAAATGTATAAAATAACGGTGTTAATATTGTATGCACCGGGCCAAAAACACTGGCAGTTGTTTTACTGTTAAACTTTGCGTAGGAAAGAAGCCACAATAATCAGGTGCTATCATTTTTATATTAAAAAATCCTGCACACATTCAAGACTTAAAACCATACATTTGACGTTTTGCAAGTATTTACCAATACTAGGTAGTAACAAATATGGCGTCCACCTAACTCGTAGTTAAGGCAGATTCCTAAGCCTAGCAGAGACTCACACCATTAATTTGAAATGGTCAGCCCATGGGAGTTTGCTCAAACCCCCCATAGATGGCGGTAGTAGGTCAATTTTTGCCACCGGTAGCCTCAATTTTCAACAGAGTCCATTAGTCCAATATTAGGGATTTTTACATACATACTTACATAAATTAAGTTTTTTAAACTGCATACGCAATATTACGTTATTCCAATATGCTAAACATAATTGCAAATCCAACCTCTGCCAGTGCTGTAGATATTCGTCAACACTTTGGTTCTCATAGATATTAGTCAACAGTTTGAGCTGTAGATATTCATCAACACTTTGGTTCTCATAGATATTAATTCGATTTTTTCAGTTTTTGGAATTCCTGTAGATATTAGTAGACGCCCCAAAGACACGGATGTGTCGAAACTATCCAATGTAGCAGATAAATCAAAATTAAATAAAAAATCGCCCCTGAGCGATAATAGTGGCGCAAGTCAAAACGATGCATTTTTGAGTTAAGTATGCAGAAATGTTCCTGGTATCAGATTCTACAATTTAAAAAATATTATTGTGGCCTTAAAAGCGAAGATGTAATTGTTATATTATATTATAATATTTTGACACAATAATCATTTGAGCTGAACTATCTACTAGATATGTAATGAAATTACATAACAGCTTCCCGACACTTGTAAAACAATATTTTTTAATTGGTTAATAAACTGATTTAATACACTCAAACGAAATATTCCAACTGCTCTCCTGAAAAAATAAGTTTTTTGAGTTGTGCCATTGTTATTCCCCAGGTCTGAAATGTACATTGTGAAATAAAACTATTAAAAGCAAAATGTCTAGAAATTGTAACGTAGTTAATGCCCAACAAATACAAAAAAGTAGGTACATATACATACTAATAATTTGAAAGCCAGAATTGGACGTGGAACTCAACATTCTCTAAAACAACAGGCACAAGCTGAACTAAACTGTTTGGCAGCATATGCAGGGCAACGGTTTCTTCCTCGTCCATCTTGCGGCCACATTGCTGTTCTTTTTTACGTGGCCTGCATCCCAGCTTATGCGGGCCTCAGTGTTGCCATTGTAGGGTAAAATTTTAACTAATTTTGATTAAATTATGGATGTTAAAAAATACACTCAATATTAGGGAATCATGTACAGTACAATCCCAATAATTCGGCACTTCAATAGACCGATATGTCCAATAATCCGGCACCCTCCGCCCTACCCCCTCTACGCCTATGCGCTCCATCGCCACGTCGTCGTCTAGCAGTCTAACCTCAAAACTTATCTCATGTGCATGTGTGTACATATTTACCTGTTGTTTTGAAGTGTGAATAGTGTGTATATTCTCTTTATGAAATGCTTTGTTTTATTTATTATGATTTTTTCTCTATAATCCAAATATATATCGAGATCTGAATAGCCAGGCACTTCCCTCTTCCCTATCTCCTTCCCCTCCCCACTACCTTCAGCCTCACAACATACCCCAATTGGGGATGCCATAGTCTCACTGGCTCCAGACGGGAGCAGCTGAGACTCTTGTGAGGTATCATTATAAAAAAATTAAAAAATCCGAACATTCCAATAATCTGGCACCCTCTGGTTTTTAATAGTGCCGGATTAGTGAGATTGTACTGTATTGTGGAATGGAAAGAAAGACAGAATAATTTTAAATTTATTTTTCATGTTTATTCAAAAATATATTCCTTTTGGTATATATTTTTATAACATAACTAATCAAATGCATTGAATACATTTAAAAATAATTAAGATAAATACATAATAATATAATATAATAAAAATTGTGCTTTTTCAGGTCCATTGATAGTCAGCTTTGTGTCTGAGAAAATATAAATAAATATAACTCATTCAGGTATTGACAGCCCAACAGGGATTAGGTGTGACTCACGACTAACTTCCCTAAAATAATATTACATCTACACATATGTATCTGCAGATACAGACACATTAAATCATCTTTTTAGTATTTCAGGGTCAATTAACCCTAGATAACTAATCGCTCGTCGAGGCGACGCGCTACTCGGCAAAATTCAAAATCACCTACTTCCCCCCGCTCCCCGACCTTGCCTCTTTCATTACCTTCCTAATTTGAGTAAATAGTGCAGCACGTGACGCGATTGCGGCCACACGCATACTAGAACGTGCCCTATGACCATCTCGTCGTCCGCTGGACGAAAATTTAGTTATAACAACAATTTATTGTTAAGGCACGTACATTCATATATTTATTGATATTTTTGGCGAATCTTCTACAATAGAAGCTCCGGTTCCATCTATGTCAAACGTGCGTAAAATTTGCTACCTGTGTCCATCCAGGGCCCGGAGGATGACTAAACACCATTGCACCAGATGTAGAAAGGCTATTTGTGATCCACATAATGTTGACATGTGTGGTCACTGAGTAGACTGATATTTTGATATTAATATGTTCATTATAAACCTTACTTTTGTGCCATGTAACAAGTTTCTATCTTAATTAAATATTTTTGATTTATTTCAAGTGTTTTAGAGCTCGTTCACATTGAGCATATAAATATAAAAGATCATAGCACGCCACATATCACTCTCCACACAATCCCTTCAGACCGTTCACACCTGAGCGCTTTATGCGCACATCAACCATAGACAATGCACATCTTACGCCGTAACCGCTCCTGAGGCGATATGCCAACAGTTAAGCGCCCCCCACTCCGACGAAAACAGGAGAGGGGGTCATTTTAATTACGGAGCTGCCAAGACCGGTGGGTGACAGATGTCAAGTTCATAGATTCAGTACAAAAAATTTGCACTCCGTGGCCGCTCGCTAATTCAACTGACCCCCTCTCCTACCATAGGAAGAAATATTTTATCTGCGCCGTGTGAACGGCACGAAACATAAGCGATCGCGGTTCAACAGATACCTGCTAGCGGTTATATTAGATGTCTGAACACCCCTTTATTGCATAGTCCACTCGACGAAAGTGTAGTTACAATGAAACAATGAAAACAGTTTAGTTATCTAGGGTTAAATACAGTCAATTCAGAAAAATTGACTTAATTTCATAATATACCAAGTGCCTGGAAACTCGTAGTATAAGACGAAGGGAAACTGGTACATCACAAAGAGAACCCAGAAAAACCGTTTTTTCGGCAATTTGAGCATATCAAAGTTTTTTTTTTAAACATTTTGCATTTTCTTTGGTAACCAAAGGGTTAAAAAAATTTTTGGAACGCTAGTTCGCTAGACCAGCCTTTAGTCCCCTAGCGACTGATGTTTTTCAAATTTAAGCTAAAATATTCCAACAACTCGAAAACACTCCAACATAGCAGGAGTGTTTTGGCGGCAGATGGTTTTGCACCTACTTCGTGGCGGGCCGGTCCGGGAGAAGCTGATTGAGGGAGACCTTTTAACCTCTCCTCAAAAGGTCTCCCTCCCTCCGCAGTAGTTAGGCAAAAGCGTTCGCCACCAAGACCTAGACAAACCTCACTCTATAAACCCAGGCACAACAAGTCACCAAAGTAGTGAACCACTTGGAGCTATCTAAGGTTGGGGTGTTGGTTATCCAATAAATGGGCAGCGGTATCCATATCCGCCTCCTAAATTAATTTGCACTAAGAAAAGCCAAAATATGCACTATTCAAAACACATTAAAAATGTGGAAAGAATTCAGCGCACTTTACCGACCTCTGCCCTAAGCTGTCTCTCCCAATCTGGACTGCTACGCAGTAGGTGAGGAAACGCATTCGCCACCAAGACCTAGACAAACCTCACTCCAAGTACCACCCGGGCACCCCTGCTAAATCACTAAACATAGCGAACTACTTAGGGTGACCTATGGCAGGGGTGTTAGTTATCCAATAAATGGTTCCCGGGGTGGCAGTACCCGTACCCGCCTCCCAAATTGTAGCTTTGTGGAGCTAATGTAAAAAAAAAAAACAAACACACAGCTGTTTAAATGAGCAGTGGAAATGCCTTTGTGTGTATGTGTGTGTTGAAAACTGACAGGCGATGTGATCCCCGTCATTTAAGGTTAGGTGTTTTGTAATTTTTTTATAAATAAAATGACTGAAGTATGCATTAACGATGAAAAAGGCTCAAATACGCATCAAGCTAATGCATGTAATCCAATGTCTACTCATCGTACATTATATTGCACAAGAATTAGAATTATTTGTTTTACATTTCAATATTAAAACACGTCAATTTGGAATGTGGATGACTCATAATAAATTACAACATAAAATAAAGAAGAACACATTGACTTCCATGTAGATTTTAATGGAAACCAATGTCGCCACCGACTTACTACATTTTGGTTCTAGTCCATTTGATTCCGTCTTTCTTACTCTTGCCTTACATTGTTTATCGTCGCCAATGTCGCCACTGACTTACTACATTTTGGTTCTAGTCCATTTGATTCTGTCTTTTTTACTCTTGCCTTACATTGTTTATCGCCATCCCATTTGATGAAACACAGTTTTGTATTTGAAATTTAAACGAAAAACAGTCAGACTTTTGGATCATAAAATGCGGCAACACGGCATTTCTTGTGTTCTTCTTTATTCTATGGTATAAAACGACGAAAAATAAAATAAATTTTTTACAATAAAATTACACAGTGAAAATTATTACACTGATATTGTAATTGAATATTATCTTTTCATACAGAATAAGCTCGCTAATCATGCTTGGAAGATACGTTCAGTATCAGCCTGATGGGTGATTCTGTAACTTTTGTGTTATTTTTTGCGTTAAGTCAGCCAAAAAAGCAAATTCCATCAGATTCGGAAGGCGTCCGTTGTGCTTTATCGGTTGTCAAATTTTTGTGATTTTCTATAGCTTTCAATGCCTGTCGTGTGTCGATGACAGTTGGAGCGGTTTAATTACCTACTTAAAAACAAGAATTTTTATTTATTAGTTACTAATTATAGAGCCTGACAGGCGTTCATAAATGACTATCCGTTTGTCGTATTATTTTGATGTTTGTACGTGTTGACATTCCATCTGCAAATTTTCCCATGACTGACATCTCTTAACGAGGATTATGCTGTAAAAGAGCCGCCATCTCTGGCGTTAGGGTAACTACTTTTAAGAGTTAGTGTCTTAACACAAGAAGTATTTAGCTCGTTAGCGCTATACAGAATACCACATTTAAGAAAACTGTCAAAATGGCCGATTTAACACACATTACGCTGTCACAAAAGTTACAGAATCACCCTTCTGCTCAAAATCTAAATTTGTAATGGGTAGCTATGTAACTGATCTGAAAACCACTTTCTTCAGTCTCAAAATATTCCCTAAAGGGGGATGCCTTAGATCTACCGGCTTTGGGCAGGTAGGGCTCTTGTATGGTATCATGTAAATCAAATTCAACTTTCAGAAGGCAGGGCTATTGCAGAAAGTATAAATCAAAACTTATTGTCTATGAATGCACCTTAGGGAACGTACCCATACTACGTTACTACGTGACCAACTTTTTACAATTTTTATCCCCCCCCTCCCTTTTTTTATTTTTTTTTTAATATTAACTCCACACAGGAGACCCTGAGGAAAATAATTTCCCTCAGGGCCTATGTCATCTGGGATGCTGTGTGGAGGGTCTTTTTGAGGAGAGGAAGGAATGAACATTGGTCTTGAAGAGACCCATGTTGTAGGAAGGAGGAAACACAGAGGCCGGCAAATCATTCCACAGCCGAGCTGTTGAACACAAGAACGAGTCGACCGGTGACCAAAAACCTAAGGCCGCCGCCGCTCATTTGTACCAAGCGTGGTATTTTGAAGACCCCCCCCCTGAACAGGTCACGTAGTAGTATGGGTACGTTCCCTTATGATATTAATCCACAGATGGCATGGGAAAACATAAAAAATGTCTGAAACGTGAAATTAACATAAGGCTTAGTTTTCGAAGCTTCATCATGAAGCAATCTTCAATTTTTGCTGATTCTCAGCCCACCAGTGTTTAATAAAATTTTATAGGTCAAATTTTGTTGAAAATGCAATTGGCGAGCTTGTACGGCATATTTTTAAATATTGCATAAGTTTTTTTAATTGTTTTAAATATGCGGTGGTTAAATCTAAACGTAGAATGGTCCCTATAAAATAATTTCATGTTTGAAGCTCCTGGCCAGTATTTTGTGCGGTAAGACGATGGAGTTAAGTACGATGACTTCGGGGGGGACTATCACACTGCGACCTGCAACAATAATATTTAAATCAGACATAAATAAATAAATATGAATAAAACAATACGATCTGATACGACACATCATGATGGGCCTTACCTAGAATAGTAATAGAAGGGTTCAGTCTGCCATTGGAGTTGAAGAGGGAGAGGTTGTCCATCTTTGCAAAGGGTTTGTTGGGGTCCGGGTCTGTGGGGGTCCCCTCCACGCGCGCCCAGGCTCCCACCTCGGAGTACCTGCCCACTATACACACAAATACACAACTAATTAGGCAAAATTCTAATTAACCTGACTTTAATTTTCTTTTGCAAAAAATGCATTTGCTTCCATGATGTAACACAACGTTACCGTTGGAGTTTTGGACCTTATTAATCCCATGATGTAACACAACATTACCGTTGGAGGTTTGAACTTTATTACTTCCATGATGTAACACAACATTACCGTTGGAGTTTTGGACCTTATTACTTCCATGATGTAACACAACGTTACCGTTGGAGTTTTGAACCATATTAATCCCATGATGTAACACAACATTACCGTTGGAGGTTTGAACTTTATTACTTCCATGATGTAACACAACATTACCGTTGGAGGTTTGGACCTTATTACTTCCATGATGTAACACAACGTTACCGTTGGAGTTTTGAACCAAATTAATCCCATGATGTAACACAACATTACAGTTGGAGGTTTAAACCTTATTACTTCCATGATGTAACACAACGTTACCGTTGGAGTTTTGGACCTTATTATGTACTCATTCTTTGTTAAAATATTGTTCTCAATAAGTGTACATGAATGTTAAAATATGTGTTTTAGGAATACCTAAAATATTGAATTGATATTAAGGCCCAGTTGTTTCGCAGAAATTCAAATGTAACATTGTCATCAAATGGACATTCAGCGCCATTTTGCTTTTATGACATTTGAAAGGTCTCTGTTAAACGCCAATTCTGGGTACGTTTCAGCTTTCTATAAAATTATAATAAGCTGACAAGCTTAACAACATGATAGTTGTCCTCTTTTGTTGATCACTAGCAGTTCAAAAGCGAAATGTACTTCGAATCGGCATTTAATGCCCGTTAGTAAGCACTCAAAAAGAAGAAGGGGAGATATGTAAATACAAACGTTAGAGGGAGCGCGCTAATATTAGCAAAAACTGTGAAAACGTTTGATAAAATACAATTCATTTACAATTTGAGCAAAAATCTCGTGGGAAATGTCATAAATAGCATTTTAAGAAACATTGTGAATTTTTTCATATATATAACTTGTAAAATAACTTTAACCCCTGTCACCATTTAAGCACTTTAACTGTCTCTAAAGAAATGACATTTTATGAAAACTTTTTTTTATTACCGCTTCACAATTAAAGCTCTATAAATGAAACATTTCTGAACGTAGCCGAATACTAAAAACTGTTTTAGAAAGGTTACAAAATAAGCTTTCAAATTATTATATTACAAATAAATATTAACATTTGTAAAAATTAAAATTTAGAACGCAAACATTAAAATTAGGTTAAAAATAACTCACGTGATGTTTTTATATGAAAACGGTACTAAAATCACAAATTAAGTAAACAAAAATACTTATTCTATTGTATATATGTGTAATAAACACTTTTGTCGCCTCACTTTCTTATCATTTCATATAAAAATATTTAATAAAAATTTAAAATGTGGAGCGCGGTGGAGCCGCTGGTAGTAAATTTGAATGGGTAAATATTTTTGTCAATTACGCGACTGACAGCTGATTCTTGTTATGTATTTCTATGGACAACTTGATAGGGATGTACAGCTTGATCTACTATCGACATTTTAATTTTTGTTTTAGGGATGCAACTAAAACAATAACGGAGTTAGAACGATTTCTATGGAGACACACGCGCTGACGTATAAACATGCTTATTGTACTTGACTGCTGTCGTATTTCTAACGCTTATATCTGCCGACATTGCGGAAGGGTTAAAAAAACGTGTATTTTGAGAGCATACTTTGCGATTTTTTTCTATCTAGGGAAATTCATATAATTACCATTTGGGCGTGGCAAATGTATAGATAGCATCTTCAAAAATAACATATATATTTTTAGAAACTTAAAAAAAACTGGTATTCAAGAAAAATATGTTATAAAAGGGTAGAAATTCAGAATGCCACGGGTTAACGGAAACCTTTGAACTGTCAAAAAAACAAAATGGTGCTAAATGGCGATTTAATGAAAATGTTATATGTATTTGAATTTTTGCGAAAAAACTGGGCCGAAATTTGTATAATATATATTAAGCATATTTATAGCGAGGTAAACAATCCTTACTTATTTATTTATTAATCTTTGGAAAAACAACAGTGATTTTATAATTTTTAAATTATACAAAACCACAATTTTTCCAAAGAAAAGTCACAATTTCAATGACAATTCTTTCTTCAAACTTTTTTTCAGGCAGATAAATAATAAAAAATGCAAATCAGAAAGTACAAATAAACACGATGATTTTATATGAAAAAAGAATCTTTACTGAATTATAAAAACGGCCATCACCTTGAACCGAAAACGGAATGTATAAACAAACTTACAGGCAGACGAAATGCAAAATGGTTGAGTTAAAACAGAACTAGTTAATTAATTGAATAAAGTAGTAATATAGTTACATATAGAGTGCATGACGAGGGCATGCTGATGTATGGCCGCGTTGGCCAGCACTATGGACTCCTTCAGCCTCACTCCCGCCTCGATGACTACGTCGGGGCCGATGGACACATTTGGTCCTATCTGCAAATATTGTCATTTATTTATTTAAACCCACACAGCACATTTAATCAGGCCTCAGCCATATTTTGTCAGAGGATCAAAATATATATATATTTTTTAACATGAATATCGCACAAGAGTCCCAACTGCTCCCGTCTGGAGCCAGTGGGACTATGACATCACCAATTGGGGTATGTTGTGAGGCTGAAGGTAGTGGGGAGGGGAAGGAGATAGGGAAGAGGAAGGTGGGGAAGTACCTAGCTATTCATATCTAGTCACCAAACACGGCTAAAGCCATTTTTTTTTTTTATTTAGAAAAAAAGTAAATGTTTACAATAATAATATAATAATATGTTACATTATGTTACACTGTAAGGTTTTATGGTTACCCAATTAGTAGAGAAATATTCTCGGGTCTAATTGGGGAGCTAGTCTAAGTACTTATATTTAGAACTTTACAAAAATGAAAATAAAATACTGTAAGATATTACAAAAAATTTTACAACTAGAAAAATACATATAATTATTGAAATAGAATATCAACAAAATATTGGCAACAGATTATATCTGAAAATCATCGATACCAATAAGATAATCTCTTGCTTATCTGTAAAAATACAATGCGAGTTTTTTTTTAAATTTATGATAGTTTTTCTCACTTTTTATTGCATTGGGTAATTCGTTATATAGCTTTGGGCCTAAATATTCATAATGGTGTTGCGCAGCTGTCGTGTTGCATCTAGGTACATATACGTTCCCACATGTTCTAGGTCTTATACTTCGTATTGAGGACACTTCAGATTCTTTAAAAACTGTTAAAATAGCGCTTTTTTGAAATAGTTTTGAAACCGGTAGGACCTTAAATTTTTCAAAAAGTTCGCTAGTTGGGAAAATTCTTGGTTTTTTAATAATAACTTTGATGATCATTTTTTGTGTTGTTACTATCGGATAGAGATTATTCTTATAGATGCTTCCCCATGCGATTATGCCGTACTGCAATACTGACTGCACAAAAGCAAAGTAAACCATTTTAATATTTGAATGACTTAGGATATTTCTTAAACGTATAAAAATGTAAGTAAGTTTTCTAATTCTTTTCACACAGTTTTCGACATGTTCTTAAATTTCATGTTACTTTCTATAGTGATCCCTAGATATTTGACATCTGTGGTTTTCTTAAGGATTTTACAATTATCGTTACATTCTCCTCCTTTACACGAACGACTGTGCACTATCACACTAATATTGAAGTCAGTTACAGGATCAGTAAGGTAAAAAGGTATATATGATGTTTTTTCTACATTAAGACTGAGTAAGTTATCATCAAACCATTCCTTCAATATGTTAATGTCAGCATTCGCAGCTGTATTCATTCTGTCCATGTTATTCCTTCGATTATGATGACTGTGTCATCCGCATATGAGATGACATTTCCATTAAGAGGGAGACTGAACATGTCATTGACATATATAAGGAAAAGTATAGGCCCGATTACCGTGCCTTGTGGAATTCCATATTCAGAAGTCAAGGGTTCACTTAATGAATTATTTAGTTTAACGTATTGTTCTCTATTTTTTAAGTAACTCTGGAACCAAGATAAAGCTTTGTCTTCCAGTCCAATTTTCTCTAGCTTAGCGATCAGCCTAGAATGCGACACACTATCAAAAGCCTTTTTTAGATCGATAAATATTCCCAGACACTTCCGTCGTCTATCTAAATTCCCCATAATTAGAGAAGTCAATTTTGCAATGGCATCATGAGTCCCTAGTTTAGGTTTAAATCCATATTGGTTAGAATGCAGAATTTTTTTTTCTTCTAGAAATAGGAAAAGTCTCTTTTTAACTATTTTTTCAATTATTTTAGAAATGTTAGATGTCAGAGATATTGGCCGGTAGTTAGTCATTTCCTCTGGGTTGCCAGATTTAAAGATCGGACTAATTAGAGTTTTTTTGTAATTATTTGGAAATCTTCCAACAGAAAAACTTAAATTAATTATATGCACGATAGGTATTTTTAGAAAGTCTTTAAGATTTTTTATGGTTTCTACTGTTATTCCATCATATCCCGGCGCTGAGCCACCTCTCAGTGAACTAATTACATTTAAAACTTCCGGTTCCGAGGTGGGTTCAAGAAATTGCATTTTATTTACATCTATTAAATTTCTCTCAATAACCTCAGTGGTTTTGTTAGCAGCTAAAGGGTTAATTTGTTGTGCAAGATTTTTTCCAACATTTGCAAAAAAATGATTAAATAAGTTCGCACATTGAGTCGGCTCATCTTTTACGTCTATAGAACTATCATTGTACGTCAGTTTATGAATTTCCGACCCTTTCTGTTTCTTATCAATAATTTCATTGATTGTCGACCACATTTTTTTTTTATCATATTCTACTTGTGACATTTTTGTTTTATAATATTGTTCTTTAGTATTCCTTATTAAATTTGTAAGCATATTTCGATATTTGACAAAGGTATTTTTTAATATATAATTGAAAGGATTTTTTTTATAAAGTATGAATAAACGTTGTTTTTCTCGCACAGATTTCACCAATCCAGGACTAATCCATGGTTTTATTGGGCGGTATTTAGAAACTAACTTCTGTAACTTGGAAACGGTGCATGCCTTTATATGTTTTGTTAAAATTTCCTCAAAGAGGCGAGAGCTCTCTAAAATATCCCGGCTATCTAAAACACACGCCCAGGATTCCTTAGAAATTTTTTCGCGAAGAAGCTCTTTATTTAGCACTAATTTAGTATGTTCTCTATTTTTTAATTGATTAGTATGCGTTATTGCATTATAATACAATAAGCACATATAGTGGTCTGTTATACCGGTTTTGTATACAATAGACTGAAATCTCTTAGTATTATTACTATTTACCCACATATGGTCAATACACGAAGGTTTCTGCCCGGCGACGTCACGAGTAAAATTATTAATGCATGATTTAAAATTCATCTCAGTTAGCATATTAATATATTCATCCTTTAGGTGAGATCGATGATTTTCAGATATATCCACATTAAAATCACCAACCAAAAACGTAAATAAATCCCGAGTTTTGCATAGAATTTCACTTAGTTGACATATAAGCTGCGAAAGATCTGACAAATGTGTCCTGTATATTGCAATTAAATTAATTGTCAGTTTATTTACACATAATACTACACGTAAACAGTTTACCTTGTCAATAGCAACTTCCTCAATATTCCGTATTATCAATGTATTTCTAATGAATAATAATATTCCGGAGTTTTTGTTGATTTCGAGTGTTGTCGCAATGCAGCGATAGCTCGGTATATCGAAGTGAATATTATTATTGGAATGACATTCGGTTAACACTATAACTCCCGGCTTTTTTTTTATTAAATCTAATTGCACTAAAAATTCACAAAAATTTTTGTTGACACTTCTAATATTTATATGCATTATACTAAACAGTGGATTACACTCGTACAGAACCTCGTTGCACTCGTCGCGAGTATCACAAACATTTTCATTTATCTTGTACAGTTGGTCAATATTTTCCATCATAAAATCTTCCATTTTTAGTAATCTATTTTTTGACGAGCAATTGTCATCATAATCTGTTTGTATTCACATTTATCACTGTTCGCACTGTGATTAATTGGATTATTTGTAGATCTTCTTTCGTTGTTTAAGATGCAATTTTTGCATTTTGGTGGTTCTTGTTTGTTATTGCATTCTTGATATTTATGGTTGCCTGCGCAATGTGAGCAGGCTGGGCATCTTAGGCTCGAGTGGTTAAATTTAAGGCAATGGTAACATTGCATCATTGGGCTGCAGTCCTCTACCTTCACTTTGTGGTATCCGATATTAACACTATTTTTGTTCAAAATAGTTCTTCTCATAGCTCCGCTAGTTTCCACAATGACATTCGAGAATTCAGTGTTTTTTCTCTTAATTACCTTTTTTATCTCCATTTTGTGTAAAGTAGTATCCATTTTGTGAACATTTTTAATATCTTCGTTTTGTAGTAAAATGCTCTCTAATAAATTATTGCCATTAACTATATCATTTTCAACTCCTTTAAATATTATATGTGGTTTCTTCTTCTTCACCTTTTCTGCCATTATGTTGATCGTATTTGTTTGTTTATTTATTTCTTTTTTCAGTTTTTCTGAGTCATCTTTCTTGTCACATGTCACAATCAAACAATTATTAGATATTTTCTTGATTCCGCTTACACCGATACCTAGAGAAGTTACATTAACATTCTTCTGTAACTTTTTTTTCAATTCTTCATGTTCCATGTGTACATCCTTAGTAGATATTATTATTCCGTATTTTATAGCCTCATTCTCTTCTTTTCTTGTATTAGTTTCTTGTTGATAGTTGCTCTTTAATGCCGATGCGTACGTTACTCTTTCATTTTTCATTTTCAGCATTTCCTTAAGCATCGTATTTTTTTCTTTTAATTTTGCCATGTCTATCGCCATATGTGAAATATTTTCCATGATAGTGCTAATTTTTTTGAAGATTTCAATTTTCGTTTCTTTGGTGATTCTTGTTGGGCTGTCTTCTAATAATGCAGTCATTTCACCAATTTCTTTCTTAGCTCTATATATAAATTCATGTGGATCGACTTCTTCTTCCATCTTTCCAGTTTTATTTTTTATTTTTTTTCCGGGTCTCAAAGTGTTAGTACAGTTGAAGTGCAGTTACACACGACTGTTGCCTGCTCGGTAGCAGACAGAACTTTCAAGCAATGCTTCAATTCTGAATGGTGGTCTTACACCAGGGCAATACTGAGAGTATCTTCCACTCTGGAACGTGCCGCAAATATACTATATATTATTTTAAATGAATAAATTGTGAAATGCACAAATTAATCAAATAAAATTTATTTGCCACGCCGGGATTCGATCCCGCGACCTTTGGAGTGCTAGTCAAGCGCCTTACCGCTGCACTACGCCGGCCGTCAAACATATTTTATTATAAAAAAATATTTTATAAACGTTGTTATTAACTCACTTTTTCATCATTCCAAGTAAAAATAATTAATAAAAAATTCTCAAAAGTTTAATTTTTTTTTCAAATTGCGATCCGAAACTTTGGTTTCATAAAGATGTATCTTTAACTTCTTTTGTGGTTAATTTTTAGATGTGAATATAAAGCTTAGTGTTTTCTCTTTCTAACATCGTTTAAATCATATTTCTCACTATGATAGAGTAAGGGAGACACAATAATTTGTATGAGAGTTACATAAATGAGTTGTTCTGAAAAGCGAATAAATTAGCCTGACGAGTTAAAGTAACTATATATATAGTTTTTAATCTTAATTAATGAATACAGTTATGAAGAGACGGCCTCCATGGTTGAGGGGTAAGGCCCTCGATTCGCAATCCGACGGTCGCGGGATCGAATCCCGGCGTGCGCTAATAAATTTTATTTGATTAATTTGAGATATTTCAAAATTTATATATGCCGCACGTTCCAGAGTGGAAAATACTCTTAGGCTGGGTTTAGACTCGTAAGTTTTTTCCTGTAAATCACCCTTGTAAGCGATTTATGGCCAAATTACCAATGAAAACGACACCAAAAGTCACTTAACGTAATTTATAGCAAGTTACAGAACTTATTCTTTTGGAAGTTTTTTGACAGATCTAATCGCGCCCACGCGAATTTCCAGCCTTCTTACAGCTTATAAAACCAGTTTGATAAGCTAAGAGACTTACTGCAAGAAATAGTTCCGAAATGCGCCGCGCACCGTTGCGAAATGTCAAAAATTAAAAGACAATTGTTTTCATTGGATTTTTTCCTACAAAACTAGTATTTATTTCCACTTATTTAAGTTTTCTGGAAAATGAGCATCCTTCTATTCAATTATCGGTCTAATCCTTTCCAATCTTAATGTTTCTGTTTTTAACATTTACGTATTTTAAATTCGAAGTCGGTTGCTGTCAGCAGATGTCAGGTAGCTGTCATCCGGATGAAACGAAATTAATTGCCGCCTTTAACCACTTTTGACGGCATAAAAGCGGGTGGAGAATTGTTTAATTAAAGCCAAAATCTATTTCAACACTTTATTGGGGCCTTTTCGTCTTTATTGACAAAATCGCGTAAATTTGACAGTAGCAGGTCGTTGTTGACAGGAAGCCATCTTACCGCAAATAAATTTACAGATGTAAACGGTCGCATGGGCATTTACATAGGTTGTACTTCCGAACAACTTCCGTGATCATTAATTACCACAAGTCGGATGCGAATGTAAACGCTCCTGTGAGTGACCTGTCAAAATCTTATGTAATACGTAAATTTTAATTACGAGTCTAACCCCAGCCTTAGTATCCCCCTGGTGTAAGATAATCATTCAGAATTTAAATGGCTTTAAACGTGTTCGGTGATCAGATCTGAATAGCGAGGTACTCCTCCACCTTCATCGTCCCTGTCTCCTTCCCCTCCCCACTATCTTCAGCCTCACAACATACCCCAATTGGGGATGCAATGGTCCCAGAGGGGAGCAGTTGGGACTCTTGTGCAGTATAAATATTTTTTAAAAGTAGTAACTTTAGAGCGGGTGCAACTCACCACAGCGGTGGGATGCACACGTGCAGTAGGGTGGATCAGCACGTCAGGCAGGACGGTGCAGGTGGAGTCGCCCCCGGCCGAGGGTGTGACGAGGCGCGCGGGGGCATTCTGGCGGAAGAGCTCCAGATAGTGGCGGTTGGCGTATATAGCCGAACCGGCCGTCTTCAACTGTGACCACCAGGATGTCACCTGGAAGCAAATAAGGTTTTATAGCCAAGAGCTGATATTACGACTCCTGGGGAAATTAACTTATCCTAAGTGGTTATTAAAACTATCTATATTAAATGTGACAATTCACCTGATCCATTTGGCTGCTGCATGTGATCCATCGGTAGTTATTATCCATTTGCGTGGATGTTGCATTTATTTGTGGCTTTTTAAAAAAAAATGTATTGTTATCAAGTTTAATTTGTAGAACTTGCTGCTATTAGAGTTAAGTTAGAGCTTCCATTCATGGTTACTTACGGCCCACTTGAAGCGCCGGTGCCAGATGCTGAGCCCCGTATGGAGCCAGACATTGGAAATCAGTGCTGAAATACAATACAATACCAACTACGCCATACGCCCAAGGGGTGGGGGGGTATCAGTAAGGGCAAGTTCCACCTTGGGCCTTGGGGCCCAGGGCGACCGTCCCTTGCCTCGTCGCGGCCAGCTAGCTCATGGGCGGCGGCGAGAGCCTCACTACTGCAATGGATCGGCGGATGGCCTCATCTGCTCAACAGTTGGTAACGGATGGGAACCTCAGGTCATGTTAATAAAACAGGGCTTATGGACACGTGGTTTATTCCACTAAAAACATGGTCATAGTACAATAGAATCAGAGAACCTACGAGGTGAAAACAAGGTTTTTAGAAAGTTAAACAGCATAAGAAATGGGAGGTTACATGAATCGCAGAATCAGGAATCCATTTTGGCGGTTGGCAAACACGCCGACAACTGGTCCGGGGACGAACCGCGTGGGGCTCTCGGCTCTCATCGGAGAACCTCTCACATATTTACAAGTGCACTTGGCCATTACAAGGCCGTAAACAATATACTTGTCGAAGTTAACAAACTGAATGCCCAGTGCCTGTATCGGCACTTGTTAAAATTGCGCGCACGTCGTGGTGCGTGCCGAACTCGGGGGCAATCAATAATGGCGGTCGGCCGTTCATTCATACTCGCGAGGCCTGTGGTACAACGGAACTGCGCTTGCGCAAGACGGGCGAATTCTGCTCCCACGGCGTTGGGGAAGGCGCGCAAATTCAAACTCCTTCTACTGCATATCGTAACAAACTCGGGGCATTATGCCGTGTTGGGCTACCTCTTGCTTTAGCCAACGTTTCGGACAGCATTACAATGTCCATCATCAGGGCAGATGTGTAATGTGTGATGTGTAATAGATTGATGATGTCCGAAACATTGGCTAAAGAGGTAGCGTAACACGGCGTAATACCCCAAAAATAAATCAAGATAATACTTTTGGCCATGAAAATGTCAAATCAACTCACTTCAATTTTAAGTTTTTCTTTTATACATTCAATAATATTATTATTCAATTTATATAAACAATATCGAACAGTATTAATGCCATAGCATCTGCGTGGTTGAATTTCAGAACCCAGCTACGAGTGCATGTCGGACGCCAAGAACAAGTTGTTTTCTCACCTGCATGGAGTAGATGTGATTAGTGCCAGCTAGAGGGGCCAATATCTCCTGTTCCCAGGCTATATAGCCGGCGTCTCTCCCGGTACCATTGCAGCCACTGAAAACCACAACACAGTTTCATCAAACTATAACAGACTGGAATTGTGATGTACTGGATTATCCACTGATTCCATAGGATTCCAGTTGGTGATCAGGACTTTTCAATAATGCTTAGTTTGTTTATTCTCATTATCGTGGCTCTGTACTCTGAAAACTATTAAACTGTACTCTGTCTTAATCTGTGGCACGGACCACTGCTCAGTGAGCTGCTCGCTTGTTTATCGGATATCTTCGCAACCGTTCGGGCTTTTGACCTGTGCGATGACAGTTGTCTCTCTCATGTAGTGCAACTAATGACCTCTGTAGTGCAACTAATAATCTTAAAACTACATACATGCGCCCCTTGCTGTTCACTACTTCACTGTTAGTACTTCACGTAAGGCGTAACACGCTCACTAACATCAAGACTCGCTGTGTGAATCTTGGTACCTTAGAGCGGTGATGATTTATAATAAACTAGCTTTTTCCCGCGACTTCGCCCGCATGCTCGTATTAGGGGTTTCCCACTCCGTCACCTCCACCTTCCCTCTCCCCACTCCACTCCCCCCTCCTCCCCCCGTCCCGCTAACCCCCCTCCCGAGTTCCCCTCCCCCCTCCCAGGTTCCCCTCCCCCTCCCTGGTTCCCCTCCCCCATCTCTCCCTCCCTTCCGCTTTCCATAGCAATAGCCGCTTCCTCGCGTGCCACCAAAAGCAAATTTTTTATACAAATTTCATAATGCCAGAGCTCACCGGAAGTTTTATAAAAACCTTGTCCTGACAATAACAAACTCACAAAAAAAAGAATTATCCAAATTGGTGCAGTCGTTGGAAAGTTGTGCGCTTAGCAACACATTCAGCGATTCATTTTTATATTATAGATAAACAATACATAACACAACTTGTATGACGTACGAAATAATGCACCAATTTCATTATACCTTTACCAAAGTAGCACTAAATCAGGTACTATTTATTTATATTCAGAGTTTCTATTCATGTTTCTATCTACATTTATAGTTATTGTTTGCATATTTTAGCAGGAGTAGTTCAAGACATGAGCGCGGTGTATATTTGTATTGTCGTATAATATAATATGTACTGAAAACATGTTTTAAAATCAGTAAAAATAATCATGTTTGCACATAATTGTTCACACATTGTACTTACAGCGAATAAATAAATATAAAAAAAACAACATATATTGTGAATACAGCACAAAAGACCCAACTACCCAGAGCCAGTGGGACCATGACATCCACACAATAGGTAGTTTTTAATGAATAGAAAATAAATCCTCTCAGGGCCTCTGTTGTTTTTAGAGATGCGATTCTGGGAAGGAAAAAGGGTGGGTAGGAATTTTCAGGACCGACAAACAAATGAATCCATCCCTCCCACTGCGGTGCAAGACGATGTTTCGAGAGAGCCCTGCAGGAGAGGCCAAAAGATCTCCCTCGAACAGTCTCTCCTGACCCAACCCGCCAAACAATTGGTGGACAGATGCAATCACCGTCAAGAACGGACAAACCTCACCCCATGAATCTGGGCACCCCCGCCAAGTCACCAAACGTAGCGAAACACTTGGAGTGACCTATGGCAGAGGTGTTGGTTATCCAAGAAATGGTTCCTGGGGCGGCGGCAGCCATACCCGCCTACCAAATTGATTGTGAGGTTGAAGAAGTGGGGAAGGGAAGGAGGCATTCTTTGATCAGCGCGATACTGAGAGCATCTTCCACTATAGTGTAATATTAATACCAGTCTTACTTGTAATAGTCTGAGTGTTTCTTGTTGAATACGGAGGCCATAGTCTGGAAGACATCGAGGGAGCAGACGTATATGCCGCAGTTGATGTTGGTGGACACATAGCTGTTGGGTTTCTCCACATAGTGGTCCACGGAGCATGTGGGCTTGCTGACTACCATGCAACCGTAGTTGAGAGATTGCTGTTTGGTGGCCTCTGTGCTCATTATGGTCACCTGCAAACAATTATATCACTGTTATGTGAGTACTGCACCAGAGTTCAGTTGGTGTATGACATTTTCAATCAGGGTACATTGTGACATTGGTACAGGCTGAAGGGAGTGAGATTAAAGGGGGAGAGAGAGAGGAAGATTAGGAAGTACTTCGCTATTCAGATCAATTGAACTAAACAATTCAGATTTATTGGGCCAAAATTTATAGGGATGAATATTTCTTGTTAGAAGAATTTTTTTGACAATGTATATTTGTTTCTTAGTTTTATTTATTTGCTACCGGTTTCGACACAACCGTTTCATTCACTCTCTCTCTCTCTCTGTTGGCGTAACAGCCCATATGGAGCCTTGGCCTCCTGTAACATTCACTTCCAACTAACTCCTCCAGTTCTCAGCGGCTGACTTCCAGTTTGTTACCTGGAGAAGCTGTGCTGCATCCCCTCTTACCTCGTCTTCCTACCTCAGTCTGGGTCTTCCCGCTTTTCTCCTTCCACCTGGGTGTCCAGCCAATTATGACCGTTTCATTCACTAGCTTTCTTAAAACTAACTTAAAAATTATATAACTACAGAAGTGATTAGATATTATTAGGTGAGGGTAATGGGAGTGGTAATTTGGGAGGGGGAGAAGGGTGGGAGAAGTCAGGATAACAAGGAAAAGGCATCTCAAAAATCTTCACTGGCTCAAGTGCCCTGAGAGAATCCAGTTTAAGCTCTGCTGGATGGTATTCCAGTCCCTTAACAGAATGGCTCCGGTTTACTTATCGGAAATGTGTATTCCAGAAAATTTCAATTCTCGACAATCAACCCTCAGGTCAGCAGCAACATCAGCGATCGGAAGGTTGAAGGAACCAAAGCGCACACCAGATACTAAATTCGGTGAGCGTGCTTTCGGAGTGTCAGGACCTAAAGCCTGGAAAGGACTGCCACACGAGTTAAGAATGATCACAGACTCGGTGTATCCATAAGTTAAAAAAAAAACCTTTCACCTTCGCCTTCACGGCTCGCAACATTGTAAATAACTAAGTGTGTAAAAATAAAGCAAATTCTTAAAATTCTCCAAAATAAATATTAACTCAACTTTAGCATTAATCTTATTATAAATATAAATGTAAAACCAGCAGTGATGAATGAGGGTAGCAAAGGTAAAGTCATGCAATGTCCAATGTTTTAAATATAATGTCCTCCACGTGCAAAGTCGTATCTTCCCCAAGCATAAACTTTCTAATAAAGTGTGTTTTATGGGAAGTTTCCTGCAGGTAAGTATGTTTCTGTATCTGCTTGTAAATAATAAAATTAGATAGACCCAAAGATTCATAATCAATTGTAAAGCGCCCTTGAGGTGATGTTTCACAAAAACGGCACTCTACAAATTATCCAATTATTATTATTATTATTATTATTAAGGAAACATGGTTAACAAAGGTGACTTACAGAGTGCTATTACTTTGTTTACTTTTTTTTCACATTAGCTATACACAATAGGCCCTGAGGAAAATAATTTCCCTCAAGGCCTATATCGTCTTAGGGGATAATGTGTGGAGGGTCTTTTTTAGGAGGGGAAGGATAGGAAGTTCTGGAAAGGAAAAATGTATGAGGGTGGGTAGGAATTTGGGGTCAGTGTGACATCGAGATGTCGAGAGAGTCTTGCCGGAAAAGACAAAAAGCCTCCCTTAAGCAGTCTCTCTCATCCGGCCCGCCACGCAGCAAGTGGGCAGACGCATTCACTGCCAAGACCTGGACAAAACTCACCCCATGAACCCGGGCACCCCTGCTAAGTCACCAAGCGTAGTGAACCACTCGGGGTGACCTATGGCAGAGGTACGTTTTTAGATTTTCATAGCCAAAAGTATTTTCGTTATTTGTTTTTGGGGTGTTATGCCGTATGGCGCTACCTCCTTCTTTAGCCAACGTTTCGGACAGTTTTACAGTGTCCATCATCAGGTCAGATGTGAGATGTGGCATCTGCCCTGATGATGGACATTGTAACGCTGTCCAAAACATTGGATAAAGACGCAGGTAGCGCAACACGGCATAACACCCCAAAAATAAATAACGAAGAATGGCAGAGATGTTGGTTATCAAATAAACGGTTCCCGGGCGGCAGTACCCAAATTATTAATACTAAATTAATTTTTCATTAAAATTTTTGTAGCAAATAAATAAAATGAAGTATTAAGTGAATAAACCTGTTCAAAACAAAATGTCTAGAAATTGTTACATAGTTAAAGTCCAAGAAATACAAAAACTTTTTTTTTTCAGAATCCAAATCAGGGGCTAAGAATCTCAATGGCTTGCCTACCTTACAAGTAAAATATCATAGATAAGCCTCACGATCCTAAATTCCCTTAATTATACTGATAACAATACTATTACACTCACATATTGAATATACATTCATAAAATATATCAATATACATATAGATAAAAACTTACACTTGATAAGAAGCTCAAATCATTGAAATTAATATTATAATATCACAATATTAGCTGCAAAGTTATTATTGCAAGCAGAATTTGCTTAGCACCAGAAATAATCATGTGCATTTATAGATACGAGTAATAACACTTAACATAGAAACTGCTTACAAAAATAGTAATAACATAGAAAATGCATGATAGCATTTTATTACTTGTGTTTATATTGCATTTTGTCTTGTGAAAATTAGTAATTTAACACAGTCTGGTGGTGTGATGTGGCCATGTTTTGAATATGCATTGCAATTTTTGCTATTCTGTCTTCACTCAAATATCTAAATTACTTTTCTTAAGCGTCGATGACACAGGGCGAGTTTACAAGCTACTATCTACTAAGTTAAAAAGCGGGAAAATCGGCGATTGAGATTGTCATGATGACACGCAAAACTGTCCACTCCATAAATATACAAACCACCCACAGTCCACTCGCTCAGAAGCGAACTACCCAGAGAGTTGAATTCACGTGTTGCCATATTTTCTGAGTGTTCTAGCGTTAAAAATGAAGTGGAATGTAAATGAAATTGTGGTATTTCTTAATATTTATCAGCATTATCCTATGTTATGGAACATAAAAGATAAAGACTATTGTAACACGAGATTAAAAATTGAAATATTCTGAACTCGAAACATGTATTTAATTCTAGAGACTTGAAAGAATCGCCAGTTGCTAGATAATGTAGTGTAATTTCCAGTTTTGTGACAACTGGGATTGCCATTCTCATTATAGTACCATTTTTTTAGCATTCTATCTACCATTTGCAGTAAATTATCAAAATGGGTAGAACTTAACCTCAGAATATTTCGATAAGCCAACGGATCTTCATCCTTCAACTCTTTTAGTAAATTGTTAGATACACCATATTTCTCACGTCTTTCTATCCAGGATTTTACCCACACTCTTCTGTGACGTTTTTCTTTCCTTTTTAACTCATTTTTTATAACATGCGCTAAAATAATGATTCCTGAACGAACTACTTCCGATGACATTTTTGTAGGAAACTGGGCTCGCACTTGCCAACGACGATTGCGTGAACTACAGATGTTTGACATTGACAGTCGAAATCAGCTGTTTTATCGGAAGCCATGTTGGAAACATAAATAAACCAATCACGAGCAAGCTGAGCAGGCGTGTAGGCGAGTAAAGTTGACGACCTTTCAACTTTTTTTCGTAGATTGTCAACAATCTGCTAGTTGCTGCTAGTTAGATAGTGACTCGATGACACTGGGCGAGTTTACTAACAGGTAGTGAATTTCCCAGATAGTAGCTTGTAAACTAGCCGTGTGTCATCGAGGCTTTATAGAGAAAAAATACCTATAGACAAGAAATCAATGAAATGGCATTTTGTTTTATTTTCGATGTGAAACAACTTTCTTTAAAGATTTTCAGGATTCTTTCAGTTTGGGGACGCGACGCATCCACTAACTTGAAACTTTTCATACAACAAATTGAATTTTTGAAAAAAAAAAAAATCATTTTCACCTACAATATCAATAATGTGGTATTTTTCAATGTTAGCACTTTCGCTTGGCTCGCTGAAAAGTCACAGACCATCCCTGGTATAAATATGTAAAAATCTATTATCAAATAAATGTTTTTATTATTATTACTGGCTCCCTGGCTATTAGCTGGCTCCCTCGTGGGTTGCAATGCCATGTTCAAAGAAATAAATTGTTTCTCCCTGTATGTCCTTTCCCGTGCGTCCCCGTTCCCCTCCTGCATCCCCTTCCCCTCCCGCCTTCCCCGCTTATTCTCACCCCTCTCCCATCCTGCCGACCCCTCTCCTACATTCCATATATTCAGTCCCAGTACATTCAGTTTTCAAACAGCTCACGTTTCACCTATTACAATTTTTATATTCAAATTTTCATTTTTGACATATTACAAATACGTATTAATTTTTGTATTTTATAAGAACAATCAATCAAATTTGGTACCTTTTTTTTTTTTTAACATTAATACCGCACAAGAGTCCCAACTGCTCCCGTCTGGAGCCGTGGGACTATTGCATCCCCAATTGGGGTATGTTGTGAGGCTGAAGGTAGTGGGGAGGGGAACGAGATAGGGAAGAGGAAGGTGGGGATAGTACCTAGCTATTCAGATCTGGTCACCAAACATGGCAAAAGCCATTTCAAGCAACGTTTCAATTCTGAATGGTGGTGTTACACCAGGGCGACACTGAAAGTATCTTCCACTTTGGAACGTGCCGCAAATATACTATATAAATATTATTTTTAAATGCATAAATTGTGAAATAACACAAATTAATCAAATAAAATTTATTTGCCACGCCGGGATTCGATCCCGCGACCTTCGGAGTGCTATTCAAGAGTCTTACCGCTGAACTATGCCAGCTGTACCTAACATAGGTACCTATTTAAAATATCTATAAATTTAAAAATCCATAGACAATTCTTTTGTGACAAGTTTAAATTCACATTCATCAAACGTGCGAACTGTCAAACGTGCGAAGTTAAAATAGTGGTTAAGTTTTCTGAAATTATCCAATTTTCTGCGCAATTTTCTTAATTTTTCTTTCTGTAAGAACCTTCTACAAAGTATTGGAAAATGAAATAGGTAAAGTCGTTCTGAATTTATGGCGTGACCAACAGAAACAGCGACTCATTTTTATATACATATAGATTATAGATAGATAAATACTTTTTACCTTAATTTTCATCGGGATTTACACCTAAAAAGAATCTTATAAGAGTTTTTGCTATTGTTATTTTTTAGATCTTTTTGTAGGATTTTATTTAGACAAATACAAAACATGAAAAAATAAAACAAACGCCATATTGTTTGCTCAACATTTTTCAATAAAGAAAAAACATTCAAAAAGGAATGCGGTGAGTCAAAATAGGGCGGGGAATAACTCCTAGTGATTAAATAAATGAAGGGAATGGTTCACTCACCAGAGCATCCGAGCCCCTTTCTACATGGAAGTCGTACAGTTCCTGCAACGGAAACTCGGCGCAAACATCTCCATTCAGAACGAAGAATGCTGCAGGGTTGCCCGCACGAATCTGATCTCGGAAGTGATACATTCCTCCAGCAGTCCCCAGCGCCGTGAACTCTTGGAGATATCTGGCAATAGATACAATTAATGAGAGGTGGGTTTGCAAATCAATGAGAATAAAACTAAAAATCATGATGCAAACCAGAACCCCACACCGCAGAATAAAAGATAAAATGAAATTCAAAGACACCTATAACTTCGAAGAGTTTAGTTTGGAGAGTGGACAGAGGGCGGTGGAGGTTCATCTTGAAGGAGGCCAAGGCTCGACATGGGCTGCAGCGCCATTAAAGAAGAAGAATCAAGTAATATGCTCAGTGTAACCTTAAGTCACCAGCTAGGACATGTGGGCTTCATCGAAACCAGAGTTAAATTATCCTCTCAGATACTTAAATAGTAAACAATTGTTAAGCCTGTACAATCGCAAGCGCACCTCACTGTAGAATTTTGTAGTCACCTCTGGTCTGGAGCACCAAAATACTTGCTTTTCTTTAGTTTGGGTTCATGGGTTGAGGTTTTTCTTGTCTTTTTTGTCTTGGTGGCGGATGTATCTGTCCAGCACGGTAGGCCAGGTCGGGAGAGGCAGGTCGACGGAAACCTTATGACCTCTCCAGCTGGAATCTTAACTCTCTTCCCTAAGACCTTGCAACGCAGAATCTCATTCATACGTCACTCATGGACACACTGACCCCAGATTTCTATTTACCACTCATACCGTTTTCCTTCACAGAACTTCAATTTGGGAGGCGGGTACCTCTGTCAAAGGTCACCAAGTGGTTCGTTACGCTTGGTGACTTAGCAGGGGTGCCCAGGTTCATGGGGTGAGGTTTGTTCGGATCCTGGCGATGGACGTGTCTGCCCACCAACTGCATGGCAGGCCGGGTCAGGAGAGACTGGTTGAGGGAGACCTTTTGACTTCTCAAGCAGTACTCTCTTGAAACATCACTTTCACCGCAATGAGAGGGATAGATTCATATATCCATCACTCCTGGACACAAGGACCCCCAGATTCCTACCCTCCCGTCGTACAGTTTTCCTTCCCAGAACTTCATCTCCATCATATCCCTAAAGAAACCCTGCACACAGCATCCCCAACTGAGTTGACATAGCGATTGGGTCCCATCAGGGTCGGGCTTTATGAGTACAATTCCTCAGCTGGCTAAGTCCTTCATCACAACACAACATTTTCCACATGCTGTAATGGTAGTAAGAGATTTAAAAATGTTGTCAGGTTATTCGTAACACGGGAATGACTGTCTTTCTTAAAAAAAACGCTAAATTTATACAAAGCCGGGACCAGCTCATTTTGCACATAAAATAAATATATACCCCAGTAGATAGGTAATAATTAGATGTAATTAATTCCGTGAGCGGAAATTGAAAATAATGTATATTATCGTCAATTTTTTAAATTAAAAAATACGAAAATGTCATTTTTCAATGACCTCCATGTTGTTATCTTTATTTAAAAAAACAGCCTACGTTTTTAAATGGTTTGTCTGGCAAGGCAGGGTTTGTATAGCGGGCTTGTGAATATTATCTTAACTTAAAAAAACAGCCTACGTTTTTAAATGGTTTGTCTGGCTACGCAGGGTTTGTCTAGCGGGCTTGTGTGACAGATCGGCCGCGCCATGTCAGTTTGTGAAGACGCGAAGTGAATTTTGATTTTACGCAATTGAAATTTAAAATGCATCATTTTCCGCCTCCCCCAATGCAAAAAGTTTCCGAAATACGTAATTCTAACAATTATTCAACTTCTGCAAAGTGTTTTTTCGTGAAAAAGTGCATATTTACCGCTGTAATTTACAACATGGAGGTCATTGAAAAATGACATTTTCGTATTTTTAAATTTAAGAAATTGACGATAATATACATTATTTTCAATTTCCGCTCACGGAATTAATAACATCTAATTATTACCTATCTACTGGGGTAAAAATTTATTTTTTTTAGTGTAAAATGAGCTGGTCCCGGTTTTGTATAAAATTAATAAAAAAACAATACATTGGTTTGTAATCATTCTCACCTGATGATTGTGCGATATTCATTTTGCATATCTGCTAAGAACTGTTGCATAGAAGCTATCGGGTAAGAACCGATAATAAGTATCTCTTTGCATGTCTCCAACTTGACACAAGCTTCTATGTGGTGCTGGATTATAGGTAAACCCGCCACAGGGAACAAGGGCTTGGGCACATCCAGAGATAAGGGCCTAAACCGGGTCCCTGAAACACGAGATAATTACTATAAGAAAACATTTAATTATGTAGGTATTTGAGGAAATTGTTGATAAGATATTTAAGATACCCTTTTCAGGACCCCCGATGAGAATTACCGCTTTCAGCATTTTTACTGAGAGTAATGGACACGTATGAAGTATGGGTTATGCTTGTCCTTGTCAATAGTTTGTTTACATCGTTTGTGACGTTTATCAGTTCAAGACAGTATTGCTATTTCAAAAAATATATACTCCCTACCACGGGAGTCAAAAAATCCCCACATTATTACAGTTCCTTATAAAGGACAACTCATATAGGTCTCATAGAAATGATTGTATCTTACTTTCTATCATAGTGAGAAATATGATATAAACGGTTTTAGAAAGAAAAGAGACTACGATTTATATTAAAATACAAAACTAACCACAAAAGAAGTAAAATGTTCACCTTTATGAAACCAAAGTTTCGAATCGCACTTTGAAATAAATTTAAGAAATTTTGGGAATTTTTTATAAATTATTTTTGCATGAAACGACTTAAAGTTAGGTTATAATAACGTTTATAATACATTTTTCTAATAAAAAATGTGTGTGTTTTTATTATCAGTATTTATCTTCATTATCATTCATTTAAGTTAGAAAAAACTTAAGGTGAGCCATTTTTTAAACTTTTTTATGTTTGCATGCAAAATTTTAATATTACGAAAACTATATTTTTATTTCGATTTATAAAATTTGAAATGGTATTTTATCACCTTTCAAAAACAGTTTTTAGTTTTCGGATACGTTCAGAAATATTCAATTTATTTGAATTGTATTGTAAAGCGAAAATCTTTTGACCCGAAGAATGTACTTCTGCTTTCCTCCATTGTTTCTGCTTTCTGAAAAAGTCCACTCAAGTCCACTAATCAACTAGGGTGAAAAAAATGTCGAGTCAGTTGAAGTTCTGTCAATTTATTTGAAATCTACCAAAATGTAATCAAACAACGCTTGTCAGACTGTCATTCAGCCGAAATATGATGTTTCGAAATACAATATTTATTTTCGATTATCAAAATGTTTCGATGACGCCCATCACTAGTCATCTGTCACTGTCAATTTTAGAAGTTTAGAAAAAGTGAAAGTGAAGTTCTATTTTGCGAGAGATTCTTTAATTTGGGTAAATGCATCAAATATTTACTAATTTCATGTGAAATTTATCGATTATTAGGTGTGTGAAAATTCATACAAAAACATATACAAAAACATAAACACATGATTGACCTGAACAAAAAACTTTAAAAACTATTTGTTTTTTTTTCAAGGAAGTTGAGTTTCAAGGACGGTAAGTAAACTTTGTAATTTGTTATGCAGACAACCATGGATGTATAATATTTTTTATTGTCATTAAAAACACAATTGAATACTGATTTGCTGATGTAATAATACGTAATTTACGAACATTATTACTCGTATAAAATAGCAAACATAACCTGATAAAACTTATGGCAGCTGCTGTCAAAATAAATAACGTAAATAGGTAATGTTATTTTTCATCGACCTTGTTTTAAAAATAGTTTTAAAAGATGTCTACACTTTTATCTGCCTTCAATATGATATGTATTATATTAGTTTTACGTTGATTTTGTTGATTGTTTTATAATTCCTCACTGGGCCTCTCATCTTTGGGGATAATATAATAATAATAGGTTGTTTGGGAGGAATGCAGATCCTGCCAATGTCTGGGAATTTAATAAAAAGGCACTTTTTAGATGAGATAAGGGGTGAAATGCAGATCCGGGCACAGTTTGGAAATTTAATAAAAAGGCACTTTCTAGATGAGAAAAGTGTGGAGAAGATGAATAAAAAATAAATTAAGGCGCGCTCGGCAAAATTGAGGGAGATACAACCGTTCAAAGTATTTAAAAATTCACTTCGCGAACTGATATTGACAGTTCGTTCGCCATGTTTTCATTGCTTATGTTGGATCCCAGACCTAATACAGAATTAATAGTACGCCAAAATCACAAACCATATTACACAAACCTAGCGTAGCCGCTAAACCACTTGAAAACTGGGATGTTTTTTTGCCGTGACGCGAGCAGGCGCTACGAAGGGGGCACTTTCTTTTCTATCACAAACCATGTTTAGCGTATTAGGTTATAAAAAAAATGGCGGGCGGACGCGGGCGAACTGTCAATATCAGTTTGTAAAGTGAAATTTTAAATACTTTGAACGGTTGTATCTCCCTCAATTTTGCCGAGCGCGCCTTAATTTTTGTTTTATTCTGCTTTTCCACACTTTTCTCATCTAGAAAGTGCCTTTTTATTAAATTTCCAAACTGTGCCCGGATCTGCATTCCTCCCGAGATAAGTGTGGAGAAGATGAATAAAAAATAAATTAAGGCGCGCTCGGAAAAATTGAGGGAGATACAGCCGTTCCAAGAATTTAAAATTTCACTTCGCGAACTGATATTGACAGCCCGCCCGCCCGCCATTTTATCAATTGTCACTATTATGTTGGTATTCCTGACCTGATGCAAACAACAGCTAGACAGCTCAACATGGTTTGTGATACGAAAGAAAGTGCCCCTTTATAATGCCTACTCGCGTCAAGGCAAGAAAAACATCCCAGTTTTCAAGTTGTTTAGCGGCTACGCTAGGTTTGTGTAACATGGTTTGTGATTCTGGCGTACTATTAATTCTGTTTTTCATAATTACGCGCCTTGTCATTTATCCCACGAAGTCGGCTACAATCATATCTAGGTTTGTGTTAGGTCTGGGATACCAACATAAACAGTGAAAAAATGGCGAACGGACTGTCATAATATCAGTTCGTGAAGTGAAATTTTAAATACTTTAAACGGCTGTATCTCCCTCAATTTTGCCGAGCGCGCCTTAATTTCTTTTTTATTCAACTTCTCCACACTTTTCTCATCTAGAAAGTGCCTTTTTATTAAATTCCCAGACATTGGCAGGATCTGCATTTTAGCCGGTTGTTTTTGAGGAAAGGAAGGAATGATACTTCAACGGAAGCAATCTTCTGAACAGACCCCCAATTGATATGCTTGGTGTAACTCTAAGTGACCAGCTCCGGTATGGGGGCTCCATCGAAGCCAGAGTAAAGTTAGCCTTCCAAAAACTGGGCGTACTGTACAGGGCCCGCAGATACTGCAGATAGTACATAACTGCTAACCCTGTACAAATCACAAGTGCACCCAACGGTTGAATTTGGCAGCCATCTCTGGTCTGGAGCTTCTAAATATCTGAAAAATATCCTCGACTCTGTGTAAAAACGGGTGGTCCTTTTGATAGATTCTCCCATCTTAACAGAATGATTGCAATCTTTGGAGCACAGGCGTCGGGTGGGAATGCTACCCTTGTTCTATCGGTATTACAATGGAAGATGCTCCGAGGAACTAGCGTCATTGATCCCCTCGGCACCGGTGCATAGTCGGGAAACACGCCAAACGTGTGCCCAACATATGTACACGGTTGACATTTGTAACATGAAAACGGTTCGCTTCTTCGACTCGTTCTTGTGTTCAGCAACTCAGCTGTGGAACGATTTGCCGGCCTCTGTGTTTCCTCCTTCCTACAACATGGGTCTCTTCAAGACCAATGTTCATTCCTTCCTCTCCTCAACAAGACCCTCCACACAGCATCTCAGATGACATAAGCCCTGAGGGAAATTATTTTCCTCAGGGTGTAGAAAAATGCTTGTAGAAGGGAGGAAATGCAGATGCTGGCATATCATTCCACATCTGAGCTGTTGACCCCTGAACAGCTAATATCAGTAACTTGTCATCGTTCCCGAGCACTACTGCAGACCGCTAGCGAACAAACAGCAGTTCAGTAGACCGAATGATACCTCACATTGTACTATGTGGCCCTTGACCAGAAAAGTGTGACGACTGCTGCTCAAACCTATCGACATCTATTAACAGTAACTAAAACTATGTATGGTCTATCAAATGTGTTGTTTTGTCTTGGAACCCATGATTGTTAGTTACTTAACCCCTCCGAATTTTCGAGAATATTCGCTTTTGGTGTTTCTAACAAAATGACATTTTACGAAAACTTTTTGTTATTACCGCTTCACAATTAAAGCTCTATAAATGAAACATTTCTGAACGTAGCCGAATAGTAAAAACTGTTTTAGAAAGGCTACAAAATAGGCTTTCAAATTATTATATTACAAATAAATATTAGCATTTGTAAATATTAAAATTTAGAATGCAAACATTAAAAATAGGTAAAAATGACTCACATGATGTTTTTATGTGAAAACGGTACTAAAATCGCAGAATATGTAAAACACAATACTTATTCTATTGTATATATGTGTAATAAACACTTTTGTCACCTCAATTTTTTATCATTTCATATAAAAATATTTAATAAAAATTTAAAATGTGGAGCGCGGTGGAGCCGCCGGTAGTAAATTTCGCGGGTAAATATTTTTGTCAACTACACGACTGACAGCTGATTCCTGTTATGTATTTCCATAGACAACTTGATAGGGATGTGCTGCTTGATCTACTATCGATCTTTTACTTTTTGGTTTAGGGATGTAACTAAATTAATAACGGAGTTAGAACGATTTATATGGAAACACATACGCTGACGTATAAACACGCTTATTGTACTTGACTGCTGTCCTATTTCTAATGCTTATATCTGCTTACGTTGCGGAGGGGTTAATTAAATAATTTTTATATTTCATTTCAGTAATCATGGCGAATGAGAAAACACCCTACCCACCACCGTACGAGCAATCCCAGTCCTTTCACACCAGCTACCAACACAGCTACACCACGGAGCTGCAACCAAACCATCCTAACCAACCTGGCTTCCAATCAGGTCATCTCGGCTTCCAACCCAACCAAATAGGCTTCCCACCCAACCAAACAGGCTACCAGCATAGCCACCCGACCAACCCGCCTGGCTTCCAACCTAACCACACTGAATTCCAACAGAACCATCCTGGATTCCAACCCAACTATCCCGGGTTTCAACCCAGCCACACGGAATTCCAACCAAACTATACCGGATTCCAAACGAGCCTCACGGAGTTCCAACCGAACCAATCCGGATCTCCAGCTCAGCAGCACCATGCCAGTTATCAACAGACTTTTGTTGGGTAAGAAGTTTATTTTTATTTTTTTGTAGCTTTTTATTTATAACTAATTAACCATCACGCCTTTTCCCGCAGGGGTAGGTAGAGAGGATGGACCGCCAAACAACTCGATCTTGGCACACACTCCTTGCCTCGTTCACATTCATACATCGTCTCATACATGCTCTTCTATTATTCCGACTCTTCACATGGCCCGACTAAAGAAATTAAAATAGTAAAATCCTATATAATATAACTCCCTAAATAGATTTGACAGGATTTACTACTTTATTCATCTCTTCCTTCATCTATATAATGCTCTCTTTATGGTATTTACCCACACTTTAAATCATCTTTCTATTTTAATTGTATTCAAATCAGTATGTATTTAACCTTAAATATTCTTATGTTATAATTAAATATTCTTATGTATGATATTCATTTATGTACCTCTACGCCTGACTCAACACAGGTATACCCTAGTGAGACAGGCATCGAATAATGTAATGTAAACATACCTTATATAGATAAATAAATAAATCTGATTCACTTGGTCGTGCCATGTCTTCCTCGGGCGTCCCCCCCGACTTCTTCTACCATTCACATTTGCGTCATATATTCTCCTTACACTCCTTTCCTCGTTCATTCGCTCTACATGCCCAAACCATCTGAGGGTCGAGGGTTCGAGGATCTCCACTTTTCTCACACGATCGTACATGGTTTTACCACACATACGCCTCAAGGATCTCATTTCCACAGCATTCAGTCTACTTTCATCCTTCCTCTGCCAGTTCCATGCCTCACTGCCATACCTCAGGGTAGGTACCAGCACTCCATTATGGACTGCTAACTTCGCTTCTTTGGACAGTTTTTTGCTGGCGCCAACGACGTTCAGTCCTCCATAGTAAAATAAAAGCCCGTGCGCCGCGTGCAGTAAAGGTAACCCATTGCCCAAGCATTTTTTGTGAAATATTCTTACCAAAATCACCAGTCCCTTGTGGGACCGTTGAGCATTGAATGACAAATCTGGGCGTCTAGCTGTACCTGAATTTCCATCGTACAATCACGGGCGAGCTCTAGAGAAAATTAAATGTAAATCACTCGTTATTAATCTTAGTTGTAAGCCAGTAGAAATACATTTTAAATGTAAAAGGTGATAAGTTAATATATATATTATGAAGAAAACAATATCCATCAGGGCCTGTGTTATCTTAGGGCATGCTGTGTGAAAGGCCTCTTTAAGGAAAGGAAAGAGAGGAACTTCTGGTAAGGAAATAGGTATGCGGAGTGGGTAGGAATCTGTGGGTCAGTGTGTCAGGAGTGACGGACGTATGAATCCTTCCCTCCAAATGCGGTACAAGGCGATGGATCGAGAGATTCTGGCTGAAAAGACCTCCCTCATCCATTCTCTCTCGATCCGACCCCCATGCAGCAGGTGAGCAGATGCATTGGCCTCCAAGACCTAGACAAACATCACCCCTTGAACCCGGGATGATGATTTTATAATTTTTTAAATAACCATGAAAACGGCACTATAAAATTAATGTAAACATTATTGTTGTTATTATGAATTGAATGGTGTCTGATGTCCGCAGGTCGGGCGGCCCGCTGCCGGACAAGGCTGGAAACCCGGCGAGTGCGGCGTCCGCCCCGGCTCCGGCGCAAGTCCCGCTGACCTCCGTCACGCAACACGGATCCTCGGTCCACTATGTCGGCCCGCAGCACAACTTCGGTGAGTGTCGCTTCAATTATATTTATCCATACATTTTTAATATTTGTACTTGTCCTTGTGGCCTGACATTTTTACTGGGAACATTTTTACCGGCTACGGTTCTTGTGATAACTTTTTACTTTTTATTATAAAGCGGAGACAGTTTATGTAGGCCTTACACCTCTGGTGCTATCTCCCACTTTACCTAATTACTTTGTTAAAGGGACTGTGGTGTTGTCTTTGGTTATTTGTCTAAATCTCCTGCTTTTACAATGTGTCTTCCGAGGTATCTGGGCCTTGTTCTCATCAGGGCAGGACATTGGCACCTTTGGTGAATTGGAGTCTCTTCATCCTCTTCACTTTTCCTGCTCGATCATATCCATCTATATTCTATCACATCTCTTGCCTGACATAGTTGTTTTGCTAGGAAGAAATTAAACATTTATATTTGTGAGTACTTTGAATAGGCCACTTGCATCACATTTTTTAAAAAAAATTTCCGGTTTAGGCAAATATTCTAAGACATCCTGTATTATTATTTTTTTTAATCGTATTTTTGAAACCCTGGGGATTTTTTGAAAATTTCAATCCGAAAAATCAGACCATTTTTTATAAACCGTAAAGACGGGACATAATTTTATAGGTGAGAAAAAACAATAATTACATAGCCGAAAATAATTTAAAAAAAAAGAATGTCTTCCACACGAATGGCACAGGAGAATAACGAGGCATACCAAAAATATTACATCTCATAAATATTTTTTTCCTTGATCCATCTTATTGATCATAAATCATTATAATGTACAACGTTTATATTAATAAATCCAATTATTAAATTAAATTACAAAATTAATAGGAACATTTACGGAGACGGGACATTTTCATGTAGTGACGTCACGAGCCCAAATAATGGATTTATTTATTTAAAAATAAAATAAACTGTACATTTCTAAAAAAATTTACTAACATTTTCGTAATCTTAGTAAAAAAATCTATCCACACGATTTTTTCCAAGTCGTTATGAAATCCATGCAAGTGGCCTATTGTCTAATTCCCGAATCTAATGTAATATCTTAGATTATAGTTCGAGGTGCACATTACAGATGGTGTTGGTAGCGGTAATGTAGATTTATATGTTTATAAATACCATTGGTATTAAAGGTCAGGAACTTTGAATTATTCCTACCGCCTGCAAATTTAGGGCACTGATCTAATGGCTGTTTAAGCTCCAATTATAGTAATATTGTCATTACAGTGCCGGTGGTGATGACCAACGCCATCCCGCTAGGTCCCTCCGCCTCCACCGTGGTGTGCCCCAAGTGCAAGGAGACAGTGACCACCCGTACCCGACTCGAGGCTAGCAAGCTCGCATGGCTCGGCTGCTGCATACTGACCTTTATAGGGTGAGTTCCCCACCATTCATTCTTTCCTCCGTGTTTACTATGTATCTAGCAGGCCATCCCACCGTGGTGTGCCCCAAGTGCAAGGAAACAGTGACCACCCGTACCCGAATCGAGGCCAGCAAGCACACATGGCTCGGCTGCTGCATACTGGCCATTATAGGGTGAGTTCCCCACCATTCATTCATTCCTCCGTATTTACTATGTATCTATCAGGCCATCCCACCATGGTGTACCCCAAGTGCAAGGAAACAGTGACCATCCGTACCCGAATCGAGGCCAGCAAGCACGCATGGCTCGGCTGCTGCATACTGGCCGTTATAGGGTGAGTTCCCCACCATTCATTCATTCCTCCGTGTTTACTATGTATCTAGCAGGCCATCCCACCATGGTGTGCCCCAAGTGCAAGGAAACAGTGACCACCCGTACCCGAATCGAGGCCAGCAAGCACACATGGCTCGGCTGCTGCATACTGGCCATTATAGGGTGAGTTCCCCACCATTCATTCATTCCTCCGTGTTTACTATGTATCTAGCAGGCCATCCCACCATGGTGTGCCCCAAGTGCAAGGAGACAGTGACCACCCGTACCCGAATCGAGGCCAGCAAGCACGCATGGCTCGGCTGCTGCATACTGGCCTTTATAGGGTGAGTTCCCCACCATTCATTCATTCCTCCGTGTTTACTATGTCTCGGTGATCTAGTAGGCCGTCCCACTAGGTCCCCACTAGGTGCAAGGAGACAGTGACCACACGTACCCGGTGATGTAGTAATCTGCATACTGGTTGTATTGTATAATTTAGACATTTGTTTGTTTGTTTGCAGATGTTTCTGTGGCTGCTGCCTAATACCGTTCTGCATCAAGCAGTGCCAGATAGTCCACCACACTTGCCCCAAATGCAAAACCTACCTCGGCAAATACTCGCGCCTTAACTAGTCTCTACCTGTCCTGCCCTCCGCACACTTCACTCCTTCCAATGCTCAAATTCTTCTGGAGGTCTAGCACTACAAATTGTAATAAACAATTAAATTTTTATTTTTGAAATGTTACATAATATCCACTTTAATTTAGTTTTTAAATATAAATGATATATAATGCAGAAATATAAAATAAGTAAATCATCCAATGGTACCTAGTAGACTAGCGGCAGCTGTTTTAAATGCTAAATATATCAATATGAACTGAATTGTATTCACAAATAATTAGAGACAATGTCAAATCAGTTGACAGCCCGGGAAAGGTAAAGGTAAGAAAACGTTATCGAGAGGAGATTTTGAATTTGACTTTTGGGAACAGCCCACACCGGTCTCACAGAAATCGTTGTTCTCCCTTATTGTCATGGTGTCATATGATCTAAGTGGTGTTAGAAAGAGAAAACACTACCGCGAGAATCTAGAAATTAATCACAGAAAAATTTTAATGTGCAAACAAAAGTTAACGAAAGTTTTCAAACGCAATTTGAGAAAAAAATATTAAACTTTGTGAATTTTTTGTAATAGTTATTGTTTTATGGGACGAGAAAAAAGTTAGGTGGCAATGTCGTTTATAATACATTTGTCTGATAAAATATCTCTGTACTTTTATTTTTTTTTGTTATCAGTGATTTTAGTTAGAAAAAACTTAAGTTGAGCCATTTTTAAAAATTTTTTGTGTTTGCATGCTTTTCAAAAATTGTATGTTTGTTTCTAATAATAACATTAAAAAGCGTATTTCATCACCTTTCAAAAACAGTTTTTAGATTTTGGATACATTCTGATATATTCTATTTTATTGCAATGCGGGAATTTTCATCGATATTGAAAAGATTATCGATTTAAGCAGCTTAGGGCGTGCTAAGTTAATGGGAAGAGGAAGAAGAAGGTTGGGAAGTGCCACCTAGCTAATCAGATCTTGTCACCAAATACCTCTTAAGCCAACATTTCTCTTCTGGATGGTGACTTCTTTCACCAGGGCGATACTAAGAGTATCTGTTTTCTATATACGTAATCTCAAATATAGATCAAAATAATACCAAATAATATATTTTTTTTAGTTACTTTTGTAGGTAATTTCAGTAAATTTATTATAGTAGTGTTTAACTAATTAATTAATTAATTAACTAAGGAACTAACTAATTGACGGGTTTTTCGCTGCAATAGGCTATTTAATAATACTATTTATCTAACCTGCCAAAAATCACGGGATGTAATTAATTAAATTGACTTCTATTGAAGCCTTCAGAAAGAAGAACAAACACAGATTTCCTACTATTACATAAAATACTGCATTTCAAAATTATCTGTTCTGAATTGCTTCAATTAATCAACATCCATTGGGCACTTTTATTATGACCGTGAAGTTCCACGCGGTACCGTGATGGCAAAAAAAAGCCAATAAACATACGTTCCTTATTGTAATGCTTCAGCTCTTTCTTACACATTGAATAATGGTGAGACAAAAGATGAGACACACAATATATGTGTGACTGTTTCCTCTAAAATACTACTTTTTTCCTTCGGAGGAAATATATATATCTTATTGTGATGACCGTGGCCAGTTTTCTCATGATATTCTGGACTCCGTTAGACGATGGATCCAGATTCCTCTGATTATGATCTCAATACAGGTGCTTGACAATAATAAGTCGTGGGTATTCTGAAATTGTACAGTTTATCCTGAGATTGTACAGTGGTTCTTCTTAGGAAGTCTATAGGTAAAGAGGACGAATGGACAACAATCACAACCTTTTCTACGTTACTCATGCTGTCTCACCCATACATGCTTGTCTCTTTCATACCGCAAGACATACGCTCATCACACTTATTACGGCTCAGCTACAGCGGCTGGAATTTTCTTTATAATTTTGAGGGAGATATATGAAAATTATTGTACATTTCCTTTGGGGGGTGCAGACATACGTTCACCATTTGTCTCATTTTCGACTGTTGTTATTTAGTGTGTAAGAAGAAAAGAAAAGCCGCCAGCACATTGAAAATTGACATTTTTGGAATTCACTTGCACTTCAATATTATCCTTGTAACTATATTCCTAGGTTTATGCGTTACCTGTATATGAGGGAATATTTATGTGTATAGAATTATGCGTTACCTGTATATGAGGGAATATACATACTACCCATTCCTGTATCCATCATTGTTCTTAACAGGAATGCTCGATTTTAACACTCTAGAAGTCCGCCGAAAAATATTTTTAGGAAAACATTTTTTTAAGTTAATCTCCGGTACCATACTAAATCCGCCAATATTGAAAGAGATCAACTTATATGTCCCTAATGTGTATACTCGTGGGAGATCCCATGCACTTTTTTATGCTCCGAAAGCGAGAACTTCAGCCTATCAGAATGCACCATTAAGCAGGGCGACTCAACTACTGTGTATTGTCTCCGTCCTGTCACCTACAGAGAATTCAGTAACTATCTCTTGACATACATCACAACATAGTTAAACTGTAGAACTTCAGCCTATCAGAATGCACCATTAAGCCGGGCGACTCAACTACTGTGCATTGTCTCCGTCCTGTCACCTACAGAGAGTTCAGTAACTATCTCTTGACATACGTCACAACATAGTTAAACTGGCCCCATGCACTTTAAAAAAATATATTTAATCTTTATAACTGTTTTATGAAGAACCTGAGTAAAATAAATAAATTCCATACTTTCAAAATTATCGTCTCGGCAAGTAGTATTGTAGGGGTCTACGGAGACGTCACGGTGCAGTGTGTGAGAAAGATGCAAGAAAATTTATTACTTTTTTCTTTGGAGGAAACAGACCTACATACATTGTGTATCTCATCTTTTGAAAGTGCTGTAACATTATTGTGAAAAGGAATGTATGTTTATTACCTTTTGTTACGCTGTCACAGTACCGTAATGGTGAATCATCACGGTAACTATAGAAGCACTCATATAACCAAAAGATCTTGCTGACATTTATTACCCTTTTACTTTAATAACTCCAGGACACTGGTTTATCAAAATGCCCCGATCCTAATAAGAGCAAATAAATATTCTGAGAGATATATGTCATCTCAAAGATAATCCATATAAATTATTGTTTATTCCATTACTTTTTAATATTTCTATTTTTGAAACTGACAATTCGTGGTGGAATTCCATTATAGTAATATATTAAAACAAATATAAAACTTATTTCCACTTTAATTTATTTGTAACCATAACCGGTTTCAGCAGAATAATTTGTACCAGTCTGAAGATAGCCTAAAACATGCTTAAACCGGTCACAAATAAATTAAAGTGAAAATAAGTTTTACGTTTCTGTACCCGAGAAGCATACGGATACAAGTCCAAAAAGATAAATGTTCAGGAGAGCCGAAAACTATTTTTTCTGTAACTTGGTCTCATAACTTCTTTCGATATTCATAACAAAAAAGTAATTATTAAATCAATTAGTTTTGTTTTAAAAAGAGCAAATAAAAGGAAATATTTTATATGTAAAGCCTTTAAAAATATTGTAAAAAAAAAAAATGCTGACTTGAGTCAAACAAAAACACGGACTTGAGTCCTTCTGCTTCAAAATGAAGTGGAATATTTTGTTATGACATGTGGTGTATTATGAAAGGACCTCTGCCATCGGTCACCCCAAGTGGTTCGCTACGTTTGGTGATTTAGCAGGGGTGCCCGGGTTCATGGGGTGAGGTTTGTCTAGGTCTTGGAAGCTGATGACCTGGACATTCTGAACCCCAGATTCCTACCCACCCCTTAAATCCTTTTCCTTCCCAGAACTCTCCTCTCCTTCCTTTCCTTAAACAAAACCCTCCACACAGCATCCCCAAAGATGACATAGGCCCTGAGGGAAATTATGTTCCTAAGGGCCCTCCTGTGGAGCTCATGTAAAAAAAAATCAATGTTTGAAAATTGTTTACTTTCATAGAAAGCGTAGTAATGTATAATTTGAGTCATAATACTTAGGATTTGAGTCATAATACTCAAAATGAAACTAAATCATAAAGATGCAAATTCATGTTACATCTTTCGGCTTCTAAGATAGTTCGTCGCCTTAGTTCGTTTTTGTCCAACAGACCATCAGAAAATTTTACGGGAGAAGGTTTTCTTTCATTATTTCAATGAAACATAATGGTAGATGTTTAAGAAAAAACTTTTCCGTAAAGGTAAAGTAGTTTAAATAGTTCTTAGTTAAGTAATTAACTGTAATTTTTTATACTTTATTTTTAATTTTAAAGTGGAGATTGAACAAAAACTAAAATGGTCTGTTGGACAAATAAGAACTGAGGCGACGAGTTGTTCAAAGATAGTTGCATCGTATACATTTTTGAAAATCCTATTTTTCTTCATGATAGCACTTGTATCTTTCTGCCACTGATGAACATGATAATTTACTTCAAGTCTGCATTAAAAACTTATTTCTTCAAATTTTGGACTTGCATCCGTATGCTTCTCGGATACAGGTTTTTTATAAATATATTATTATTCAACACTTTTATTTATCTAGACAAAATAGACAATAAATATACTTTCTACTATTTTTGTAATATATGGAAAATCTATTTATGTGAGAATTCTTAGTTTCTATTCACCTTTTTACCAAAGTATTTTATTTAATGCTTCTGTTGTTACATTTTTTCATTATATTATATATTCTTTTAATTTTTAAGTATTTACAATAACAAAGATGCAAACAACTTATAAAAATCACAAGTGTGCAGTTCATACGCGGTACAAGTGAAACCTTCAGAAAACTAAGGAAGGCAAGAGTGGAGAGGCTACAAAGCACCACACAAAGAGGTGAACTGATTATGCTATCTCATTCTTTCGCAGGCTAAATCCTATAGATGTACGTGTTTGTCTCTTTTTAGTGTCGCTATTTTTCGTTTCATCGAGTTTTAAATCTCAACGGTGCTAAAGAAGTTTTCACTTCATAAATAATTTTATTTAATTTTTTATTGTTGTCAAGTTTAATTTTGTAAAACTTGTTATTAATGTAAAATTTTTTATATTTTATAATAAGTAGCTCAAGTCCCCGGACTTTACACAAAGTTTTTCTCAATCTGTCTTACACTTTCCTCTTGTTTTGAATGTAGAGTGTGCAAAATTTCATCAATCTCGAAATTAAACTGTAGGTTTGTACAAATTATACAAATACCAGTTGTCCAACATTTTTCTTTATAGATTTACTAGCAGACCCGGCCACACGTTACTGTGGCTAACGAAACACAACGCCATTACCCAACCTTTATAAAATCCACACCACCCGCTTGCTGGCTGCCCGCTGCCTGAATTGAATATTTGAATTTCTCGTCTGTTCTCTACTATAATAAGCATGTATTATACATATAAACCTTCCTCTTGAATCACTCTATCTATTGGTGAAAAACGCATGAAAATCTGTTGCGTAGTTTAAAAGATCAATGTGCACATACATTTTGAGCGGCTTCATTTTATACTATGTAATGATGATAATATCATTATTATTATTCAATTAAAATAGGTTTATTTGTAAACAAATTCTTCTGTGTAGTTATTATTACGTTTGGCAGCTGTTTCGCCTTTTTAAAACATTATCAGGCTGTGGTGAAGCCTCTTGCAGACGATTTATTGATATTATTTCAGATGCAATCTTTTGACATTAATTTTTATTATCAATGCGCTTATTGATTTCCTAGTAAATTTTCCAAAATTGTCAATGGTTTATTTTATGTTATTTTAAATATTTTGTATCTGTATATTCATTATAATTTCGATTGTACAGTTGATTAGTCAGATATCTCCAAATACAATACTAAGTTTTGAGATAATGAGGAAACGTTTCTATAATATACCCTCAGGAATTCCACAAGGATCACACCTCGGACCTCTCCTTTTTATTTTGTATATAAATGATATAGACTCTTGCTTCAAAAACTAATCTCTAAAATCCAAATTTTTGCTGATGACATTAAAATTTACAAAAAAGTAATTAATATTAATGACAGCCTAGAATTGCAAGAGGATATCAATAGGCTTGGACTATATTGCGCGAACAACCAACTGTACCTTAATCTAGAAAAATGTAATACAATATCTTTCACCAAAAGCACTAACCCCCTAACATTCCCATATAAAATAAACGGAGTTGAATTAAAAAGGTGTAGTGAAGTAAGGGACTTAGGAATAATAATGGACTCCGGAATGTCTTTCCGATCACACATAAATTCCATTTGTGACAGGGCCTACAAACTCCTAGGATTCATTGTAAGAGTGACTAAACCATTCAGATCACCACATGTAATCAAGATATTATATTTTTCTTTTGTTCGCTCCATACTAGAATTTGGATCAGTGATTTGGAATCCCCAATACAAAGTCAATATTGAAAGGTTAGAAAGAATCCAAAAAAAATTTTTGAAATACTTAGACTTTAAATCGTTCCGAATATCAGAACATGTAAAAGATTCCTTAGCATTCCATAAAATTACATCACTAGAAGAGAGAAGAAATATATCCGACCAGAAATTTTTATACAAAATCATCAACAACGCTGTTGACAGCAACTATCTTCTGGAAAACATCCATTTCCACTGTCCAGTACGTAATACAAGAACAAACAAACTATTCCACACCCCACAATCAAAAACTAACTACTCACAACATACATTTCTGAAAAGGACGTGCACAAAATATAACAATATCCTTTCAGACGCTGATATTTTCCATTTGTCCTCAGTTCAATTCACAAAATATGTAACGGAGAAGATCAAAACAGATTGTTGATCGTGAATCCTGCTGTGTGCCTTATTTTATTGTTTTTCTCTTATTATGTTGGTTTCATCTGATTTTCGTATGAATTATTATGTTGGTTTCATCTGATTTTCTGTAATCTAGTTAGGTATTATGTATTAGACATGGGCAAAATTGAATGACCGAATTAAATGAATAAATTCAATCTTGTGACACACTTGATCTGATTCTCAATTTCAAAAGGAATTGATTCTTCATTCCTTACCTTTGGCCTTGTATCGTACGATTTTTAACGGCAACATAAATGTTTAATTTCCATTTATTTTACTGTTAAATTATTTCAATGAATAATGTGTTCCGTAAACGATTTAAATATTATAATGTTTCATAGGTATTTTTAAAATATATTAAATACCGTATTTAAATATTATTCAATGGGCGGCGCGCCGCGAAGTTGTCGACGGTATTGTGAACGACTCGTATCCCGCTATCGCCGGCCGCCGTTCTAAAAATCCGTAGATCAAAACGCGGCCGCGATTCAGCCGAATTGTCCGAGCGTCCCTTTCACGCAAGGAATTAATCATTTGTCGTAGTCAATGTCCTGAGATTGTCCTAAGGTCCCCGCGCGTCCCGTCCCGTCCGCGTCCCAGGTACTCGTAGCTAGTCTGTCGCTATCGGAAATTGTCCGAAGCGCTTTATTCACGAATTAAAACTAAAAGTCTTTTTCACTTGTGACGTTGTTGTCTCTAGTTAACCTCAGACTTAGAAATGACGTCAGATGTCATCGTCTTACATCGCCATCGATTCACGTCAATCTCGGCTCGAGTGTATCCGAAACGCAGCTCCTCGCGAGTCTCTGCGGGGTAAGACACAAGACACTAGTCAAAAGTGACTAATTCATTGCTCAGTGCCGGCCCTTAATCCGTCCGAGCGCAGCGGTTCACCAATTCCTCAGCGGGCCAAGCCTTCAATTTCATTACATAGGTAGCCGAAAACTTTCGACATTGAATCCGAACATCGCGGCATCGGCTAGAAAATTGAGAAGCAAATTTAGTGCACTTGTAATCGTTTTTTTGGCACGTATGAAAGATATTGGAATACAAGTACCTACCTACTTTTAGACGTGGATCTTGGGTAGATGTAATATGTAAATTTGCATATATTATAAGGCCGATCAGCTGTTGTCAGCTGTCATAAAATACTTTTAAGTTTAATAAATAAAATAAGTAAAACTTTAGGGGTGAAACAAAAACTGTTTAATTTAAAGATTTAATTGCTAGCTCTAAATACATTTTACATACGAAAAATAACGATACTAAAAAAAGACAAACATATACATCTAAGTATAGGATTTAGCCTGCGAGATAATGAGATAGACCAATCGGTCCTCTCTTTGTGTGGTGCTTCGTAGCCTCCCCACTTATTGTGATTTGAAATGAAACGAAAAAGCGACACTAAAAAGAGACAAACATATTAATCTATAGGTTTTAGCCTACGAGGTAGTGAGAATAATAATAGAATAATCGGTCTCCTCTTTGTGCGGTGCTTGGTAGCCTATCAGTCTCCTCTTTGTGCGGTGCTGCGGTGTTTCGTTTTTTTTTTTTTTTTTTTTTTTTTTTTTTTTTTTTTTTTTTTTTTTTTTTTTTTTTTTTTTTTTTTTTTTTTTTTTTTTTTTTGGAATTAATTGAATTACAGGAATGAATAGAAGGAATCAATTCAAAAGGCCGGGGGAATTAGACGGGATCTATTCACTCCTGGGAATCATTTTGCCCACGTCTATTATGTATGTATAACTTCTTATATTAATGAGTTTTTTGTTTTTTCTTTAAATTCTATATTCTCTAATGTGGAAACTTCACTGGTTCATGCAAATTTATCAAATGTAATTATTTAATAAAATATGTACAACTGTTTGTTTCCCAAATAAAGTAAAATAAAATAAATAAATAAATAAAAAAAAGCAATATTATTTACATATGTCTGCATTTTACACGTTAAATCATTACATAGTATAAAATGAAGTCGCTCAAAATGTATGTGCGCGTTAATCTTTTAAACTACGCAACGGATTTTCATGCGGTGCAGCACCAATAGATAGAGTGATTCAAGAGGAATGTTTATATGTATAATACATGTAAATTATATTAGAGAAAAGCTGAGAAATTCAAAGAAAACATATTTTTTGCGATTTAAAACGGCTGGCGGGCCGTACTATAGTCACTTTTGAAATTCGTTCTACGGAAGAAATTGGAAAATAGATGTCCTAGAGTAAGAGGTATTTGATTTTCCCTTTTCAAATATCCAGTGTTTCATTGCAAGCATTGTATAATTAGTGGCGAGTTAATTAGTTTATATGTATAATACATGCTTATTATAGTAGAGAAAAGCAGATAAATTCAAATATTCAATTCAGGCACGGGCAGCTGGCAAGCGGGTGGTGTGGATTTTATAAAGGTTGGGTAATGGCGTTGTGTTTCGTTAGCCACAGCAACGTGTGACCGGGTCTGCTAGTATGTTATAAAATTACACCAGGAAGCATAAAGGTCCTGTGCATTTATTAGTATGAGATTTTGAAATATCCTACTAGTAACCCAGAAAATATCAACATATTATTTAATTCAACGCAAGTTTTTGTGCGTTTTAATTGATTTGGTAATGTTTATGAGTAATGTGAGTATTGTACCAGATAGAGGGTACACTTTTACATATAACTTCATAAATCAAATTTAGATTTTTCAGAGATGTCTGACTAATCAATTGGACAATCAACATACATAATATATTGTTATAGGTATCACTTGTCTGGATTTGAAGATTCTTTTCATAGTTGAAATAATTTTGAAAATGCCATACTTAATTATAAAGAAATCAGCGCCACTTTTAATTTTCGACATTTGAACGGTCCCTCATAATCTGAACAACATAAAATAATGGTTGTGTATTTACTGAATTTGGTGTTTGGTTTTTTTTTACAAAACATTTAGTTTTTGATACTCACTTAGGTCCAGTTGTTTCTCAGAAATTCACATATGACAAATTCGTCAAATAGTCACTGGCAGTTAAAAACCCGCTCCACAGGCTTTTGCTGTTAGGTCCTGCGGGCGGTTTTTGGTTTGACTTCTCCAGTTTCAGTGTTGGTGACCTTTTTATAAATCCGATAGGAACTGGTTCAAAAAATAGCGGGTGCCTCGGATCCACTGTGATCCAGTGATAGCTAGTCACCGGGACAAAGTAACCACGACAGGCAATGGCGTCATATGTAATATATGGCCGCTCGGTACTATTATTCACAACTGCCAGTTATAATAATAATCAAGCGTCGGGTGGGAATGCTATCCTTGTTCTACCGGTATTACAATGGAAGGTGCTCCGAGGAACTAGCGTCATTGATCCCTTCGGCACCGGTGCATAGTCGGGAAACACGTGCCCAACATTTGTACACGGTTGACGTTTGTCACATGAGAACGTGTCGTTTCTTCGAATCGTTCTTGTGTTCAACAGCTCGGCTGTGGAATTATTTGCCAGCCTCTGTGCTTCCTCCTTCCTACAACATGGGTCTCTTCAAGACCAATGTTCATTCCTTCCTCTCCTCAAAAAGACCCCCCACACAGCATCCCAGATGACATCTGCCCTGAGGGAAATTATTTTCCTCAGGGCCTCCTGTGTAGAGTTAATGTAATTACCGCCAATCTCCCCATATTCGGTGGGATACTCAAAATTACACATCCTAAGTACTTATACCTGCCAGCGGCAAGTCCTCATACAATCTAGTAATGAAAGTGACGCCATCCTTTGGCATTTATTGGCTACTTGCTTGAATTCGGTTTTATTACAAAAATAGCTTTTTAACAAACTTCAAGTACGAAGATGGTTTTGCTTGCGGCGCAGAATCAGAGTTGCGTGCTTAGCTGGGTTCTTAAATTTCAACCGTACAGTCTCTGGTCTATTAATACTGTTTGATTCAATGCCATTTTGTTTTTTACATTTGAAAGCTCCCCTTTAAACACCGATTCTAGGTGTGTTTCAACTTTCTATCAAATTGTAATAAGCTGACAAGCAACATGAGTAGTCTTGTTCGATTGCATTTTAAGAAGTAAACTGGAGTATGCTAGTGGCGTATGGACTCCACATCAATCTAAACATATTGATCATGTTGTCCTCTTCTGCTGATCACAATTTGTTCAAAAGCTGAAACGGACATAGAATAAAACTTTCAAATGTCTAAAGAATAAAATAGCACTGAAAGCTCACATGATGTCTTTTTTTATTTATTTATTTAAAAGAAAGACAAACTCCCGGGTTACGAATAACCCAACAGTGTTTGAAAATCTCCTACTACCACCACAGAAAGCCGAAATTTTTTGCTTGTGTTGTGATGGAGGACTTAGCCAGCCGAGGAATCGAACACGCGACGCCCGGGTGGGACCCAAGCGCTATGCCCACTCAACCACTGACTGTCAATAGTACATTTGAATTTCTGTGAAACAACCCATCCTTTAATTGTGTATTTTTATAGCATTATTATACAATATAAGTGATATAAATAAAATACGGGTGATATGGGCTATTAAACAATCTATTCTAATTTAAGGCTAGTTTTTTATGTGAATACCACGCAAGTCTCAACTGTTCCCAGCAATTGGGACTGTCTATGTGTCTATTCATTGGTTTGGTCGTTCTCTGTAGAATGAGAACTGTGTTGTTATATCGCGTGAGGGTGCTAATTATTGCATGGAGTCGTACTTCTGCTCTGGTATTTTCTATCTGAATTAACATGATCTTTGTTGGTATATTAATATTTTTATATAAATGTTAATTAATAAAAATAAAATACAACTTATTTCAGGTGTTTTATTAATAATCCGTTTTTTGTATTATTTCCACTCAAGTGTCCCGATTTCCCAGTGGAATTATGGTGTCCCTAATTTGAGGCTGACGGGAGTGAAGGAATCTTTATGTTTGAATTCTTGTCTAGAATGATTGAATTGAAATTTCATGATTTTTTTACCCCCTCATCCCCGTCCGAGTCACACATCGTCAAATTTGTGAGACCCCTCCCCCCTAGTGTGATGACACACGATTAAACAAATAAAAATAAACAAAACAGTAGTTAAAAAGTTTTTACATGTGACATCACAGAGCTAATGATCCCCCCATACCCCCTTTTCACACAATGTCACTCTACTCTACTTCCCTACCTTCCCTCTAAATCCCCTTGAATTCCCAAAGCTAGTAATTTGGATAAAAGAAGATTGTGATCAATTTTATCAAACGCTTTTGAGAAGTCTGTATAGATTACGTCAAGTTGGATTTGTTCATCTGTTGATTTCGTAATATTTTCAATGAATAGATGGCAAGATTAGAGACAACCGATCTTTTTTTCATAAAGCCATGTTGGTTTACGGTATTACAGACTGGACCCAGTTATAAAGTTGTTTGTGAACAATTTTTTCAAAAATTTTACTGAAAATTGATAACTTAGATATCGGACAATAGTTCTGGACATCATTTTTAGCCCCAGATTTAAATACTGGTGTGATAAGAACATACTTCCAACAATCCGGAAAGATACCTTCTTTCAATGAGGATTGAAACAGCAATAATCAGGGCTTCGAGATTACCTTGCTACACATTTTGATAAAGAATGCTGGAATTTTATCACTACCCGCACCCAATGAGTTAGAAATAGTATCAATTATTTTTTTGTATTTTTTCTTTTGAAACTGATACCGAAGAGATGTTAACGTGAAAAATAGTTTGGATGCAGGCGAATTCTCTATTAATTGTTTTGAATATTCTTGTCAATTGACGTCTGTATCTGTATTTTCTCCTTAATAAAAAAAAAAAAAAAAAATAGATTGTTTATGTGATGGTTGGTAGAGTGTACATCGGAGGTAGTGTTATAATTAAAGGTGGAAACGAAGTGCTATGAGAACAGGTTGCATATTGCAAAAGGATTCACAGCAGTAATGCCACCCAGTTTCATTACGTGAGGTAAACTAGAATTATTTCTTTTTCCTTTAACATAAGACCAGAATTTTTTGGGGTCACGGGATATATTAGTTCCTTACATATGAAATTGGCGTTTTGCCTTTCTGGCAACTTTGATCTCAAATATCTTCTCTTTGGTTAGGTATTCCAAATTCAAATTTATACAGCTATTTACTCAACGGGGAAGAAGAGCGGGTCATTTATGCGTGGCTCCTCACTTCTTGGAAATTTTGTCACAATGGATGGCTTTACGGGAGAGCAACGCGCTTTCTGGGTATAACATTTTTACAAAAACAATGATTTCGTTCTTTTTTGTTCAACAATGACTCTATTCTATTTTACAAAACAATGATGCACGCCGCCGCATTTCGTTCGCATCACCAACTACAGAGTATTTATTAGTGCCCAAATGTAATTTAATTTTTTTTTTCATGAGCTCCACACAGGAGGCCCTGAGGAACATAATTACCCTCAGGGCCTATGTCATCTTTATGCTCACCTATGATGCTGTGTGGAGGGTTTTTTAAGGAAAGGAAGGAGAGGAGAGTTCTGGGAAGGAAAAGGGTTTAAGGGGTGGGTAGGAATCTTGGGTTCAGTATGTCCTGGTCATCTGCCTCCAAGACCTAGACAAACCTCACCCCATGAATTAAATCATGGTTCAAAAATTTAGATAAAACCGGCAGGAAGACAAGTTGTTTTCATCTTTACTTAAAGTTCTTTTCATCTATACTTACTAGTCCTAGGGAGAGATTTACCTAAATTTTAATTTAAAATTTTTAAATTTTATAAAGAACTAGCAGACCCGGCCACACGTTGCTGTGGCTAACGAAACACAACGCCATTACCCAATCTTTATAAAATCCACACCACTCGCTTACCAGCTGCCCGCTGCCCGATGCCTGAATTGAATATTTGAATTTATCGGCTTTTCTCTACTATAATAAGCATGTATTATTATACATATAAACTAATTAACTCGCCACTAATTATACAATGCTTGCAATGCAACACTGGATATATATGAAAAGGGAAAATCAAATACCTACTTACTCTAGGACATCTATTTTCCAATTTCTTCCGTAGAACGAATTTCAAAAGTGACTATAGTACGGCCCGTCAGCCGTTTTAAATCGCACAAAAATATGATTTCTTTGAATTTCTCGGCTTTTCTCTAATATAATTTACATGTATTATACATGTAAACATTCCTCTTCAATCACTCTATCGATTGGTGTAAACCGTATGAAAATCCGTTGCATAGTTTAAAAGATTAACGCGCACATACATTTTGAGCGACTTCATTTTATACTATGTAATGAAGACAAATATTCCCGGGTTACGAAAAGCCTGAAAATATTTGAAAATTTCCACCATCACAGAAAGTGGAAAATGTTGCTAGTGTCGTAATGGAGGATTTAGCCAGCCGAGGAATCGAACGCGGAACGCCTGGATGGGACCTAAACGCAATGCCAATTCAGCCACTGACCGATCCTATTCACGAAAAATACAGAAGGTACTAGAATGACGAATATCTTCAATGATATTCCTATAGGCTTTCCGAGAACGTATATTTCTTTGGAATTATATAACTATTTTATTATTGCCAGTTATAAAAAAAGCAAAAAAATATTATACTTTATTTCATAAATATGCACAGGTGAGTTAGACATTTTACATTACTTACATATTTGCTCGCAATTTTACAGTAAACTTAATGAGATATTATCGTTAGACAGTTTATATAAGTTCCTATCAGGGACGACTTACTTCAAGATTTTTAACACTTGGATTTGTAACGAATGAATTTAAATGACATCGTAATGAAATGATAAGGCGACAATTCAATTTCTAATATTGGAATTTTTAGAACAATTGTAAAAATGCATGGCATATTATTAATATATCAGTTGTTAGCGTTTTTATTTCCATTCTACATATTTGTTAATGTTTGCAAATTAATACAATATTAAGTATCTTGAGAATCGAATTACCTTATTAATGAAGCACCCTATTTCCATAACCAGTTTTAATAACAATTCTGTTTACTTCGAGTCACGTTGTGGCGTGTTCATGAACTTTGATCCTGAACGCGTGTGCACTGTGCAGTAGTAGCGTGTGCAGTTGCAGGGGTCGAACCATTTTAATTCCGCTAATTTAATTGCTGTAAACTTTCCACCTGTGTCTCTGCTTATTATATTACAATTTTTTCAAAAATAAATATAAATTCTTACAAGACTAAGAAAAATACTGATTGAAAACATTACAGGGTTCATTTTTAAACTAAAGTTGCTATACATTTAGATTGCTGCTCCTAGGTGTTATATTTGGCCAATGAAGGAAACTTGAACAAGCTAGAAGTTTACGGAACAGAGCTGTGAGATGTATACTGAGGAAACGCAAGTATGCAGAGTTAACCAAACGAAAGACGAGCTAAATTGGATTCCAATAAAAAAGAAACTGATATTTTATGGGTTAATTTTTCGCATAAAGTTAGAAAAACCTAAATTTTAAATACTTTAGTAATGAAATTCTTTTTAATAGAGATTATAATTATGAAACCAGAAATATAAGAATAGTTAGATTGCCGCGTATGATAAAATCAGATTCACAAAAATTCATTGCCTAAAATATAGGTTTAAAATAAGAGGATTAAAGATATATACGGAAGAATGGATGAATTTAAAAAGGGATGTTATGCATACAGTAAAAATATAATCTTATAAAATGAAGTGTTACCTTGTGCATATTAGTTTACATACAAATGTATTATAAACTACCAAACCCAAAAACAAAAAAATGTTAACTTAAATAAATAGTAAGTTCGCATATTGTGTCATTTAAGTAAGGTTGGAATAGATACGTTTTTAGATTTTCACGGCCAAAAGTATTTTTTGTTATTTGTTTGTGGAGTGTTATGCCGTGTTGCGCTACCTCCTTCTTTAGCCAACGTTTCGGACAGCGTTGCAGTGTCAATCATGTCCATTCGGCACATCTACCGGATCTGCCGGATCTGCCCTGATGATGGACACTGCAACGCTGTCCAAAACGTTGGCTAAAGAAGGAAGTTGCGCAATACGGCATAACACCCCAAAAAATAATGAAAAAAATAAGGTTGGAATAGCTTATGAGAAATCGTTTTCTAGAAGTGTGGAATTACACTGGTTGACCAAACTGTAAGGCTTCTCTTTAGCAGTTTGAATGAAGTATATAAAGTTTACATATATTTAGTATACATATATTTATGACACACGAGAACGGGTCGCTTTTACCACTCGTCCTTGTGTTGTATGGGTTAACAACTCAACTGTGGAATAATTTACCGGCCTCTGTGTTTCCCCTCTTCAACAACACATATCTTCGGGGCCTCGGTTAATACAGTTCTTTCCTCAAAAAGATCTCCCACACAGCATCTCCAAAGATCGTATGAGTCAGAGCCACCAGTATGAAGTAAAGTGGCTCTCAACCCATAGGTTACGCACCACTACTCCGTCTTCAGTATTTAAGCGCTGTCGGATCCTTGAATTGGTTATTCATAGTCAGTTTACCGAAGAGTGTCAGACTAACAACTAGCTAAAATGTTTTATCAACTAATAGTTTTAATTTACGCGGTGTTGTGTTGTGCGGAAGATCAGTTTATAGACGGTATGTACCTACTTACTGTATTATCAAATTGCGCCTTTATTCGATTCATTATATGGTTACTATATGGTCAGAAGGTACTATAATATATTGTGGATAAATAAGAATAATCTATTTAAATGCAGAAGACTCTCCGATTGTGGGTGAATTTGATTCAGAGTTTGGATGAATAAGTTGTAAGAACTGCTTTCAGAATTAAAGTTCTCTGAGGGGTTACACGGGTCATGAAGGTTAGAAAAGAGTATATTGTTTTAATATAATAAATAAATTATATTACTTGAACTTTTAAGCATACAAAAGTGCAACAATTAAACAATATTTTTACAAATTTTCTTCCAAAAATTTGGAAAATTCAGCACGTGGGGCATAGTTTCCGGAGACCCCTTAAAAAATGTCCTTGCGGTGGACAGAATAACTCATGATAGCTTCATGTGAAATTTAAAAAAATATATATTATTTGTTGTTAGTAGATAAGTTTAGCTAGTGCTTGAACGAAGGAAATTGAAATTTGAATTTTTGACAGATTTTGCACAACAGTACAATTTTCAGTACGTTATTATAATAACGTACTGAAAATTGTAAAAAATGGAAACTTGAAAATTTACCAGGCTATAGCCTGGTAAATTTTCAATATAGCCTGGTAAATTTTCAAGTTTCCATTTTTTTTATTGACCAAAGATATTCAAATACAAAATAATATCTTTGATACTAACCTACTAACAAAAAACAAACTATTTTTTTTATTTCAAATGAAACTATCATGAGTTATTTAGTCCACCGCTTTTTTAAGGGTCTCCGGGAACCAAATCCCACCAGCTGAATTCTTCAAAATTTTGGGGGAAAATTAAAAAAAATATATATTGTGTAAATGTAGCACTTTTATGTGTTTAAAACTTTAAATTATATAATTTATGTATTATATGTAAAAAAATATATATTTACATATATATATAAATATTGTAAGTCGTAAGTCACTAGCAACATTTTTAAATCTTAGATGTAAGTCCCTAATTATAATTTTGAATCTTAGTTGTAAGCCTATCGTATTAATTTTATTTGATTATATGCTTATATGTACAGCGCCCTTGAGGTGATTTTTCACGAAAGCGGCGCTTTATAAATCGGCCAAATATTATTATTATTATTGAATTATTATTTCTTAAATAATAATTCAATATTCCAAATAAATAAGCTGAGGTTCAAATTAAATAAAACGGTTACATTGAACATAACCATGAAATTTATTTGGTTTATTACGACCGACCGGTTTCGCTTAATGATAGAACGTCCAGAGTCCTACCGGCAGGACTTTGCGTACTACCGGTAGGACGTAAGGTTTTTGTTTATATGAGGCTTTATAGGCCTGCTAGCAGGATGCAATTAACTGCAATGCATAGTGCGAGTCTTTCTGATTCGGCGAGTTTTTTAATCGTATTTCTGCGGTCATTCTGGCCAAAATGGCGGCGAGTATAAGACGCGGGGTCCGCGTTCGCGCCAAAGCCAGTATTTCGACGAAAATGATGGCCTAAACACATGGAGTCGCAAACCTTTTTTTGATAACTACGATATTAGTTATTGTTGGGGCACTGTAAGAAAGTTAGAAAACAATTATGCCAGGGTATATTGGGAAATTGACAAAAAAATATAAACCGTGCCCGTTGGAGTTCTAATTGCTGAAACCGAAAATGATAATTTAGTGGAAAAGAAATACAAATGAAGAACATTCTAAGTACAAACTTTCTTATTTTATTCATAGGCTTATGTTTATAGTAAGCCTAGTATATTCCCATAGAAAAAAATACTACTTGGAGGTTGCTCGTTTTTTTCCATTATTTACGTGGTTGACAACATTTTCTTTTGACTGGGCATTTTTGGTTCGCCAATAAAGTACAGTCAACAGCTTAGCAGCCTTTACAGTTGCTCGTAAATCGCAAATCGCTCGTAACAGTCGCGGTTACCAAGACAGAAACTGTTGAACGAGAAGGAATCATTAACTTTTTTTTGGCATATTATATGCTATGAGCTATGAGTCCTCAAGAACTTCCAGACCGACGATCCTATTGGAATACCACCTCTGATGGAATATTTCCCCCTGCAAATTTTGGACAAAGATTTGAGATCATTCTCACGGCACTGCTCTTCACACAACCCTCAGACCTTGATGTTTCTGATAAATGGCGTAACACTAGAACATTAGTAATGATGGTGAATGATAAACTAAAAGATACCATCCGTCCTGGGTCAAAAATAACTGTAGATGAATCCATGTTCGCCAGGTATGGAAGGGGTGCGTACTTCAAAGACGGAATGCCAGCAGTTATAAATATTAAAAGAAAACCAAAAGGAGTCGGTTGTGAAGTAAAAACAGCGTGGGATAGTGACACAAACATTATGATCAGAATGGAAATTAATGAGGACAAAGAAGCAACGGTACGAAGAAATGGCAAAGAGAATTTGGCGCAGAAACTGTAACTACTTTGAGATTGACAAAGCCACGGCATGGTTCTGGCAGAGTTATAGATGAAGACTCTTGGTTTGCTTTAATCAAAACAATTTTCACTTACGTTTTTTTTTCATTTTCTTGTTTATTTTCTACCCTGTTATATTAATAAGCGCCCATGTCTAATTTTATTATATAAAATATAGAAAGTTTATCACCTCTGCCTATTTTTAACATGCATGAAAGTCAAGTACTGCTAGAAGGACAGCCTCTTATATTCATACAAAAATCGCAAAAAATTGCGTGCTGCTGGCAGGACGCACATTCGTCGAATTGTCCTTCCGGAAGTTCCTTCCAGCAGGACAAGGGTTTGGACGTTCTATCATTAACACAAGCATCGCAGACGAGAAAATGTCGAAAATAATATTTAAAAAACTTGGAATTTCTGTTTCCAAAAGTTTTATACGTTTTTCCGACCAATTTTCGAATATTTTTTTTAATTTCCCAATTTTTCCGGAACAATGTTTTTTTACGGGATCATGAATTTTCCAACATGAAAAAAATTCACACAAAATAAAATCGAAAAGACAGTTTTTTTAACATCCCAGCTCATTAATTTTCAAAGCTAAAGTTTACGGTTTTCCTAATTTTTCCCGATTTTTTATCAGGAAAATTTTCCGAAATGAAAAATTTCCGAACTTCACATAATATTAAAAAGGCAAATGTCATTAAAAACATTCCTGACAAATTTCAGGTTTTTCCCAGAATAAATTAATTCTTAATAAAATTATTTTATTAAGTTTTCAAACTTAAAATAACAAAATGTTACCAAATAAAACGTTTTCCAAATGTAAAAATTGAAAAAATAACTCTTTTAAGCCTAATGTACCTACTACGATTTTCCTGCCACGGTTTAAAAAAACACGGTTGTTAACTTTGTTGCCACAGGATCGCCCGATATTATTTTTATTTGAGATTATTTGAGATGTGAACTTTACCAAATTGGGTGACGTAAATCATAAGTACGCTTGCAATGCCCAGCAGCAAAAAGCAGGCTTTTTATCTGCTAGTTAAAAAGCAACTAACTAACCATCAAGCCATTTCATAGGCAGAGAGGACGCACCGCCAAACAACTCGATCTTGCCACCCACTCCTTGCCTCGTTCACATTCGCACATCTTATCATACATAGTCTTCTATTATTCTGACTCTGGACATGGCCTGACTCAAATATCTGATTCACTTGGTCGTGCCATGTCTTTCTCGAGCGTTCCCGACTTTTTCTACCATTCACATTTGCGTCAAATATTCTCCTTACATTACCTCGTTAATTTGCTTAACATGCCCAAACCATCGGAACGTTCCTTTCTTAATCTTACTTATTACGTTTACATCAGCCTTGCATTCTTTGCGGATCTCCGCGTTTCTCACACGATCTTACATGGTTTTACACGTAAGCGTCAGAGATCTTATTTCTACAGCATTCAGTCAACTTTCGTCCTTCCTCTGCCAGTTCCATGCCTCACTGCCATACATCATGGTAGGTACCAGTACAATAAACTAGTAATATAATAAAAAAGTATTAGCTATAACAAACAGTAAAATTAAATAGATAACTGAAGATTAATTTAAAACATGAACACGCAAGAAGTGAAGGTGACATTATTGCTTTACTTTATTTTCCTCAGGGCCTCCTGTGTGAAGCTTAAGGTTAAAAAATATATCGTCGCATTAATTCGTAGACTGCGAAACTCCAAATTTTTCGAAAATACGTTTTTAATGCCACCTGGTCTTAAAATTAGTCCCGTATCGACTAGTAAAACTCGTAAATTAAAAAAAAATAACTTTTTAGATTAACACAAATTAGGAAACTGCGTAACACAATGCTGCCATTTTTACTCGCGAATACTTCGAAACTCCTTAACTTCACATACTTTATTTTATTTACCATTTTAGGTTTTATTATTTAACTACAAAATTATTTGTAGTATTAGTATTGTGCTGTTATGCTTTGTGTACTAAATACTATTATATTTATCCTGTTATTCTTAGATACTGAGACTAAATATAAAAGTCAATTATTATATTACTGATTAATTCATAAAATTAATATCGCGGTTCTGTATTGTTGTGTTTTAATTTATGAATGTAAAATTCGTATCTTCCAAGTCTTCAGCTAGTTGTTGCATAAAACTGTTAGTTGTTCATAAAACTGTTCGCCGAAAAGTACGTAGGTATCTTTGTAAAATACGTATCTCTATTCTTGGTTTTTATGTAAACTTCCTAACTCCGTTTTGAAATAGAAAGCCTTAACGTACAAAAACTTTTATCAACGACATAGTATTAAGAATAAAATTTTCAAAATATCTCCTATTTGCCGACGACCTTAAGCTGTACAAAAAATCACATCATTGGAAGATTGCATCGATTTGCAAAAAGACCTATCATCACTACACGAATGGTGCACACTAAATGATTTGTATTTTAATAAAAACAAATGTGCTGCAATTTCCTTCACAAAGAACAGAAATAAATTTTCAAACACATATCACATTAACAATGTCGCTTTTTTAAACATAACTTCAATTAAAGACTTAAGCGTGATTAGGGAATGCAATCCCGGTATACCGGGATCCCGCAGACATGTTGCGGGACTAATCTCGGTCGAAAATTTTGCGGGATCCCGCTGGACTGGCGGGATTACAGAGAAGCATAGTATGAAGAGTTCGAGATCAAGAGCCCAACAACTTAGATCTGGCAATATGAGCAACCTTGAGGTTTTGATAAAGAAGGAAATGAATTACTTCGAGTCCGGTGGATTAAAAGGCACATACCTTCAATTCACTTACAATGCGCTAATGATTATTGTGCCAACCAGCGTGGAAGCTGAACGAGCTGTTTCAGCCGCTGGCTACCTTGTGTCCAATATCAGAAGTCGTTTATCAGACGACACAATTAATACTTTAACTTTTTTACGAAGCTTTTTCCAAAATAATGTTTAAACTTATGATGCTTATTTTACAAGCATATTGTTTATCGTGTGAACGTTATTATTTAAATTTAAGTTGTTATGTAAATATATGTCTTATCTTATTCTTTGCCAATTTATGACTTAAACTTTACTTATGTCTAACTAAAGGTATATTAATAAACCATTTAAAATGTCCAAAAGAACTTGTTTGATTAGGTATAAATTTAAAACTCTAAAAACAAGGTTGGTAGATCGAGGTATTAGGTCTTTATTATACGATTGATTAGATATCTAAGTCAACCCTGCTGGATCCCGCAAATACCTGGATCCAGCGGGACTAAGATTGTTCAGTCCCGCAAATACCTGGATTGACATGGTCTTGCGGGATTGCATTCCCTAGGCGTGATATTTGACTCATCACTTAGCTTCAATAAACATGTAGATACAATTTCAAAAAGTGCGTCACAAATATTAGGATTAACGCTTAGAATCACAAATTGCTTTAAAAGTGCAGAATTAACTTTAACATTATATAAATCAACTGTGCGAAGTATTCTCGAGTCAGGATCCACTATTTGGTCTCCCAATTATGAGATTCATAATTATAGAATCGAATCCATACAAAGAAAATAACCCGTGTCATTGCTTATCGCGAAGGTATTATCTGATCAATTTGGAACATAAAGACCGAATTCTACACTATAAACTACACTCTCTGACAGAAAGACGGAAACTTTCTGATTTATTGCTTCTGCACAAAATTATACATGCATCAGTTGATACACCAAACATTTTATCCCAAATTAACATTAACACACCGTCAAGAATTTCAACAAGGAGGATGCAAGATATTTTCTATATATCTACCTACCACACAAATACAGGATATTTTTCCCCTTTACCACGAACATTAAGACATTATAACACTATACACTGCTCTAATAATGAAATTGACATTTTTAATAACCCATTCAATCATTTCAAAAAATATATTTTACCATCAATCGTATAAAGCTGATATTGTGATGAAACCCTTTATTCAAAGACAGGAAATATTGTACCTACTAAATCATTGTCCCATCAGCACAGGTTGTTTGTGATTCTTTTGTACTCTACCTTTACTCATCCTTGTTCGTCATTCATTTTGCATATTTACGAGTAGCTAATTATTACTGATATTATTTTTGTTATAATTTTTGTAATTTAAATCATCTATGTATATAAATTTTTTGGGCATAATGCCTGTTTTATGTACTTAAATAAAAAATAAAAAAATAAAATAAAAAGTTAAATGATTGAAAATAAATTTCGAAATATATTGTATGTTCGGAACATAAATAAAAAGAATGACCCGTCTTTAATTTTTTTTCACTACGAGGTTTTTTGTGCCTCCTATTGACATTTAGTGGTTACGCATTTTACGAATTAATGCGACGATATTTATTGTTATGCCCTTATAAGTTAACCTAATCACTAATCAAAATTAACTTGTAAAGATGAAAATTGACAAATTTTGTTTCTACGGAATAATTATAATCTCCTGCTAAATAATATATGTGGTACTCTTTGCTTGTCTGTACTCTGTTACTATTTTACAAGTTGCCTTTTACCATTTTCCTTGTACATGCATAAATTGCAATGTAGAAAAGGTCACGTTGTTGTTAACCTTCCAGCGAAGAATCAACTGCGCACTTGTACTAGTACTGTATTATATTGAACTGGTCTGCTGGTCTGCTGGTCTGCCGGGCAACCAATGTCACCAGACCTAGTCACGCGCCGCTGTGCAAAGGATTCAAAGTTCAAAGATAAATAAAATGTGGAAGATGAAAAAGAATCGTCAGAATAATTATTACGAAACCATTTTATTCTTTTATTTTTTACATTAACTCCAAGCGGAACATCATGAGGCATATGTTTTCTTAGGGTGCAGTGTGTTGAGGGTCTTTACAAGGAAAGAAAGGACTTATGAATCCATCCCTTTAACAGTGTTGCAAGGCGATGGGTCGCGACGCATCCGTCACCAAGACCTTGACAAACCTCACCTCATGAACCCGGACAACCCTACTAAGTCACCAAACGTAGCGAACCATTCTTGGAGTGACCTACGACAGAGATTTTGGTTATCCAATATTTGGTTCCCGGGGCGGCGGTACCCATATCCGCTCCCAAAATGAATATTATTAACCAATCGGACCTATAAGCTTGTTTTCACGATAATATAATATTACCAGACAAATGTATGAGGCGTACTAACTAACCATCACGCCGTTTCCCCGCAGGGGTAGGAATAGAGGACGGACCGCCAAAAAACTCGGTCTTGGCACACACATTTTGCCTCACTCACTTTCAATATGTGAGGCATACCTGACTTATTTTAATTTGATTCACAACTACATAGGTGCGAAATGCGGTTAAAAATAATAACAAAAAAAACGCTTTGGATAAACATATTTTCGTTAATTATTTTCACAGGGTTAGTTAAGTACTTTTGAAGGTTATTAAATCGTCCGATTGTTTGATATTTCCAGATAAAAACAAGATAAGGAAAATGTAAATAATATTGATGTTGTAAAAGGTCGCCTATTAATATATGCACATAGATTATTTCAGAGAACTGACTGCATAATTCACTGCAATGTCAGATAAACAAACGGAATAGTCATAATTCATTTTATTTATGTGAATATGACACAATTCATGTTCCGACAAGATCAACAAGACAATCCAATTTATTTCATTTGCCCTCATGAACTGACATTAGAAAAACTTCCCCATTTCCCCGTATAAATATATTTTTTTTTGATTTTTTAGTTTCTTATATGCCTTGAAGAGTTGAATTATATAATTAACTAGCTTTTTCCCGCGGCTTCGCTCGCATGGTGTAAGGGGGGTTTCCACTCCGCCTCCCCCACCTTCCCCCCCCCCCTCTCACCGCCCTCACGGAAATTCACTATCTGTTAGTAAACTCGCCTAGTGTCATCGTGTTACTTGCTAACCAGCGACTAGCAGATTGTTGACAATCTACGAAAAAAAGTTGAAAGGTCGTCAACTTTTCTCGCCTACACGCTTGCTCCGCTTGTTCGTGATTGGTTTATTTATGTTTCCAACATGACTTCCGATAAACAGCTGATTTCGACTGTCAAACATCTGAAGAATTAGTTCACGCAGGCGTCGTTATTCTTGTCACTGGCGCTGGCAGCGGCCTCAGTTTCCTACGCTTCTGAGCGAGTGGACAGTTTTGTGTGTCATCATGAAAATCTCACTCGCCGATTTACCCGCTTTTAAACTTAGTAGATAGTAGCTTGTAAACTCGCCGTGTGTCATCGACGTTTTACATAAGGTTTTAACAAAGAAACAAAAAATTGCCTTTCCTCACCATAAAGAGACAATGCTTTTGTGTTTGGTGAGGGAATTCTAGCTCAATTATTAAATTAAAGGATCATGATCGATTAATTATAGTAATAACGGCTATTGTAAATAATAATAAGGTTAAAAAAAATGTATAAATTTAAAAATAAAAATCATGATAACTTTAAAAAATCATAATATAAATTAAAAATCATTATAAATTAATGAATCATGTATGTTAATAACAAAAATTATTGTAATTAGTAAGTGAAGGATATGTAAGAAAGAACGCAAGATTTATACAATAGTAGACTTAAAGATATAGAAACTAAGAAATGAGAGAGAATGAAAGAATGAACGATTTATAAAATAGCAGACTTTAAGATATAAAGTAAACATATTTGTGACTCTTATAGCAGTTTAAGGTATTTTTTTTAATTTCGGCTTAAATTCCTGCATATTTTCGATGGTTTTTAATTTGAATGGGAGGTTGTTATAATAGATTATGCCTAGATAAAGATAGGAATTTTGAATGTGCTTAGCATTAGATTTTGGGATTTTAATAATTTTCTGGTATCTTGCTGATGTATTGAATTATAAGTTACGAGTATTTAACTGTATTTCTTTGTAAATTTGAAGTTTTGAATATTTTTTATAAATTTTGTCTATTGTAGGTACATTGAATATTGAAAAAAGAATTTCAGTAGAAAATTTAGACGGTTTTCTCAAGATTACCTTAATTAACAATATTTGAACTATTTTGAGTGGATTTAAAATATTGTCATATGTTCCTCCCCAGCCAATAATACCGTATTGTAATATAGATTGAAGTAATTGCATAGTACACTATTTTTAGGTTTTCTAAGCTAAGAATATTTCTAAGTCTAATAAATATATAAATACATTTCCTAATCCTTTTGACGAGTTCACAAAAATATGTTTTCCATTTAAAATGTTGATCTATATACACACAAAGATATTTGATTTTGGGAGTTGGACTAAGTTCCACAATCTTGAATGCAATCTTGATTACATTTACTTTGGTGTATTATGATGTTTAAATCTGGTTTTAATTTAAATTTATTGATAGAGAATGGGATACATTTTGTTTGTTCAGTATTTAAAGAGAGGAGATTTTTATCGAACCAATTTTTTGTTAAAATAATATTAATAACCAATGTTAATATCAATATTCGCCTGGTTATTAACAGTATTCCGATCGGTACCTTCAATTATGTATTATGACAGTATCGTCAGCAAACGATGTTATTTTTTCGTTTAGTTTTTGTATGATTATGTCATCGTGAATATTATATCGGACCGTTTTCGCCCGCTGATACTCGTGTGAATAGAAATATTTGTAGGTACTAGTGTGAACTGTTTCTAAGAGTTATAAAGACATTTAGATCAGGAACCAGCAGCCTTATGAATATCATAATATACCTTTATTATATACTATTATATACTTTATTATATACTTTATTATATATAATATCATAATATACCTTTATATATACCTACCTTTATCACAGATTATACCTTTGGTGTAATATAATATTCATTATAGCGGATTTATTACTAACTTGGAAGCAAATTTCTTCCAACCAACTCTATAATCTCTATATCTATACTTATCAACACAATATGGGTCAATCAACGCCAACTGTTTTTAGTTTTTTTTTAAACTCACCGGAAATTTAAATATTGTAATATGTGATAGAGAAAAAAGAACTTTTAAAATTAATATTACAAAGCCTAAACGTTTTACGGTCGTAATAAAAAAAAAAGTATTTTATTATTGTATACAAACCGTTTTAAAATTGCATAAGATACCTACTGTCAAAAAACTTACATACTAAGTATTAATTGGTAGGAATATACATTATATCAAATAGCAAGGTACTAGGCTCCAGTGACACAAGTAGTAACCTAGTAATCATTAGAAAGTTATAAGTAATAATATTAAAATTTCCGATTACTTTTCGTTCTGAGTAGTAGGTATTATGAATACTTGGTGAATATTGTGAGTAATTCCTTCAGTGCCAAATGACTACTTTTCGTGCATCTCTAGCGGAGATAAAACTTAAAAATTAAACAAAAATGTTATATAGTCACTTAAAAGTATACATACACCTATTAATGAGACACTTAGGAAAAACTAAGAAAATGATTTTAATAAAAACATATACTTTTTAACATAATTAATTTGGCATTTTCAGGAGCTTTTGGTTCCTAGGGAAGGGCAATCGCCCTCTACCTATCTAGGAACTAATATCAGTCTCACAAGACATAATAAGAGTCGTTCAATTTCTAAATCCGCTATATCAACTTTCACTAATTCGGAGAAAACCGCAAAATACTGTCACATCTTTAGCGTAAATAAAAAATTGCATTTTTTATTTTTATATAATGAATTTATTTATTTATTTAAAATTTACGGCACAAAGTGCCATTTACAAACATTTGTTATTTAATATATTTTGTAATGATTTTACTGTAGTTTACTAAAATATTCGTATTATGTATGTAATAAAATGGCTAGCCACAGTCTGAAAGTAGAAACATGATAAATGACAAGTCAATGAAATAAAAGAGGGAATTAATTATATTACAATCTGATTTACTGAATTATTATTATCGTGACATTTGCGAATTGTATTTTAATGACTCATATAATATTAATTTAAAATAAAACAATAACTTTGTAAACACCACTTTTATTTTATATACTTTATGCCGACCGGGTTTCGCTACAACCGTAGCTTCATCAGGGCAGTATAATTCTCTACTAAAATTAGGTTACATGTGTGTTATAATATATAATGGGCTGGACTCGTCAAGTGTAGGGGGAGGAAGAAGACATAGATGGAGAATTGGGAAGGGAACGGACGTGTTCTTTATCAATAGGGAACAATCTTAGTATGGTACTTTTATTTAAATTTAGTTGATTATTAATTACCTTACTATTAGTGTTTATGGCTTTCCTAAGTTCAAGGGCCTCTAAATTATCCAACCTTACACCGATATTGTTTTTATGAATCAGTTTGGCGCCGGCTGTTTTGTCAAATTTATGATCTTTTTCGATCAAGTGGTTTGCGAATTCTGAGAATCCAGAGCTGTGTAGACATCTGAGATGTTCTTTGACACGGGTGTTTATGTTGCGCGCTGTTTTACCAATATAAAAAACTGAGCAGTCACTGCATTGAAGCGAATAAATTCCCGAGTGAGATAAGCTATCATCCTTATCCTTACCGTTCATTAAAAGTTTGCCTAGATTATTATCAGTGTAAAATGCTGGTTTGATTTCTGATGGGAGATTTTTAACACTTTTTTGAGAGAAATTATTGATATACAGGATTCTATGCCATTGATACGGTTGATTATTATTACTTGGTATATTATTATTATGAGGTGGACTGTTGTATAAAAATTTACTCGTGGATAATTTCTTTAATTTTTTTATTTAGAATGTTGTCGACTATGTTTGGGTTGTAACCGTTATTTATTGCTATTTGTTTGATCGTAGATAGTTCTATTGCAAAGTTGGTATTTGATAAAGGGACTGTAACTAATCTATGTGTCATGGAATGAAATGCTGAATGTTTATGGGAGTTGGGATGGTTAGAGGAATTGTGAATTGTTATATCGGTGAACGTCGGTTTGCGGTAGATTTTATATTCAATTTTATTATTTATTATCGATAACGTTAGATCTAAAAAGTTTAAGGTAGAATTGGTTCCTATTTCTATGGTGAATTTAATTTGTTTATGGAAGGAGTTTATTAGCAGCAGGAAGGAGTTGAGTTGTCCTTGGTTCCTAACCAAACACAGAAAACATCGTCAACATATCTCGTCCATAATAATAAGTTTTGTAATAATGGTGATTTACTATTAAAAATATTGTTCTCTAAATTGTCCATGAATATATCAGCGATGAGAGGCGATGTCGCTGCCCCCATGGCCAGTCCTTCTTGTTGTCGATAAAAACGTTCATTGTATTGGAAATAGTTTTGGTTAAGACATATATTAAACAGGTGAGATAAATCCTTAGAGAAATTATTTGGTAACTTTGAATTTTGTAGTAATTTAGATAATATATTTTTGCTTTCGGCTACGGGAATATTTGGAAACAGGTTAACAACATCGAAGGAAACTAATTTTGCACCATTGGGTATATGTAGGTTTTCAAGCTCATCAATTAAGTCAAAGGAATTTCTAATGGTGTATTTTGGAGCAAAAACTTTTGAGTTATTGAATACATTAGTTATAAATGAAGCTATTTTGAAATTTGGGGAATTGCAACTTGATACGACTGGTCTTATAGGTATGCCCGGTTTATGGAGTTTTAAGAAACCATATAATTTAGGGGCTTTTGGATTTTTTGTAAAAAATTTTACTTGTTGATATGATTTGTGTGAAAGATTGGGGATTTACATGATCTTAGAGCAATTTTTATATTTTCTTGGAATTTCGTGGTGGGGTCCTTAGGTAGAATGCCAAATTTGTCCGTATTAATAAATTCTTGCACTTTAGAGTTATAATCACTTTTATTTAATATAATGACAGTATTGCCTTTGTCTGCCTTAGTTAGTATTAGTTGTTCATTTTTTAATTTTTTACGAATGTTGATCATAGTGGAAGTTTCACGGTTAGAACTAGCTTTAAGATTAGGAACTAGCTTTTTTATTGTTTCTGCACTTTTATATAGGGGTGGTCCAGGTTTATTATATAACGCGGTTTCAATGTCCACGGCAACGTTTTCTACTGCACTAATTATGTTATTTTTACTATATTCTAAATTATATTTGAGGCCTTTAGATAACAGGGTTAACTCGTCTGGTTGGAATTGAACCGATGAGAGGTTCTGGACTCGATCAAAGAACTGATGGGTGTATTTCACTGTTTCATTGTTATTTGTATGTTGAGTAAGATTCAGGTTTTTCAGTTTTTTGTTCATAATTTCACGTTTCTTGTAGGCTTTAATAGAGGCGAAGGTTCTAGCTTTGTCGTCAAACAAATCCCATTCAACCGGATGTAATTCGTTCACCAATTCTATGTGTAAAAGTTTGCGAATGTGAATTTAAGTTATGTGGAAGTAAAACGAAGAATTGGACGCCAGAGTATTTAAACAACAACACTCAAGTATTAAATAGTATAACCAAAATGGTAACCTTGAATATCTGACTAAACTAAATAAAATATTAGGAATAAGATTAACGTTACAAATTCGATGCGCCATGGTGATGTTGGTTTCATCCGTCGCAGGTATCCGCTCCGCTTCTTGGGCTTGCTCGATCCAAACTGAAGGTAGGTCTAGTTTCTTTCCGGAACGTCTATGCCGCAAGTGATATTGTCAACGCTCTCCGATATTTTGTGATGTATTCGGGGTTGGAAGGTACCGACGTAATTTATCGGTTACAATTTAAACAGTCATAGTACAGTGAAGAAAGATTGTTTTTTTTTTTTTAATTTCTCATAATAAGAGAAAAAGAGAAAAAATTTCTAACAACTAATGAAAATTGAAAAATTAATTGGAGTAATATACATTCGAAAAGTGTTCCTTTTTCAATGTATGTCTAGAAATATTTAAGTAATTTGGATAAATAAAATGGATGTAGCGGATTTCGATACTCACTTCGTGATTTATATGGAATATAGAGAGTTTTGAAACTCAACTGACCTGAGGGGCGTGTTTCTGCACCCGCCATCTTGGCAAAATAACTGCTCGTGATTGGGTGAATTCCGGTATAGCGGGTTTTGATAGTAACTTCTTGAATGATATAGCGGGTTTTGTTTCTCACTCGCAGTTTTAACATGTTCTTTGGACGTGATAAGGGAGATTTTAAAACTCAATTTTAGGTTAGTCTTGTTTCTCGCAAAAATATGAACAAGATGTCATACTCGGATCATTTCGTCAAAAAATCAGATATAGCGGGTTATGAAATTATAGGACTCTTCTCACCCATCATTTCCCGCCAAATCCGACTCGTGCCCATTGTTTTTTATATTACCTTCTCAATATTCACACACTCGACATTCAGTGTTTCTCCCGCCAAATAACTTCATACAATTTCAATGATTTGAACTTTCGTGCCCTTCAGTTATCCCCGCGTTTGCGGCTAGAGCTGATCCACTTGAAAGAAGAAGTAGGGCTCATCGCTCACCAAATAATAGCCCCGACACGAAATCATCACTGAACCACCCCAGAGTCCAGCATCATCCTACAGACCAGTCCCACCGTGCCACCTACTCCTCCACGTCTTTTCGTTTTACTCGGCGTACAGATTGCTCCATGTTGAAAAATAATCTTCACTAATTAAATCTCTCCACCGTCTCCCCCCAAACTAAAACACATGGCTTTCCCCCTCCCCCACGCATCCAGCCCAACCTCCGACGAATACGAACGCCTCATCCTTGAACTAACGTCCTTCTTCAATGATCACCCTGACCCCAACAACATGTCCCCAGAAGATCAACAATATGTCTTCGAAATACCGCCTACCCTTACTCAATTTTAGGTTAGTCTTGTTCCTCGCAAAAATGTGAACAAGATGTCACACTCAGATCCTTTCGTCAAAAATCGGATATAGCGGATTTTGAAATTATAAGACTATTATAACACTTTGCACAACTTTAATCAAAATAAAATGGCACCAAATTGAAAAAATAGAAATATTGATATAAAACTACTTTTGTACATACACATGTCATTTAGGCTCACATTCATTAGTAATGGACTATTTATTTGATTGAATTGTGTTATTTCACAAGTTAGTATATATTTGCTGCACGTTCCAGAGTAGAAGATACTATCAGTATCATTCTGGTGTAAGACCACCATTTAGAATTGAAATGTTTTTAAATGGCTTTAGCCGTGTTTGGAGACCAGATATATTTAGCTAGGTACTTTTCCACTTTCTTCTTCCCCGTCTCCTTTCATTCAGCCCGATAATATACCTACCCTAATTAGTAATGCCATAGTCTTACTGGTTGTTGTGAGCAGTTGGAACTCTTGTGCGGTTTTCACATTAAAAAAAATCATGATGTTACTGAAAAAATCATAACTTTACTGCAATTTACTATTACTGCAATCGCCCCATATAATTTAGCCTATGTAATTCTAGGATTAGGGATTCTCTTGGTTCATTTCTACTGTTTATCTTTTTTTTACATTAGCTCCACACAGGAGGCCCTGAGGAAAATAATTTCCCTCAGGGCCTATGTCATCTTAGGGGATGCTATGTGGGGAGTTTCTTTATGGAAAGGAAGGAGAGGAAGTTCTGGGAAGGATATAGGTATAAGGGGTGGGTAGGAATCTGGGTGTCAGTGTATTCAGGCGTAATAGATGTATGAATCCACCCCCTCAACTACGGTGCAAGGCGGTGGGTCGAGAGATTCCAGCTGGAGAGGATAAAAGACCTCCGTCAACCAGTCTCTCTCGATCTTGCCCACCACACAGCAGGTGGGCAGATGCTTCGGACGAAACCATCAGACCTGAACTAACCTCACCCCATGAACCCGGGCACCCCTGCTAAGTCACTAAACGTAGCGAACCACTTGGGGTGACCTGTGGCAAAAGTGGTGGTTATCCAATAAATGGTTGTTGGGGCGGCGGTACCCATACCTGCCTCCCAAATTTAAAATCTATCTTCGTTAATTGTTTTTGGAATGTTACGCCGTGTTGCGCTACCTCATTTAGCCGACGTTTCGGACAGCGTTTCAGTATCCATAATCAGGGCAGGTGCCGACAGATCTGCCGGATCTGCCCTGATGATGGACACTGTAACGCTGTCCAAAACGTTGGCTAAAAAAGGAGGTACGGCATATAAATACGGCATAACACTCCAAAAACCAATAACGAAAATGCTTTTGGCCGTGAAAATCTAAAAACGTATCTGAAAATATATCTGTTTATATTGTACGTTTTTCACTTTGTTATTATTGGACAATAGATAAACAATCTGTAAACAAATCTAATAAGTTAATTAATTAAAAAAAAAAAAAAACATTTTGATTGATTGCGATGAAACTTTGATGAGTTGCTGTGTGTACGCCCGCTAAGGTTTCTAAGTATACCGGTGAGTTCTGGCTTTATAAAATTCGTATACAAATTTCGCAATTAGTGGCGTGAGAAAACAATTTGTTTATTTACGGGTCATTGCTACGCGCAACTTTGTTATAAAGGACCGCTCGCTATCTTGAAGGTTAAACGATTGTTTTGTAGGATTGTTTTCAATTTTTTGAAAAAATTGGATTGGGAAAATTTATAAGATATGTTATAGAGATCTCCAGATCGAAAAAAAGTTCTATTTATAGATAGATGTGAAGGGGCTTACGTCAGAGTACTGACTGCATAATACACCGCCAATATTAGATCAAAGAAGTATGTCTTGCAGTCTTTATAGACATAGAAGGCGCCTTTGACAATGTTTCCATCCCAATTCTTAAAAAAAAGCTTTTAGGCCTTGGCTTACCCCACATGTTTGTCCAATCTATTATTAATCTTTTTCTCGATAGGAAAATATTCATTGAGCTACCAGATGTTACTCCTCAGAGTAGGTCAATTTGGAAGGGCTTACCCCAAGGCGATGTATTATCCCCCTTACTGTATAATATATACACACATGATATGCATGTCACCATTCCCCCTCAAGTAAAAGTTATTGAGTTCGCGGATGACATAGCTTTCTTCTTATCATCCAAAATCATCCCACCCGCCGTCAAATATCTTAATGAAGCCATGGATGCCCTTTGCACATGGCTCACTTTAAATGGTCTTGAACTTTCAGTCCAAAAGAGTCAGTGTGTCACCTTCTCAAACCGTCATAATAACCCCCCTGTTAAAATTTTATTTAAAAACTCTCCAATCCCCAATGTCTCCGAAGTTAAATTTTTGGGAGTAACATTTGATAGGAAACTTAAATGGTCTTCCCATATTCATAATATTGTTACTAAATGTGAAACAAATTTAAATATCAGATCATTGACTGGCGTTTTTTGGGGTGCACACCCTATCTGCATTAAGTTGCTTTACAACGCACTTATTCGAAGCCATCTCGACTATGCCTGCCCACTTTTTAGTACTGCATCCAAAAATGCACTCAGCAAATTAGACAAAATTCAATCAAAGTCATTGCGAATAATAACTGGAGCCATGCAATCGTCGACCATCAATTCTCTTCAAGTAGAATGTTCTGATCCTCCACTTTATTTAAGACGTCAACTATTTGCTGATAAATTTGTTCTTAAATGTTTAAATTGTAAATGCCATCAGGTTATTCCCAGAGTGTCGTTGTTCAAAGACTCAACACATTCATCTACAATCAGAGCTCGAACTAAACCTCTTCCTGCCATATGTAAAAATTTTCGATCTCTCTCAGAGCTTCAAATTATCCAAAATGATCTTCTTCCATTATTCAAATTAAAATATAGTCACGTCACCCTATCTCCAACAATTTTAGAAGGGATCGGCATCCTTAAAAGTCATTCCAATCTTCCAGCCTGTACTGTCAATAATATGTTCAATGACATTATTTCTTCTAAATGGCCCAACACTTCTCTTTTATTTACTGATGGCTCCAAATCTCCAGACTCTCCTAACTGTGGTATAGGTATTAACGTTTACCACAATAATTCTAATGAAAGAATATTTTATTCAATTTCAAACCAATTTTCAATATTTTCTGCCGAGTGCATTGCAATAATTGAATCTCTCAAATATATAATAAAAAATAATTTTAAACATTCTCTTGTTCTCTCTGACTCTCTCAGTTCCCTCCAAAAACTTAAATCCAGTCCTCTTCTTCCATCCTGATGATCACTTTGTATGTCTTATTCGTGTACTGATATCCTCCATTCAAAGTTCTGGAAAAACTGTCACTCTGATTTGGATTCCTGGACATGTTGGCATAGTGGGTAACGATATTGCTGATTCCTTGGCAAAACAAGGAGCGTCTAACCCTACCGTTACCCTCGTAAACCATATTCCCCTATCTGATATTTTTTCCATCATCAAAGATAGATCCCGCAATGTTTGGACAGAGTATTGGAACATTGCTAGTCAATCCAAGGGTGCCCGCTACGCCTAATACAAAGGAATATCCCATCAAAACCGTGGTTTCAAAAATTCCCCCATTTTTCCAAAAAAGAAATTTTCTTACTTATTCGAATGAGAATCGGACATTGTTCCGTTCCTTCTCACCTTTTTAAAATTCATGTGCTTGACTCCCCAGATTGTACGTTCTGTGGTCTAGATGTGGGAACTTTAGATCACATATTTTTTGATTGTCCCTCTCTAAATAAATATCCTCTCTTCTATCAAGATTTATCCAAATTTGCTTCTCCTCCATTCAACATCTCATCTCTTCTAAGTCTGATCTCCACTCCAATCTTCCATAAAATTCTGAAATTTGCACATTTAAATAAAATTAATATATAAATTCACCTTTCCTTTCTCTGTAATTATAAATGATGGCCTAGAACACCCTTGAAGGGTGAAAGCCAGAAATAATTGAAAAAAAAAACTCCACACAGGAGGCCCTGACGAAAATAATTTTCCTCAGGGCCTATGTCATCTTTGAAGATGCTGTGTGGAGGGTCTTTTTGAGGAAAGGAAGGAGTGAACATGGGTCTTGAAGAGATCCATGTTGTAGGAAGGAGGAAACACAAAGGCCGGCAAATCGTTCCACAACCGAGCTGTTGAACACGAGAAAGAGTCGAAGAAGCGATCGTGTCACCGTGTACATATGTTGGGCACGCGTTTGGCGTGTTTCCCGATTATGCACCGGTACCGAAGGGATCAATGACGCTAGTTCCTAGGAGCATCTTCCATTGAAATACCGGTAGAACAAGGATAGCATTCCTACCCGACGCCTGTGCTCTAAAGATTGCAATCCGTCTGTTAAATTAGGAGAATCCATCAGACGGACCACCCGTTTCTGCACAGAGTCGTGGGTTTTTTTTCAGGTATTTTGGGGCTCTAGACCAGAGGTGGCTGCCAAATTCAAACGTGGGGCGCACTTGTGATTTGTAAAGGGTTAGCAGTTGTGTACTATTAAAGTATCTGCGGGCCCTGTAGAGTACGCCCAGTTTTTGAGAGGCTAACTTAACTCTGGCTTCGATGGAGTCCCCATATCTGAGCTGGTCACTTAGAGTTACACCGAGCATATCATTGGAGGGCCTGTTCGGAATATTTCTTCTATTGAGGAGACTAGATTTTCATTTCGATCCCTTTTAGGCGTAATCAGACATAATTGGGTCTTCGAAACATGAAATTCAACGAGATTATTTTTACCCCAAGAGAAAACACTCTCAAGGTAACCGTCCATTCTTTGCTTCAAAGCCCTCCGAGCCGTTGGAATTTTTGAGCCCTTTGGAGGCTTGTTAAACAAAAAGCTATCATGGACTGAACTGTCATGTTGTGAGGCTGAAGGTAGTGGGCAGGGGAAGTAGATGTAAAAGAAGAAGGTGGGGAAGTACCTACCTATTCAGACCTGTCACCAAAGCTATTTCAAAGAACGTTTCTACATGGTCGTCGTACACCGGGGCGATACTGAGAGTATCTACCCCTCTGGAAAGTGCCGCAAATATACTCTTTATATTATTTATAATTAATAAATTGCAAAATAACATAAATCAAATAAAATTTACATGCGTATGTCGGAATTTGAACCCACGACCCCCGATCGCTAATCGGGAACCTTAACCCTCAACCACAGAGGCCGTCATTTGATAAAATTTATGATAATGTATAATTTAAATTTCTGTGTAACGACCAATCCTTAATGTTCTTTCAGGAATTCAAATTTATCTACGCACAATTTTTGAGCGCCGTTTGATAATATTGATGTAGAAAATATTCATCTGAAGTAAAGAGCTTTGTTAAGTACCAGTGTTTTTGTTTTCCTTCAACCATCTTGGTAGTCTAGTCAGTCAGTCTAGTCATTTAGTATTTTAACGATCACAGCGCCCTCCATTTTGTCTTCTATTTGTTGAAATACGCAAAGGTCCCACCTACCCATGAAAAATCATCACAAATTTTGTCTTCTATTTGTTGAAATATTAATGAATTCAATCAATCAAACATTTTGTCTTCTATTTGTTGAAATATTAATGAATGTAATCAATCACACATTTTGTCTTCTATTTTTTGAAATATTAATGAATTCAATAAATCACACATTTTGTCTTTCATTTGTTGAAATATGCAAAGGTCGCACTTACCCATGAAAATCATCACACATTTTGTCTTCTATTTGTTGAAATAATGCAAAGGTCGCACTTACCCATGAAAAATCATCACAATTTTTTTCTTCTATTTGTTGAAAAACTAATTAATTCAATCGCCGCACATTTTGTTTTCTATTTGTTGAAATATTAATCAATTCAATCAATCACGCATTTTGTCTTCTATTTGTTGAATTATTAATGAATTCAATCAATCACATATTTTGTCTTCTATTTGTTGAAATATTAATGAATTCAATCAATCACACATTTCTCTTCTATTTGTTGAAATATTAATGAAATCAATCAATTACATATTTTGTCTTTTATTTGTTAAAATATAAAAGGTTGCACCTACCCATGAAAAATATAATAAATAAATAATTCCACCTAAATAATGTTTTAATTACTGAGTAGTTTCATAGCGTCTTCCATATAACTGTCACACAAAATGACAACACCTGTTGAAAATAAAACAAACTTTTGGTGAGTGATGACGTCACACGATTCAGTACACATACGGTGGTTTTCGGGGGATTGTGAAAAATTGAAACTTTGGCAATTATTGACGACCCACGGCCAGGAAGGCCGATCGAGGTGACCACTCCGGAAATTATTCAAAAAGTCGAAAAAATAATATTAGAAGATGCCCGACTACAGAAGAAACAGTTGGTTGGAATATCAGGTATAACCATTTTAAAAATTCTTCACGACCGTCTTGGCATGACTAAAGGCAGCGTAAGATGGGTACTGAGAATGCTTACACTGCCTCAAAAACAACAGGGCTTGGAGTGTTCTCGTGCATTTTTGGCCCTCTGTAGGGAAGACAAAGGTGGAGAATTGGCTCAAATTGTTACTGATGATGAAACTTGGGTTCATCATTATATTCATTATGAACCTGAGTCTAAACAGGACTCTATGCAGTAGCACTAGAAAGGCACATCACCACTCAAGAAGTTTAAGGTGTTACAATCGGCTGGGAAATCATTGTGACAGTCTTTTGGGACTTAGAAAGAACCCTGTTGATCGATTACAAAGATAAAAGAGATCCATAACCGAAGATTACCACGCTTTGATCCAAGAGCAATTAAAGGAAGCCATAAAAGATAAAAGAAGGGGAAAATTGACCAAAGGTGACCTCCTTCTGCACAACAACGCACCTTTTCACCAGAGCCGTGTTGCAATGGCTGCTCTGCAGAAGGTAGGATTCGAAATTTGGCCACACCCACCCTACAGTCCTGAATTGGCTCCCAGTTATTATTACCTATTTCCAAACATGAAAAAAGAACTTCGTGGGAAAAAGTTTTCAAGTGATGAAGAAGTGAAGGATGCAATTTCGGCGTATTTTTCAAACAAATACAAATCCTTTTTTGGGGTATATATTATACGTTAATTTAAAGATCCGAGAAATGTATTTCAGGGTAGCAGGTAAATATATTGAAAAGGAAAAATAATTTTTGATTTTTATTTCCACTCCTTACCCCCCATTCCGCGAACTTAAAAACGTCTCGTATAATCAGTAATACCAGTTGTAACCCATCAAGATCTCGGGAAGTAACTTGATTTGCCAAGGCAAAAAGAAACTAATTTTGGTTTCATGAAAATAGCCGTTAACGGTAGGAAATTGCGGAATAGTAAAAATTTCCCACTCTGTCATTATTGTTCGCGGCATGTTCCAAAGTAATAGATTAAGATTTTTAATTTTGGAAGCGGGTATGGGTACCGCTGCCCAGGAACCATTTGTTGGATAAACAGCACCTTTACTGTAAGTAACCCTAAGCCAGGGGTGCTCAAACGGTCGATCGCGATCGACCGGTCGATCGCGAGAGTTTTTTGAGTCGATCTCGAGAAAAATTTTCCGATGTAAATAGATATTCACAGTTTTTGTTTTAGTTGATCCTCAATTAAGAAGACCGCCCATTTTTCATGCCTTTTTGTTAATTATTTATTTGTAACTTATATTGTCAATGGTGGCGCCTTTTTGTTGTTGTTTACTCTATCCTCATCTGTGATGTATCTGGTCCCTATAGAAAAAAAAATCGCCAAAATAATGGAATATTCATGGTGAAATATTGTCGAAAATTGTCCCCTTTAAAGCCAAAGTTGTTGATCTAGTTTCTAGTGTGTGGTTTGGTTTATTCATGAGTTAGTTAGTTGTGACTTGGAGGCGATACGAAGTTTATTAATAAATAATACAAAATGACTGCGGTGAATAGATCACTCTTAATATAAAACCAGTTATGTGATCGGAATGTAAAATTTCAGTTGTGGATTCATCTGCTGACATACTTCGAAGGAAAACATTCTCTTATTCGACGTGCAGTTATAAAATTCTAGTTGCATACTATGTACATACGTGCTACTAGAATAAAGAAAAATCATTTTCATCTGAGTATAGTTTTAATTCGCTGTACGGAGATTTAATTTAATCAAGCTCATAATGTAAAATTTCTGTTGTAATATTTCGGAGGCAAACATTCTCTTATTCGAGTGCAGTCATAAAATGCAAGTTGCAGATCATGTATGTGCTGCCAGAATCAAAGAGAAACCATTTTATTAATGTTCTGAGTATAGTTTTAATTCGCCGCATACGGATTTAACGTAAACCAGTTTTGTGTTCAAAATATAAAATTACAGCTATGGATTGGAAGGAAAACGTTCTCTTATTTGAAGTGCGGTTATAAAATTCTAGTTGCACACTATTAATGTGCTGCCAGAATCAAAGAAAAACCATTTTCATGTTCTGAGTGTAGTTTTGATTCACCGCATACATATTTAACTTGAACCAGTTTTGTGTTCACAATATAACAATAAGTTAAACAAAAAGTTGCCAATTCACCGTGTACCGAGTACCGAGTGAAGCTTTGCATTTGAGTTGCATATTCCGCAAAATTCTGAGAAATTTACTATTCCGTGTGTAACTATTATTTCGGAACTGTTACGCAGAAACGATTTAAAATTAAAACCATTCCCGATTTCCAAGAGCAGTTATAAATTTGTAGTAGAATTTATAAACATGATGATTTCTACCCCCCCCCCCCCCCCTGCAGCCTGTCAGAGTCGATCGATCGGAGTATAATAATATTGAAGTAGATCGCCAGCAGTCTAAGTTTGAGCACCCCTGCCCTAAGCGGTTCGCTACGTTTGGTAACTTAGTAGCAGTGCCCAGATTTAGTGAGGTTTGTCTGAGAGTCTTGGCGGTGGATACATGTGCCCACCAACTGCGTGGCAGGTCGAATCGGGAGAAACTGTTTGAGGGAGACTTTTGGCTTCTTCAGCAGGACTCTCTCTGAACATCGCCTCGGCTCACAGTGGAAGGGTTTAATTTAAACATTTAGTCATTTCTGGAGATACTGACCGCTATTTTATACCCACCCCTCATACCCTTTTCCCTTCCAGATTTTTTTCTCATTCCTTTCCTCAAAAGACCCTTCACTTAGCATCCCCAAAGACGACGTAGGCCTTGAGGGTAAACATTTTCCACAGGGCCTCCTGTGTGGAGGTGGTGCAAAAAAATATTCTCAATATGGCCTCGCTGACAGACCACCTTCGGTGGTTGATTGGTTTCTCCATGAGCAAATGGCCTTAGAGTTGCACCAAGGTTGGGTCCACAGTCTACAGTGGATAATGATGATGATTTTATATTTCCAGAGTGTGGATTGGAAGCGGTTGCTTTAACGCCCCTCGTGAGGATGGGACTGGGAGGAGTGAAAGCAAAGCAGTTCCCCTGGCACGTGGCCATCTTCCACCGGAAAAAAGACAACCAGTTCGAGCAAGATTGCGGCGGCAGTTTGGTACGGAGTAATCTGGTCATAAGCGGTGAGTTCTGAGGCAGACACTTCCTTTAACCAAGACCCGGGCTTAGGACTCCAACGTCTGGGGGGGGGAGAGAGGGGGGCAGGGACCCTGTTTGACAAATATTTTAATCGTTGGGACCTCCCCACTTCGGAGGGGAGCCCGGCTAGGTGCCAAGATGGTTCGAATTGAGGACACTGAACTAGGAAAGTCATTTTCAACACGTTCCTAGGACCCCCACTTCGGAGGTGCAAAGATGGTATACATTGAAGACACAGCGTTGAAGTAACAGAGTCGCCCCACCCCCTCTAGGGGGGAGGACGACTCTGGGAGTACCTGGGCCTGGGCCCGGACCTGTGTACATACAACACTAGACCCACGCAACGCGTGTGACCCTGTGAAAAGTTGTGGTCTCGATTTCTTATATATGTGGGCGCAGGCACGTCAGTTGATTGACGTTTATTTTTTAGGTTATGTTTATGTAATTCAGTTATCAGTATATGCAATTCGTAGCTTTGTCATGTCCCTTGATTCTAAAACTGAATTTGAGGACGACTTACTAATATTATTAATTTTAAATTAATATTTTTGTAAAAAGAAGAATAACAAATGTGAGAAGAACACTTTGGATTAACGAAATGAATACACAAAGACAAATGTTTAGAGAGTTCACTTTATAGTTTGTAAAGGAACTAGAATCTGATGAGGAACGATTCTTTGTGTTCTTCCGTATGACCAAAGTAAAATTTGATCATCTTCGAAGCATTATTGAATAAGACATAATAAAAAGATAAATATTCAATAATTGGTAATACTAATTAACTTCCAAAGACCTAGACCAAAACCTAGAAATTGATGCTGCTAGATCCCCCCACACATGCCCATTAAAAGCTCTCTTTGATTTGTAGCTGCACACTGCTTCTGCGTGCACCGTGCTCACAGCCACCAGGTCCATGTGGCGGACTATTGAGTAGTTGGAGAAGTCCTCTTCTCTTCCTGGAATTAGATCCCCACACATGTCCATTAAAAGCTATCTTTGGTTTGCAGCCGCGCATTGCTTTTCCGACCGTGCTCACAGCCACCAGGTCCACGTGGCGGACTATCGAGTAGTTGCAGGAGTCCGCCTTTCTTCCTGGGATTCTACAGAGATAGGCAGACAGCAGTCGGAGGTTTGTTTGTCTTTTGAAGCTAATTTTCAACTAGACCTTTATTGTTAAAAAGCTATTTCCACTCACCTTAATTAATTCCTTCCCATTTTTCATATTGTTTCTATGTGAAGTGTGAAGGTCATAAGGCGTCCATCACTGGTGTGAGTGAAGGTGATGCACTGCTAATTAATGATGTGAGTAAAGGTGATGCACTGCTAAGTAACGGTGTGAGTGAAGGTGATGGACTACTAATTAATGGTGTGAGTGAAGGTGATGCAGTGCTAAGTAATCGTTTAAGTGAAGTTGATGCACTGCTAATTAATGGTTTGAGTGAAGGTGTTGCACTGCTAATTAAAGGTGTGAGTGAAGGATGATGCACTGTGAACTCTTCAATTCCCATTGTCACCTGTAGGTGCCAGAAGTTTAATATTTTTTTCTACCACGTGGAATTTTTTTTAAGTTCTACTACTACCATGGTAAAGGCAAGAAGAAACTCTATTCGTTATTTTTTCTGGCAAAACTAGCCACACGCCATTTGTCAAATTCATTCTCGTGTTTCACGCAAAATTGGAGCAGTCTGAGTTTGTGTGATCTCTTGCGACGTAAATTGAAATAAAAATGCCTAAGCCGTAAGTATTATTGTTTTCTTATTATATGCAATAAATGAATAAATAAGCTAAATTACAAATGTATTTTACGACAAAAATTATTTATAGAATGTTTGTTACAACGTTTGAAATATACCGTGTCACCTGTGGGTGACACTGGGCATTGTAACTCTTCTATTTGTATAATGACTCTATTGTCCAAAATCCATTCCAAGTAAGAAAAAACCAGACCGTTGTTTACATTTTGGCCTTATCGCTATGTTGTGATGGTGTTTTAGAATTTGTTTACGTACAGGTTGACGTTAGATACGATTGCGTAGGAGTTGCAGGCCATGGAGGTCCCAAGCGATATTATTTTATTTTCCCCTGATGATGGTGTAGTGATGGACGAAGATGGTGGACATAAAAAGAGGCTAATATTCTTCATCTTCCCAGTCGCATGTTTCGATCTCTAGTAGAACTCCAAAATAGACCTTCCACCTCGGAGAAAATAGTGTACATGATTTGGAAGAAGAAGGAGATGAAATCGACGTTCCTGCCCAGAAGAAAAAAAGAGAGAAGACAATACTATAAAAAATGGTACAACAGTCTCAGCAATACTTTTATTTCTTGTGGTAAGGGAGACCGTGATGAGGAAGTATTTTTTAACTCTAAATAATTGCGAGAGCAGAATGCTGGGGGTATGGGTACTATTCGGGAACACCATCTGGAGAACTGTAATTTGCCACACTCAAATGACATGGAAAAAGAGCCAAGAGGTAAGCTGTGTCATAAAGTTTCTGAGATAATCGTTGCAGCTAAACGGCATGAAAATAGTATTGTCACCACTGCATTTAACTGCCATGGATTGAATCCTATCTCAAAAGTGGAACGAATTAGATTTGTGGATAAAAAACGGGCAAAAATTCAAGTAGATTGCCCAGCAATTATCAAAATGTACAAGAAGTACATGGGCTAGGTAGACCGTTTTGACAAAAGCATTCACTTCATGAGGGTAGCTCTTCGTGGCAAGTTGCGGTGGTTCCCACTATTTGCTTTTGGTGTAGATGCAGCTTGCCAAAATGCATAGCTTATCAAAAGACAGTCATAAAACAACTGGAACTACTGCGATTTCCGGCAAAATGTCACAACCAAATACTTACAAAAACAAAGTAAGCCTCCGATCCTCAAATCCAATTCTGGCTTACCTCTGCAGATAAGAGTGCCTATCGAGGTGAGGAGTGCAGGAAGTGCTGATGATCACTCAACAAAGTTGTGGATATTGTTAACAATGCATCAGAAAAATGTGTGCCAAGTGCAATATCGGTTAGCATCTAAAGTGTTGGAACAGCTTTCACAATAAATAAGTGCTCTGTTTTTTTTTATATAAAAAAAATATTATCATAAAACTTTACATAAATAAATATTATTATAAAACTGTTATTTTATTCCTAACGTAAGAATAAGAAAAATGCTGTTTCCTTTTCAGAGTCTTAACTGCACAATGCCCAGTACCCAGTACCAACACCTAGAGGTGACACACCCATAAATAAGGGTGGGCGTAGTTTATTTTTTTTCTGTCATAACCATAATAATTGGCTAATTTATATAGCGCCGTTTTCGTGGAAAATCACCTCAAGGGCGCATATACAGGGTTTCCGGAGGTAAAGTTCATTAACTTTGGGAGGTGATTCTACATGACGGTAGGAGTAAAAAAGATTAACAACTTTTTCCAAAATTCAAACTTTTTTTCCCATACAAAAAGTCGTGCCTACTAAAATTCTTTAGTGTGAGGTACGATCTTACTTGCTGAGCGCCCGCCGGCATGATTGTGGTAACATGGTTGTGACTTGCCCGTTTCGTAACAGCTGAAAATAATAAAGCTGGCTGCAGACGCCGGTCTATTTTTATTTTTTACCACCAACAACCCCTAAGAGATGGAATTTCGAAAAAAGTTATTTTTTTCTTTTTTACTTATAATATCATGTAGAACCACCTCCCGAAGTAAATGCACTTTACCCCCGGACACTCTGGTAAGCTATTTTATTTATAGAGAAAAGAAAAATCTTTATTAACTTTGACATGTGAATTGAAGAGTTAAGTCATGGTGTGAGTGAAGGTGATGCACTGCTAATTAATGATGTGGGTGAAGGTGATTCACTGTTAAGTAATGCAACTCAAAAATAAAATCGCTTTCAAATATTTTAGATTTTTTAGTTAAATACTGCAAGTAGAACTCATGTTTTCCTTTGAAAGAGTATTGTTTTTTTTTGTTAGAAAAAAATTAACTATCAGGCGTACAAAAACTGCTTTCAAGTTCAAAATCTCCTTTCTACGAACCCGTTTTCGGATATGGTTTTATTGTATAACGTGGAAAATTAAATTCTATGGAGAATTATGGTAAAATTTTTAAATGTTTATTTCTGAACTTCATAAAATAAAATAAAACACGCTTTTCGGTGATGTTTTTTTTTAACAAATCAAAATAGGCGGCTTTGTCTGAACGGGAATTTAAACCTTATCGCCATCCACATAAAGAGCGTTATTGTTAACGATCTGATCCCAAATATTGCATTACTTGGTACATCACCTTAAGTTGATTTTTTGATGCTATTAACGTTCGGCTTTTATGGGATTTTTGAAAATTGGGTAAATATACAGAAAACAAGTAAATTTGTTCAAAAGCGGAATTGGACTTTGAATCGGCATTTCACGGAAACTTTTCAACTGTCAAAAAAATAAAATTGCGCTGAATGGCCTTTTGATGACTGTCATATATGAATTATTAAGTGCCTATTATTAACTTTTATACTCCATTGAGTTTGTAAGGTGAGGTTTATAAAAAGGTCGTATTTGATTTTTCAAATTACGATTTTTTTAATTAATTTTAGGATCTGTCGGTGAAACCCGAGGTGTTGCAATATTCGGGCTCTACCTCTGCAGTAATAGGATATACTCACCATCCGATTTGCAGAACCATGACGGCATGCTGAATCGCCAACCGAATTATTAATATTCCGATGATACAAACGATCCGACTTGCAGAGCCCTGTATGCAGTCCTGTAAGCAGTTCTGTAAATCTGATGATGTGTAGGTCGTTTATCACATATAAAAATAACGTTGCAGGTGCAAGAAGTTCGTTTAGGAGAGAATTACGCAGCAAGTTACGGAAATTTTCAAGACGACATCTCCGTTATCTACCTAACGACAAGCTTTACGTTCTCCGACACCGTGCGCGCAGTCTGCCTGGACCTGACGGACACGGACACGTACACCAAACAGACCAGGCCGGGTAGTGTGGGCAAGGTAATTATTTATTTATTTGTATTAATATTTATTTATTATCTTATTTAATAAGTAGGAAGAGCCTCAGTATCACCCTGAACGGAAGACTAGTCCGCAACTGGCAAGGCGATTTCCCTTTACTTGACTACAGTAACTGAAGGTATTCACGTTCTCCGAGACAGTGCGGTGCGCGTAGTCCGCCTGGAGAAATCGATAACTTTAGGTTATCGGATCGAAAAGCGTAACTTCCGACGATTTTATATCGATATACCGAACACTGTTTCACTGTTGTCAGCCGATCGGATATTGACAGGGAATATATTAAAAACATCAATATTCACTCTCAACTCTGGAGGTATTTTCTATGAATTCACTCTCTGAAAGATCAACCGTCAGGCAATTGCATTTATGAAAATGAATAAGCATTTATTAAAATATTCATATATTCATTTATTGATTAATGCCCCCTTTCGGAGTTTTAATTTTTTTATTGGTAATGTTGAATTAAAATACTATTACTATAATTTAGCACGGTCAATTGATAAAAATTTGTATCAATGCAATATTGACTACATTCATCGAACAGTATCAATACGTTAGCGTCTGCGTGATTGAATTTCAGAATCCGGCTTCGAGTGCATGTCCGACGCCACGCCATACGCGTCGGCCAAAAATAACATCTGTGTTCGTGAAATTGCAAACAAAGCTACCACTGTAGGCTAACCTATTGGAAAAAACGTTTGTGGAAAACTCAACCCTCAACGACCAAGGTCATCGAGGGTTGTCCCGACGTCGGTTCCTCACTGCGGTTTTCATATGAAAAAGCTGAGGATCCGGTATCGGAAAGCACTCCATATTTTACGAGGGTTTGATGTTAATAAAGCTAGTGAGCCTGAGGTGCGCTGCAGAAATAGTTCCAATTTTGACGAAGCTTTTTAAAAAGTCTCTGAGGTCTGGCCCTGTGCCCTCTAGTTGGAAAAAAGCGGTTATCCATCCTATTCCAAAGAAGTTTGACCGCTCAAACCCGGTCAACTACCGCCCCATAGCGATCACATCAGATCTGTCCAAAGCTTCGACCAAGTAGGTATACCCTAGACGAGCCCTCTCATACTAAAAATGAGAATAAAGTAACGCCAGTAACAGTAATTCCGCAATACAAGTCTCCTTCGATTTCCGCCGTCTTGCGTACGAGTTCCCAGCAATATAAAACTAACCACCAAGTTATCCTATTTTGTAATTTTTCGAACGAATACATCAACAGTCCAATCCTAATACATCCAACTAATACATCCAAGCCGTGATCAACTGTTCACGGTTTTGATACATGCACATATCGACGAGCTGTGTTTCATACAAGTGGTTTTCAAAGTGGGGATCACGAGACATTCATAAATTTCATTGGAATTTTTTTTAACTTTATTATGACAAGCGATTCAATTTCGGAGGCGAGTATGGGTACCGCCACCTCGGGAACCATTTATTGGATAACCAACGCCTCTGCCATAGGTCACCCCAAGTGGTTCGCCACGTTTGGTGACTAAGCAGGGGTGCTCGGGTTAATGGAGTGATGTTTGTCCGGATCTTGGCGGCAGATGCGTCTGCAAATTTTTTTCTAATGAACCGTACATCATTTACACAGTGATGAGCAACCAGCGTTCCGCAAGCCCATTTACTGCTTTCCGGACTGACTACAAAAAATATCAAAAAAATTGCGCTAAAAATATTCAAAGGCTTCTGTTGTGTTTTGCAAAAGGTATAAGTCAAAAACTATAATCTTTCTTTAAAGATTTGAATCAGCTGCTTAACATTAAGTTTTTTTGCGTAGAATAAATTATGAAATGACAGAAATTCGTAGTTACTTTGCAACGGTTTGGATTCACATACGGACCTTCTCACCCCGGTTACGTAGTAAATAAGTACTGGCGAATTTGAGATGTGTCATCCCAGTTGCATTTACCGTCTGTGCAGAGACTCGGCTCGTCGCTAACTTCAGTCAAGAAACCAAGCCACAGGAGGAACGTGTTTACAGCTGTCTGGGAGATCAACCATTGGCGCTTTGGATCGCAACATTATAATTATTTCTTATCATCATATCTTCGCATCATGGCAATCATATTTTCAAGACTACATATTCATCGTAACGTAACGTTATTTTATTTTATTTATTTCTCAGGTTACCAGTTTAGCTTCATTGGTTTTTGTATTAACTTTAAAATGCAATGGCGCCCTCGTTAGTCTTTTTGCACTGCACACTCGCGTTTTACCCACATCCCACATGTAACTTATTGTCTAACATCAATCATCTTCGATGATGATGTACACAACCCGAGATTAATACTTATTTAGAGTCTTCACCTTCTGTTTAATATTACCAATTTTGTCCCAGTTGTTTATCGCAATAAAACCCGATTTATATATCTTTAACTTAAATCTTTCATCTATTGTTTTATAATGTTCATGCATCTACCCTTTTCTGGAGCTAGCCACATATAATATTGAGTAATGAGTTGTATACGTAAGTATCAAGTTTATCAGCATTACTTAAACAAGACGCTAATATCTATTTATAACAACTTAAGGCCCGGCAGTAAGCGCTTTAAAAAGAAGAGGAAGGGGAGATATGTTATTACGAATGTTAGAGGGAGCGCGCTAATATTAAAAACGATAATACTTAAGCGAAAATTGTGAAAATGTTTAATAAAACATCTTCTTCTTCCTTGCGCTGTCCTAACTCATTGCCTAGGTAGGCTGTTGGGGTCGGCTCTTCTCGTTCTCAGGTTGTATTTTTTTCTGTTCTGAGTATCGCCTTCATCCAGGCCGTTTTTCTGAAGAATTTTGGAGCATTGAGTCATCCAGGAGTTCTTCGGTCTTCCTCTGGATGACTGTCGATGAAGCTCCATAGATATTGCCTGCTTCACTGTGTGGTCTGATGGTCTCCGTCTTATGTGCCCATATCATCTCAACTGTCGTTCCTCCAGCTTACTATTTATGTCTGTGACACCCAGGCTACCACGAATGCGTGAACTTTTTATCTTATCTTTTAGTAATACTCCTGCCGACCATCTAAGCATTCGCATTTCTGCTGTTTCGAGTTGCCTAGAGTAGGAGTTGTACATAGTCCAGCATTCGGAGCCATACATTATTGCGGTTCTTACAATAGAAAAAATGTTTAATAAAACATGACTCGTGTAAAATACACAAAGAATCTCACGGGAAATCTTTTAAATAGCATTTAAAGAAACAATAAAATATGATTTTTTTCAATAAGGAACTCCAGTGAAAAATATTATGGCTTTAAAAAAATATGTTCATATAAACCAATAAACGCTGATTCCGAATATATAAGTTTTATTTAATAATATTAAACGTAGAGTTCTTAAAAAAATATTAAAAATCCATTTTTAAACCTCTCGTCAAAATACACTGTAAAGTTGGTGGTATTACTGAATGGTTAGTGCTGACGTCACGCGTCACCAGTCATTATATTGTAACTTTGATTATGTAGGTATGACACAAGCCATCAGTATTAACAACATTTCATTTTATTCGTTATTTCATACTGCTTATAGAGATTTAGTTGTTGTGTTTATGGAAACAGAATTTAAGCCTAAATAATTCAGTATCAAAAATAGAGGTATCTCTATTAGTTTATCTCTATTATTTAAAATATTGAAAAACTTTAAACTGTACGAAAAAATCGTATAAATATACTATATCATAATGCTACATAGGCCAAAATTTGGCCGTGGAGTAGAATCAAAATGGTCGTTTTATCGTTTTCCCACACTTTTGTGGGTGATTCTTCGTTTTTGATAATATTGATTTTAAAAGCTAAAAAAATAATAATTTCAAACAATTTTTATACCACTCTCCCGTAATAATATTCAAAAATATAATAATATAATAAATATAATATAATGAATAAATAATAAATTCCACCTAAATAATGTTTTAAGTTTTTTAACTTATCGAATAGTATCATCTTTCTTCCATATAATTATCATACAAAATGACAACACCTGTTGAAAATAAAAATAACTTTTCAGGAGTGATGACGTCACACGATTCAATACACATGCGGTGGTTTTTTGGGGGTCTTGAAATATTAAAACTTATCGAATAGTATCATCTTTCTTCCATATAATTATCATACAAAATGACAACACCTGTTGAAAATAAAAATAACTTTTCAGGAGTGATGACGTCACACGATTCAATACACATGCGGTGGTTTTTTGGGGGTCTTGAAATATTAAAACTTATCGAATAGTATCATCTTTCTTCCATATAATTATCATACAAAATGACAACACCTGTTGAAAATAAAAATAACTTTTCAGGAGTGATGACGTCACACGATTCAATACACATGCGGTGGTTTTTTGGGGGTCTTGAAATATTAAAACTTATCGAATAGTATCATCTTTCTTCCATATAATTATCATACAAAATGACAACACCTGTTGAAAATAAAAATAACTTTTCAGGAGTGATGACGTCACACGATTCAATACACATGCGGTGGTTTTTTGGGGGTCTTGAAATATTAAAACTTTGACAATTATTTTAACTACTAAAACTAACTCAAAAAAATATGCAGCTATTTAAGTTAGAAAATCATTATTCAATAAAAAAAAATTAGACTGGAGTTCTCTATTATCATCATTATTACATAGTATAAAATGAAGACGCTCAAAATGTATGTGCCCATAGATCTTTTAAACTACGCAACGGATTTTCATACGGTTTTCACCAATAGATAGAGTGATTCAAGAGGAAGGTTTATATATATAATACATGCTTATTATATAAGAGAAAAGCCGATAAATTCAAATATTCAATTCAGATAGCGGGCAGCTGGTAAGCGGGTGGTGTGGATTTTATGAAGGTTGGGTAATGGCATTGTGTTTCGTTAGCAACAGCAACGTGTGGCCAGGTCTGTAGTTTATAACAATTATAATAATCTTTGAAGCATATCTTACGATTTTTTCTATCGGGGGAATTTCATACAATTACCGTTTTGGCGTGGCAAATGTATAGATATTATCGTCAAAAATAACATGAATCTTTTAGAGATTTAAAAACTTAAAGTGTTCAAGAGATATATGTTATAAAACGGTAGAAATTCGGAATACCGTGGCTTAAGATAGGTTAACTTTACCTTAATTGAAGAAGAGTGCATCTGTTTTTCGTTGAGATCTGTGTTTAATGTATTTTAAAGGTTTCCGTTTTACAAAATAACATAAATTTTCTTGACGAAATATTGTACTTATAAATATTGTAATTCCAACACCATTTTTTGTTTGACCTTGAAAATAGTAGAAATTTTGTCTGCCAATTTTTGTCCTCTTTCGCGACTAACTTTTTTGAATCAACCGCCAAAATTGAAAGTGCTTTTAAAGTTTTAATAATATTTCCAAATAAAAAAATCGATAGCATTTATTGTTTTGGCCTTGCAGAAATAAAATTGTCACCTGCGGGGCTTTATTTTGACCCACTTTGATAGTTTTATTAAACAACTATTGCTTTACAATATATAAAGTAGGTTTGCGACTCCACCGACAACAAAGTTAACCAAAGTTAATGTTGTTCATACCCTCCTACCAAGGTCCGCATACAAACCTATAATGGATACATTAATAATACTTCGATTAAAAAGGTTGATCATTCCTAAAAAACAGCGGGGGGGTGTATTTATTTTATTACTAAAAGCGGGTCGCGCTTTAAAAAACGATTGAAAATTACTGCCATATTGACACAAGCCCCCAATCCCCCAGTATTTATTTATTTATTTCAACGCCATAAAATGACGACCAGCCGATTTTTTCAGGTCTAGGGACTGTAATTTAGTTCTAATGTCACTTTCTTCAAATACGCATTGATTGAAATCGATCTGGTTATTATTAGATGTTGTGGCGTTAAATAATAAAGAGTTGTTTGCAGAATCGTAGACTTTGCTGAAGAATTCAGCAAACAGATTAACGATTTCTTGTGGATTATCGGCTATTTTGTTATCTAAATACACATTAGAGGGTACACCGGAGTCATTATTGTTAAGTAGGTTTGAAAATTTATAAATGTTTTGAGGGTTAGCAAGAGCCAATTCTTCGCAGATACTGATGCACTTTTTGTAACACAACTTGGACATTTTTTTGGTGGTCATTCTTAGTTTACAAAATTTTGCGTAAACAATAGGATCGCGTGATTTTTTTTTTTTTTATTAACAGAAAATAGTTTTTTTTCTTGTTTACATTGCACCTGCAAAGCTACTGCAAGTAGCTTGTCGGCAGGAAAATAGTGTGGACAACAACATGATACAATATACAATGTTTTACAATAGAAGAAAAAAATATTGCAATTTAATAAAAAACATAATAAAAACATAAATAAGTATAAAAAAATAAATAATAAACATATGTCTAAAAAAAAAAAAATTAAATATTAATAATTAATAATTAAAAATGTACGAGGAGTCAAGTCAATACATACAATCTGATTCCAATAGCCATGTTCTAAACAATAGTGCAAATTTAGGTGTCGAGCAACATTTTTTCAAATAATATGGCAGCATATTAAAAATAAGTGGTACAATGTATTCAAGAGTTCGCTGTCCATGTTTATTAGAAAATCTAGGTACTATCATCCCTTTATACAAGCCTAGCATTGGCAACACCGCGCTGAAATGTCAAAGTTATCTGTTTTAACGCTGCGATTTATACTTATATAAATACCTCAGTTACCGCAAAAAAAACTATTTTGGCGGGTAAATCAGCCCTGATTTACTTTGTGAAAGTGTTCTCTATCGTTTTGAATGCTATTTTGTGCGTGATTTTTGATGTAAAAGTTTTTCAGTATCGTGTTGTTTCTCAGTATCTGCAATATTTCAATCGTAAATAAACAAAAGTGAGCTCACTTTCCAGTGATCCCATTGGATAGTTACCTGGTGACCTCACTATTCAAGTGCTCCCATTGGCTAGTTCTATTTCGACTAACCAATCACTAGGCAGCTCGAGCATAACAATAATAAATACGTCCTAAAATGTCCTCTAATGCGACAAAACCCCAAGGTGGCCCACAACCAGGTAAATCTATACCTACTTAAAAATGGCAAAACTATTGTAAAAAATTGAGGTCTTCACTCAGGAGAATTTCTTTGGGTAGACTGGTTTTTTATAAATGAAGCACTTTTTTGTTTTAACTTTAAGTTCTTGAATTTTTATTGTTATGATTTGATATTTATAAACTTATAACTGACGACAATAACTTTCCCCACCCAACGGACAAGGGTTCAGTAGTATTTTAAATTCTTAGTGCAAGTTTTCGTAAAGAAGTGAGTAAATTAAACTGATACAAGCCTTTTTATAACACTTTCGTACCTCTATATTTCCCTTGTTCGTTGTGTGAGAAAGACAAAGAACAAAAAATGATTCTATCGACATCTAACGAACAAATCAGACAACTCTTGGATCGCAATCCAACCTTTGATAGTAACTCAAACTGCATAATTGGTTTGCGTCCTGGGTTTAATTCTAAACATCCTCCGCCCCAAAATGGGCAGATATTTATTTTGAAATATCGAATCCATTTTTCTGCAAATTATACAAATAACATTATGCAAACAAATTATGAGCCTAAATTAAATATTGACTTTGCTCAAATCAAATTCAAATTCATTAAATTAATTTTAAAGTTATTCAATAACATAACACACTAAGATAATTCCAAAAACAAACTACATTTTTAAAAACAAACAGAAACCATAACAATAATTACATATAAACATATAATATAGACAGCACAATCATGTCGCGGCAGGTTTCCTGGTCATGCTTCCTTCCTTCCTTGGGAAAAAATTAAATAAAGACAAATCATCCTTCCTTCCATAGTTCATTGCCACATTTGGAATTATTACAATGTCTCCAGATATATCTATATATGCAGTTTGCAATTCTAGCCAGCAGGCTATGTTAGTTTATAAGTGTTCATTAAGTGTTTTTATCCTTTTTTTTTAAATATATGGATCTACAATCCTTTTTTTGTTTTATTATTTTTTATATCACTCCCTACCACACTCAAGTTTTTATTGCTCCACATTTTTCCACATTTTGTACACTGATTTTTACTTTTAATTTATTATTATATCTTCCTTTTGTCCTTTTTGGTTACTTTTAACGTACAAATTTTTATATTATTTTTTACTTTCAACGCACAAATTTTTATATTGTTTTTTTACTATTTATTGGTTTATCTTGTTTTATGCACTCATTGTTTTTGTTTTTCATAAAGCACAAGTTCCTTTTTTTTTCATTTTGTGCTTACACAGCGTCTGGTCCGTTGGGTGGGGATGTTGACATCTTCAGCTCCTCGTTATCGTCTATTGGCAATAGACACAGCTTTGAGATGGCCCTCTGAGTAGTTCCATGCGAGGTTTTGAGAGTTGCCACACGTACTCTCCCGTCAGCTCCTGGATGGACTGCAATTACACGTCCGAGTTTCCACACACATGGTGGTAGGTTGTCTTCCTTCAAGACCACCATATCGCCTGGTTTTAGTTGCGCATTAGGTCCGTTGGTCCACTTCGTTCTGCTTTGGAGCTGCGCCAGGTATTCCAATCGCCACCTCGACCAAAAACATTGTATTAGTAAGGATAACTTTTGATAGTTATTCAGCCTGTTGACTGAAATATTTTGTAGATCTTGTTCTGGAATCGCCGCTAAGCTTTCACCAACAAGAAAGTGACCGGGACTGAGGGAGTTTAGGTCATTTGGATCATTTGACAATGGGGTAAGAGGTCTAGAATTTAAACAAGATTCAATCTGACACAAAACGGTATTAAATTCCTCATATGTTAATAAGGAGTTACTTGCTACTCGTTTCAAATGATATTTCACAGATTTTATCCCGGCTTCCCAAAGACCTCCAAAGTGCGGCGCCCTCGGCGGAATGTACTCCCATTGAATTGATAGCTTCGATAATGATCTCTCGATTTCATCGCTAGAGCTTGACAAAAAATCATAAATATCCCGTAGCTGGTTGTTCGCGCCTTTAAAATTAGTAGCATTATCCGAAAATAATTTACTCGGCCTTCCACGGCGCGCGATAAAACGTTTCAAGGCATTTAAGAAACTTTCTGTATTCAAAGACAGTACAAGTTCTAAGTGTATGGCTTTTGACACCATACATACAAATAAACATATATAAGCTTTTACGTTAGTAGTTTTTCTGTGAATACCCGACTTAATCAAAAAAGGTCCACAATAATCGATCCCGCTTATCGTAAAAGGTTTAGATTCCGTTATCCTTTCGGCTGGAAGGTCTGCCATTATTTGCTGCATCGTCTTTGGATTTGATCTATAACATATTATACATTTCCTTATAATCTTTTTCACTAAATTTTTTCCCATTATTGGCCAGAACTTCAACCTGATTATTGCCAATAAGGCTTGAGTACCTGCATGCAAATGTAAATGATGGTAGTTTTTTACAATTAATTCGGTTAAACTATGATGTGGCGGCAGCAAAATTGGATGTTGTTGATTTATTGACAGCAATTTTCCTTTGGAAAGCCTGCCCCCCACGCGAAGTAAATCATTATGCAAATAAGGATTTAGTGAGTGCAAATTACTACATTTTAGGACATCCTTGCCCGACTGCAAGGTTCGTATCTCCTCCCTGAAGGAATAAGCTTGCGCTCTGGATATTAAAACATTCAAAGAGTCATTCAATTCACTTACTTTTAATTGACCATAACGCCTGAGCGATGGGTTCCTACAATTAAATAAAAACCTAAGTAAATAACCTGTTACTCTTTGCAATTTGGTTAGAGATGAGTACTTCCTAAAAATGTCCCAATCTTGAGTTACTGATGCCAACACTACAGTTTTTGTTTTCACCTCAGGTGGATCTATGTACGTAGATTCTCCGCATGGCCAACCGGATTCCGTAAGGGTTAGCCAATCGGGTCCGTGCCACCATATGGTGGATGTCAATAATTGAGAAGTCCTAATACCTCTGGATAGTACATCTGCAGCATTGTCCTCTGATTTCACATGCTTCCATTGTGCTGGTCGACTTGATTCTTGAATTTCGCTTACTCTGTTAGCAACAAAGGTGTTCCACCTAGCTGGTTGGTCCCTTATCCAACACAAGACTATCTGAGAATCACACCAGTAAGTAGTAGATACATCTTGCATACCAATAGCTCCTTTCACATAATTAATCAATCTTACTAACAATATAGCTCCACACAATTCTAGTTTAGGTAGCGATGTGCTTTTTAAGGGTGCCACCCTTGATTTAGAAATTATTAGATTGGAGTGGATTCCACCCGAGTCATCGGTGGAGACCATATACACGCAGGCCCCGTAGGCTTTCTGTGATGCGTCACAAAATCCATGCAAATGCAAATTCACATGATTTTGACAAGTGATTTTCCTAGGTACCTTTAAATTATTTATCTGCGGCAATTCTTCTATATAAGCTCTCCAAACTTTCAAAATTTCAGGGGGTATATCTTCATCCCACTGAGTTTTGCTCTGCCACAGACGTTGCATTAATAGCTTCGCTACTACCGTTACAGGTCCTATCAGACCCAGGGGATCAAAAATGGATGCTATGCAGGATAACATCTGACGCTTGCTTCTAATTGGTTTTGTTATGGGCTCTACAGTATATTTCCAATAATCTTGCTGATTATTCCAAGAAAGACCTAATATCTTTCCTTCCTTTGAGTTATCCTTTATAATCATATCGCTAACCTCCTCCTGATTTGAGCACAGCGACGACAAATTTGACCGCCACTTTCTTAGGTTCATGCCAGCAGATGCTAGAATAGCAGATAGTTGCTTCTTGATTAATAAGCAATCTTCTTCACCAATGTCGCCAGCTATTAAGTCATCCATGTAAAAATTTTCTTTAAGAATTTGACTGACCTTGGGATTTGTGTTTTGATTCTCATTTCCTAGCTGCTCCAAACATCTGGTGGCTAAGAATGATGATGGTCCCAAACCGTAGGTGACTGTATTCAGCTGATAATGTTGAATCTCCTCGCTGGGTGAGTCTCTCCAAAGGATACGTTGTAAGTCCCTATCCTCCGGCTGCACTAATATCTGCCGGTACATTTTTTCTATGTCGGCCGTTAACGCGTACTGATGTTTTCTGAAATTCAATAGATGTGCACATAAATCCTTTTGCAATATCGGCCCAATCATGAGGACATCATTTAGGGTAATTCCAGTTGAGGATTTAGCCGATCCATCGAATACGACTCTGGTCTTAGTAGTTGTACTAGATTCTTTGATCACCGCATGGTGAGGCAGATAGTAGTGTATTTGATTTGGTGACGGTGGTTCACATTGCGTCATATGACCTAAGTCCTTGTACTCCTGCATAAAATTCTTGTAATCTTTCATTAATTCTGGGTTTGAGGCTAATTTTTTCTCCAAATTATACAATCTCTTCTCCGCCATAGGGAGACTTTCGCCTAGCTGTTTCGCACAGGGGCGTTGTGGTAAACTTACAATGAAACGGCCTCTGCCATCTCTTTCATGAGTAGCTGTGAAGCTTTCTTCACATGCTCGCTCCTCGTGATTCCTATGTTTAATAGGACTTAGCTCCTCTAATTTCCAAAAATTTTCAATTTGCTTATGTATTAAGTTGAGTGAAAGATTACAAATTTTTACTGGCCTCTTTTCTGAAGTGAAGATGTGTCCCGAAACCAGCCATCCAAATTCGGTTCGTTGCAATATTGGTCCGGAATCTTGAATCTTCATCCGGTCAGAGTGCAGAGTCTCCCAGAAGGTGTCAGCCCCGATCAACATGTCTATCGGGCCGGTTTCATTAAAGTTTGGATCAGCCAATTGCAATCCTTGGGGGATGCCGGTGCCTTTTTTCTGAAATGAGATTTGCGGCAGATTACTGGTCACCTCCGACAATACTAGGCATTCAATCCTCTTTGAATATGGTGAATAATTGGAAGATATTTCCAAATCCACAATGTTTTTAATATGCTGTATTTTATTATGAATTCCGGTAATAGGGATATCAGTTTTTCTAATTTTTAATTGTAATTTAGAAGCGAATTCCTGGCTAATGAAATTAGACTGTGCTCCGGAGTCCAACAAAATTCTAGCTTTAATTGGATTTCCTTTATTATTTCTCACGTTAATCACCGCCGTTGATAATAAAATGAAATTGTTGGATGTTTTCGATGCATGATTGTTAACAAGAGGTTCTCTTGAAGAAGTATCGCTTCCCTGATGACTTTGCATTTTGTCTTCATTTTGCAAATGTAACAAAGTGTTGTGAGAGCTCGCACCACACTTGCGACAATTATATTTACTTTTACAATCCTGAAATTTATGCCCTACCGACAAACATTTCAGACAAGCTTTCAACCGACGTATTGTTGTCATTCTATCCTTTATTCCCAGATTTAAAAACTTTTGACAATTATAAATTCTATGATTTTGATTACAATTAATACATTTTAAATGTTGCGATGATAACGAAACATAAGTTTCTTTCTTAAAATTAGAAGGAAATCCCTTGGCATGATTCTGTCGCTTGTCGTTTGGTGCTGAGAATTCTAAAACTTGCACTCGTTCGTATAGACATTTCATGAACTCTTCATAAGTGGGGATTTTATTTTTTATTGGATATTGTTCCCAGCGCATTCTGGTTTCGCTATCCAATTTATTTGACAAAATATGAATTAACAATATATCCCAACTTTCAGTGGGTAGATTTAAATTATTTAATGCCTTTAAGTGCAATTGGGCTTCATCTAATAATTTTCGCAATGCCACATGATTTTCTGATTTTATTTCTTGCAATTTAAACAATGCATTAACATGTTTATTTATTATTACTCTGTCATTCTGAAACCTATCCGTGATCATTTCCCACGCAATGAAATAATTATCTCGAGTTGTAGGTAAGGACGCAATCAGTCTTGCCGCATCATCATACAAACAAGATTTCAAATAATAGAATTTCTGAATAACATCTAATTCGTCGTTGCTGTCAATTAATGAAATGAATGCATCTCTGAAATGTAACCAATCTTCATAATTTCCGCTGAACTTGGGGAGTTCTAAAATTGGGAGCTTGACGCCTTTGGAACGGACGATTTTACCGGTTTCGTTGAATTTATCCTTGGCTTTCGCCAAAACACTATAATATGAGTTTTCAAACATTTCTCGTTCGTTCCCCTTTTCTAATTCATCCTGCGATAATGTTTCAATTTTTTCTTGCAACGCTTCGAAGATGTCTAGTAATGGTTCGATTTTTTTAATGCGTATTTCGACCTCAGAAAGTAATAACTCATTATTCTCTAAGTAATCTTTGAATCTGGTTAATTTGGCTTTACATATTCCGCGCTGCGCGATTAACCCTTTTAAATCCATAATTTTCGTAAATAACAGGGATTTTCGTAAATAACAGACAATCAATACTCACTGATTGCTCTGGCGTGGTTCACTCCTAACCACGCTAAACACAAAAACACAAAAAAAAAACTTGCACTGTCTTTTACTTGATTGTTTCTTTTGTTTTAACAAAACACTAGATCACTAGATGCATGTATTCAACAACAAGAAAATCTATTGTTATTATTTTGTTATGAAAGTTCGCGACTCGATCTGACTTTACAAATGGCGTGCGCCTGCTTTACCGACTGGAAAAACACTTCGGAGTCAAACCAACGTCCAACGATCGCTTTCAGATTGTTTGAATAATCAATTAATACATTTCATGTATTATAATAATTATTCTTCTGTTTTTTGCCGTAGCAATCATATGACTACCCACAAAAAACTTTGTTAGTTTCAGTTGCAAATAAAACAACGACGGTACCCGTCGCCTGCTTTATCGACAGTATCAAAAAACATCAAATTCAAAAACAATCAAAACAATGAAAACACAATTCCGATTTTTACGTTTTTTGCGACACTATAATCATAGCTAGCCACAAAAAATCTTGCCAATATCAATTGTAACAATTAGCCCGTTGCGATTTTTTATATCAACAACAATAAAATACCGAAGTGGTCTAACCGAATTTGTTTCTTTTCTATGGGATCAAATGGATAAAAAAAAATAGGATGGTCACTTGCCCTTGTTGAAGATCCGCTTCATCAGAATTCTCCTTTGTTTATCGCTGGTTCATGTCTGGCTTCGATTGATTTTTGTATCTGGATTCCAGGTATCCGCTCATGGGATCAATCCGGCTCGAAGGACCAAATGTAAAAAATTGAGGTCTTCACTCAGGAGAATTTCTTTGGGTAGACTGGTTTTTTATAAATGAAGCACTTTTTTGTTTTAACTTTAAGTTCTTGAATTTTTATTGTTATGATTTGATATTTATAAACTTATAACTGACGACAATAACTTTCCCCACCCAACGGACAAGGGTTCAGTAGTATTTTAAATTCTTAGTGCAAGTTTTCGTAAAGAAGTGAGTAAATTAAACTGATACAAGCCTTTTTATAACACTTTCGTACCTCTATATTTCCCTTGTTCGTTGTGTGAGAAAGACAAAGAACAAAAAATGATTCTATCGACATCTAACGAACAAATCAGACAACTCTTGGATCGCAATCCAACCTTTGATAGTAACTCAAACTGCATAATTGGTTTGCGTCCTGGGTTTAATTCTAAACATCTATCTTTGAAATACCAAAATGTTCGTGGTTTAAATACGAAAATAAGTGAATTTTCGAACAATGTTATTTCACAAAATACTGAAGTCATTGCTCTAACCGAAACATGGTTGCAAACCTCTGTATTCGATGCAGAGCTGTTGTCCACCAATCAGTACACAATACATCGCCGGGACCGAGAGGGGCAACGAGGAGGAGGGGTACTGCTCGCAATACGCACACCACTGGAATCAATAAGAGTAAGAGAGCTAGAAACAGATGGTGAACACCTCTGGGTAAAAGTCACTAAAGATAACTTTACTGTGTTTATATGTGTAGTATACTTTTACTGCACAGATGACAGTGAAAATAGACGTATTTTCTACGAACATTTAGATAATAAAGCCAACATATTATTAAATAAGAACATATTAATTTTGGGGGATTTCAATATGAATAATAAACCCGAAGACGTTTTAACTGATTTTTCATATTTTACAAGCTCAAATGGACTGACTCAGTACAATAAAGTGAAGAACCGCAGCGACAATATCCTTGATCTTATCCTTAGCAACATTAATATGTGTGACGTGACGAGAAGCGAGGAACCATTGGTGAGTGAAGACCAGCATCACCCGACGCTGGACATATCCGCGCGACTATCAAGAGAGGTTCGGTGCAGACGGCGATGCCGCCAAAACGTTCGCCGCGTCCCCCCCGGGCCCCCGCCTTCGTTCCTCAATTATAATTTCTACAAATTTAATTATAAGCGAGCAAACATAGAAATGTGCAATAATATTCTATCGCACTTTGATTGGACATTTTTGTACACCATAAAATCGGTGGACGAAGCAGTGAAATATTTATATAATGTATTGTTCAGTGTTTTTGAATTATGTATACCCATTAAGAAACCCAATATCACAAACGATGTATATCCGATATGGTTCAATAAGAGTATTATAGATAAATTGAAAAGAAAGGAAACGCTCCGGAAAAGATATCTATTGCACAAAAAGCAATCCGATTATCTACTATTTTCAGCGAGTAGATCCGAGCTAAAATATGAAATAAATTTTGCTAAAAAACAATATATGAAAAATGTTCAGAATGGGATCAAAGACGATATAAAGTTTTTCTGGGATTATATTAGGTCACAAAAAGTTAACCCAACCTCAACAACATGCTTGACTGAGGAAGGCGTAACTTTTACTAACCCTGACACAATTGCTAATAAGTTTGCTGACTATTTTCATTCCGTTTATAGTCAAGTAACCCCGAAACTTGAAACCAATTTCCCAACAGCATCACCCTGGAACGTTGGAGATATCTCACTCGGGTTGACCAACATCCAGGAAATAGAAGCCTGTATCCGGAATATGCGACCTGACAAGGCTACTGGACCGGACAGTATTCCTCCTTCGATAATTATAAAAATCGCTCCAAATATCAGTGTATCCCTTGCTTACATATTTAATCTCTGCATCATGTCATCCACGTTTCCACAGTGTTGGAAATTAACGAGGGTCAGCCCTATTCACAAAACCGATGAAAAGACTGATGTCAGAAATTATAGACCAATTGCAGTACTGTCAACAATTCCAAAAATTTTTGAAATGATTATCTGTGATAAAATCAGTCCGCAAATCGCGCCTTTCTTAAGAGAAAATCAACATGGCTTCTTACCGAGGAAATCAACGGTAACCAACTTACTCTCTTTTTCTCGACGGGTAGCAAAAGGCCTAGACTGTAGGCATCAGACGGACGTAATCTACACGGATTTCGCAAAGGCATTTGGTCGAGTAGATCACGACGTTCTATTAAGAAAGATGCACAAAATAGGTTTTAATCAACCCTTACTGATATTTTTTGCATCATATTTAAAAGATAGAAGCCAGTATGTAAATGTAAATGGATACGACTCACATAAGTTCGTAGCTCTGTCAGGAATTCCTCAAGGATCGAATCTAGGTCCCATGTTATTCCTTATTCTAATAGATGACATTCAGGACTGCATACGTCATAGCTCATGTCTCCTATTCGCGGATGACATGAAACTGATGATGGAAATCGAATCAGAGGACGATTATTCCAAACTGCAGGCAGACCTCGATTCAATCATGAAATGGTCGTTAGAAAATAAACTTAATTTCAATATTAAAAAATGCGTCGTTATGACTTATAGTCGTTCACAAAATCCGTTATTATACCCGTATATAATGAATGGAGAAGTACTAACACGCGTAAATATCATCAAGGATCTTGGGGTGACCTTTGATCCCAGGCTGACATTTTCAAATCATATAGTGCAGCTTACTTCGGCTTGCTCCAAAATGCTTGGTTTTGTAATTAGAACTTGCAAACAATTCAGTAACATAGAAGCAATGACCGCCATGTTCAACGGAGTGGTCAGAAGCAAGCTGGAGTACGCTAGTACTGTATGGATACCTTATCAAATTAAATATATAAATATGATTGAACAAATTCAAAAAAAATTCCTAAGGTATGTTTACATGCGATCATTCGGAATATATCCGAAATTCATGCATCACGTGGAACTGCTAAAGGAGACAAATTATCAAAGCCTGGAGACCAGGCGTAATGCCGGACTCATGGTATTCCAATTAAAGTTAATAAAAAACCTTATTGATTGTCCGTATCTCCTGTCATGCTGTGGCTTATTTGTTCCTGACAAATACTGTCGAAATCGTAGCCACGACCTATTCTACATACCGCAGGGTCGGACAGATGTCATGACTCAACACAGCATGACAAGAGGTATGACATTGCTTAATGCCCTACCAGCGGATATAGATGTGTTTGATATCACCATACCATCTTTTAAAAAGAATATATACATGTATTGTTAGTTGTGAAAATTAAAATTGTACTATAATTGGACTAACCTGTCTGTTGTACAATAAAAAAAAAAAAAAAAAAAAAAAAAAAAAAAAAAAAAAAAAAAAAAAACCTTCTCGAGATGAATGCGGTCATCGTAAGAAAAAAAGAGTGCTGGACGTTACGCTGTCCCCTAATGCCAAAGAAACAGGTCCGGAAATTATCTCAGTGGACCCTCAATACGAAGATGATGACTCGGATGACGTGATATCCCAATGCTCAGAAGTGCCTGACGTGTCTCCCAGTGCCTCTGGAGTGGAAGTCCTCAATGACGCCCAAGCTCATCTTATGGCACTCCAAGACATCTTGGCAGAAAAAGCTCCAAGGTCCCAAAGGACCAGCAACTTCGAGTCTCAAGAAGCGTAGCCGAAGTTTTCAGAGCCGTATTCCAGTTGCTTCTGGAGCGCGAGGCCATGCGCGCTGATCTGATAACGGCCACTGCGCAGCTTCAAATCGCAAGAGGAGAAACCCGATCACGACCCGTCACTGTGGCCAGGATGGTCACGCTCGCGATTGTTGCCCAAATACTGCCACGAAGGCAGTTTGTGCCACCTGCACCAGATTTGGAAAACTCGCCGATCATCCTACCGGAGACAGGGAAAACTGCCCGGCATACCTAGCTGCGCTTTCGAGGGATTTCTCCACGATCAGCTATGGCGTCTAAATACATAGATGAAGACAGTGATGTTGACTTTAAGAGAACTAATAGGTTAGATCAGTGGACCGAAGAAATGGTAGAAAAAACAGTGAAGTGGGAAATTTTATATGTGTACAAGTTAATATTCGTTCAATTTCTAAATACTGGGATGCATTACATATGTACCTTCACGACTGTTGGAAAAAAATAGATGTACTTATGCTTTGTGAAACCTCTATTAAAAGTGAACATGCCAGTTTATACGAGATTCCAGGTTAAAATAGTGTAAGCTATATTCGCGAACAGAGGTCTGGTGGGGGTATTACTGTATACATCAGAGATTCATTTGTTTTCACACAAAAGAAATTGGAAACTCAGGTATTTGAAAATATTTTCGGTATAATTACACTTCCAAATAATAATGAACTTACCTTACTAGCAATATATCGCCCACCAAATTTAAGTAAATTAGCTTTCATTAATGAACTTTCAACAATACTCAATAATCTTTCCCCAAATCACTGTGAAAATGTACTAATCTTTGGGGATGTAAATATTGATTTGTTACACTGTCTTGATCCGCTAACCATTCAATATGAAAACTTATTATCGATGAACTATTTTACTAAATGTATCGATGACGTCACGGGAGAAGCGGTTAGTGCAGGAAAAATAACACGTTCGTGCATTGATCATATTTTTGTAAGATTCAAGAGTGGAAACAAAATCACTGATACGCTTTCATCGTGTGTGTGCGAGATTAATTTAGCCGATCACTTTGTTACGGCGATAAATATTCCATTTCCCAAAAGTAATAAGAAATTAACAACAACTAAAGTTTCAATTTTATCTCAAAAAAGGATCGATACAAGCATAAGGAATTTCAATTGGAATGAATTACTCTGTGAAAAAGATTGCATTAAGCTTTATAAACAAATAAAATGTAAATTTAACGATATTTATGGAAAAAGGAAGATATACATACATTTTCAGCCAAGAAAAAGACCATGGCCTATAAAACAGTGGATGGCAAATGAAGTATTGGATAGCGTTAAAAAGAGAGATAATTTATATAAAATTTGGAAAAATTCACCAAAAAATAAGATTTATGAAAAACAATATAAATCTTTTCGGAATATTGTAACTAAATTAATATTTAAATGTAAATCTACCTTTTTTAATGAAAAATTCAAAAATTATTATGGAAACACAAAGAATACATGGGATGAGATAAATAAAATATTAGGACGTAGATCTAAGAGTAATTGCGATGAAGTAATCTCAAGGTACTTGCTAAAAGATAAATCTGCAGAAACAGTGTCGGACGACTTTGTCAACTACTTTTCGGACAGTATAAACTCACTAGTACATAAATGTGATCTTAGAGCATCAAATGTTGAACCAACACAGCTACCACATAGTCTTTATATACCACGTGCCACACTTTTAGACATTCAGAATATTGTAAAAATTCTAAAAAATTCAAAATCACCCGGAATAGATAACATCAGAATGTTTGATATTAAAAAACACATAGATATTTTAGGACCGATTTTGACACATTTAATTAACACAATATTAATGCAAGCCGTAATACCAGATGAGCTTAAATGTAGCATTATAAGACCTATATACAAAAGTGGCAGACATATTGACATAGGAAATTACAGACCGATCAGTATCTTGCCTGCAATAGAAAAGAAACTTGAAAAATACATCTCCATAAAATTGAATAAATACCTCGAGTCTTTCTCAATAATAGATCCACACCAATATGGCTTTCAAAGAAAGAAGAGCTCTGAACTGTTACTTCAAGATTTTTCAAATTACATAAATAATGAACTAAACGATAAAAAAACAATTATTAGTTTTATTTATAGACAATTCGAAAGCTTTTGATACTATAGATCCAACAAAATTACTTAAAGTTCTGGAGGCGATAGGGGTGCGAGGACGTTTTCTTAAACTTTTGAAGAACTACCTTAGTGATCGTAAAATTCAGGTCAAAATAAATGGAAAATTGAGTAACACTTTACTGATCCCACTGGATCATTGTCTACTGGTGTACCGCAGGGCTCTATCCTAGGTCCAACATTATATATAGTATTTGTCTCTCTTATGAATAAAGTATTTTCTTTTATCAAGCACTATGTATATGCGGATGACACAGCACTTGTCATCTCACATAGGGATCTGCTCACGGCCATGAATATGCTACAGCAGGACTTCATAGCATTACTAAAATGGTCTCACGACTCTGGCTTAGTTATAAATGCACAAAAAACAAAACTAATGCACATAAGATCGCCTCATGCCAGATATGCAATAGCACCTTCAATAGTGTCCCATAACTTTGACTGCATACACAATAACTGTATACAGCCCTGCGCCTGTGGAAGTATTGACCTAGTCAAAGAATATGTCTACTTAGGGGTGACAGTGGATTGTAATATGAAATGGGATATCCATATTGTTAAGCTATGTAAGCGCCTTCGAGCGATTGTAGGCAAACTGTATAAACTTAAATATTATGTACCCATCAAAACCATGAAACTAATCTATTTGTCCCTGGCTGAATCTAATGTGAGATATGGTATAACTTTGTGGGGGCACTCTTGTAAAACAAACATCCAACATGTACAGTCAATTCAAAACGCTATGGTCAAATTGCTCGTCAGCAAAGTAGTTTATGACCAGCGGCAAAATATCACAATTATGTATAAATCCATAAATGTGTTACCTATTAGAGCTCTTTTTTGGCATAAAATCTGTATGCAACATATCTCAGATAGCCCATACAAAACAATGGTGGATCACATGTACAATACTACCCTGTCTTGTCTCTAATTAATTTTATAAGATCGTTACTAAACCATTTTGGGTAGTAATGCACGTTGATTTTTGAAACGGGTACAAATAATTAGAATTAAGTAAAATTTATCAACCATTTCATTGATGTTTTCTTCAGTGTCGAAAAATGTCCAGTCGGTTGAAGATAAAAGATTATGGATTTGATTATAGCCTGCTTTGAAAAAGTTCAACTTAGTTGATGCAGATGGATTTTTTTTGTTATGTTACATTCAATTATTAGAGGAGGGTGATATGTTACATTCAATTGTTAGAGGAGGGTGATATTTTTCAATCGGGAGAATGGATTCAACAGATGCAGATACTTTTACTGATAAAGAATTGGAAAATACTAATCAAGAAGACGAGAATTGATATATTTTTTTTTTTTTACATGAGCTCCACACAGGAGGCCTTGAGGAAAATAATTTCCCTCAGGGCCTATGCCATCTTTGGGGATGCTGTGTGGAGGGTTTTTTTAAGGAAAGGAAGGAGAGGAGAGTTCTGGGAAGGAAAAGGGTTTAAGGGGTGGGTAAGAATCTGGGGTTAAGTGTGTCCTGGTCATCCGCCTCCAAGACCTAGACAAACCTCACCCCACGAACCCGGGCACCCCCGCCAAATCACCAAACGTAGCGAACCACTTGGGGTGACCTATGGCAGAGAGGCCGTTCAAGTATTACGTAACGCAACGGGGGGAGGGGTCTTGTGAAACGTTACTGTGCGTTGTGAGGGGTGGGGAGGGGGGGTTCGAACAACGCGTTACGTAACATGTTTTTCTTTATTTAGATAAAAAAACTAGGGAATTAAAATCTTCCAAGTTGGCAATCATTTTCATTCTCCAAATCTCTTGTTCTATTTATTACCGCAAACGCGATTAAAACAAGAAAAAATGTATTTAAGCTACTTTCTAGTACTTTGCGCAACTTAATTGTGACTTTCAGGTAAAAATTGTGATTTGGGCATACGTTACGTAACGTTTAGGGGGGGGGGGGGGGAGGGTATGGAAAAACGTTGCGGCGCGTTACATGCGGGGGAGGGGGAGTCAAAAATCTTCAAAAATTGCGTTACGTAATACTTGAATGCCCCCAGAGGTGTTGGTTATCCAATAAAGGTTCCCGGGGCAGCGGTACCCATTCCCGCCTCCCAAATTGAAATATTGAATACATACTTTAAATGTCGGAGACTAAGAAATTTTGATATTTCGATTATATCATGAGAACCGTGTTGGATGTTGTCCGTGCTTGAAGTTTTATTGTTTTCGAAGTCCCATACAATATTAGGCAGATTGTAGTCTCCTGTCAAAATTATAGTGGCGCCAGGAAATCGTCTCCGGATGGTTTCGACTTCATGGTAGTAGTATTTGTATAGTTGAGTATCCGGAGGTTTTCCTGCGATCCTCCCGTGCCTCCCACAAAAACATGCGTTGGCCTTTTAGGAATAGCCGCGCGGTCTCGACGTCCTTCCGCCCCCCTCCGAAAACCAAACGCTCATCTTTTTCACAGAGTCTTCTAAAACTTCTTCTTCTTTCCCACACATATTTCTTCGAGGCAAAATCGGGGAGCCGGCTAAAGGGCGCGGACTTCTGGTTTTGTCTGCGGTTGGGCCGATGGCTATGCTCGTTGTTATTGGGACTGTCTGGTGGTTTGTGGTATACCTTCTCTGACTATTTTTTTATGCATTTTTATTTTCTCTCTGTTATTATTGTAAATACAAGGTGTCCAAAAAGGGTATATGGTGTTTGATGGTTGAATAAAATAAAAAACATAAATCATCATCACTATTGGCTCTACAACCCCCGGTGGATCTTGGCCTCCTCAAGAGCAGGCGCGGCCGGTGCCTCAGTGCACTCGTGCAACGAACCGCCAACAAAGTTGAAAAACAATTTACAGCTCATTGTAATCTTAGTTAATGTTTTTAATTATAAATTCAACAAAATGTTTTTAAAAAATCTTAAAAATTGCAATTAATAACATACTAAATGAAAGAATATTGTAAATAAAAACGGCAAAAACGTTCCACCCGCGCGGTTAACACTGGCTATAGTACGAGAGCCCACGACCAAAACCATGTCTCATAGCAATACGGCAAAAACCCTATAAAATCGTTAGATTGTATGATTCTGAACCCGACTAGGTTTGTAGTAACGGTCGAAAGTGTAGCAACTGCGTGGGAGGCCATTTCTGCTGTGTCAAAAAAAAAGACAGTCGGTATTATAGCAATACGTCTGATAGTGAAAATGTACATAGATTTTATAATTGTTTTACGAAAAAGTTTGTTTTCAGACATTTTGCGCGTAGCATATAGCCTGAGCGCATTTTTGAAAATGTCAACAAATTTAGCCGACCTGTATCATAGCAATACGGATAATTTTTTTTTTCAACTTTTTGTATTGCTGCCATGATTACCAAAAACCTGTTTTCAGACACTTTAAGTGTAGCATATACTCCCAAAAACGAAAATAACGTTTCGGAGTCGCCTGGCCGACGCCTCTGTTAAATGTTTTTTTAAATTTACAGCCTTCATAGATATTCAAGAATCTCCCTTGTCTATTATATGTACTTTGACAGATGACAGATGTCATTACTTATTTCTTTTGTAAAAGTTACTCAAGTGTGCTTTAAATAAAACCAAAACTATCAAATCAATCAGTATTTAATTTCAACAGCCTCAGCTCTTGTTACGCTCCTGCCCCTTTCTTACTATTATACAGCTCAAAAGTTACAGAAGCTTTCGGTGATTTGGGCAGCTATACTTCTGATAGTGACAAGGTATTCCCCATTTTGGAAGAATTCACGTGCAGATTGTACAACGAAAAAAGAAATTAATAACGTCGATTTAGCTCGACTCAACATTTTTTCGAAGACATTTAAAATTAAAAACGACGAGGCTTCGACAACTCTGAATCTCCAGTTATCCAATTACGACGCCTGCAATCTGCCACCATGCAAAACGGAATTGGAGAAACATTTATTACGAACAAAATATATTGCACAAGTCTGGAGCAACGCTCATACCAAAACGCCAACCGAACTGAACCCTGCAGATTGCGGATGGTATGAAGACGAGGGACGATTTCAGTTTTCGTGGTTCTCTGGCAACCAACTACCTGAGTTGAGCAACGTTATTTTGGACGACAAATCATCATCCACAACAGGTACAGTTTACATGGCTTTTGCTGTTAATTTCATAAATAAGTTCGTGATTTTCACTAACGATGTTTATTTTACAGAAGAGGACGTTGAAGATCTCCCGAGCGACGTCGAGAGTGATTTCGAAGACGACGATTCCGAATCCGACAGCGATTGAATACGAGAATATTTTGTAACTTTGAATAAACCGTTTTTTTTCAACTTCATCCCAGTTTCCTTTTGTGCGATTTATTTCAGTCCTTCAACTTCAATGTTACGGTTTCGGGTAAATTCTTTGTTAATTATCATCTAATAAATTCAGGGTCGCAACGTATTCATTGGTTTGTAACAGAAAATTCAAGATGCCTCAATACGATTTTTAAATGATATCTGAGTATCGAAAAGTTGTCTGATAGAGAAGGTGCTACACTTAATTTGTCTGATATAAATTTTTTGCACATGTGGACAACTTATTTTATCATGTCAAACAATTTTCAGACATATTGCTATGATACCGATCGTTAAAATTTGTTAACATTTTCAAAACGGTCTCAAAATTTAATGCGTTCACATTTCCGTCTGAAAATTGTTTTGTTCGCATCAAATAACCAAAATTTACTAATAAAAAAGATTTTCAGACGTATTGCTATGAGACATTTTTTTGTCTCATTTTTAATTTTTTTAAGTGATTTTACGGGTTTGCGCTACACCACTAACGTCTGAAAAATATGTTTCCGGTATCTCAGAACTACCATTCAACTACAGTCTGCAAATCAGACATATTGCTATGATGCAGTTCGGTAAAATTCTTTGACAATTTTGAAAATTCGGTCAGATCAAACGCTACGCGGAAAATGTCTGATATTGGTATTTTCGAGTTCAGGATAATCGTATCTATCGATTTGATGCGGTTTTGGCCGTATTGCTATGAGACAAAAATTTTGGTCGTGGGCTCTCGTACTACTAGGAACGAGAAACCGAGGTACATAGCAATCTGCGCGTTTGACCTAAGCGCCCCGTTTGGCTAATATTATTTTGTATGCAACCCATGCGAAACATCTCCAGACCGTGGTTTTGACGAAACGTATCAAAAAAAATATCCACGACAGTCCGCCGCACGGACATCGGATATATCCGAACGAATTCCGAACGTAGGGCTCGAGCGATATAGGGTTTGAAGAAGTTTTAAGTAAAATCATATTTCTCTTGTAAAATGCAACCTCGGGTCAACGGGGGTCAGCTATGCGTGCGATATTATCTCGTGAGTGCTGCGGATTTACATACTTGGCATTGACTTTATTATTTGCTTTTTTTTTGCAGAAAGTAACCTTTTACTAAGTATACTTTTATTCCTGAAGAAGTGAACATGGTTCACGAAACATGTTGATAGTATAAAATATAAAAAATAAAGTGATGTAAACTAAGTTATTTTCTTTTAATAAAAAATAAAAAAGTAACCTTTTATTTGTGTGCGGTTTTTTTTTTACTTATTACTAACATCATATCGACGCTCATTGAGTCAGTAAACAGTAAACACCCGCCCGCGTTTGCATCCTACCACCTACACTGCTAATTAAAAATGCTTGTGCTTGTGTTAATAATTATTGTGATATTAATTAATATCCGAAGGTCTTCCAAAATAAATACCTTCTCTTCTTTGCCACGAATTCTCTAATACTAATAGATTTAATATCAAAAGAAATGAACCATAGTGTAAAATAGCAAATAATTTATGATTTCTGAAGTTTTTAATGCAGTGTCCCCGCTTGTAAAGTCGTATCTTCCAAGCATTAACTTTAATATAAATGACGTGTTTATCGGATAACGAATTTGTCAGGTGAGTATATCTGTCTCTGTTTGCAAATAAAATTGGGTGATTGAAGTCTTCGCTCGGCAAAAGGACCGAAGAATTGATCTTCTCTATAAATAAGTAAGAAAGTGCATTTATATAAATTACATACATTACGTTTTTGATGAAATCGGTGAACCACCAAAAATTTAAGGCACCGGCCGCGCCTGCTCAAGAGTCTTCCTCCACTCATCCCGGTTTTGTGCCAGCTCTCTCCAGTTTGGAAGCTCCAAGATAGATATGTCTTTGAGGACGTTGTCGCTCCATCTTAGTCTTGGCCTTCCCAGGCTCCTTCACCCTATTGGTCTTGAGTTCAGCAGGGACTTTGGTGCTTGATGCTCGGTCATTCTCTCCACACGACCCAGCCACCGAAGTCTTCCCAATTTTATATTTTTTGCGACGTTTAGCTCCTTAAACAAAGTATAGAGCTCATTGTTATAACGTCTGCGCCAAAATCCATTTTCTAGAACCGGTCCGAAGATGCGCCTCAAAATTTTTCTTTCAAAAACGTACAGTGCTCGCTCATTCCTCTTAGTTAGTACCCAAGTCTCAGCTGCATACGTAAGTACTGGTCTGATAAGTGTTTTGTACACTAATATCTTCGTGTTTCTGGACAGCAGTCTGGACTTTAATAGGTTTTGTAGGCGGAAATAACAGCGATTTGCGTTCACTATGCGCTTCTGGATCTCCTCTGTGGTATTATTATCGTTTGTTATCAGGGAGCCTAGGTATGTGAATCTTGGGTGCATCCTACAGCCATGTATTTGGTCTTTTGCTGGTTTAATACGAGACCCATATTTTTGGCAGAGCTTTCAAGATTTATAAAGGCGTTACGTAACTTATCCCAACGTAACGTATCCCAACTTGCAAAGATCTTAGAAAAAATTATAAAGACACAAGTATTAGAGTTTCTAGAATCTAACGCACTTTTGTCCCCAAACCAATATGGTTTTAGATCAGGTCTTAGCAGTGGCGTAGCGTGGGGGGGGGGGGGGGGGGGGGGGCAGGGGGGGGCGGCAAATTTCCACAATAAATAATAATATTTTCTTGGAAAAATTTAAACCATTTCAAATCATTATTTGAAAATGTTCTACGATACTTTCGTTTACGAATCCAACTCTTTTTTTCAATTATTTATTAAAAATATCAATAATTATATTTTTTAAGCTGCAAATTTCGCAATTCGTAGGAAAACCGTACGCATAAATGTTTTGAGAGTAATACTAATTAAAGCTGTTAACTCGCAAACAGATTCACTCTTAATTAAAACCAGGATTGTGTTCAGAATGTATTAACGAGTGAATTTCAGTTGTGTATTCATCTGCTGATACATTTCGAAAGAGGCCATTATTTTATTCGGAGTGCAGTTATAAAATTCTAGTTGCAGACTATGTATGTGCTGCCAGAATCAAAGAGAAACCATTTTCATATTCTAAGTGTAGTTTTAATTTGCTAAATACAGATTTTAATTTAACCCGTCTAATCACATTAGACGCAAATTGTCCCTCACATTTAATTTTAAAATAAAATTGTGAAATTATGTCCCACACATTCAATTTTAAAATAAATTCGTGATTGCGATATAATGTTAAAATCCAGTTTCATAACTTTTTTTTAAGAAAAGGAATCTGTATTTAAAATTTTAAGTTTATTCCATTTTAGGTTCTTTAATTCGAATATTCGCAGGCTTGTATTTTTGAGCCAATCCACATTTCCAATATCAAAATTTTAATATTTAGAAACAATAATGTTCTAATAAGCACGTCGGAAAAATTACTATTTCCAGATTTTAGAAAAAAATTGTTTTTTGCAAAGGGATAAAAAAAAACAATGAAAAGGAAGATTTAAAATGCAAGGGAAGAACCGGAAATTTTGTGCGCAAACATTGACAGGCAAAAGTTTATAAATATTTTTTCTTATTATTCGAAGGGTTAAACCAGTTTTCAGGATGTAAAATTCCATTTGAGGATTCATCTGCTGACCCAATTCAAAGTAAAACATTATTTTATTCGAAGACTATTTATTTAATGCCAGAATCAAAGAAAAACCATTTTCATGTTCTGAGTGTAGTTTTAATTCACCGCATATGAACCGGTTTTGTGTTCAGAATACAACTAAAAATAAATAACGAGTTTCAGATTCATCGTGCATCGAGTGGAGTTTTATATTTGAGTTACATAATGCTGTAAAATTCTGAGAAATTGATTGTTGCGTGTGTAACTATTATTTGGGGACTCTAACGCAGTATCAAAACCAGTTTTGAGTTCAGAATATAAGTGCCGCTAGAATTAAAGAAAAAATATTTTTTTTGTTCTGAGTGTAGTTTTGATACACCGCATATTTAGTTTAATTAATGAAATAAATTAATTAATTAATTCCTAAAATATACAATGCTCTGAGTACTGACATAAAGTCAAGTAATTCTAATTCTCTTTTTATAACACGTGTACAACATTGGATTTTTTAAAGGGGACGAACGTACATTAAAGAATTCATAAGTTCTTAACACTACATTTTATTTATTAATTTTTGCATTTCAAAATTTTAATTTCCATTTTTATTTCTATTTTTCTTTAAAATGTTTTTATTTTTTTCTCTTAGTTTTTCACTAAATTTTATTTATGTTTTAATTTTGATTTATATACTTAAGTATATGTTTTAATTTATATGGAACACTTAAGTTCTTAACATTTAATCTTTATTAATCATTTTTGTATTTGAAAATTTGAATTTTCATTTTTATTTCTACTTTTCTTTAAAATATGTTCTTTTTTTTCTCTTTACTTCTTTAAGTATTTCTTAATTTTTTTTGGAATGATTAATCATCTGTTTTAATTAAATCGTTCTGGTGTAAATATTAGTAAATCAGAATCTGTGCTACATGGGGTTCCACAAGGAACAGTTATTGGTCCGTTATTGTTCCTAATCTAAATTAATGACCTGTGTAATATTAGTATTCCAGGAAAATTATTCTCGTATGCGGATGATACTGCAATTACAGTCCATGGTAAATCCTGGGATGAGGTCTCTGAAAATGCAAATAAGTGCACATCCATTGTCAAAGAATGGCTCAATCAAAACCTTCTAACTCTGAACTGTGAAAAAAATCTATATATTCCATTTTATAATACCAAAAAGGCAGCACCCTTAACTCCCTTAAATATAAGATTTCACAAAAATACTTGCAATCTTGTCTCATGCTCTAACTGTACAAAAATGAATACGGGGAATACAGTGAAATACTTAGGTATTATAATAGACGGTCAACTCAAATGGACAGATCACATCGAAAAGCTTGTAAATAAACTGAGGTATTTAACTTATATTTTTAAACGTTTAAATTACATAATCGACATTAAAATAATGAAATTGGTGTATCATGCTTTAGTGCAATCGTCAGTATCTTATGGAATAATTGGATGGGTGGGTGTGTATAATACGCACATTAAGTCACTAGAAATAACCCAAAAATTAATACTAAAAATAATGTTGTATAAAGATATGAACTACCCCTCCCTGCAATTATTCCAAGAAGCTGGACTGTTAGAGTTAAGAAAAAAATACTGTATTCAATGTTTAAAATATATATATTTTCGAAATATAATTTTTCCAAAAAACGAAAACCGAATTAGTGATAGGTTAAATAATGTATTTGAAGTTCCACTGTGTAAAACTAGGCTAGCGCAAGGACATGTATATTTTATTTCACCAAAAATGTATAATTCTCTCTATAGGACTACAGTGGCGGCGTAAGGGGGGGGGCGGAGGGGGCGGTCCGCCCCGGGTGCCAAGCACCAAGGGGTGACAACGACAACTCACCAGTAGAGCTAAAGAATGCGCACAAAATCTCCCGCAGGGAGGGCCCGCAGCCTTTGTAGAATGCAGATATTTATGTAAAAAATTAAAGCACATTTCACGACGCGTTTTACGCCCGCGGCGTGTGCGATTGTTTGCGGGTCCCGCTGCACCGGCGGTCATCTTGTACCGGCGGGCGTGGGTCGCGGTCCCGCAGCCGCGGCGGGTTGCACCCGCGCGCTCTGCGATCGGTTGGCGGGCGACCGCAGTGGGCAGCGGGGAGGGGTGTAGAGAAATCCCGACGCCATTTTGCCTTCTTTTTTTAATTCTTCTGTGAAGTAAGTATAACTGCCCGTCTTGCAACCGCCCGTCTTGCGATAATCAACCGCCAAGATTGCGAGCGATAACCGCAACCACGACGGCTGCGTAACCGCACAAAACTCCGGTCTCGTGAGTTTTGAAAATAAAACTCCATTCCGCCACCGCAGCGGGCTCGGGTAAAAATCGCTCCGTGAGTCCTTAGCCTGAGTCACGAATAACTTTTTCTAAGGCTAAGTTGAATAAGAGGCAGGCCAATCCATCTCCTTGTCTCACCCCGGGGAGCGATTCAAAGGGCTCGGACAGATCACTGCCAACCCTGACTCTACACGTTACTGGGGAAATTGTTAATTTTACCAGATTGATCAGCTTACGCGGTATTCCGAACTCACTCATTGCATTATATAATGTATTCCTGTTTATGCTATCGTACGCGGCCTTGAAGTCTACAAAGAGATGATGTGTTTCGACATTGTATTCGAGCGTCTTTTCCAAAATCTGTCTTAAGGAGAAAATTTGGTCAATACATGATTTGCCTGGCCTGAAGCCACATTGGTAGTTGCCAATAATTTCTTCAACATTGGAAGCAATCTTTTGTACAAGATGTTGGACATAAGTTTATAGCCGGTGTTTAATAGCGTTATTCCCCTGTAATTGCAGCACTCGAGTTGGTCGCCCTTCTTATGTAGTGGACACACAATTCCTAGTCTCCACTCTTCGGGCATCTCTTCTTCTGTCCATACTTTTTGGATAAGGGTATGCAGGTATTGGGTAAACTCTCCACCTGCTGCTTTAAATAATTCAGCCACCAACTCGTCTGACCCGCGGGATTTGTTGTTTTTCAGCTGTCTTATTGCCTGCTTCACTTCCTCCAGTGAAGGGGGTTCAGCATTGTCAATGTGCAAGTCATCTCCCGTGCTCTCCACCATGTTGTGCTCCACCTCTGCCGAGTTGTTATTGAGAACCGTATCAAAGTGCCTCACCCATCTCCTCAGGATGTCAGGCTTTTCACTCTGTATCACTCCGTTCTCGTCCTTGCATATATTTATTTTTGGCTTAAACTCTGCTCTCATGTTATTTACTTTTTTGTAGAAAAGCCTACTCTCATTCTTAAGCCTGAGTGCTTCAGCTTCTCTAATTTCCTTTTGTAAATATTCGCGTTTCTTTTTCCTGTGCATCTTCTTTTCTCTCTTCCTTGTTTCCCTATAGGTGTCCTCTGGTGTTCCCCTTGTTGTAACGTTTTTTGATAGAGTTCATTTTTCTTTTTCGTTACCTCTGCGCAGTCTGAGTCAAACCAATGGTTTCTTCTTATAGGGATTTCTTTTCCCAGGGTTTCGAGAGCAGCTGTTGTTAAACGGTTTTTGCAGGCCGTCCATTGTGAGTTGATATCTTGTGTGTCACACTGCGCTATCCTGTATATAAATAATTAAATAGGTTGTTTATGTTTTATTTACAGACACTAAATGGGAAATTATTTTGAAAAAATAATGGTGTCTAGATAACGACCCTCACGCTGCTGGCACTCCTACCTTGAGCGAAGATTAGTAAAAACGCGCAAATTATTTAGAAAAAATAATGGTGTGAGTGCTCGCCCGCGTCCTTCTCTGTGGAAAACGGACCGATGGATGGTGCCTTTAGCAGACATTGCAGCCCAGACTATGACGTTTGGGCTTTGGTGTGGTCGCTGATGTTTCTGTTTTGGATTCTAATAATATAATAATAATAATAATAATTTTTATTTTAGTAATTTGTACATTTAAGTTTACAAATTTCTAATTGATTATAATATTTCATATTCACTATATTTTTTCTAGTTTTATGTAGCTCCTACAATACATCTTGAACTTTCCAATTGGTGTGGACTTTAAAGTTTCTGGTAGTGTGTTATACAACTTCATTCCCTTGTACAGTAGACTGTTCTGCGTATTCGCTTTATCCTTTTTTGGTAGCCTAATTTCCTTGCACGTCCTTGTGTTATATCTGTGAATGTCTTTATTGTATACAATTTTATTTGAGAAGTATTTTGGTAACGTGTTGTTCAATATTTTGTGGATAAATACCATCGTGTTCAAGGTCAGCATCTGTTTCACGGTCAACCAATTTAGTTCCTTTAATATTTTAATTATTTTTGAAAATCTGTTTCGTCGAAGAATTATTCTCATTGCCCTGTTTTGGAGAATTTGTAACTTATTTTGTTCTCTTTTGTTACATAGGAAAAGTATACTTGAGCAGTAGTTGAAGTGTGGAGCAATAATTGAATTATATATGGTGATTGCAGTTTTTTCTAGAAATTTTTGGCCGAATTCTTCCAAAAAAAGATATCTTTTTGCCAATTTTCTTTTGGGTGTATTCAGCATGTCTATTGAAGTTTAGTTTGGAATCTAATATAACTCCTAAGTATTTCATTTCAGTAACATTTTCAATAATTTCACCATCAATTTTAATTTTGCTTTCACTGGATGTCTTTTTGTATCCAATCACCATACATTTTGTTTTTTTTTTGTATTTAATTTAAGCTTATTTATTTTTAGCCTTCTTGATACATCATTTAGTTCATTATTTAAAATGTGTATTAGTTCTTCATAGTTATCTCCAATTAAGTATATTAGTGTATCATCGGCAAAAAGTCGTACTTTGCGTTTTGAAAATATTTTCACCATGTCATTAATATAGAGTATGAACAATAGAGGTCCAAGGACCGATCTCTGTGGTACTCCTAACTTATTTTCCATTGGTTTTGAAAATTGATTATTTATTTTTGTTACCTGCTTTCTATCTCTCAAATACTCTTGTATTAATTTAATGGCTACAGATGAGAAACCAATTTCTTTAAGCTTTCTTATTAGTATGTCTAGGTCTATAGTTTCGAATGCCCTTTGAAAATCCAAAAATATTGCTAAGATAAATTTATTATTATCCATTCCTTCCTTCCATTCTTCGACAATTACGTTTAATGCTATTTCACATGAGTTATTAGATCTGAACCCTGATTGCTCTTGGTATAAAATATCGTGTTTATCTAGATATTGCAAAATTTGTTCTTTTATTATAACTTCAAGAATCTGCTCATATTTTGGTAAGGTGTTGATTGGTCGAAATTCTTTACATTTTCTGGTATTTTTAACCTTTGGAACCGGTATAATAGTAGATAGTTTCCATGACTGTGGAAATTTTCCTTCTTTAATCGTCTCATTGATAATATTTAATAGAGTAGATCCAATTACTGGAAAAGCATCTCTTATTTTACTAATAGTTAATCCATCTGAACTATTCTTTGATTTTATTTTGTTTAAAATGTTAAATAAATATTCTGCATTAATTTTTCTGAAGACCAATGATTCTTTGTTTGGGTCGATATTATCATTTGTGGGGTTAACAGCAATGTTGGGTATTAATTTGTTAATTTGAATGATACTTTCAATAAAATATTTATTAAAGTTATTAGCCATGTTTTCTTCATTTATCTCTTTTGGAAAGTTTACAATTTTTATGTCGTCTTTGTTTTCGCCATGTACTAATTCTTTGATGCTTTTCCATATTTTTTTGGAATCCCCTTCTTCTGAGTTTATTTTATTTTTTATGTACTCATTATGCGTTCTTTTTATGTCTTTGGAGTATTTGTTTTGCCAATTTTCTCTAGTTTTTTAATTAGTTTTAAGTGTGATATTGTATCAAAAGCCTTAGAGAGGTCTAAAAAGATTGAGATACATTTATTTCCTTTATCAAGACTTTTTACAATGAAGTCTGTCACACTAGCAATGGCATCTGATGTACTTTTGTTTTTTTGAAATCCATATTGATTATTTGAAAGTAAGACAAATTTTAAAAGTTGTGCATTAATGAGGTTTTCAAAAACTTTAGACAAGCTATTTAGTAGAGTAATTGGTCTATAGTTGTTGATATCTGTCTTGTTTCCAGAGTTGTAGATGGGAATTACGAAACTCTGTTTTAGATTAGATGGGAAGTAGCCCTGTGCTCGGTTTATAAGGTATTCCAGTGACAATGTAATCTCTAAAGACAGCATTTTAAGGATTTTGGTCGTAATTTAATCTGGTCCAGTGGAAGAAGTGTTTTTTAGAGATTTAATTGTACTGAGAATTTCTTCTTTTGTTACAGTTCGGAAGAGAAATTTTATATTTTTTTTATTTTTATATTTTTTTTATTCCTCGGAATTGGTAGATTGGGTGATTCCACCCTTGGGGATTTGAGAAGCAAGATTTAGACCAATGTTAATAAAAAAATTGTTTACATGATCAGCAACGAGTTTAGGATTTTTTGTGGTTTCAACAATATGTCCATCAATAGAAAGTTTATTTATGTTTTGTTTCTCTTTTGTAGTTTGTGAGTTTGTGGCTTCTCTTAGTATTTCCCATATTTTTTTGGGATTGTTGTTACTTTCCTTAATTTTTTCTGAGTAGTAAATTTGTTTTTGCTTTTCTGATGACGTTGCAACACATGTTTCTATATCTTTTATAGTAGTTGGATGTTATTTGGTCATATGGATTATCTTTGGTTTTTTTGTGTAGCATGTTTCTCTTGTGTATACAATTAATAATGGAGCGGTTAATCCAAGGTTTCAGGGGTTTCAGTTTATTAGTTATGTTTTTGGTCAATGTCGTGGAATGTTGTGTAATTCGTTTTTCAAATAGTTAATAAAGTATATCCATGCGTCCTCTGATTGTTTAATTTGGAAGAGTTCGTACCAGGATTTGTTCTTAAAGTGTTTTATTGGGTTTTGAAAATTGATTTTATTGTATGCTAAAGGCAGGTTACATTTATTTATTTTGGTAGCTGTTTGTATTGTGAAAATTGTTGAATAATGATCCGTGATTGTTGATTTGTAGATGATACTTTTGGATGGTTTTTTGGACTTTACCATAATGTGGTCAATGCATGATATAGATCCATTAGTCGTTCTTGTTGGTGAGTTGACGGTACTCACTATTCCATGAAATTCTAGCATGTTAATATAATCTTGGCTTTGGTGGTGTTGGTTGCCCGGTAGTATATTGATATTTAAATCACCTATTATTATAATATTTTTAGCATTGGAGAGATTTGAAAGTATGCAACTAAGACTGTTTAGGAAAGGCGTAATGTTACGAAACGATGGCGAGCGGTATATAGCCAGGATTACAGTATCATTGTTGTATTTTATTTGCGTGCAACTTGCATTCTGAATTTTTAGTTCGGTTACTGTGAAGTTTTGATTATTTTTTGTGTATACAACAATTCCATCGTTCTGATTATCAAAAAGAGTTGAATTATGCGATGTGTAGTTTAAGATGATTTTAGGTGTATATGTGTTTGACAACCAGCATTCGGTCAGGATGATTATGTCGAAATCGACATTTATGTGGTGAAGTTGTATTAAGAGTTCATCAAAGTTTTTACTTATAGATCTTATGTTTTGATGCATAATTTTGGTATAGATACCATTCTCAATCAGGCGTTTACATAGATTAGTATCTGAAGTTGTGTAAGACAGGTTTTGGTTATGCATTTCTTGATCTAATTATTCCATTGTGAAAGGCATGTTGAAAAAGTAATTATACAAAAAAAATTGTTTATTTGTTTATGGGAGCTCTACTGTCCATGGCAATAACCGGGAGTTTCACCCTAGTTATAGATGAATTTGCTAAGTGGATAATTATTATTGTTGTAGTTCGAAACAATATGTTTAAAGTTTCTCCTTACCATTTGATAATGAAGGGTGATCAGGGCAACAACGAACCGGAACTGGAGCTCTCTAGAAACAACTAAACCATTTTTATCAGATCATCAGCGTGTTTAATTAAGATGATTTTTTCTCCTTCTTTTTATCTAATCATAATTTCTGAATCTTTGTACAACACATAATTAAATCCCGTTTCTTTCGCCTTTGATTTTGTTCGCCATAGAAGGTCTTTGTAATAAGGACTGAGAATTTCGTAGATTCGTTGACTTCCTGGATCCTGCGAGGTGGTTGAGTTTAAATGTTTCCTGTTTGTGAGAAGTTGGTATCTCTTTTGTCAATTGTTTAGTTTAACATGAAATTTAGGGGGTACTCCCGGTCGTTTATCAGGGATCCTCTTCACTTCCACGATATCTTCTCCTTTAATATCAACTCCTGCAATTTAAGCCACCCGTTTTATAGCATCAAAGGTCTGCTCATCATTTTTTGGAATGAGGCCGGCAAACTCCAGTGAATCATCTTGTGATCTTTGATCAACTTCCGCCAATTTCACTTCTAGGCACTTTATTTGTTTGTCCTTTTCTGCAAGTGTATTCCTCAGTGACTCTACTTCAGAAACCAATTGAGTAATGGTTTCTATTTTAGCAATTAGATCGTCATATTATCAGCTGATGAAATCTCTCGAGTTTCTACTGTCTAGGTTTTCATCTTCAATTTTTTTTATAATCGCCAATTTAAAAGTTTCCAGTTTTATTACCATTTTTTCTATTTTCTCGATTAACATATCAATTTGAGAAGATACATATGTGTTCAGGCTCGTTGACATGGGCATTTGTCCTTTGCTTCGAAGGTTTTTGTCAGCAGACATTTTTTTTTGTGTTCTTTGTAGTAGGAAAGGTTGAACACTGGCACTACTACTCTATGTTATTATTGTATTACTTCTATGTTGTTATTGTATCTGACGTTTGGTTTATTTATGTAAAAAACGAAGAGTTTGAACACTAAAAACTCACAGATCACTCTGGTTTAGCGCTATTATTTGAATAACGGATCACTAGTTATGTATTTTTAGCTCAGATTTAAGTTTTAACACTAATTTCAACTAAAAATTTGCAGATAGAACTACGACTGAACTTTTGTTGTGATGTCCATATATGACATCACAACAAAAGTCTTTGCATTAGTAAGTATTTAAAACTTAAGCGAGAGACAGCTTACTCTAAGGTCAGCAGATCTAGATGTTACTAATCTTCTAATCGAACTCTCTAGGTCAAATCGAGCTGTTTACTATGATCGCTCTTTTCATGTAACGGGCCCTCTCATTTGGAATAAACTTCCCTCAGCTCTTACTAATATCCAGAATTCGGCTGAATTTAAACGGGCTTTAAAAACAAAAATCATACCATTCACGAATCCTAACATCTTTTCAATATACGTAATAAAAATAAGCCATGTTCTCAAGCTTCCCGTAATTGTTTGGTTTCGGTTTCCTCATACTTGTACTTTTATTTTATGTTTCGTATCCGAATTTATGTCAGAATATCTCTCATTTCTAAACGCAAACTGCCTTTCTGTTAGTATATTATATTTTAGTTTTGAAGTTCTTGTTTTGTCCTGTGTTACAATAGCACCGCTATTGTCTATTATTATTATTGTCCCGTGTGTGCTATAACAGCACTATCTTTGTTAATTTTGTTTTTCTGTCATTGTTTTGTAAATACTGTATATTCTTTAGTTAATTTTGTTCTTCTGTCATTATTTTGTAAATACTGTAAATCCTTTTATTATTTTCTCAATATTATAAGGAGCACTCTAGGATTATTTTTAAATTTATTATAGTTAAGCGCACTTGAAGTGAAATGTCACAAAACTGCGCTATATAAATATAATGTTATTATTATTATTATTATTTGTGATCACCAATACTATCTCATGTGTGTAGGTACATACATAGAAATGTATACTATTTTTCGCCATTTTTTTCTAAGCCACTCCTATGTGTTGGTTCCAATTGTCTATGATTATTGACTATACCTTGTTCCAAACACGAAGTCCTTTTTGACAAATTAATACGCCAATAGAATGTTACTGAGACGCATACAAACTTTGTATGTGTCTCACTTTACATATAGAAGACAGTTTTTAGTTTTTGATATTTTTGTAATTATTACGTAGTAAAAATGAATAGTGACAAAAATACCTTCATTTTTATTGAAATTTTTGTACATTAAAAAAAGAAAATTGTGTACAAAAATTACTATTGATAATATTGAGCTGAATATACTATTATTTTAAAAACGCAAAATCTCTTGAAAATTTGACCGATATATCGATATTTTTTCCTCGATATATCGACGTCGATATTGATATTTTAATAAATATCGATAGATCAATATATCGATATTTTTTTCACATTCGAAATCCCTAATCTGCGCACCGCTCTTTATGAAATCACAAATAAAAGAAAACCCCTCTACCGTTCTACTTGCATTATATTATTAGCGTTATTTTTCTTTTTTCGTTATTTCTCTTATCCCAGGCTTCCTCAACCGATTGCAGCTCTTATTTTTCTTCTCATTAACTAACACTTTTATCTCCATATATTTTTACATAGATTTCAAAAGAATTATTCCACGGGGTACCACATTTATTTCAATTTTTTATTATGTTAATGTAAGTTCTTGCACGCTGCTTTCTAACCCCGTATCCATGGACATTGAAGGGTCTAGAGTCGTTCAAATTAATTTAACTTCGTTTAATAAAAAAAAGTCTTAATAGAGTGAAGGAGGAAACCATATGTTTCCTTATGACGCCGCTGGGAAAGTGGTGGGGTCCCCTCCAATAGTCTATTATTATTATAGTTGGTGTTATTTGTGAGCACCAAAGATATTAAAATTTAAATAGCGTGCAAGGTCGACATATGAGTCCGACAGTCGGTTGACAAAAGCCGTCAATTTTAGGGCGACCTCCTGAGTATCAGATAAGTTTTTTTTTATAAATTCGGCTTCTGTGGTTTGTTCCTCCTACAACATTGGACTCTTCACAAGCTGGAGATCAATGCTGCTGGCTCCATTAAAATACCTGTAGAACAGACACAGCATGCCTACTACATTACGGCGGTGCATTAGAGATGGCAATTGGTCTGTTAAAGAATAGTCAATCCGACACCTTCTTTGTACAGAAGCGAGTAGGTTTAACAAGTATTTTGGGGTTCCAGACCTAAGGTGGTTACCAAATCAATTGTTTGGCGTACTCGAGATTTGTACAGGATTAGCAATACCTCGTTGTGTCCAAATGTGAATGATTGTGATTGTGATGATTGCAGGTGGCGGGTTGGGGGATCACGGAGTCGGGCAACTACTCAGACAGTCTCAAGTTCCTGGCGGTCCCGGTGGTGGCACGTGAGGAGTGCCTGGACAAACTGCCGCGAAGTTTCACGGCACACTTTACGTCAGATAAGATATGCGCGGGGTTCACTAACGGTAAGGTTATAAATAATACCATTATCAATAATATCTTTTTACATTTGCTCCACACGGGAGGCCCTGAGAAATATAATTCCCCTCGGAGCCTATGTAATATTTGTCATCAATCACCCTCAACACAGCATATTTTTAGGAAAGTGACAAGAGGAAGTTCTGGGAAAGAAAAAGATATGAGGTGTGGGTATAAATCTGGGGGTCAATGTGTCCACACGGAGAAAAAAAAAAAGAGAATTTATTCGGAATTATTGTCTTTATATTAGGAATTACTGTTAAAAAAGGGACTGCAGTTATAACGAATGAATTAACAGGAAACGGGAGTCCTAATAGATATTCGGACGGCGACTGTCAAAAACTTTAAGAATATTATTATCATGATGTCTCACAATTTCAACGCTGTCTGCATGACAACACTAATAATAATCCATCCCTCCCGTTGCGGTGCTAGGCGCTTTTCTGAGAGAGTCCTCCTGGAGAAGTCAAAGAGACTATCTCAATCAACATCTTCTCATCCGCCTGCCGTGCAGCTGGTGAGCAGACGCATATGCCACCAAAACCCGGACAAACCTCACCCCGTGAACCCGCGCACCCCTGCTAGCGAACCACTTAGGGTGACCTGTGATTTTTTATTTGATAATGCCTTTCCTAAAAAGAACCTCCACACAGCATCCCCAAAGATGGCATAGGCTCTGAAGGGAAGTATTTTCCTTAGGTCCTCCTGAGTGGTGCAAATTTAAAAAATAAATTAATAGGCTTAAAATTAGGAGGCAGTTGACTGATCTAATATGTTTCGTAAAATAATTGACGGTCATCTCGATACCACATTATGTCTTAGCAATATTGAAATAATTGTTGAAAAAAATGTGTCATAATATGACATAAAAAATAAATATAAAATATAATAATTTAGATTATGTTGAAGTAGTCATTTCGTTCGATATTTTTTTACGGATTTAGAAAAAATGTTCTGCCATTGCTGAAAAATATGTATCGAGCTAATTATAGTAAAGTAAAGCCCGGCCTGATGGTCGTCTTGTAGAGTAGTAATTTATTGTCTGATGATAATCGACTTTTTCTACCTGGCATCTGGTAGAGTGAGGCTACGGACTTATTTGCTGATTTTATAATAATAATAATTAGCCTTTATTGCTGTTTAACTTATAATAGATTTTTCTGATTATTATTATTATTTTTTTTTAAATATTATTCTAAATTATCAGAGTTCGGGTAATTCTTTTTAGAAACAGCTTGTCTTTCGACATAGGCCTCCTCTAAATATTTCTATTTTTCTCTATCCTTTGCATATCTGAAGTTCTTTTGTTTATCTTTAAAGGGTCTTGGTCGTTTTCCCCCACGAGAACCAGTCGGCTTGGGGGAGCGTATGTTGTTGTTGTTGATGTTGTTTTGTCTTTTTGTTGGTGTTCTTGTTTCCGTTCGCTGATAGTTGATTGCTGTTGTTATTTTTCTGTTGGTTTGCATGTAAGAGAATTAGATCGAGCCCTCATCAAATCAAATGCATTTGTTCTGTTAGTTTTCGTAGAGGGTATCAACTGCTGTTTCTTCGGTTGCGGGTTAGCGTACGGGGAGGCAGATGGTTCTCTTTTTCTTTTATAATCTAAATCTGCGCTTTCCTTGACAATGAGTTTATCATACTTTAGGTAGGCTATGTTTCCTTTGTTACGTTCTTCATTTAGTTGTGGGAGTAATGCCTTCCTTCCTTTTCTCTTTCTTCCTTTTCTCTTCTTTTCGCCTTCCTCTTCTCCAAAGTTTTTTTAGTGTAGTCTTCAGAAATATGTAACTCCTTAGACTTTTTCTTGTTTTTCAAAACTTTGCTCTTCTTTCATCCGTTGATAAAGGATACGAGTGTAGGTCTCGGTTTTTCTTTGTTTACTGAATTTCCAATACGATAGATTTTGTCTATCTCGAAGATTTCTATTTGTATGTCCAATTCTTCATGGGGTTTTTGCCTCGTATTCTCTAGTAGTTTTGTTTTAGTTTTTCACCATCTTTCAGTCCATAGATTACTATACTGTTGCTTTTCTTGTATTTTTCTAAAAGTTGTATCCAGTTTTTCCAACTTAAGTTTTAACACTGGTTTCAGTTTTTCATCCATTCTCTCCATTATTGTATCAGTTATAAATTCAGTTTGGTTCTGTATTTCTATTTTAATTTTTTCAAAGAAAATTTTAAATTGATTATCCATGGTTTTGCGCGTAAAAGAACGTTTCCAAGTAATTTATTACGCTGGTAACAATGATGGCTGTGACGTTCGCCGACTATGACACTGGCAGTAGTTGATGATTTTACTTTATCATTAATGTGTTTTCTCCATGTTAGTTTAAAATCTAATGTTACTCCGAGCTATTTTATTGATTTTTCCCATAGGACTTTTTCCCCGAATAGTTTTATATTCGGGGGTTGTTTTGGCTTTCTACATGTAAAGACAGTCGCGACACTTTTAGCGGGATTTATAGAGATTCGCCATTTTTGCACCATTCTTGAACTAGAATTGCTTGGAGCTGTACGCGCCTTGTAGCAGTGGACGCGACAGTCGAGCTTGACATGATATTGAAGATTGAGAAGCGAATTGAGTGATTTTAACGTTATGATTCGTTGGTTTAGGAATATCTCTAGAAAAGATATTATAAAGGGTAGGGGACAACTGTCCTCCTTGAGGAACTCCGGCTAATAAAATACGTACCGAGGAGAATATATCGTCTAATTTAACTTGAAATATACGACCTGTAAGATAGCTATAAATGATTTTTATAAATGACTAGCTGGTACCCGGCATGCGTTGCTATGCCATTTAATAAAAAAAAATGTTTCTTCCTGCGCGTCCTTTCCCATTCGTCCCGTTCACCTTACTCCTCCCCTACCTCCCTCACGTCCCCTTCTTCTCTCGCATTCCCCTTCCTCCTCCTCCATCTTCCCTCTTCTCATTCTACTCCCCTCCCCCCTCCCCCGTTCCATGAACCCCCCCCTCCCCGAGTTCCCCTCCCCCCTCTCGTATTCACCTCCCCCTTCCGCAGATCCCCTCCCGAGTCCCCCTCCCTCTTCCCGAGTTCCCCGCCCTCCCGGGTTCCCCTCTTCCTTCCTGCATTCCATACATTCATTCCAGATACACTTCCCCTCAAACTTGAAACAAGGAATTGTTATTCCCATACATAATACAGGTAACAAGACAGACATAAACAATTACAGACCAATAACTATACTGACCACACTATCCAAAGTATTTGAAAAAATTATCAATGCTCAGTTTGTTTCTCAGTTTCTGGTGAGACATAAAGTACTCTCAGAAAATCAATACGGGTTTCAAGAAAACAAGAGTACTTCTGACGCTATTGCCGCCGTAACTGACTTCATTGTAAAAAAGCCTTGATAAAAGCAAAAAATGTATTTCAATATTTTTAGACCTTTCTATAGCCTTTGATACAATATCACACAGTAAATTAATAAACAAACTTCAAATAATCGGTATTACAGGCAACGAACTTAACTTTTTTAAGAGCTACCTTGATGACCGCAAGCAACAAGAGAAAATAATGAACACACTTAGCAATCAGTGCTCAACTCACTATGGAATACCTTAAGGTAGCATATTAGGACCGTCTTTGTTCCTTTTATATATCAACGACTTATGTAACATTAACATTCAGGGAAAAATAGTTAGTTTTGCCGATGACACTGTTTTACTATTTGAAACTGACACTTGGCAAGCTGTTTACAAAAAGCTGACACGGATATAAACATTATAAAAAAGTGTTTGAGGAAACTAAATATGTCACATCAAGCATAAATATAACAGGTCAACCTCATGATGACGCCTCTATTAGAATACACACATGTTTAAATTCCGATGAATCTTGTCAGTGTCCCTACATTGAGCGCACTACACAGATGAAGTATCTTGGCCTCACAATTGATCCATATCTCAAATGCAATATTCACACTCAAATAATTGCAAACAAAATAAGAAAAACTATGAATTTTTTCAGAACGATAAGAAACTTTTTCGACTTACAACACTTGAAAATGATTTATTTTGCAGTCTGTCAATCTATTATTGAGTATGGTATCATAGCATGGGGAGGCGGTACTGCATCAGCATTAGACCCAATCATAAAGGCACAGAAAACTATTATAACATTAATTCTTAGACTACCTCTAATTACAGACTCGAACTTAATCTTCAATATTATGAATGTGTTTGACGTTCGGCAGATATATGCAAAAACAATCCTCACTCATCTATACATAAATATACACAAATACTATGAAAAAAGATTAAATACTCGCTGTACTCGAAACAATAACAAAGATTTACTACAAATTCCCATAACTCATACTCCTTTTGGTCAACGAAACTTCAGATACCTTGCAACAAGACTTTACAACATTCTTCCAATTAGTATAAAAAAATGTGATTGACAAAAAAATTAAAAAAAAAAACATAAAAATTTGGATAAAAAATAATGATAGAGCATTTACCGGTGCTGAACAATACAATAATAACAGCATTGAACCAATGCTGTTATTATTGTACCAATGTTATTGTTATTATTAATGCAACCATTGTATTGTGTGATTTTATTCTAATATAAGTGTAGGTATGTTCACAGTATAATAAATTGATGTAAAATTACTGCCTCAACACAGGCTAGCCTAGTGAGGCAGGTTACGAGAAACCTAAATTTATAATTATAAATCTCTATTCTTTAAGTACCTACTGTATATATGTAATTTGTTTTCTGTTATTAACTTTTGTACTTATGCAACTTTTAAACTGTACTTTTACTGTACTTATGATGTACTTTGTATTTTTGTAGTTATAAATCTTAATTTTTTTTGTTAAAAAAAAAAAAAAGATTCATTCAGTTTTCAAACAGCTCGCGTGCCACCTATTGCAATTTTTTATACAAATTTCATAATGACAGAGCTCAACAGTAGTTTTATACAAAATAACGAATAAAAAAAAATATCCAATTTGGTGCAGTCGTTCGGAAGTTATGCGCATACATACATTTCGGCGATTAATTTTTAGAGATAGATATTAACTACGAAGCCAATAAAGCACTCTTTTTAGGGTGAATTGCCTGATTAAAAAAAAAAAAACGGCAACAATTTGTTTGCTTTTCTTCTGACGTTTGCAATTTTGTTATTCTGAACGAAAACAATAACAACCATCAATATATTAAAATTTAAATACTCCTTAATCCGAGTAATGTGGTATATACGTTGTCGATTCAAAATCCTTAATTTAATACGTGCTCCAATTCGAGTGGACCCGAGTCTACCGTGCCGAAGGGACGAACGTCAAATGATTGACAGGAAAGTAGGTAGAACAGTTGTTAAATTGTTGTTTATACTATCTTCCCCACAATTTTTTCATATTTTTTAAACCTTCCCTAGACTACGGCAAACATTTCAAAACCAAAATCAGCTAAGTCAGCCCAGTCGTTCTCGAGTTTTAGCGAAACAAACGAACATCAATAGATTTTTATATGTATAGAAATAGGGAAGCCCAGAAGGAACGTCTTGTATAGTAGGCCATTACGCCATACTCTGTCGAAAGCCTTGCTTACATCGAACGAAAGAATTACTGTATGTTTATTTATATTGAAATCTTCAATGATGTGTTCAACCACACGGAGAAGTTGGTGGAGGGTCGAATGACCAGCTCTAAATCCATGTTAAAGTCTGGTAAGATTGTATTTTCCTGAACAAATGCATTTAGTCTTACAAGGATAATTTTTTCTAAGATTTTACTAGGCAAGGAAGAAGGCTAATTGGGCGATGATTTTCAGCTAATGATGGGTCTTTGACTGGTTTTGGGATCAAAATAACGTTTGCATGTTTAAATTCTTTTGGAAAACATTGTAGACAAAATAGTGCATTACATATAGCTGTTATGGCGCAGATGCCTTTTAAGGGGATACTTTTAAGTACTTTGTTTGAAATGCCGTTAGGACCAGCTGCTTTTTTGATTTTAAGCGAATTAATTATTTTTTTAATTTCCTTAGGTGACATGAATTTGATAGGCCAGTTATCAGATTCGGTATTTATAATTGATTCTACTTTTGAATCCACCATTGAAACAAAGGACGGATCATCGTGATCTGTATTTGGAGAGAATTGAGCTGCAAGGCTATCTGCGAAGGCTTAAACCTTTTCTGCAGAGGAATATACTACTCCATTGGGGCATTGCAGAGGAGATATTCTTGTCTTTTGTCTTCTAAGCGTTTTGGAGAGCCTCCAATACGCTGCTCTGTTGTCTTCGAGAAATGAAATAAGCTCATGCCAGCGCTCGTTGCGGTATTCGCTTAGAGCGTCCCTCACTTGGCGGGATAATCTGTTGTAGTACATTTTAACTATTGGGTTCCAAGTTTTTTGCCACTCTTTACGAACATGATTTTTTTCCCTAAACTAACTTTGTCGGGAATGGAAGTTTGCACTGTTGTGTTGGTATTTAATAGCTCACTAAGTTTATGCCATTTGATTTTGGACCTAGTTGGCTTATGAGGGACCAGAGGATTTGAACCTCCTGATAATGTTAAAAGAATTGGATTATGATCTGATGCAAGATCGTTTAGTACTCGTAAGAAGTGCAAATGGCTAGTATCTTTGAGAACGATAATATCTATTACATCAAGCCTTCCAGCGTGGTGATGTAGGGTGGAGATGTCCGGAACATCAATGACTATTTGGTTTGTGAGAGCGTACTTGGCGAGATGTCTTCCTTTTTTATTATCATATCTACTATGCCAGAAGTCGTTTTTCGCGTTCAAGTCTCCGGCTAATTATAGTGGAGACGTTTTCTGAAAGAAGTGAGTCTAGTTCACGAGGGATCAATTGTCGTTTGGGAGGACTGTATACTGAAATGAATTTTATCGGGCCGGTAGAAGTGTAGAAGTATTGATTTTAACCGCGGTGGATTCAATATTAATCTTAGAAAATGAGTGGGCTTGACAATGGTCAATGTTGCTCTTAACTAGAATGGCTGTACCGCCTCCTTTATTGGTGGTTCTATCATCACGGTAGATGGTATAATTAGGTTTTCTTAGATTACGTGATGGTTTTAACCACGTTTCATTAATAAAGAATACATCAGTCATACAGTCATGGAAAAACTCAATTATCTCTTCGCGGTACGCTACAGTGCCATTGGCGTTCCAATAAGCCATCTGTAGATTAAAAATTTTGACGTGTCTTTGAAGGTCTGTATGGAATTCAGCCCTTTAGCTGCGTTTTGGATGAGAAATTGGAGCTCCGTGGCCCTTTCGATAAGTGTTTGTAATTCGGAACCACTGGGTTTCGATGAATATGGAGGGGGAGGAGGCAGGGGGTGCCCTGAGGAATTTGTGGGAACTCGGGATGGCGTTTAAGTCGGAATTGTTGGCTGAAAGCTGGGTATTATGAGGCCGTTGTTCCTGGGAAGAACGGTTTTGTAGAAGTGTGGTGCTGGCCAAGAGGAAGTCTTGGAAGGAGCGCGATGGGGGGATGCTGGTTTGGCGTGGGTTCAGGCCTAAGCGGCTGACTTTGCCGTTGTAACGTGGGATGATCAAAATCAGTAGTTTGGCAGTACATTTGGCGGTTACTCTGCCAGTGATTAAACAGGTAACGGTTCCTATTGTTAATACGGTTAGGCTGGGGTCTGGCAGGGCATCCTTTGTAATTGGCTGTGTAACTTCTCCCTCACAGGGGGCACACTTTACCAGCGTGTCTCTCGGTTTAGTTCTTAACTTCACTTAACGCAGCGCTATATTCCATGGCAGCAGTTAGTCGAATGACCGTGAGCTTGACAACGAAAACATTGCCCCACTCTTGTTTTGTTGCGTAGGCTTTCGACCTGGATCCTCAGATGGAAGATCGAGGTGAGCTCGTTGAATATTTTTTACCATCATCATTTTTGATCAGATTGACCAGCACAAGAGATATCGGTTTACGGGACCAAGCAGCTTTCATACGCTGTACCGATATCACCGGGTAGCTGCGGAAAAGTTCAATCTTGACTTCCTTTGTATCTTTTTCTTCACCGTGTTATACTCATATATGGAAAAATATTATCATTTGCTGATGACACGGTCTTAATATTCGAAGATGAAACATGGCAATCAGTTACGAGTGTTAGCAAAACTAATAATGCTCTTATAAAAGTAAAGCATTGGCTTGACACAAACCTCCTCACACTTAACATCGACAAAACACAATATATGAAATTTTCCATACGCAAATAGAATATACCCAACAACTGCCCTAAACCAATCATCCACTTGTGTCAACTCAATTTAGAAAATCCAGAAACCACATCTAATATTAATTGTACGTGTTCGACCCTCAAATCATCAAACGTAGTTAAATATTTGGGAATAATCATAGACAACCAAATACGTTGGGAGGCTCACATCGGTGACACAGTACTCAGAAGAAGCCTATACTTTGCCCTTTTCTAATCCATAGCAACATACGGTATAGTGGGATGGGGTGGTTGTGCTGAATCCATTATTAGACCAATTATTTTAGTTCAAAAACGAATTCTGAGAATTATATTTAAATGTCAACCTACCCATCCCTTCAATGAACTCTTTGCAAAAATCAGAGTCTTAGACATTCGACAGCTATTTACTAAAACGAGCATTTGTTATATACGAAAAAATAATCTACTAATCGCTCCACAACATCAAGCACACACCCGCTTTTCATCAAACCTGGTTAGCGTGGTCCCAAAAACTAATTACTCATTCGCTCAACAACAATTCTGGTTCATCGCTCCTAAAATATATAATGCTCTGAGTACTGACATAAAGTCAAGTAATTTTAATTCTCTTTTTATAACACGTGTACAACATTGGATTTTTGAAAGGGGACGAACGTACTTTAAATAATTTATAAGTTCTTCATACTCATTTTAATTATTAATTTTTACATTTCAAAATTTTTATTTCCATTTTTATTTCTACTTTTCTTTAAAATGTTATTATTTTTTTTTCTCTTAGTTTATCACAAAATTTTATTTGTGTTTTAATTTATATACTTATATGTTTTAATTTATATAGAACACTTAAGTTCTTTACATTTAATCTTTATTATTAATTTTCGTAAATCAAAATTTGAATTTTCATTTTTATTTCTACTTTTCTTTAAAATATGATCTTTTTTTTTCTCTTTGCTTTTAAGTATTTCTTATTTTTTTTTTTTGGAATGTTTAATCATCTGTTTTAATAAAATACCATACTACCATAACACGGGCATTAGCCCGGTGTTGTAGCCAAAAAAAAACAAATATCTGTAACTAATAAAAAAATTTATGAAATAAAAAAAATATAATAAAATAAAAATGCCGTATCTACAAACAGAGAATTTTGGCGGTACGGCGTTCAATTAATTCCATTCGTTGGGTTACAAAATATGAATTTATTTTGTTTGTTTGTTGTGGTTACTTCCCAAAGAATTGACAATAGCACAATGCAGTAACGGAAAAAATGAGACAACAATAATACAGACATCCTGTAAAGACAATAAATTATTTACTTCTGTATTGGCAGAACATTTCAGCTTGAATTGACAGTTACTTTGTTTTGCTCTAGGAAAAAATAATCTTTTTTTATTATTTTAACTAATATTTTTATGTTTTCTGGTCAATAAAAGTGTAGTATGTTGTTCCTTGAGGATTATTCTCCCCTCTGATCTTCCAGGAGTCACTTTTCGTTGCTGATTTCCAGATATTTATAATCTTTTTTATTTATGTCACTTTCCATACATTTTTTTTTTCATTTGTAATTTTTTGAACAATGGAGGAGGACCCTGAGATGGTGAAAATGTAGTAATTTCGGACAGTGAATCTGTCATTCTGACTACCAAAAAAAAAATGAAGTTTAGTCCCTCTTCCTCAATAAAACATGACTCTCCTTCTTCTTCTCAGTCTTTACCTGCTCTTCCTCAACCTCCTCCTACAAACTTTTATTCTCCTCATTCCTGTGGCCCGTTCATTGTGTTCGCTCAAAAAACTGAGCAAGGTAAAACTATCCACCCTCTTGAATTTGGTAAATTCCTATCAAATAGCAAGAACCTTTCTATTAAGCCGGGAGGTGTAAAATCCGAGGGTCGCTACCGAATCTCTGTTGAATTCCTCTCAGGTTCAGCCGCCAACAACTTTATCAAAAACATATTTATTTCATCAAATTCTAAATTCAAGGCGTACATCCCAACTTTCAATGTCACTCGAATGGGCCTCGTCAGAGGTATCTCGACCGATCTGTCCATTCCAGAAATCCTATTTTCTCTTTCAACTCCCCAACATATCGGCAATTCCATAAAAGCCAGGAGGCTAAATTATAAGGACACCTCTGAGGGCATCGTTTCCTGGAAGCCCTCACAATCTGTTGTCATCACATTCGAAGGACAATCTCTTCCCTCCCATATTTATTTATTTTTCAACTCCTTATCAGTTGAAATGTATACTTATCCTACCACTCAATGTTACAATTGCTGTCGTTTTGGTCATACCAAAGCTGCATGCAGATCCCCTCCCAGATGTTTTAAATGTGGAGAAAATCACACGGCTGACCAATTTTCTTCTCTCTCTTCACCTAAATGTTTTAACTGCTCAGGTGCTTATTCCGCCATTAACTCTTCTTGTCCGGAACAATTTCGCCAAAAAAATATAAAAATTTCTATGGCCTCTCAGAACTTGTCTTTTCTACAGGCTTCTAAACTATTCCCGCCTGTCAAAAAATCATTTGCCGAGGTTTTATCCAGTAACTCTTCATCCAACCCACCTGCCTCCACCTCAAAATCTTCTCGTTCAACTAAATTCACATACAAAAACCCTATCCCTAAACCGGCTCCTGGATACGATCAGCAACAACACAACTCACTTCTCTTAAATCCCAATGGTTCACCTCTTTCAAATGCCACAAATGGGTGTGCAAACAATTATAATTCATCCTCAACAAACCATCAAAAGCTTTCTGAATAACTCTCCCAAGATAATTTTTCATTTATTCAAACTCTTATTATGCTTCTAATTGACCTAATTTCTTCTCAAACTAATCTACCGTCCAACGCTGCTTCTATTATTTCCACATTAAAATCATTTATTCAAAATGGCTCTTCAAAATGTCATAATTCTTCAGTGGAATAGCCGCAGTGCTATTTCTAACAAATCGAACCTTCTTAACCTATTAAATTCAAACCTTGTTTCTGTGGCTGCTATCTCGGAGACATGGTTTACTCCATCCACCCACTTTAATGTGGGAGGGTACTCTTGTCTCCGCGATGATCGCCCGGAAGCTACGGGCGGTGGTGCTGCCCTTTTTATTAAAAAATCCCTTCCTTTTTTCCCAATAAATAATATCAAACCCCCCAATGCTGACTTTCAAATTGTTGCAGCTAAAATAAAGGACACTTCCTTTGTTTCAGTCTATCTTCCCCCAACTTCGCACTTCAATAAACAAGCGTGGTTGCAAATTATCCGTCAACTAAGCCCTCCTTTCTTTTTATTGGGCGATTTTAATGCCCATTCCCCCATCTGGGGTTCTGCTTTCTCTGATCGAGACGGTCGAAGTGTAGTGGATTTCCTAGATGAATCCAACCTTTTTCTTTTTAATGACGGATCTCCTACTAGAATCTCTCGCCCCAACACAAACCCCAGTGCAGTGGATCTCTCCATATGCTCTACTAATCTGGCACCTCTCTCCTCGTGGGTGGTGTCCCCCGACCCTTGCTCCAGTGATCATTTCCCGATCATCATCACTTATCAAACTTCTTTCCATTCAGACAAGTCCCATATTTCGACAAAGATTAAAACAAAACACACCAAATGGGACGAATTTAACTCACATATGGATAAGTTTATACAAAATTTACCTTTTATTGATACATTATCTGTCAAAGATGACTACGATAACTTCAAATCAATGCTCTTAACTGCAATTAATAAATCAAATCCTCCCCCTAAAATCAAATCTCTCAAAAAACTCCCTCCGACTCCCTGGTGGGATGAGGAATGTTCCAAGGTAGTGAGAATTCGGAAAGCTAAATCTCTTTCTTATCGCCACAATGTGACTATGGAGAACTATCTCGTATACAAGAATGCCGAAGCCAATGCCAAAAGGGTATTGAGGTCAAAAAAAAGATCTGGGTGGTACAACTTCTGCAGTTCTGTATCTCCGAGCACTCCAATTTCGGAAGTTTGGTCTATGATTCGAAGATTTCGATCCTCCTTCAGTTCAACATCTCCTCGAGCGTCTCATTCTAAATGGATAGATGAGTTCTTGGACAAAATTGCCCCCCCTTCTGTACCTAACTTAGATGAAATAACTCCCATCCACAACACTCCTATGTCTGATCATTGGCTAGACTCTCCATTCACTTTAATTGAATTAAAAAATTGTTTATCAACAGTCAAGGACTCATCTCCAGGCAGAGATGGTATACCCTATAGCATTGTCAAAAATAGTAATGATAATGTTCTAAATCACTTCTTAAGCATCTTAAATAAAATATTCCAGACTGGCATAATTCCTGATGACTGGAGTTCTCAAATAATCATTCCAATCCTAAAATTAAACAAATCACCCAATTCTGGATCCAACTATAGGCCAATTGCTCTTTCATCCACCCTTAGTAAAATTTATGAAAAATTAATTAAAAACCGGTTAGAATTTTTTGTCGAGAGTAATGATCTTCTCTCTCCATCTCAATTTGGATTTAGAAAAAAAAATCCACACAAGATAACCTTGCCATCATCAGCACTGATATTAATTTATCCATTTCTAACAAAGAAGTATGTCTTGCAGTCTTTATAGACATAGAAGGCGCCTTTAACAATGTTTCCATCCCAATTCTTAAAAAAAAGCTTTTAGGCCTTGGCTTACCCCACATGTTTGTTCAATCTATTATTAATCTTTTTCTCGATAGGAAAATATTCATTGAGCTACCAGATGTTACTCCTCAGAGTAGGTCAATTTGGAAGGGCTTACCCCAAGGCGATGTATTATCCCCCTTACTGTATAATATATACACACATGATATGCATGTCACCATTCCCCCTCAAGTAAAAGTTATTGAGTTCGCGGATGACATAGCTTTCTTCTTATCATCCAAAATCATCCCACCCGCCGTCAAATATCTTAATGAAGCCATGGATGCCCTTTGCACATGGCTCACTTTAAATGGTCTTGAACTTTCAGTCCAAAAGAGTCAGTGTGTCACCTTTTTAAACCGTCATAATAACCCCCCTGTTCAAATTTTATTTAAAAACTCTCTAATCCCCAATGTCTCCGAAGTTAAATTCTTGGGAGTAACATTTGATAGGAAACTTAAATGGTCTTCCCATATTCATAATATTGTTACTAAATGTGAAAAAAATTAAATATCATCAGATCATTGACTGGCGTTTGGTGGGGTGCACACCCTATCTGCAATAAGTTGCTTTACAACGCACTTATTCGAAGCCATCTCGACTATGCCTGCCCATTTTGTAGTACTGCATCCAAAAATACACACAGCAAATTAGACAAAATTCAATCAAAGTCATTGCGAATAATAACTGGAGCCATGCAATCGTCGCCCATCAATTCTCTTCAAGTAGAATGTTTTGATCCTCCACTTCATTTAAGACGTCAACTATTTGCTGACAAATTTGTTCTTAAATGTTTAAATTCTAAATGCCATCAGGTTATTCCCAGAGTGTCGTTGTTCAAAGACTCAACACATTCATCTACAATCAGAGCTCGAACTCAACCTCTTCCTGCCATCTGTAAAAATTTTCGTTCTCTCTCAGAGCTTCAAATTATCCAAAATGATCTTCTTCCATTATTCAAATTAAAATATAGTCACGTCACCCTATCCCCAACAATTTTAGAAGGGATCGGCATCCTTAAAAGTCATTCCAATCTTCCAGCCTGTACTGTCAATAATTATGTTCAATGACATTATTTCTTCTAAATGGCCCAACACTTCTCTTTTATTTACTGATGGCTCCAAATCTCCAGACTCTCCTAACTGTGGTATAGGTATTAACGTTTACCACAATAATTCTAATGAAAGAATATTATATTCAATTTCAAACCAATTTTCAATATTTTCTGCCGAGTGCATTGCAATAATTGAATCTCACAAATATATAATAAAAAATAATTTTGAACATTCTCTTGTTCTCTCTGACTCTCTCAGTTCCCTCCAAAAACTTAAATCCAGTCCTCTTCTTCATCCTGATGATCACTTTGTATGTCTTATTCGTGTACTGATATCCTCCATTCAAAGTTCTGGAAAAACTGTCACTCTGATTTGGATTCCTGGACATGTTGGTATAGTGGGTAACGATATTGCTGATTCCTTGGCAAAACAAGGAGCGTCTAACCCTACCGTTACCCTCGTAAACCATATTCCCCTATCTGATATTTTTTCCATTATCAAAGATAGATCCCGCAATGTTTGGACAGAGTATTGGAACATTGCTAGTCAATCCAAGGGTGCCCGCTACGCCTCAATACAAAGGAATATCCCATCAAAACCGTGGTTTCAAAAATTCCCCCATTTTTCCAAAAAAGAAATTTCCTTACTTATTCGAATGAGAATCGGACATTGTTCCGCTCCTTCTCACCTTTTTAAAATTCACGTGCTTGACTCCCCAGATTATACGTTCTGTGGTCTAGATGTGGGAACTTTAGATCACATATTTTTTGATTGTCTCTCTCTAAATAAATATCCTCTCTTCTATCAAGATTTATCCAAAATTGCCTCTCCTCCATTCAACATCTCATCTCTTCTAAGTCTGAACTCCACTCCAATCTTCCATAAAATTCTGAAGTTTGCACATTTAAATACAATTAATATATAAATTCACCTTTCCTTTCTCTGTAATTATAAATGATGGCCTAGAACACCCTTGAAGGGTGAAAGCCAGAAATAATTGAAAAAAACATTTCAGCTTAAAGTACAGCATTCTGCCAAAACAAGCCCACGGCAGGTACGTTGATTTTTCATTACAACACCGTTGTCGTATGGGAGGTAGAACAGGACTTTGAGTCCGTTATGTCTATTTGTGCCATGTGCACGCGGGCATTGGTACCGCCGCCCAGGAAACCATTGATGTATAACCAACATCTTTCATTCCTTTCAGGAACAGCAGTGTGCCAGGGAGACAGCGGGGGAGGGCTGGTGTTTCCGCTGCAGAACTCAAGTGCAGGTCCCCAGCGTTGGGTTCTGCGCGGTGTTGTTAGTAACGCACCGACGTCCTACAATCTTAATGATCGCTGCCCCGGTAAAACTTTCGCCTTCTACACAAATATTTACAGACATCGAATGTGGCTGACCACACAAACAGATGACTATCTATCCCGAGGTAAATCTAATTTCTTGAATGTTGAAATTGCAGTATAAAACTAACTAACAAATTCCCGGCTTGCTTTGCAATGCCCTGAAATAAATAAATGGTTTCTTCCTGTGTGTCCTTTCCCAATCCCTTTCTATATATAAAATATAAAAAATAGTTGTCCCTTTCCCCTTCTACGTATAAAATACACCCAGTTTTCAAACCCATATGTACAGAAACCTTCATCAAAGTTTCATCGCAATTGGATGAATAGTTCATGAAAATTTCATAACGCCAGAGCTCACTACTATTTACATATACAAACCATCCCGGGCATGCACACATCAAATCCCCTAAGTTTCATCGCAATCGATTGAGTAGTCTAGGAACGTATAAAGGACATGCAAAGAAACTTTCATTTTTCTGTATTACTAACGAGTTCCCGGCATGCGTTGCAATGCAAGTAATAAATTAATCTATTTCTCCCTGCGTGTCTTTTCCCATTATTCCTCTTCCGCTTCCCTTTCTCCTCCAATATCTCTTTCCTCCCTCGCGTTCCCCTTCCACCTTCCCCGCCTTCCCTCTCCCGCGATCCCCTCTCCTGCGTTCAATATATTCGGTCCCGATACATTCAGATTTTCAAACAGCTCGCGTGCCACCAATAAAACATTCTTTTTTATATATTATAAGAACTATCAATCAAATTTTGTACCTAATGTAACATAAATCCTCTCCCCTTGAAGGCCAGGCCATTCCACTAAAATTCACTAAAAAGCTCCACTTTGAATTTTGAATTGAATGTTTTGTGGATTAATTTTGAGCTATTGTATATTTTATTGACTGAAACACCTTCCTAGAACATCAAACTATGTACCAAAATAACATTACTTGCGTTAATTACGTAAATTGATAGGTTTTTACGATGTTTTCATCAAATAACATGCATCGACTTTGACCGAAAGAATCGTGGCAAAATTTGACATATTGATATCATAGATAAAAAATATTTTAAAATTTTCTGGGGTTGCAAGGTGAATGAAATTTTTACCCATCTTATAGGGAATGTTGGCGCTAGCATTTCTGACCGTGTTCTTATACAATTTTTTTACATAGAAGGGTAAAAATTGTAGATAAACATATTTTTTCCCCGCGCATGCGCAAGAACTGCGCACACCCCGCGCTCCGGAAAATTAAATATAAATTATTCCGAGTGACTAGGCGCATTGCAGGTTTCGCTATGGTAAAGGGCGATAATATGTAGAGCAAGCGATTCTGACCGTGTTCTTCATTCACTTTCTTTATACATAAGGGTCAAAATCACGTGTAATTTTTTTTTTATCATGACACACCGGTGCACGAGTGGCAGGGGCCGGGTTTTAAATCACCTTTCTACACAAACTCGAATGAAGTTAACGATACACTAAACGTCATGACAATAAGACGTATTTGAGCCAAAACTGTACAACTATTAGATACTTCTTCCAACACAAACCCCACTTCCAATTCAACCTCAACCAGCATTAGTTTATTTATGACCTCCACAAAACAACACTAAATTAATATACCGATAACACATACTTCACACGGGCAAAGAAACTTTAAGTACTACGCAATCAAACTATATAACTACACGCCCATGAAACGACTACTAACTACAAATACATCCTCAATTATTCACAAAAACATACCACAGCCTGGATCAAACAACAAGGTATTCACTTTACTCAAAACATTATAACACCTAACCAAACATATACCAACCCAAACAAAAAAAAACTAAAACAAAAACTCTGTTGACAGAAAACATTACCACAATATTATGTATAGCAGTGGCGTGTGGTTCATATACCCACTTGCATTACCTATAGGATAATTTATTGGTCTAACTTTAATTGTTACTAAACTTAAATTTTTGTGTTATACAGCCGCTACAGGTCAAACAACAGTTTCATTCTTAACAACATCAAGGAGGATACTGTGTTTTTACTTAGGACGACAGAATAACACTTAATCTAAAACATGCGAACACCTCAGCACAGGTTCTCTCAAACTACTAAACAATAATACTGTTTTATTGGAACTTATTAGGTATCTAATTGACAAAATTGTTCACTTCTGAAAACAGGGGATAAAATTACATATCGATTAAAATTACATATAGATTACAACCTAAAATAGAAAGATGACATCGGACATACAATAAAAAGAAAGGGGAAATTAATTTATATATTCTTACGAATTAGAAACTTCTTATCAACGCACTAGTACAGTCTATTCTTCAGTATGCCATTATCAGTTGGGGAGCAGCTTACAAAACTAGTTTGACCCCCATAGAAATTGTTCAAAGACTCATTATAAAAATTATACTAAAAAAACCTCCAGACTTCCCCACTGAACGCATATTCGAAGAATTCAAAGTTCCAACATTTAAAAACTTATTTGAGAAAAATTCAATCATACAAATTATAAAAGAAAAAGATAAATTCTCATTCATAACTACAAATCTTACAAGACTTACACATGTATTTGTATGCCCCAAACTAAACACGTCTTTTTCCCAACACCATTATACACACCAAGGAAAATACTTCTTTAATAACCTTCCAGTAGAAATCAGAAGCATTAATGACAAAGTACAATTGTTGAACTCCATCAAAAAACATTTTAGAGCAGGGTTTCCCAAACTTTTTCTGCAATGGAACACTTTGCAAACCCGTAAATTTCAACGGAACACTTGGGTTATTTTTAAGTTGTGTAATTTCTAAAAGTAAAAAAAAAATGTTATTAAACACATTATTTATTTAGTATATAAAAAATGGAACGTAAACAAAACAAAATGGAATAAATAAAGCACCTAATGACTTTGACGACTTTGAGTCCAAGAACTGCATATTTTCTTGATATCAGACAAAATATTGGTAAGTCGGATTCTAATATCTAATGTGGCGTCGTGCCTGTTCCTGCACTTTGGCTTGGTTGCAGCATAATTAGAAAATCCCGCTTCTCATAAATAGGTTGTAAAAACGAAACTAAAACAATATAAGCGTGTTTTGATAAATTGGGGTACCCACTCTTCTGACAAACTCACCCATAAATCATTGAAAGGCTGATCTTTGTATTTTTGTTTCAAGTAAGAGTCACTAATTAAATCAATTATCTGATTTAGCTGTCACAGAAAATGGATTCCAAACCCAGGAATCGTCCTTACCAGTTTTCGAAAAATATGGCAAAAGAGTGGTTTTCAAGTTATGTACGTACCTATTCTTAAAATTCTTTGGAAACCTATTCAAATACTTTAATATTTAATTCATTCAAACATTCGTGTATGACTGCCGTGGTCTAGGGGTAAGGCTCTTGACTCACATTCCGAAGGTCGCGAGATCGAATCCAAAGCGGAGTCCGCAAATAAATTTTATTTGATTAATTTGTAATATTTCACAATTAATTCACATAAAAATAATTTTTAGTATATTTGCAGCACGTTTCAGAGTGGAAGATACTCTCAGTATCGCCCTGGCGCAAGACCACCATTCAGAATTTAAACGTTACTTGAATTGGCTTTAGCCATGTTTGTTGACCAGATCTGAATATCCAGGTACTTCCCAATCTTCATTTTCTCCATCTCCTTTCCCTACCCACTGCCCTCAGCCTCTTAACTTAAATACCCCAATTGGGGATGCCGAAGTCTCACTGGCTCCAAACGGTAGCAGTTGGGACTCTTGAGAGGTATTCACATATAAAAATATAAAAGACAAAATAAAAAAGACGAATCAAAATGATTGAAATGAACTGATGAAATCCAAAATTGTATTTTTTATAATTTTCACCAAAATTTACGGCACCTTGCGCGTTTATATTTCGACTAATTGCTAACGAGGATGTAGTAAGACCGATTGATTTTTACATTTCTGTACTTTCAGGTAAAGTCGATTTCGAAAAAAATATGGTTGGGTTCCTTGGGTACTGAAATTTCGTGAAACACATGCAGATCCGTTATCCCGTTGTTATTGTTTCCACATCGCACAGACGTTCATAAAAGTTTTACACAGCACAGTTATAAATTTCAGACATTTTGTTATGTTTGTAAAATGATGACTTACTGCAATAACAGCATAAACGGCTTGGCATAAACTTCCATAATGCTTAGTCTCTGTACCTGGAAGGGTCTAGTTCTAGTGCCTAACTTACGAACTAATTTCTTGTGACTAATTTCAGAAGTGTTGAAACATGAATTTGTGTATATTAATTAAAAGAAATTCTTCCGACAAATCGTCGCGGAACCCCTGTTCAGGTTCCGCGGAACACTGTTTGGGAAACCCTGTTTTAGAGAAATCACCAACGGGAAAATTGCTGCTTCCTTCATCACCACATGAATATCACACTAAAAACTATACCTATTTTACTTATTACTGAATACATGTGGATGATTTTATCTTTTAGTTAAAGGATCTTGATTGCGATATGATTAAACTGTGTTTTAACGGTGTATGTATATTAGCTGCGAATCTGTGCATATATTATGTGAAACACCTGACTGTATAAATTGTACATAATTAAAAAAAATGTATCCACAAGCTCCTCCATCCACAAGCAAATGCTTTTAATTGAGGAAAAATAACACTGTAACATGTTCCATTTTTTAAGATAAATAAAATTAAAAAAAATATATATATTTTCTATAAGATGATGTACTCGTATGTTCGAGAAAAGAAAAAAATAAATCAGATAAGTAGGCGTAATTTCTGATGATTTCATATCGTTTCACCGTTGACAGCCGAACCCATATTGGGAGGGAAAAAATAAGAAATCGATATAAGTTGGCAACACTGAAGGTATTTACTATGAATTGACAATGCGAAATACCAAACGCCAAAATCCTATAGATAGATTTTTCTAAGATTTAGAAAATGTTAGGTACTAAAAATTACGAAACAATATTAATAAATTGGCATATAAAATATGTATTTCATTGGCAGTCCGCATTTACTTTTTGACACTAAACCTTAGTTCATTAGTTAATGAGGTCTTTATTCGTATTTCAAAAATATCGACCACAATAAATAATTGATTACATCTTTGATGCATTATTTAAAGTGATCCAATACCAGGCAAAAATTGAAATCGGAATCCACGCATCTTTTTGGGAGGGATTTAAACTGGGAGGGATACAAACTGGGTGTGGCAAGTGTGTAGTCCTTAGGTAGACGGCATAAGGTTCACTTTAAAAATCCAAATTCATCGAGTGCCGGCCGTATTGATTGATGTCAAAAATAACAACGCGAAAATGCATATTTTATTTTATTTTGTGAAGTTCGGGCGTAAAAATCAATTTATTTGCGATTATTATTAAAAAAAAAAAAATTTACCACATTATACAATAAAACCGTATCCGAAAAGGGGTTTATAAGTAGGAGAGTTTTCACTTGAAGGTGTTTTTTTATAGACCTAATACTCAAAATTTTTTTTTGGCTTAAAAGACTTGTTTAAAAATATGTGAATTATTTGTTAACAACGTTGACCGTGCTCCCAAATAACTGACCATAACTTATGGATTTGTCCAATATCATATTGATATACATAGGATTTTATTTATCGTCCATGCGGGACCTCCGGGTGATTAGTACATCGCTCACGAGCAACTAAAAAGAAAGCAGGTTGTGCTAGTTTTCTGGTTCGCACACTACACAACTTCTCAAAGACTCGTTGCCTACAGCGACGCGACCAGCAACCCCAACCTGTACCTACTAGTAGCCAGCGGCCTGTTGCGCCTCATGACCTGTCAGATTTCTACGTCCGAACAGGAAAACATCGAATTTGTTCAGAAGGTTGACGCATTATCTTACATGAGCTTTCTAATTATGCGCAAGAGACACAACATTAAATACTATAATTTGTAAAGTTTATTTGGTAATTTTAAATTGACAGCCTCCGTGGTCGAGGGGCAAGGCTCTTGACTCGCAATTAGAAGGTCGCGGATGCGCAAATATACTTTACTAGCTGGTACCCGGCATGCGTTGCTATGCCATCTAATAAAGAAATAAATAAATTCTCCCGCGTCCCCTTCCCCTTCCGCGTTCCCACTCCGCTTCCTCCACCTTCCCCCGTCCCGTGAATCCCCCTCCCGGATTCCCCTCCCCCCAGGTTCTCCTCCCCCTCCTGGTTCCCCCCCCCCCCTCCCGCGAACCGCCTACCCGAGTTCCCCTCCCTCCACCCCTCCCGCATTCCATACATTCAGTCCCGGTATATTCAGTTTTCAAGCAATTTCATAATGCCAGAGCGCACCAGTAGTTTTATACAAACCTTTTCCTGACAATAACGAACACAAAAAAAAAGAATTATCCAATTTGGTGCAGTCGTTCAGAAGTTATATAGCGCGTACATTCATATCGGTGATTCATTTTTATTTATACAGAACAGCGTTTCCTATTGTATGAGACCACTTTTCTGTTCCATACAAATACTGTAAACAATAGGTGCGCTGGACTCCGATCGTCACTTCGGTTTCGGGAGATAATAATAACTCAGAAGTTTCTTGGATAATGATTGAATATTTATTTTTCAGACGGTTTTTATACTAATTTTAGTGTACATCTGTGTTAAAGGAAAACGTAAACATGTTATTCATTTTGCCACCTGTTGTTTATCTGGATGACCGCAGGTTGAATAACAAACTTGTTTTGACACGAAGTGTTTTCCTGCATGGGTTGACGTCATTCCACACCTGTTGTTTATCTGGATGACCGCAGGTGTAAGTTTCGTTGAATAACAAACTTGTTTTGACACGAAGTGTTTTTCTTGCATGGGTTGACGTTATTTCACACCTGTTGTTTATCTGGATGACCGCAGGTGTAGGTTTCGTTGAATAACAAACTTGTTTTGACACGAAGTGTTTTTCTTGCATGGGTTGACGTCATTTCACACCTGTTGTTTATTTGGATGACCGCAAGTGTAGGTTTCGTTGAATAACAAACTTGTTTTGACACGAAGTGTTTTTCTTGCATGGGTTGACGTCATTCCACACCTGTTGTTTATCTGGATGACCGCAGGTGTAAGTTTCGTTGAATAACAAACTTGTTTTGACACGAAGTGTTTTTCTTGCATGGGTTGACGTCATTTCACACCTGTTGTTTATCTGGATGACCGCAGGTGTAGGTTTCGTTGAATAACAAACTTGTTTTGACACGAAGTGTTTTTCTTGCATGGGTTGACGTCATTCCACACCTGTTGTTTATCTGGATGACCGCAGGTGTAAGTTTCGTTGAATAACAAACTTGTTTTGACACGAAGTGTTTTTCTTGCATGGGTTGACGTCATTCCACACCTGTTGTTTATCTGGATGACCGCAGGTGTAAGTTTCACGTAAACAAAATCCAATACATCAAGACGTCTGTTACACCTATCCTTTTTCAGCCACGGACCCCTAGAAAATCAAACACAATTTTCAAGGACCCCCTTTGGTTGGGCGTACAAAGGATGGCTTCGACAATTTTTCCTTCGCAAAGCGGGTGCGTGTGCGTGTGCCAAAAATAAATAAATTCACTGAGTAACTGCCCAATAATAAGGAAGGTTAAAAGGATGCCAAAAACTCACCAAACTGCACTTCATATAGTCCGCTTCAGGTTATTTATTCCATTTAGGCCACTGGTTTCAGTCTCGATAATTCACAATACACAAACACGGCGTTTCCACAGCCGCGGCGGGAAAACTCAATTACTAAGTTTAACGATTGAAACATGTATCGGTAGGCGGTTTTACGAGCAAAATATACTCCTTTTAGCGGGCAACCAAAAACACATGTAGCAACTGCGGGTGGAACAATTCACAATATCAGCGGGCAAATCAATCCAAATAACCAACGATGGATGAATCCAAATAACACACGAGGTGCTGGCCAAACCATGCACACTTACGTGAGGCGGGAACAACAATTATTTCACAGCGGGCAAACAATCTAATAACCAACGATGGATTCACACGAGGTGCCGCCAAACCATACACACTTCGTGAGGCAGGAAACAACAATGAACTTCCACGCAGTTACAGGCGGTTCACAGTTTTGTGTAACAACATTTCGGTGCAAGTAAAGCAAACAAAGCTGTTTGTCACTGCACTTTGTTTTTGGCAATTTATAGGTAGGAATAAGGGAACAAGGGAATAAGCAGTTATTCAGCTTCGTATCATAGACAAAATGATTTTAATTGAAACTGGCGCCACCACCCTTAATAAAAGGACCAGCAATAAATTTTGGACCATTTATTTTAGTACTACAAGTACAAAAAAAGCTTTTTAATAAAAAATACGTTAATAATTAGCGTACAACAGCAACACCAACATTCACATTAATAAACGGTTAATTAATGTGAAGGTTGGTGATGCTTTTTCGCAACGAAATTAGTGATATTCGGATTGATGTTACCACCAAGTTGTAATTTCAAATAGGTTTCCACTTGTAATCTGTTTCTGTATCTGATTTTAGTATATACAAGAGCAGAGAACAGAGGTTTTTGGTTGAGAAAAGCAGTAAATGTTTTAGTGCTTCTTCTGATATTTCCTTATAACCGTTCTTTACATCCACCCAAAAACTTGATAAGGATTCTTTTAAATTACGTTTCAAAGCTGAATCACAAGATATTTCTATTAATTGGTTTTCCTGTGCCGTTGTCAAGCCAGTAATATCAGGAACGTCTGTTTTGAAAGGATCTTATATCCAATTTTTTTTTGTCGGGTTCTGGAAAATAATTCCGAAACAAAGACAAGACTAGACTAATTATTACTGTTAAATGGTCCTGAGATGAGAATGCGGACCCCCATACATATATTCGCGGACCTGCATATATACTCCGCAGGGGTCCGCGGGACACAGCTTAAGAAACACTGATATACAAGATAGATAGATTTTATTAATTTGAATAATTACAAGTTGTTTTATCAAATAGATAGACAAACAAAGCTGTCTCAAGACAGCTTGTCTGCAAAATCAACCGAATCAATATGTCTATCACATATAAATCAAAATATATAAGTTAATAGAAAAAATTTTCCATGGGAAAGCTAATAGCACAGAAATGCACAAAATAATTTGCAAGGCAGATAGAAACATTACACCTTTAAATTTATATGACGAGAATGCCAACACTCTTATAAATACTAACCAGGAATTATTAGATTCCTGGTCAAATAAAATTATTCAAACTTTCTTCAAACAAATGGTTGAGTATTGGAGAGTTGAGCGAAGAAATAGAAGGATTTATGCTTGCCATTCAAGATAGAGTCATTAATACTAAAAATTATAGGAAGCATATAATCAAAGATATAAATCAAATTGATGATTTATGTAGAAAATGTTTGGCTTTTCCGGAAACTATAGAACATATTATATCGGGATGTTTTGTATGAGCGCCATCCGAGTATACATTTAGGCACAATCAGGTTTTAAAAATAATCCACCAAAGTTTGGTAATATAGTACCGTAATATAGTACCATATTATGAATATGAACCAAATAAATTTTTAGAAAATAAATTTTAGAAAATATATTGTGATGAAACTAAACTAACAGAGATAACAATTAGTCATAATAGACCTGATATAGTTTTATGTGACAAAATTTAAAAAAATAACTTAAATCATTGATGTAGCTATTCCAAATTCCTGTAATATTCAAAAATCTGTTTCTGAAAAAATAAGAAAATATACAGATTTAGGAAATGAGATTAACAGAATTTGGCATTCTCAGACTATAAAAATATTACCATTTGTCATTTCGGCTACTGGCATTATACCTAGATCTCTCATTCAAAATTTAGGTATATTAGATTTGTCAAAGAATTTATATGTAAAAATGCAAAAATCGGTCATTTATTGTATTTTATTTTATTTTATTAGGAAAACCATCAGTCACAATTATTAATAATGTTTAATAAATATGTACAAAAATTTAACCAATAATAGGTTTTCGCTGAAGTATGTTAATTATTTAGTGAGTAGGTATAAAGAAAAATCGAGAAAAATAATTAAATTATGTTATGTGGATGGGATGGTGGAAGGGAGTGTGAAAGGGATGGATCCTTTCTGTGTAAATAATGGTATTTATGTGTAAATGTTATTTATTCATTTTAGTTTTGAGAACGTTAGGTACCTACTGTGTTGAATAAGTCGAATTCACTGTATGAAATGTTAAAGGTGTGTGAAGCGCGATGAATGAATGTATTTTGTTTAGAGTTAGTGTTGCATTGAGGAATGTTTAATGCGTGGTTTTGTCTGGTTTGTCTGATGGGCACTCTTAGTTGAATTCTTTCTAGTAATTCCTATATTTTTTTATACGTGTAGGATTACAAAAGATTTTTTAAATATTTATATTGAGGGATCAGTAGGATTTATAGATTCAATTAGAAATGCCACAGAGCCGAACCCTCTGATATGAAAATATCTGGAGTCGGTGAATTATATTCTCATTTGGTCTCTTGTAGGTTGATATGTTGTTTTTGTATTGTTTTGTATTTATAATACTTATATAGTGCAATTGCATAGCGTGGATTGACTAGATAATGATGATCCATAAAAAACATAGATGATGGGAAAAAATGTTTAGCTTTATTCATAGATCTTTAAAAAGCTTTTGACACAATAGACCATAAAATATTACTAACTAAACTAAAAAAATTGGAATGGCCGAATCAACAATGAACTTATTGGAGTCATATATAACAGGGCGAGAACAACAAGTACAAATTGGCAAACAAAAGAGCAAACTTCTATCTTTAAACTATGGCGTCCCTCAAGGGAGTGTACTGGGACCGATTCTGTTCATTATCTACATCAACGACTTAACTAACCTTACCATTAAAGGAAACATAATCAGTTTTGCTGATGATACTGTTCTATTATTTCAAGAAGAAAATTGGACGGATACATTTAAGGAGGCTGAAAAGGGGCTTAGTGCACTTCAAAATTGGCTTAAAATCAACTCGCTTACCCTTAATATAAGCAAAACAAAATATATAACATTTTCAATGAACTCAAGGGGCCAACCAATAAAATCACTAGAACTAAAATTACATGAATGCCATGGAAATAATACACAATGTTACTGCCCTGTTATCGAAAAAACACAAAACATTAAATATCTCGGAGTAATAACTGACGAAAATCTTAGATGGGACCTACACATCAAAGGTATTACGGAAAAACTCACTAGCCTTATATATTTTTTTAAAAATTTAAGAAATGTGTTAAATAAAATGGATATGAAAAAGGTCTACTACGCGTTATGTCATTCTCGAATTGAATATGGAATCATAGGATGGGGATCTGCTACACAAACGTACCTACAAAACCTGAATACGATTCAAAAAGGAATCATAAAGACCATATTGAAAGTACCAATTAGAACGCCTTCAATTGAAATTTTCAATAACTTTGACGTACCAAATGTACAGCAAATATATGCCAAAAATATATTATTGAAGGTCTTCAAAAATAATGAATCCTCTACTAGACCGTGTATGCATAACACTAGATCGAATAAAAATGATATAAAAAATATTCCAAGTTACAAAACCACATTTGGACAAAGAAACTATACATACTTTGCAACAAAACTTCATAACATACTTCCCCAAGACATAAAACTAATAAAAAATCCAATTGAATACAAATCAAGAATAAAAATATGGCTTAAAGAGGTCAATGAAAAAACCCTAGCGAAGACGCTAAAAACGACATAGAAGACAAATGAACTATATTTAAATAACTTTAGTCCGCCTCGGCACAGGACCCCCTAGTGAGGAGGACTAAGAAATACAATATTTTATTCTTAATTTTACCATTATATTTTGTATGTAAATTTTTTTTATATAGTCGCTATAATAAAATAAATAAAAAAAGATGAACATTTGGGGAAGTGTGTGAAAGGGTTTAGTTTTTCCTGTGGGGAAAATTTAACCCGGACATTTAAGTTTATAAATGAGTTGCCTATGAATTGCTTTATTAATTAAGCATAGGAAATGTTTGAAACCTTCAAAATAACTTCTTTCTACCCCGCGAAAGTTTCTGGGGAATTATTACAACCACATGACAATACATCTAAAAAGTTTTTTAATAATTACGAAAACTCTTGTAAAACTGTCAAAAATGTCGCAACTTGAGAATGACATTTTGCAAACCATCGATTGTCAAATCAAAATTCAGTTTTCGAATAAACTCTTTAAATTAGTGAAGTACCTACTAAGTAAGTAAGAATTATAGGCATTTTATGTAGGTATCTGTGTTAGGTACCAAATTTGATTGATTGTTCTTATAATATACACAATTGAATATATGAAAATGAAAATTTGAATAAAAATATTGTAATAGGTGGCACGCGAGCTGTTTGAAAACTGAATGTACTGGGACTGAATATATGGAACGCGGGAGAGGGGGTTGGCGGGCCTGGCTGTTCAGATCTGGTCACCAAACACGGCTAAAGCCATTTCAAGTAACGTTTCAATGGTGGTCTTACACCAGGGCGATACTGAGAGTATCTTCCACTTCCACTCTGAAACGTGCCGCAAATATACTACATCTTCTTCTTCTGTGTCAGCCCCCCCCCCCCCCCCCCGACGTTGGCGATCACTTTTGAGAATGTCTCTCTGTCTTGCGCTGCCCGGAATAGCTCCTCCACACTTCTAATGCCGGTCCACTCTCGTATATTACGCAGCCAAGACATTTGTCTCCTACCAGGCCCCTTGCGACCCTCTATCTTGCCTTTCAATATCAAATGGAGCAAGTGATACTTCTCCCCTCGAAGTATATGACCCAGATATGAAATTTTCCTGATTTTTATTAATGTAAAAATGTAATATACCTACTACATATTATTTTTAATTCATAAATTGCGAAATAACAAAAAGTAATCAAATAAAATTTATTTTCCACGCTTCGATCTAGCGACCTTCGGATTGCGAGACAAGAGCCTTACCGCACGACCAAGCCGGCCGTCAATCACTTGATTCTGTAGAAATGTATGAAAGCAATATGTCAGTGACAGACGATAGCTGAAGTGTTCTTCATTCTTAGGCTAAACAAGCTGAGGTAATGACTAAAATCGTAATTTCATATTAATTAAGTAAAATCATAATTAGCGTCGTGAGAAAGGCAGTTGGTTGGTAGCTAACCAGTTTTAGCTTGGTTTCGGTTTCTCCATTAGCGAAGGGCCTTAGAGCTACACCAAGGTTGTGCCTACAGTCTACAGTGGTGGATGATGATGATGACTTTATATTTCCAGAATGCGGATTGGAAGCGATTGGAGTGAAAGCAGATCAGTTCCCCTGGTATGTGGCCATCTTCCATCGGAATGGCAACAAGTTCGAGCGGGGTTGCGGCGGCAGCTTGGTGCGGAGTAATGTGGTCATAAGCGGTGAGTCCTGAGGCAGACAATTCTTTTGACTGTTCAAGTGGAGTTCTGAGGCAGAGATTCCCATTAAAAACTCTTTATTAGAAGACTCTTTTGCCCCCCCCCCTGATCTTCCAGGAGTCTTTCACTCATATTTCACCGCTGATTTTCAGACATTAATAAACTTTTCTTACCTCTGTCATTTTCCATACTATTGTTGTAGTTTACTTGCATACTTTTATTTATTTAATTATTTATTCATTTTCGGGAAATCGACAGTTTACTTTTTACAGTTTATACATGAGTATTAAGTCCAAAATAAAACAAACTATGGATTTCCTCCTTGTGACACTACCTCTAATAAGACAGCATAATAACGAATAAGAAATAATTAAATTTATAACTCAGGAATTTGAAGCTAAAAATTATATATACCAAAAAATTATATAAAACCAAAAATTACGTAAAACAAAAAATTACACTGGTCAACAATGGTTTTGTTGTCCTTGATATGAAAGTGGTTCTGAATCATTTTTTGCCTACAATTTATGAAACTATTAATGATTTTGGAATATTGGCTCTAGTTTTTATGATTTTGGCGTATCTTATATCATCATTACATGGTATAAAATAAAGTTGCTCTCGTTGTCTGTACGCTTAGATCTTTTAAACTACGCAATGGATTTTCATCGCCCGCTTGCCAGCCCGCTGTCTGTCGCCCGCAGCCCGCTGCCGCTGCCACATATATTATATATTTCAATCAATTTACACAAAACCTTGACAAACTCTATGCTTAAAAACCTTCCTCATGAATCACTATATCTAATGGTGAAAACCGCATGAAAATCCGTTGCGTAGTTTAAAAGATCTAAGCGTCCAGACATCGGGAGCGGCTTTACATACTGTTTAATGATGATATAAGATATGCCAAAATCATAAAAACCAGAGCCAATTCAGTACTTTCATGAATATATCCGTAAACTGGGTACATGAAAGTATAAAAATCCGCAGAGATATCCAGGGCAACAAAAAAATTACATTTTTTGTTGAGCTGTGTTATCAATGCATTGATAACTTAGAAAACAGGCTGTCCAAACAAATCAAATCAAAACAGAAATATAAATATGAACAATGGAAACATAATGTCACAATCTTCAACTAGACCACGTCATGTCTCAATCTGCAATATTATAAAAAATATACCAAATAATGGCTAAAAAACACTGAAATCGATATTTTTCCTTATAAGTTTTAATAAAGCCATTAATTATATCTATCATTATACAGCTTTTAGTGTAGATATATTATTTTTTTTTGTCTTTTAATCATTTTCAACACATTTCCTAGGGTCTCTTCGGAAGAGTCCCCGGCTAGGAGCCAATATGTTACAAATTGAAGATAAAACGTTGAAATCACAGAGTTTCCCCATCTCCTAGGGGAGTGTGAGTGCCTTGGACCCCTGGGCCTCGAAGTCCGGGCTTGGGTGCAGACACATTAGGCCATGGGCGTAGCCAGGGGGGGGGCTTTGGGGGTTCAAACCCCCCCCCGAAAAGTTAAAATATCAACATCAATAATATTAAAATGCGAAGAGTTAAGATAATGTTATTTGTAACACTGACATCTCAAAATGATATAATGTATCTAAAAAGATAAATGCGGACCTCTGAAAGAAATAAAATAATTTAACTTTTAAATTCCGTTTTTTCGGTGAATGCGGTTAATTTTTTTTTGCAAAGTGATTTTTATTTGGAATTCCGTTTCTAATTTCCGTTTCTAATCAGTGGTAAGTGTATACGTACTTTGAAGTTATTATTTTACTTAGCAAAAAGTGTTAAATAAACATATATCAGGATTAGTATTACAGACAGGTGTTAGTGTATTGTGATTAGTGTGATTGATTATTTGAATAATTTGACTGCTTAAAGTGTTTTAACATGTACTACTAACGTTTATTATGTATTTTGTTTTGAAAAGTTTTATTTTCTGTACACATTTATTACTTTAATTTTATTAAAAAAAAAGAAAAAAATTAAGTAGTTACATAGAAAATAAAAATTTTCAAAGCAAATACAAAGTCCGACAATAACCCCCCCTCCCCCCCCGACACGAGTTTTGCACTTTCAGTAGTTTTATTTTCTTGAACCCTCCCCGAAACTAAAACCTGGCTACGCCCGTGCATTAGGCCCACGCACACGATGTATGCAATACTACGTTCCCAGGTCGACACGCATGCAACGCGTGTGACTGTGTGACAAGCAATCTTCTCTAGATCTAGATACGACGTTTATTTTTTAGGTTATGTTTATGTATATCACTTTTCAGCAAACGCAATTCGTGGCTTTGTTATGCCTTGTGTTGTCATATCTTGTGATTCTGTTGTCATGTTTTATGATTCTGTTGTCAAGCCTCGAGATTCGGAAAGTGAATTTATGGACAACTTACTAAGATTATTATTTTTAAATTAATTTTACCGGAAAAGGCAAAATAAAAAAAATGTGCGTAGGACACTGGATTAATGCATAAATAAAGAAAGACAAATGTTTGATGAATTTACTACTCTAGTAATGGAACTAGAATCTGATGAGGAACGGTTCTTCATGTACTTCCGTATGAGCAAACTGAATTTTGACGAGTTTCAAAGCATTCTAGAATAAGATACAAGAAAAGAAAATACACGTCTTTGGTAGTACCAATCCACTTCCGAAGACCTATATTTGGACCTAGAAATTAATGGTGCTAGAACCCCACACACGTCCATTAAAAGATCGCTTTGTTTTGCAGTTGCACACTGCTTCTACAACAGTCGCCGCGAGATCATCGTGGCGGACTATCGAGTAGTTGCAGGATTCCGGTCTTCTTCCTGGGATTCTATAGATATAGGCAGACAGCAATCAGAGGTTTGTTAAATGAAAACAAATCACTCGGTGAAACACCACTTATTTAATCATAATATTAATCTTATCCTGACGAAGAAAGAAACTTTTGATTTTGAAACCTGTAGATAAAATAAGAGGTGTTTTATAAAGTGATTGGTTTTCACTTAATTAGACAATTTATTTGTTGAAAAGCTACCTCCACACAGCTTAATTAATTCCTTTCCATTTATCATCTGTTTCCATGTGAAGTATGAAAGCATATTATATCCACCACTAATATGTGAATTATTTAGTAAAAACATTTATATATTTGAGCCAGAACTTTATTAAATAAAATTAAACACGCTTTTTGGCGAGCTTTTTAGTATATATATATATATATATTTTTTTTTTTTACATTAACACCACACAGGAGGCCCTGAGGAAAATAATTTCCCTCAGGGCCTATGTCATCTTTGTAGATGCTGTGTGGAGGGTCTTTTTGAGGAAAGGAAGGAGTGAACATGGGTCTTGAAGAGACCCATGTTGTAGGAGGGAGGAAACACAGATGCCGGCAAATCGTTCCACAGCCGAGCCGTTGAACTCAAGAACGAGTCATAGAAACGACCCGTTCTCATGTGAGTAATGTCAACCGTGTACAAATGTTGGGCGCGTGTTTGGCGTGTTTCCCGACTATGCACCGGTGCCGAGGGGATCAATGATGCTAGTTCCTCGGAGCATCTTCCATTGTAATACCGGTAGAACAAGGACAGCATTCCCACCTGACGCCTATGCTCTAAAGATTGCAGTCCGTCTGTTAAGATGGGAGAATCTATCAAACGGACCGCCCGTTTCTGCACAGAGTCAAGGGTTTTTTTAGGTATTTTGGAGCTCCAGACCAGAGGTGGCTGCCAAATTCAACCGTGGGGCGCACTTGCGATTTGTACAGGGTTAGCAGTTGGGTACTATTAAAGTATCTGCGGGCCCTGTACAGTACGCCCAGTTTCTGAGAGGCTAACTTAACTCTGGTTTCGATGGAGCCCCCGTACCTGAGCTGGTCACTTAGAGTTACACCAAGCATATCAATGGAGGTCCTGTTCGGAAGGTTGCTTCCGTTGAAGGAGACTAGATTTTCATTTCGATCCCTTTTAGACGTTATCAAACATGATTGGGTCTTTGAAACATTAAATTCGACGAGGTTATTCTTACCCCAAGAGAAAATACTCTCGAGGTAACCGTCCATTCTTTGCTTCAAAGCCCTCCGAGCTATTGGAGTTTGTGTGCCCTTTGGGGGCTTGTCAAACAAAAAGCTATCATGGACTGTACTGTCATCCGCGTAACAATGAATCGGTGCACATGACAAGAGGTCATTGATGTGCAACAGAAACAAAGTCGGTGACAGAACCGATCCCTGTGGGACGCCAGCTTTTATCGAATGCGAAGAAGAGGTGAAACCGTCAGCAACCACCTGAATCGACCTCTCCCTCAAAAAGTCGGCAATCCACTTACACAAGGATGCGGGAAGTCCGTAAGAAAGCAGTTTGTTGACAAGCCCTCGGTGCCAAACCCGGTCAAAGGCCTTGGAAATATCCAGTGCAACCGTTTGGGTCTCACCAAAACGTTCCAGGCACCGCCCCCAAACATGCGTCACATACGCGAGAAGATCACCGCACGAGCGGTTCCGCCGGAATCCGTATTGACGGTCGTTAATAATTTTGTTCTTCTCGAGGTATGTGAGCAGTTTGTCGTTGATCACACGTTCCATTACCTTAGACAGAACTGATGTGATCGCTATGGGGCGGTAGTTGGCTGGGTTGGAGCGGTCACCCTTCTTTGGAATAGGGTGAATGATCGCTTTTTTCCAACCAGAGGGCACAGAGCCAGACTTCAGGGACATTTTGAAAAGCTTCGTCAAAATTGGAGCTATTTCTGAACAAAACAGGTTGCTGAAAACGGGAATTTAAACCTTTGTAACCATCTACATAAGGTCTATTAGCGGCCTGTCGGCTTTTTTGATTGGGTAAATATACAGAAAATAGTAAAATTTGTTCGCTGAAACAGACTTAGCTTTGGCATTTAACTGTCTAATAAACAAAATGGAGTCGGATGGTCATTTGATGACTGTCATGAACTTATTATTGTCAAGGACTTATTATTAACCATTTCTAATATTTATATTCGGTTGAGTTGGTACTGAACTTTCACATTACCATTTTTTATTAATTGATTTGTGTTTAATACGAAAACTCCATCGTATCCTTTTCTATATTTATTTTAATATTGTAATTAAGCTCTGTATAACTAAGTTGTCCCAAAGGAGTCCAAACAGCAATCATAATAATTAAAAAAAACTTAAATACTTGTATAACAATATTATTAAATTCGATTTAAATAAAACAATAAATTATTATCAAATTGGGGGCCGGTATGGGTACCAACACCTTTGCCCACCCACATAAGGTCATTTAAAATTCGCCAAAAGGTAACCCCATGTGGTTCGCTACGTTTGGTGACTTATCAAGGGGGACGAATTCATAGAGTGAGGTTTGTTCGGGTCTTGGCGGTGGATGTGTCTGCCCACCAGCTGCTTGGCAGGCCGGATCGCGAAAGACTAGTTGAGGGAGACCTTGTGACCTCTCAAGCAGAACTCTTTTGGAACATCACCTTGCACTTCAGTCACTCCTGGACCCACTGACCCCCAGATTCCTACCCACCCCTCATGCCTTATCCTTCCCAGAACTTCCTCTTCTTCCTTTACTTTAACTTCTTTTTTTTGGCATAAAATCTGTATGCAACATATCTTAGATAGCCCATACAAAACAATGGTGGATCACATGTACAATACTAGGCTTACACAAAATGAAGGGATGATAGTACCTAGATTTTCTAATAAACATGGCCAGCGAACTCTTGAATACATTGTACCATTTATTTTTAATATGCTGTCATATGATTTGAAAAAATGTTGCTCGTCACCTAAATTTGCACTATTGTTTAGAACATGGCTATTGGAATCAGATTGTATGTATTGACTTGACTCCTCGTACATTTTTAATTTTTAATTATTAATATTTAATTTTTTTTTTTTTTTTTAGACATATGTTTATTATTTTATTTTTTTATACTTATTTATGTTTTTATTATGTTTTTTATTAAATGGCAATATTTTTTTCTTCTATTGTAAAACATTGTATATTGTATCATGTTGTTGTCCACACTATTTTCCTGCCGACAAGCTACTTGCAGTAGCTTTGCAGGTGCAATGTAAACAAGAAAAAAAACTATTTTCTGTTAATAAAAAAAAAAATAAAAAAAAACCCATTTAATCACAGGAGACCATATTTGTCCCAAAGCACATAGGTCTCATATAAAACGCCGTAACTCCTTTACTATCACAGTTAGAAATATGTTCTAATCGGTGTTAGAAAGAAAAAACATCATGCTTTATATTCCAATCTAAAAAATAGTCACCAAAAAAGTAAAATGTATACTTTTATGTACACAAAGTTTTGAATCGCAAATTGAAAAAAGAATTTGAAACTTTTTATAAATTATTTTTTATACAGCGACAAAAAAGTGAGGCTACAATATGTGTTTGTTATACATTTTTCTAATAAAATATGTATGTGTTTTTATTATTTTTTATTATCAGTAACTTTAGTTAGAAAAAACATAAGGTGAGCCATTTTGAAAACTTTTTTATGTTTGTATGCAAAAATTTTATAATTTAGAATTTTTTTTTTTTCGAAATCTATAATTTGAAAGCGTATTTCATCACCTTTCTAAAACAGTTTTTGGTTTTAGAATGTGTTCATAAATATTCCAGATATTTGCATTTTATTGTAAAGCGAAAATATTTTGACCATCCGAAAAAAATGCCAAATTTTTGAAGGTTTAAAACAACCTTTACACAGAATCCCCAAAATTGATGTAGGCCCTGAGGGAAAATATTTACCTTAGGGTCTCCTGTGTGAAGCTTTCGTAAAAAGAAAACAATTACCAATATTGGGGCTCTCCAGTAATAGGACCATCTCACCATCCGATTTGCAGAACTGCATGCAGGACAGCATGCCGAGCATGCTGAACCGCCAACCGAATTATTATTACTAGCAGATAAAAACCTAAACTTAAATAATAAACCAAAAACAAACAATTTCTATCCAAACAAAAACCACATCTACTTAATATATTGTCGTTCATTTGAAATTCACTGTTTGAATGACAACTAAGTAACAAACTTCCATTAACTAAGAAATTTAGTGCCACTCATAACTCAAGAAATAAAACAACAGCCCAAATTGTGTATTTTGACTAAATTCGAGTTTTTCCCAGGTATTCTCCTGTAAAGTTATTTTTAAGCAAATCGGTTTGAGAGCTCTAAAATTTTAAGATTACCGTTTTTATATAATACATCATTTTAGATATTTATTTTAACCAATGATTACTGGGCATATTTTGGCGTTTTGGAGGCGGGAATGGGTACCACCGCCCGGGAACCTTTATTGGATAACCAACACCTCTGCCATATGTCATCCCAAGTGATTCCATACGTTTGGTGATTTAGTAGGGGTGTCCGGGTTAATGGGGTGAGGTTTGTCTAGATTCCTGCCCACCCCTTAAACCCTTTCTTTTCTCAGAACTCTCCTCTCCATCCTTTTCTTAAAAAAACCCTCCACACTGCATCCTCAAAGATGACGTAGGTGCTGAGGGAAATTATTTTTCTCAGGGCCTCCTGCGTGGGGCTCATGTAAAATATATATTATATTTACACGGTGTCCGGAAACTCGTAGTACAAGCGGGAAACTGGTAAATCTACATCACATTCGGAGTCGATTTGTGATATAACTTTTTTGATTTGAGCTTTCGTTTTCGAGTAAATCGGATCTGAAGTTGGAATTTTTTTGGTTAAATTTGAAAAAATTGTTCACAAGGGGGTTGATTTCAGCTGTGTAATGTCTTATAAAATGCATCGAAGGGTAAACCGAATGGTGTCGCGAAACTGCGACTCCACTGTTAATTAGCAGTAAATGCTGCAGAGCAAAGCCTATGCAGCCCTCGAAGGACCAGTCCCGAAACTACGTGAAATCGCTAAGTTATAGGGGACGATTAGATAGCATACACTCGCAAAACCTGGTGGATAGTCAGTCGATAGTTCAGATCTGGGCTTTTGGAAAATTAGATAAGCCCAGATTGGAATAAGGAAAGTAGGACTCACGGTTGCAGATGGGACCTCGCTGTTCTCCAGTTTGGTATACACTTTTCACTGTTTAAAATTCGCAATATTCTTATAACAAGAGGTTACAATACATGCGCCCTGTCTGAGATGTTATTTTGTACGGAGCAAAAAAGCACACTGTCACCTCTCCAGTACTTTCTTGCAACAATTTTTATGGTGACATTTAGGAAGGGAAGATTAGGTATGTGGAATAAATTCAGGATTTTGACATATCTACCCACCAAGTCTGCGAATGCAATACCCAATCAATCCCATATAAAAATGCGCGAACACCGAACTCAAAAGTTTTTTAACCCTTTAGTTGCTGAAAAAATGGAAAAATAGAAAAATAATAATATTAAAATCAAAATGCTCAGATCCAAAAAAATAAGTTTTTTGGGTTCTCTACGTGATGTAGATTCACCAGTTTCCCGCTTGTACTACGTGTTTCCGGACACGTTGTATATATTAATACCAAAAGAAACTGATTCTGAAAATAACCGGTTTCTCGGAAAAGATAAATCAAAATAAATAAATAAATTAAAATAAATATTCTAAATACTAGAATTATTATTTAGGGATTTCTAATTTCTCGCAATTACCTCTACCCCTTTGCTTACCTCCCACTCAAACATCTAAAATTTGTATATCTGTCAATATTCTATATCATAGGTTAGTTATAATATTCTCCTGACGAAGGAAGGGAGCTTCCGAAACCGGTAGAGTGAAATAAAGGTGGTCTACAACAAATTTATGTATTCTTTTATTGTAAACTGGCTGGGTTACTCGGCTTCGCCCATTGGAGGACCCACCACTTACCCGCCCTGGTATAGGTAACAGATGGTTACCCCTTCACGGCTCTTGCAAAGACTCTATTTTTTTTGATAAAAACGACTCTACATTTGATAACGAAACTAGACCTCCTATGTCCCTGCATACGTTGTTAGCAAGTAGTATGCAAGTGCTTAGCGGGAAATACATATACAATATGTGTTAGTATGACAAAATATAGACAAGACAATGGGACAGGTTGGTGAAAGTCCAGTAGGTGGCAAGCGCTGGGTGATTGTATCCAGCGTATCCTACAAGCACATGTTTGGGAGGAAGACACAGTAGATAAGTAATAAGGGTATGGCAAACGGTTGAGAGTCCTCTACAATCGATTGGCAGTCCCAGCAAGAATGCGCGTGACGTTCGGTCAAGTCGTGAACAACACTCAGCTTCCGCGCCCCTTAGCCGGTTCCTCGGTGATGCCTCAAAGAAAAGTAAATGGGAGATTGGGGGGAAATACCCGACGTCCCTAAGGAATTCAGCGAAGAGGCTTCGCCCAGGACAACATTCGAGAGTGTTCTGGAATGTTCGATGATGGTCTTCCCGATTCCCTATTCTTGAACGTCCCACGACATAGGTCCTCCGCCACTCCTTCCAGAACTTTCTAGAGCTGTGTGGAACCTTCTAGAACTTTCCGGAAGACTGTTCTAGAAATTTCAAGAAGGCGAAACTTCCAGCCCTTATATCTTCAAAAGTACGCATTTTAGATAAAAACGGGAACCACTAGTCAGCTAGAAACATGAAGGGTATTGCAAAGCCCTAGCTAGTTAGAGGATTACGAAAGAATCCATAAAATCAAAAAAAAAGTCATCCTGGAGGGGGGATAGAGATCTACCACACCATATATCGTACCGGGACTCGTTTTCGAGTTTTTGCGGACCGCACGTTTTTTTGGAATTTCTTTTATAATATATATTGATTATGGCGAGCCACAAAGTTAATGCTTTTACAAATAAATAGTATTTTATTTTGAAATGTATTAGAAAACAGCGATTTTATCTCGAATCGATTATAATTCGAATTAATTTTAGTATTATATTATTGTTAGTAATATGAATTTTAGTATTACGAATTACAAATGCAAATGCGTATTCTGACGGCTGGTATATCACTAACTAGCTGACCCGGCCACGCGTTGCTGTGGCTGATAAAACACTTTGTAAAATCCAACCTTTGTAACCACTGCCGTCTTTGAGTTTATCGCGAAGAGATAGACAGATGCCGCGGAGGACTTTAATTTATAATACGTAGAGATGGTGTGAAAGATTATAATAATGTGAATGAAATCTTAGGGTAACTAACGTATTTAAGTTAATAAGGATTAATACTCTATCCGTCTTAATAACTTTCCAATTATCCCATTGTACGTGACCATTTTTTAGAAAAAATGGGTATAGTAAGCTATCCAAAAAAGATTGATGTATGCCACGTGGACTTTTTTGTAGATCTATAAAAGAGAAATATCCCAATATGCATTGTTTTGTTATATCTCAAATGGATTAGGTAGTGTTTTTGATGAAATCTCCCAGGCGGCTTGACTTTTTCCGAAACTTCTAACAATTATCGTTATTTTAACAATTATCAAAAAATTTACACAAATCCTTGGCAAATTACATACCTAACCTTCCTCACGAAACACTCTATCTATTGGTGAAAACCACATGAAAATCCGTTAACTAATGAGCGTAATGGATCTGGTGGTGGGACCAATTGTGGCAATTTTACTTTAACACCAGCACAACATAATCCAGGTGATTCGCCGTTGTATTTTAACGCTTTACAACAATGACAAATGCTTGTCATTTCCCCAATTATCACGGAATTGTCGACACAATAATCTACTTCTGGATCGTAGTAGAACGCTATATGTCAGCTCGTCTTTTCCTTGGCATATTAAAACAGCAAATAAAGTTCTCACGCTCTGACAAACTGATGATGAAAATTTTAAATGATAATAGAATGACAGGTAACTTTTGACAGAAGATTGAAATATGACAATCAGAATTCTTTTTTTTTGCATTCCAATTCTAAATAACGTTGTGCTTCTGAAAGTAGGTAGATCAGTAGAACTGTTTATATGAGAAAATGAAATTGTTGTTTTTACTATCTTCCTCACAATTTTTCCATATTATCTCACCGTTTAAACTTTTCCTGGACTATGATAAACATTTCAAAACCAAAATCACCTAAATCGGCCCAGCCGTTCTCGAGTTTTAGCGAGACAAACGAACAGCAATAGATAAGAAGATAGAATGGATATAGTAAGCTATCCGTAAAAGATAGATGTATGCCTTTGCGGACATTTTTGTAGATCTATAAAAGAGGAATATCCCACCATATATTGTTTTGTTATATTCTAAAAGGATTAGGCAGCGTTTTCGATGAAAGCTACCAGGCTGCTTGACTTTTTCCGACACTTCTAACAATTATCGTTATGTTTCAACCAATTTTCATAAATCCTTGACAAATTACATACTTAAACCTTTCTGACAAAACACTCTATCTATTGGTGAAAACCGCATAAAAATCCGTTCAGTAGTTTTCGAGTTTATCGCGAACAGACGTGAGTCTAGAGCATTGATTTTCAAAGTGGGGGGCGCGCCCCACTAGGGGGGCGCAAAGACATGTACAGGGGGGCGCGGGCGCGGGCGCGGGCGACGGTATCACTACGATCGCCGTATACCCGCGCTACCGCACGCATCTGTAGAGTAAACCCTTTTTCATGTTCCGAATGCAGTTGTACAAGTTCTCAAAGGGAAGATTTAAAAATCCACAGTATGATTCACAAAAAAGAAAAACCATTTTCATGTCCTGACTGCAACTATTCGTGTCCTCAAAAGAGATATCTAAGAAGTCACTTGCTGACTCATAGTGCAATTATTTATTTTTTTGTATTTCTTGGGCAATGTAACAATTTCTAGACATTTTTGTTTTGAAAAGTTTTATTTTTCGATGTACATTTGTTACTTTTAATTTTAAATTTTTTTGCTACCGGTTTCGACACGTCCGTGTCATTAACGAGCAAACTTAAAACTAACTTAAAAATTCTATACAAGTACACAATTAATTAGGCGGGGGTAGTGGGAGGGGGGAATTTGGTGGAGGGGGAGGACGGTGGGAGGAGTCAAAATTACATGGAAACATCGTAAGCAGAGGTGATTTACATGGTGCTATTATTTTATTAACTAAATTAATTTTAGATTTAATTTTTTTGTTTATTTCTAAAGTTTCTAACGCGCACAAATTAAAATATGAATTTACGTTGCAATGTTTAAACTTGTACTAATTAATTGTGTACTTGTATAGAATTTTTAAGTTAGTTTTAAGTTTGCTCGTTAATGACACGGACGTGTCGAAACCGGTAGCAAAAAAATTTAAAAGTAAAAGTAACAAATATACATCGAAAAATAAAACTTTTCAATTATTTATTTACTACGAAGAGAAATCTAAAAATCACATATTTACCGACAGTGGAGAAAAACCTTGTTCATGTTCTGACTGCAACTATTCCTTTTCTAGAAAAAAATAGCTAAAACGGCACTTGCCAACTCACAGTGACGAAAAACCTTTTTCATGTTCCGACTGCAACTCTTCATATTATTTACTATTCATGTACTATTAAAAAAATAACAAAAAATCACATGTTTACCCACAGTAGTCAAAAACTTATTCCATGCCCTGACTGAAACTATTCTTCTTCTCGAAAAAAAACTAAAACGACACTTGCTAATTCACAATGATGAAAAACCTTTTTCTTGACCCGACTGCGACTATTCAGGCGCTACAAAACGTTATCTAAAAAGTCACATTATTCATGTTGTACAAAGGAACTTTTTCGAAATCACTTGCTGACTCACAGTGCTATAAAATCACTTACATGTTTCTACTGCTACTTTTCGTGTTCTACAAAGAGGCAAAAAATCACATGTTTACCTTCAGCAGAAAAAACCATTTTTTGTCCCGAACGTAGTTATTGAAGTTCTCGAAAGGGAGATTTAAAAATCCACAATGCGATTCAAAGTGGAGAAAACCCTTTTCATGTTCTGAGTGTAACAATGCATGTACTACGAAACCTATCATTAGGTTATATTATTATATTTTAGCAGTAAACTAACCTGTGTATAATAACTAAATATGTTCCATAAATTTTTAATTATTATTTTTTTTTTTCTTTTGCTGTCTTCCAAATATGATTGGCATTTTTTGGTTGCGCTGCGCTGGCAAGTCAGCATGAGAGCCTTTATAGGCCAATAACAGCTGATGATGTAAATCTCCGACTTTGGAGGACATTATAATTCCTACAAACTGACATTAATTGTGTTTATGCGTATTTCGTGTTTAAAGCACTAATGAATACTAAACTGAACGAAAATAAAATGAAGCACAATACAGTCGAGGAATTCCCCGTACAACATAAACTAAAAGGGTTGCCAACTTGGAAGATTTTAATTCCCTAGTTTTTTTTTATTTAAATAAAGAAAACATGTTGCGTACCGCGTCGTTCGAGCCCCCCCCCCCCCCCCTCCCCCCCCCCCCTCCCCCTCAAGTGCGTTACGTAATACTTGAATGGCCCCTTGCTGGGCCCTGGGCCGAGGGGAGGCGTGGGCATATTCATTTTAAGCAGTAGGGAGGCGTGATACTAATAAGTTTGGGAACCCCTGGTCTAGAGCATTGATGTTCAAAGTGGGGGGCGCGAAGACATGTACAGGGGGGCGCGGACGGCGGTTATAACTCCCGCCCGCACCCACGCTACCGCACGTACCTTGCGAACACGTTTGTTAGAGTAGTGATTGACAGGTTATTACTTCTATTTCGCCATGAGCTCGATGAAAAAACGCAAATATAATAATGATTGTAACCGACGTGTTCATAGTTCATCGTTGGCCCGGTCCTCTGCAGTTTTGTGGTCATTTCTTGGAAATTAGTAAAAAATAACCTGGCCTCAAAATGCAAGAATACCGTGCCGCCAGCGAAATGTTGATGAAAAGGATTTCATTTGTTCATTTTTCTTGTTAGAATTATCAATCTTGTTTATTTTATGCTTAGAATAATTAAATAAAATATCTTAAGGTTTTCTCATTAAAAATGTATATTTCCCCAGTGCAACAAATAAACGTTACTTTCAGGTTGCCACTGGGGAGATTGTAAACTTATTATTTTAACATTCTATATTTTGTGTGTTATATTCTTAATTTTTTACTTTTAAATTTTAAAGTCTGCGAGCCTTGCAGGACAATGAAATAATCAGTTTTCTTTTTAAGACCTGCAAGGCCTCCAGCAAAACATAAAACTTTGTCTCTAGGTAAAAACCCATAGAAAATAGAGTCATGTTTGTACTTGTCAAAACACTGAAAATTTCGCAGAAGAAATTTTCACATTTTTCCCATTTCAAAAATCCAGGGACCTTGTGGGATGATGAAATAAACAGATTTCGGTAGATTATCTTACGGGAAACCTGGGAAAAATAATTTAATTGTATTTTATTGTGAAATCATTTAATTAAAATCATATAACGTAAATTTTCAAATCAAAAATCTTAAAATGCATCAAAATTCTCCAAACAAAAAATCTAGTTATACATCATACTTTTCCTTACTTGTTTTTAATTATAAATTTGTGTTTTAACCAGTAGTTTGGGCTACAAAATCCTGTAAAGTTTGAAATTTAAGCGAGCGCTTTTTCAAATGAAACAGGCAAAATATATTATGGATTTTTTTTTTTTGATTTTATGGATTCTTTCGTAATCCTCTAACTATCTAGGGCTTTGCAATACCCTTCATGTTTCTAGCTGACTAGTACTGCGGCTCATTTGGCCTTATTACTATTACTATCTGAAGGTTGTATTTAATTGACTGAGTTTACGTTACACTATTGTGCTTTATGAGGAAAAATTCTTAACTGGATAAAAAACCTCATACAAATTCAAAGAAAAGGAAAACATTAAGTTCTGAACTTTTTACTCATTTTTACTTTTTAATTTACTGAATGTAAATATTGTAAACATTTCATTGCTTGTCCGTGTCCTCTGCTGCGGTCTGGTGTTGTTGCGTTTTCTACCTGCGGGCATAAAATATGGGGTTCATTTCATTGGCGGATTTACTCTACGCCTCTGGTTGTGTAAGGAATGGATAAGGGTTTTAAGAAAAAGGATACAACAGTACTCATGGAAACTGCATGATAAGGTGCTTAGGCATTCGATGCTTGTATTTGAAATTTAAGTCAGCTTTTTTGTTGTAATCACCCAGCCCTCTAATAAGCGGATTCTCTTGATTTAATGTGTTGTAAAATTTGGTCGTCAAGTCGAAAGCATGTTCCTGAAGGGTAGGAATATCTTCCTGTTCGTGTAGTCGTCTAAGGTTTGTATACATTGGTGTATCGTAGGCGATTTTTATACATTTGTTCTGCGTTACTTGTAGTTTATTAAATTTCGTGTGAGAGATGTTAGACCACACAGGGATTGCATATGTGAGGGATGGGCGAATTAGGCTGAGGTACAGATGTCTTTTCCTTCTTGTAGCTAGTGAGCTCTTTCTGTTGAAGATTGGGCTTAACGCGCCAATAGCTTTTTGCGTTTTTGACTTCGCAATGTCGAGATGTTTCTTCCAGTTTAGTCCTTGGTCCATGGTGAGTCCCAGGTACTTTACATCAGATTTCCATTCGAGTTCTTTCCCACCCATGAGAATTTTTATTTGCGGATTTTTTCATTGGCGTCGGCGCGTGAATATTATTGCCTCCGTTTTGGCTTCATTGAGTTTTAACCTCCACATTTTGTAATATCCAGCGAGCGTATCGAGTCCTTGTTGTACGTATTTCGCTGTTAAGTTGGGGTTTTTTGAGGTGGCATATACCGCCGCATCGTCTGCGTAGAATGTGCTTTTGCAATTCTCATTTAGAGGTGGGATGTCATGGGTATACAAGTTAAAAAAGTGTGGTCCGAGTAAGCTTCCCTGCGGGACTCCTTTTGGTATGTTCCTTTTTGTAGATAATGCATCGCCCACTTTGACAGTGAATGTTCGGTTTTCCAAGTACGACTGCACAATCCTGATGATGTAGATTGGCGTGTTGGTTATGTACAATTTTTAGATGAGACCTTCCATTCAATCCGTGTCAAATGCTTTTTCAAGGTCCAACAGCGACATTACTGTGCAGCGATTAATGTTGAAGCCTCTGATTATGTGCTCTGTTTTACGTGTGAGTTGGTGAGTCGTGGAATGTTTTTTCCGAAAACCGAACTGTTCGTCTGGTAGGGTCTTTTGTAATTCATGATGCGGTAGATATCTGTTTAGGATCACTTGTTCGAGGAATTTGCTGAGCGTGGGCAATAAGCTTATTGGTCGGTAGTTTATCGGATTCGTTCGATCTTTGTTAGGCTTGTGAAACGGTAGAACAATCGCATTTTTTCAAGATGCTGGGAAGTGGCCATTTAGTAAGCAGGCATTGAATATTTTAACGATGAATATTATCGCTCCCTGCGGAATGTGTTTTAGCAGAATGTTGTTTATTTGATCTTCGCCTGGGGCCTTGTTTGATTTTAGGCACTTTATGATAAGGGCCACTTCCTTCGGGGTACATAGATTTATGTCCTCCGTATCTGTTTGCGTTCTTTGGTTTATTTATTTATTTATTGTTTGAAACATTTACAGAGTGTTAATAATAATTACATCAATGTTATTGCGTTGAAATGTGCACATATACATTAACACTCCAATTAAAAATGTTTACAGCATGCGTAATCAAGGTTCAGTTGTTAGTAGGCGGAGATGGTAGTAGTGGATAAAACAGAAATAATAATAATCAGAATGAATATAAACAATTAAATATAAAACAAAGTAAGTGTACAGAGAAAGAGAAGACACAATAATAAAGCAATTATGTAACTGTGCTCCATAATATATCATGTAAGAAGATTGTAAATTTGTTTTTTAAAATATGCGAGACTGTTTGCGAAGATATCTATAAGATCACATTCAATAGTGTTGTACAGACGACACATTCGAGACAGTGGATTGAAGAATGCAATATTGTTATTAAATATTTCAATATGGAATAGGTTTTGACTCATTAAATTACGTCTATTAGGAACTTTAATATGAATATTGCTTAGACAATGAGTGGTTAAAAGCTTATCATGAGTAATTTTATATAAACATATTAAGTCAGCAAATTGTCTTCTTTTTTCCAATGTTGTAAAATTAAAGTGTAGGAGACGTTCATCATAAGATTGGAGTAAGGCATTCAATCCAACTTTAAATGATAACAGTCTTAGGAATTTTTTTGGCACAGATTCAATAGTTTTAGAATATTTTAAATAATGTGGGTTCCAGATAACACTCCCATATTCCAATTTGCTTCTGACCAACGAGCTGTATAAAGTTATAATGGATTGGGGGTTTTTAAATGGTTTAGATATTCTATTAATGAATCCTAACATTTTCAATGATTTACTCACGATATCAGTGATGTGTACATCAAACATAAACTTTGAATTAAGAGTTATTCCTAGATCTGTTATAGTGGTGACTGCATTTAATTGAACATTATTAATAGAATATGCATAATCCTTTCGTCTCCTGTTACGAGTAAAGGTTATAATGTAACATTTTTCAATATTTAAAAACATATCGTTTTGAATACACCAGTTACTTAGTTTGCAAAGATCTTCTTGAAGCATAGCATGATCGGAATCATTTGAAATTTTGCAATAAATTTTGAGATCATCGGCAAATAGAACAAAATCACATCGTAACATGGGACCAAGGTCATTAATAAAAATTAAAAAAAGCAAAGGGCCAAGATTTGACCCCTGGGGTACACCTGATGTTACAATTATGGGAGGTGATTCGTACCCATTAATAAGTACTAACTGTGTTCTATTTTCCAAGTAAGACTTAAGCCATCTAAGTAGATCACCATGAATACCTATTTGTTCAAGCTTCTGTAGTAATATATAATGATTAACTTTATCGAATGCCTTTTGAAAATCTGTGTAAATGGCGTCTACTTGAGTTCTTTCATTAAAAGCATTACAGACATAATCGCAAAAGTCGAGAAGATTTGAATTTATGGATTTGTTGGGAACAAATCCATGTTGATTATTGCATAATTGGGGTTTAAAATGTGAAAATACAGAAATATAAATTATAGATTCAAAGACTTTTGCAAAACACGATAAAATGCTGATTGGTCGATAATTTTTCACAAAAGATTGATCACCAGATTTATGTATTGGAACAATATGTACAAATCTGGGAAAGTTCCAGTAGATAATGATTCATTATATATTATAAAAAGTGGCTTAATCAACACGCTAGAACAACATCTTACAAAAAAAGGAGGTATTTTATCTGGTCCTGGGCCTTTGGATGAATCGATTTTTTCTAAACAAGATTTGATTGTTTCCATGCTAACATTGATTTTGCCAAGATTAAATTGGTTGTTTTGAGTAGAATTCGGGCTGGCAGTATATAACAATGGATTAGATTGAGTATAGACGGATGCAAAATAATTAGAGAAAAGATTAGAAATCTGTTGTCCATTTTCTGCAGATAAAGAATCGAGGTACATTAATTTGGGAATGCAATTGCTAGTACGCAATGCTTTTGAGTATGCCCAGAAAGCTTTTACATTTTTCTTTAAGCCTTCTTCAACAGAGTTAATGAAGGATAAGTAGCATTCTTTTTGCATTTTTTTCGATCTTTTTCTTAGAATAGCAAACTCGGCATAGTCTAATGGGTTTTTATATTTATTAGCTCGCAGTCTTATCTTATTTTTCTCTTTGAGGAGCTTAATAAGAGACTGACTAAACCATATGGGGTAGTGATTCATTTTTTGTGTTTTTTTTTTTGGAAAATGTTTATTAATAATGTCCCATAAAGTATCGTAAAATAATTGTACCATATTGTTGACATTCAAGTTTCTGAAAAGTGAGATCCAATTAACAGTTGACAGGTCAAGACAACATTCATCATAATTTCCTTTCTTAAAATTGTATTTCAAATGGCAATGATTATCTTTTAAGTATTGCAGTTTTTCAAGTTTAAAAATTATTTCGAAAGGTGGATGATGATTGTCGATATTTGATAACCCTGTTGCTCTGGACAGATTAATATTAGTTTGATCACAAAAAAGCAGGTCAAGAATATTAGAATTTCCATTAAGAATATAATTGAATTGGTGAAGATTACATATTGAGGCCAAGTTGACAACACAGTGAGCTTTATGACTATTGTAGTTGGACGGAGCTAGTATTTTGCTGTTATATGCTATGTCAGGTATCCATTTAATCTCAGGTAAATTAAAGTCACCAATAATTATAAATTTAGATTTGGGATTAATGTGTCGTAAATAAATATCCTGAATATTCTTGATTCTATTACAGTAATCATCGACAGATAAATTTGGAGGAATATACACTACACAGATGAAGATGAATGAGTTAGAATATTCATGCGGTTTTATCGATAGCCATAAATCTTCACCATCACTTTCCCAAGATGATTTGCTTGTTACTATTATTTTTTTATTTACTGCTGCTAAAACCCCACCACCTTCTCTGGATGTAGAATTAGTGGATTCGCGATCTCTTCGAAAAACTATGTAACGCTCGTCAAACAGTTCATTACTAAATATTGATGAATTTAACCACGTTTCAGTGAAGCAGATTACATCGTAATTATTGATCATAATTTCGTTTTTTATGCCATTTGTCTTAGTTCTGACTCCTCTAACGTTTTGGTAGAAAAATTTTAGTTCCATTTTGTATTGTTGAAAATTTGCCATATAGATAATATACGATAAAGATAAATTACAATAGAAAATTTACGTGAGAGAAACCAAGGAGTCATGATCACGGATCAACATTTCACTTTCATTTTTTCGTACATTCGTACATCCGTCCATTTCGAATCCAAATGAATTTATGGTTCAACCGTTTCCGCTACCAGATTATTTGTTTCCATGTCCTCCATTCCGTCTGTGGTCGCAAATGCTTTTTCGAATCCGTCTGCCAAAGTGTTCGCTTTTTCTTTGTTTGTGAGTGCCAGGATTGTAGATTCTGGCCATTTGAGCGGCGGTATGCTATTGTCTTGATATCGAAGGGCTTTTGTCATTCTCCAAATTGAGTTATCTTTGGTACTTAGAGACTCCACTTTCTTTGACTATAGAGTATTTTTTAACTTCGCAATTTCTTCTTTTATTTCTCTACCGAGAGAATTTACCGCTATCTTGAAGCATCTCTCTCCGGTGTTATGATGTATTCTGCGAAGTCTGTTTTTCTCAGTGATTAAGAATTTGATGCGTGGTGTGAGCTCCACTTGGAAGGGTTTAATTTTTTTGTGTTTGATGAATTTATCTCTGGCTTGTTGTATGCTTTCAGTAAGTATCAACACTGCTTCCTCTATTTCCTCCCTAGTTGTGAGGGTCTCAGATGTTAGATAAATTTTTTCATTAAGCCCAATTTCTACCGATTTCTTACAAATCTCCCTTAAACGTTTGAAGTTTTTAAGCTCTTAAAAAAATATATGTTTTTTTTGGAGATAATATCTAGACATTTATCGCGCCGAAACGCAAATTATAGAAAATTCCCTCGATAGAAAAAAATCACAAAGTATGCTCCAAAAATTATTATTAACACGTTTGTTTCAGTTATTTTACAAGTTATATGTATGAAAAAATTCACAGCGTTTCTTTAAATAAAACTAAAGACAATTATCGCGAGATTTTTGCTCTTTTTTCAATAAACCGTGATTAATTAAATATTTTAACAAGAGGCGCTTACGTTTTTTAATTCTAAAGATAATACTTACAGGCCATCTCTATCTAACGTGCGTGTAACCTATGTGCCTTTCAAATATTCGTCATTCGCTGTCCAGACAGCTTGCTATACAGACGTGTAGTCCTACGTTTCATGATTTGTTTAATATACACGTACGTAAATAATAATATTGTTTTGCGAAAATGGTAAGACAATAATAAAAAAATGTATTTCTAAGCGTAAACATTATCTCCAAAATCGAGAACGTATTATTTACTATTATGTAATATTTATTATAAAAATAAATTTTCAATTTATTTGTGTATTATATAACAAAGGTGACAGTTATTATTTTATTTTTTACAGAATGCGTACTTTGGGTAATAAATCTATTTCCAATGCTTCGGAAACTGAAATTCCCGGGCAAGTTTTTTAAAATTAAATTACGTTTTTTTTAAATGACCATTGATTGCAAAAGCTTTTATTTTGCTCATTTATTAAAATTATAGGACAAAATAATCATACATTTTTACGGATCAAACTGCTAACAAAAATCTGCTTTCAAAAATTACCTTGTTTTTTTACAGTAACTCCACACAGGCTCTGAGGATTTTTTTCCCTCAGGGCATTTGTCATCTTTGGATATGCTGTGTGGAGGGTGTTTTAATGGAAAGGAAGGAGAGGAAGTTCTGGAAAGGATAAGGTTATAGGGGTGGGTAGGAATTTGAGGGTGAGTGGGTTTGGGTGTGACGGACTTTTGAATCCATCCCTCCCAATGTGGTGCAAGGCGATGTTCCAAAAGGGTTCTGCCTGAGAGGTCGCAAGATCTCCCTCAACCAGTCTCTCCCGATCTGACCTACCACGCAGCTGGTGGGCAGACACATCCGCCACCAAGGTCCAAACCCGGGCACCCCTGCTAGGTCACCAAACGTAGCGAACAACTTGGGGTTATCCAATAAATAGTTTCCAGGGCGGTGGTACCCTTACCCGTGTCCCAAATTGTTACGGACAAGGAAATATGTAATTATCATCATACGTATTATTTTATTACTACCTATTATTAGATGTTCGTTGGATAACAAATCTGTAATTATCATCATAAGTATTATTACTACCTATTATTAAATGTTCGTTGGATACTAAAACCAAAATGCGTTACATAAATGTAAGTAAATAAAAGTTTCGCTTGTTTACTAAAACCGACTACATTGTTATAAGTAATTACTTTGACCTTTTTATAAATGTTTAATAATTTAGATTCCATCGGTTAACTAGTCCTAGCAAAGCTGTAGTTAGCTGATGTCCACGCGCCCGCCCGCCCGCCCGCCCGTCCTTTACGCTCGTAGCATTTAGGGCTGCCACTTCATAAATTTCTACCTAAACTTCGGGAGATACATGATGGTGAATGTAAAAAAGACAAATAACTTTTTTCCAAATTCAATTTTTTCCCTATACAAAATTATTTTTCCACAGAAGAATATTATGTTTTTCATACAAACAACAAAACTTTTTTACCCGTAACTACCTTAGAACGTTCTGAAAAAAGTTTCGTATCTTTTTTTACGTGTACTGTCGTGCAGAATTACCTCCCGAAGTTTGTGCACTTTACCCCCGGATATAAATAAAGAGCGAAAAGGTGCATGTAGGCAAAAACAGGTTGTGCCAAACTCAGTCAGTGGTTTGATGCACATCCTTCCTTCCCACAAACCAGTGAAATAATGTCAATTTTTGTGGAGTGGAGTCGTCGGAGATGCCACAATAACTTGCTAAGATGCTGTTCAAGTAGGTGAAGATTCATTAAACTAATTGTTTTAGGAACGAAATGATGAAATAATAAATGAAATCCAAGTCCCACAATCTGTTACAAACAAAAGTGTTGTGTCAGTAATAAGATAAAAAATGATGACATTTACTAAAAAACTTAAAATTCCTGTAAATATTTACTGGTTGAAGATTAGTTTGCAAATGTATACATATTATCTAAATGGGAATTAAATTCTTTAAAACTTCTTTCAAACAAATTTCTTTCTTTGATAAATATTTTAGACGATATGAAGGAAAGTTTGATGAAAAATGTGAGGTAAAATGATTTTATTCGAAAATATCTACATTTGTGGAGCGTGTAAGTCAAAAACGGCTGGGATTTCGAAAATTACGTATAGAATAAAAGTTGTAGATAATTTTATGAGCTTTCACTTATTCTAAAAAAAATCCTCTGAAATGCACCGTTTCCGAGATATAAGCGTAAATCCAAAAATTGGAACCTTCTCCCCCCCCCCCTCCCTCCCCTAGCTCACCACCTAGACGTCAGGACTTTTAGTATGTTCACACCCTAAGCACCCTGACCAAGTTTCTGAAGGAATCGCTTAGGTGCACTCTACACCTCCTTTTGGACCATTCATTTTTTTTACATGAGCTCCACACAGGAGGCCCTGAGGAACATAATTTCCCTCAGGGCCTATGTCATCTTTATACTCACCTATGATGCTGTGTGGAGGGTTTTTGTAAGGAAAGGAAGGAGAGGAGAGTTCTGGGAAGGAAAAGGGTTTAAGGGGTGGGTAGGAATCTCGGGTTCAGTTTGTCCTGGTCATCCGCCTCCAAGACCTGGACAAACCTCACTCCATGAACCTGGGCACCCCTGCTAAATCACCAAACGTAGCGAACCACTTGGGGTGACCTATGGCAGAGGTATTGGTTATCCAATAAAGGTTCCCGGGGCGGCGGTACCCATTCCCACCTCCCAAATTAAAAATTGACTGGACTATAAACAAATATGATTAAAATGTGCACTTTACTTAGTTGAAAATTGAAAAATGGGTTGGGTCAAGATGTCATGGGTTCAATTCCTCTTTCAATGCACAAGCAACATCTTCCGCTTATTATGATGCTAGTAGGAGATTTTCAAATTGTCAGGTTATTCGTAAACCGGGAATACGAATTATGACTCTTTTTATTTTAAAAAAAGTAGTACCCAATAAATAGATAAGCCTCACCCCATGAACCCGGGCACCTCTGTTATCCAATGAATGGTTGCCGGGCGGCAATGGTCGCCTTCCAAATTGATACCTCATCCCATAACCCGGGAACCCCTGCTAAGTCACCAAACATAGCAAACCACTTGGGTGACCTACGGCAGGGGTGTTTGTTATCCAAAAAATGTTTTCCGGGGCGGCGCGGCAGTACCCATCCCGTCCCGTTTCCCAAATTGATAAGAGAAATTAAAGAGAAACAATGATAATAGTAGTTCCGTTATAATAAATAATATAGCTTTGTTTTGTGAACGGTCACCTCAAGTGTACATTACACTTTATAACGTAATACATTGAGAAAATAACAGATATTTTCATAAAAAATATTATGTGTATTTTAAAATTGTGGCAGCCCTACACAATATTATCAACTTCTCTGGAAACAAATGATACTTGTCGAGAATTAGCAAAGTTCCAAACCAGACCTTTTGTAATAATAATGCGCGCGCTCCTCCTATTGTAAATTTCAAAAACTAATTTTAATAATAGCCGCGCGCTGCAGATACACCTCCTGTCGAATGCGTTAAAAGTAAATTTCACGACTCGTTCGAAATGTTTTTTTTTGTGCGGAGAACGGGGCCTTAATAAATTTCTTGAAACCCTTCCAATCGGCGTTTTTGTGGTCGAGTTGAGTCTTTGTTATTCTGTCGTGTCTACCGCCTATTAAGAAGCTCACAGATAGGTGGTCGGAAGAAAGTTTATCCTGCGTAATCAGGGGTGACACAGATGTTATATTTTTTGCCAGTGCAATGTCGAGTGTGCTTGGATATTTCGATCCCGGGGCATAGTGAGTCGGCCTGTCCGGTGCGAGTACTCTGTATTCGTGATTTTTCATGTACTTGAATAGAATATTGCCGTTCTTGTTGGCTCTGAAATTATTCCAGTTTCTATGTTTAGAGTTTAAATCACCTCCTACGAGTACTCTTGTACCTAACGCCAGTAGTTTGTTGAGGTAGCCTCTCGTTATGTTTTTGGCTCTGCTTGATGGGCAATACGCCGAGACAATCGTGTGCGTCTGGTTATTTAGCTCAACCCTGATTACGGTGGCTTCCATATTCTCTAGTACCGGTGTGGGAACCCTGGTTGTTTGAAGGCCCTGTCGAGTGAGTATTGCAGTAATGTCCCCTGGCATTGGCAGGGTTGGCTCTATCATTTCTGTGTACCTCGAATCCTTGCACTCGAAGTCGAATACCTTCGTGAAGATGAGTCTCACTGAGTAGAATGATGTCAATCTGTAGGCTGTTGGTAAGCTCTAGTAATTCCTCTGTTTTCGCCCGGATGCTGCGTGCATTCCAAATTAAGCAATTCACCTCTGCTGCCTCCTTATCCATTGATGGATTGTAGCAGTTCCATGAGTATGACCAGCTTTTCTGCCCTGGTTATGCAGGTGACCAGTCTTTCGCGGACTCTGATGAGGCCGTGTAGCAAGGTCATTATGTCCTCGTCGTCAGAGGCATTTCCGGCGTTTGACGCTTGGCGCTGCTCCTGTATGTGGTGTTCATGTTCTCGCTGTTGCTGGTTTGTCCTGCTTCCACCAGCTACGTTTGCCCAAGAGCGGCCGTCTACATGGTTCGCGGTCCTGTTTCCTGGGGGCTCTTCTGCCCTGCGCCTCTGGGCGTTAATGGCTTCCTACTTGCGCTGGAGAGCAGCTACATATGCCACTCTGTTGGGGCATTCTCTGTAGTTTGCAGGGTGGGCTCCGCCACAGTTGCAGCAGACGGCCGGCTCTTTCCTGTTTGTTTTGGGGCACTCCGGTGTGGCGCGTGCTCCGTCACACTTCACACAGCGGGCTATGTGGGCTCAGTTTCTGGACCCGTGTCCGAAATTTTGGCACCTGTGACACTGTGTGCCGTGCTGCAGGTGATTGGCCCTGTATTTTATCATAGTGATACGGCAGTAGCACAGGTAAGCTACTGTGGCTCTCATCTGGCCCATGTTTGTTTCCTGACCGAAATGGGCCAGGTAGAGCGGGTATTCAAGTCCCGGGGTGGTCATCTCGACCACTGATCTGGCTGGGAAACCTTGGTTAGCCAGGTCTGTCATGATGTCGTCTGTGGACATCTTCGGAAGCCCTCTGATGACGGTCTTCTTAGTCTTGTCGCTCTAAGTGGTGTAGGTGTCAAATTGCTTTGCCTCACCACGAAGCGCCGCTGTTAGCATTTTATGAACTTCTACCGAGCTCACCATAACGCTAATTTTTCCACCCCTTATGTAGCGGAAACTGAAGTTAGCACTTCCAATGTGCTTCTTGACTTCCTGTGTAATTTATCCATGGTTTATATTACCTATGGTCATTATGACGGGAGGCACTCTGTTGCCTTTTCTAGGTGCTCCTGCCACAGCCGGTTCTTGCCTTGCCGACATCGCCGCCGCCGCTTGTTGTCTAGCGGGCGCCACTGGACCGGTTGATTTTTTCTTTAGTGGCTGCGCTGTGCTTATGTGCGCGTCGCCAACTTCTTTGAGGGTTTCAAACCTGTTTGTCTTCTTTACGCTGAAATGCGTGTCCGATTTCGGTGGGGAGTATGGGCGCTTTGAAGATCCCACCCAGGTCCAGCCAAAATCCATAGGTTGTTGTGAGCTGCCTTGTGGTATGGGCTCCTTTACTTCGGCGCTTGGGCCGGGTTTTTGTGTATTAGTCGCTGCGGAAAATACGAATTCCGGCTTTTTGGTAGTCTTGTTGATCTTATATCCGATGGCCCTTTCTGGGAACCCCATCGGAACGTCATATTTTCTGGTTTTACGTGCTGCCGTCTTATGCAGGTAACCTTTGTTGACAACCCTGATTCGTCGCGTGTCCATTTTCTTGCTGGGTGGTCTTGCCGGGGGGGAGGGGTGAAGACGTGGTTGCTGTTAAATAAAAATTATTAGTATAGATGCTTTTGGGCCGATCTGAATGTTGCCGGTGGACCGATTGCCCCTAGCGCCTTTCGGCACCAGTCAGCGTCGGTCTGCCACCATTCAGGCCGATTGCCTCAGGCGCCTTGCGGCACCGGATAGCGTCGGTCTACCACCATTCAAGTCTTCCTTTATGATCAGTCTATTTTCTGTGCTGACAGTGAACCAATCCGCCGTGGAACCAAACTTGCCAGGCCACCAGAAAATTCAGACTAGTCGCAAAAAACAAACTATCTCGAATCCTTTTTCAAATATATTATGGACTTTTGACTTTTGATTGATTTATTTTACAGAGTTCCTAAACATGAGTTTACTGACTCTAACATAATTATATAATGGATTATCTATAGATACTTTACTGGTATTTTATTATTATGGTTGATTTGAAAGTGAGATAAAAACTATACTGCGACTGTATGCAGGTTTTTTATTCCTTCCGGAGGACTATCTTGGGTTTTTTATATTTGAAATTATCATTTTCGCTATATTTCGCGAGCGAATTTATCGTGGGATTTGGGTGGCCGGGTAGGCCGGCGTAAAATTTAGTTTCTTGTGAGAAAATGAAGTCCTTTATCAACGGAATGGTGGAATCGTTATAGAGAGAAGAAATTCTACTCCATTTAGGCGCATTTAAAGCAAGTCTAATGGCTTTGTTTTGAAATATTTGAATCTTCTCAAAGAAACTGGGGCAAGCATAGGTCAAGCCAGGCCTTATGGTTGTTTTATATAAAAGTAATTTGTTGCCCGTTGATAAAAGACTTTTTTTCCCACCATTGGATAGAGTGAAGATAGACATTTATTTGCTGCTTTAATTTTTCCAATTATGTGTTTCTTCCAGGTGAGCTTGGAGTCTAGCGTTACACTTAGGTATTTAATTGACTTTTCCCATGGTACATTTTCCCCAAACAGTCTAATGAATGGGGGCCGTTTTGGCCGTGTCTTTGAGAAAACGGTCGTGGCGCTTTTATTCCGGTTAATAGATATTCTCCACTTTTTACACCACTTTTCAGTTAGAGTGGTTTGTATCTGTACGCGGCGTGTAGCAGTGGCCTCGACAGTTGAGCTAGAAATGATGTTAGTGTCATCCGCAAATTGAGTGATTTTAACATTATGATCCACGGGTTTAGGAATATCGCTACAATAGATGTTGTATAGGGATGGTGAGAGTTGGCTGCCTTGAAGGACCCCAGCTGATATGGGGCGGGATGTGGAGAATACATTTTATATTTTGACTTTGAAGGATCTATCTCTTAGGTAGCTGGCTATTAGTTGAATAAGTCTTAATGGATAACCAAGAGAGTACATTTTGTATAAGAGGCCGTTATGCCAGACTTTGTCGAAAGCCTTACTGACATCAAGTGAGAGAATTACTGTTTTTTTCTTGATATTGAATGCCTCCGTGATGTGTTCCACCACACGTATGAGTTGGCGTGAGGTGGAATGACCTGCTCTAAAACCGTGTTGAAAGTCTGGCAAGAATTTACTTTTATTTGTGAATGCATTTAGTCGTGCTAGTATTACTTTTTCCAGGATTTTACCTAGGCATGGAAGGAGGCTAATTGGCCGATGATTCTCCGTTAATAATGGGTCCTTGCCTGGTTTGGGAATTAAAATTACGTCAGCTTCTTTAAAATCCTTAGGAAAGCAACGCAGCCGAAGTGACGCGTTGCAGATGGCTGTTATGGCGCAGGTGCCTTTAGTTAAGAGATGTTTTAAAATCTTATTTGAAATGCCATCGGGCCCGGCAGCCTTCTTCTTCTTTAATTTTCTAATTATATTCAATATTTCTTTAGGAGTTGTGCACCTGGTTGGGGGGTCTTCAGGGTCTAGATTTAAGATTGCTTCTACTTTTGAATCCACTTTTGCTACGAACGCAGGATCGTCGTGATCGGTGTTTGGAGAGAATTGACTTTCAAGGCTATCTGCAAAGGCTTCTGCCTTGTCTGCAGCGGAGTAAACTTTTCCGTTGAGGCCTTGAATCGGGGAGATTTTAGTTTTCGGGCGTCTTAGTGCTTTGGAGAGCTTCCAATAAGCTGCTCTATCGTCTTCTAAAGTTGAAATGAAATCGTGCCAACGCTCGTTGCGAAATTCGCTGAGGGCATCGCGCACTTCTCTGTTAAGTCGATTAAGATGTTGTTTCACTATCGGGTTGCAAGATCTTTGCCACTCCTTTCTAACAAGATTTTTTTCACTAATAAGATCTTTAATCTCTTCGGGTATTCCGTGACATGTTGTGACGTTGGGAATCTCATCGAAAGCCTCGGTGATGCATGATTTTATTGTCTGGATAAAGTTGGAGGTAGCGGCATTTAGGGAGGCTTCGTCGGGAATTGATGTGGGTATAACTATGTTTTTAATTAGCAGCTCGGTTAATTTTTTCCATTTGATTTTAGTGCGTGGAGGATTATCGGGAACCAGAGGGTTAGATCCTCCTGAACAAATATTTACCCGGATTCGGGGGTTTCCCATGCAGTAGTGTTTAATTTACGCTGAACACTGGAAAAATTATTTTTAATTTATTTTAACATTCCAAATTTGCAGTTTTCAACGAACTTACGAGTACAATATTTATGATTGAGTTTTGCAAAAGTTTTTATTTTCTTAATTCTGCTTTTTATTTACTCGGTTTTTCATTTTTAATCAAAACAAAAACAAGAAATTAAAAATAATTAAAAATTAGAAATTAAAAATTAGAAATCAACTTTCTAGTTTACATACGGTTCAAATTAATTTTGTCTTATAACTTATCACTTAAAATAAGGCGGCTTTTAAATTCCTAGATTAAATTTACGGCTAATATACATTCTTGTTATGTAACTCACGAGTGAATTTACATACAAGCAGTGGCGGTCCTTCCCTCAGGTCAATTGGTCAAATACCTCCCAAAATGGTAAGATAATAAACATAATATTATGCATATGAAAACAACTGGTGTTTGCGCCAGTTTGAATTTGAATCATTGTTGTCTATGATAGAAACTGAGTAACTGCTTGTTCCTCTTCCAATTCCTACCTATAAAATGCCAAAAACAGTGTGTTTTTTTCGCTTTACTTGCACCTAAGTAGTGTTGTTACACAAAACTCTAACCACCTGTGACATACGCAAAAATTTATTATTGCTCGTAAAATCGCCCGCCGCTATATTTTGCTCTTGTAACGTTGCCCGCCGCTACATGTATTTGGACTGCCCGCTGTGAAAGCAACGTGAATACCGTGTATTAATTGTATTAGTTTGTCCCGCACCACGGAACGCGAGTAACAAGGAGTATTAATGTTAATTGCCGATATTGTGCATTCTTGCTTTTGTGAAACTGCCCGCCGCAGTACCATCAAGTACCTATCGTTTCGTTCCCCGCTACGTAGAAGTGTAATATTACGCTCGATACGTGAAAATATTGGAAATGTTGTATTGTGAACTGATTAACTGTTATAATAAGTTTTAGAAGTTATAAGAGACGAAACCAGTGGCCTGAAATTGACGATAGAAGGTGCAGTGGTAATTTTTGGCATTCCAATTTACCATTCCTTCATTGCAGTTACTCAGTGAATTGTTATTTATTTATTTATTTATTTGTCATAATATCTAACATTTTTAATACAATTCAGCAATGTCGGCCTCACTGGGTAGCTCACCTGTGCTGAGGCCTCCATTTTATAAAATAAAAATTAATACATATTACTTTAAAAATAATATTAAAATAATGCTGCATAAAAAAAAAAGAAAAAAAGAATGCTAAAATTAAATTAAAAATAAAAATTTATAATTTAGGTAAAATGTTTTTTTTTTAAATGATTTATTTAGCACACGCACACGCACCCGCTATACGAATGGATTGAGTTTGAAATTGTCGCATCCATTTGGCCCGCCCAACCAATGGTCCTAATTCGAGGCCGGATACCTTTAAATTTGTTCGTATATATTGATGGCATTGAAAATAAATACATATAACCAAATTTATAGTGAAATTTACTATTGTGTTCCTACCGCCCGGCGATTAAATCCGCCTATTTGTGTGTTATTATAGTCAAAACGCATTCACCTATATTTTTAGTGTGAAAAATTTTAGAAATTCGTTATTTGTAGCCAGAGCGCTAGTACCTGCCACATTTGTACGTGAATAAGTTATTATTTGTAATAGGTACGCCAGGATTTGCTCCGTACCAAATTTGAACGTAATTATTTTTTTAATTTTTATTTTAACTTTATGAGTAAAACCTCAAATTGTAATATTTAATTAAACGAAGACAATATAAGCGAAAGTCAGTCGAAAATCTGATAACAGAAAAATCAGAAAAAGATATTGACACCGCTGGGACTTGAACCCAGGAACACTTTGCCCGGAAAGCAAGAGGTCCTGGGTTCAAGTCCCAGCGGTGTCAATATCTTTTTCTGATTTTTCTGTTATCAGATTTTCGACTGACTTTCGCTTATATTGTCTTCGTTTAATTAAATAATTAATTTTTATTGTAGCCATTTTCGTGCAGTGCTGGCGCCCGGCGCTAAGTAATTTGTTTACCTTGCCATTACCGAGCTAGGAATTTAACGTGCGCCTACTGAATAGTTTAAATAAAATGGAGATAATTATTAATTTTCTTTTTTTTTGATAGATTATTTATTATGTATTATGGCATCTGCAAAGCAAAAGAGATTACACCCCACAATTTGAAAGTTGGTTAGAATTTGAAGACATGTAGTTACTGTAAAATAAAACGCGCACTTTTGTTGATTCAAGAGAGAAAACCGCAATCGGATTTACAAAATAAAAATTGTAAGAAACCAAAACTCCCGGCAATTGATCTAGTGTTTTTTAGTGGAGATCTAAAAAGCTGGCCTATTTTTTATTTTAGTTTTTTAATACAGTGCACAATAATAAGTCGCTTTCAAATTTGGAAAAATTGTATTTTTAATTGGGGAAAATTAGTAAACAAGTACAAACAACATTTTCGGGTATTGTGTTGTCACCTGAAAACTACGACATAATATTTGATTCTTTAATCGAGAAATATAATGATAAACGCGTTATCTCTTCCGCTTACCTTGATCAAATTTTGAATTTTAAGTCGTTTACAGAAGCTAATATTAATAATTTGGAATCGTTTGTTGATAATTTTGCCTCTGCGGTGGCTGCAGTCAAAAATGTAAATTTTGAAAATTTGTGTGACTTCATTTTTCTTCATATTGCATTGAAAAACTTGATCTGGATTCCGTGAAGGATTTCGAAAAAAGTTATCGTGAAACGGCGCGTGAGCAAATCAAGATTTTGCAACGTACACGCGCAACAAGGAAATCATCCGCACACATTGAGACGTCAAAAAGATCACAAAAATCTACGCAAGCATTTTTAAACGCTGGTAGCGATTTGGATAAAACCGAAAATCGGCTGTTTAATAAATGTTTACTTTGTAAAAAAACCGCACGGACATTTGTATAAATGTAAGGAATTTCAAAAATTAAGTATTAAGGAAAGATTCAACTTTGTCAAGGGTAAAGGATTTTGTTTTAGATGCCTTAGTAATAAACATAGGGCTAGAACTTGCAATTCAAATGAAATTTATCATTAATTTAATAACAAATTTCATCATACGATGTTACATTTTGAGGAACAGGGTGAGTCACGCAGAAGGCAGTCAGAGTCTTGGAACGCCCAAAGAAAGAAAAACCAGACCGCTGATCAAACAATTGATCCAAAGGAAGGCAGTTCGAATCCTGATGTGGCTTTATGTACGTTTTCAACTGTTTGACTTCATAATCGTAACGCACATTGTACAGTTTTGTTGGCTACCGCACAAGTAGGTATTATGGACTCCCAAGGTAATGAACATATTATTAGATATAATGAATAAAAAATCACTTTGTTTAAACCACTATTTTTAAAACAATATCAACATGTTTCGACAACAATGTAACAATATAGTAACATATCCTGATGAAGACAACATTGTTGTCGAAACATGTTGATATTGTTTTAAAAATAGTGGTTTAAACAAAGTGATTTTTAATTCATTATATGAAAAATGATACCTTAAAGTTTATTTGCAAAGTTTGAAGAAATATTATTAGATGTTTATTAGATAGTGCATCTCAAATTAATTTCATTACTCGTGATTGTTGCAGAAAATTGGGTTTCTTTGAATATCAACGCCCATCTTGTTCCATAGTTAAAGGAATTGGAGGGTCTTCAAAACCCATTAGAGGTTCGATGAATACCCAAATTTATTCTCGTTTTAATCGGGCAATAAATTATAATGTAACTTCGTTCATAGTGGACAAGGTGACAGAATGTTTACCTACCGCCAAAGTGGACGTACCTTCATTGTCATACTTGAATAACTTACCCTTGGCAGACGGATTGTTTGGAGAACCAGGAGAAATTGATATGTTGATAGGAGCTCAGCTCTTCCCGCATCCTCTGTTGTCAAAAAGGGTCAAGGACCCTTCGCAGAGGCATAATCTGCACGCTTTAGAAACAGTTTTAGGATACGTTATTTTGGGAACAGCACCAACCCGAGTTGAGAAAAATGCTACCGTATCTTGTTGTGCTGTGATGAATGAATCAGAAGATATTCATCTCAAAAGATTTTGGAAATTAGAAGAGGTAAACGCACCAACTATTAAAGGTCCTGAAGATCGTGAATGTATAAGTGGGAGGTATTTTGGAGCCTTACCAATTAAACGAGATGCTTCAGCACTTGGGGATTCGTTTGCAATATCAAATAAACGTGTATGCCTCGGAAGCAAATTGGAAGACTCTCTTAAATTGAGAGACGCTTATACGAGTAATAATAATATAAGTGAATATTTGGAAAAGGATAATTTGTCTCCTATCGCACCAAATAAGGAGGATCAAACGCCATCTTGTATAATACCGCACCATCAAGTTAGAATGCATGCACGAGAGGGTAAGATCACCACGATACCCTTCTCCACAGCCATGGGCAAATCCGAGGAAGCCAAACTGAAAGAGGCCTCCCCTCGGCCGCCACCCATTTCCGACTCACCGCCCGAAAGTGACCACCGCAACATCAAAAGTAGCACGATTCATTCCACGCATGATAATCTGCAACTAAAACCTTTGGATCACCCGCTATGGATCCATGGTCTGCCATGGATAAAATTGAGGCCCAAGCAGTGGCCTATTACCGCTTATGACGTCACCATGGTGACACGACCGCCCAAACTAGAGACTACGTCGTTGGTAGTGACTTCTAGTTTAGAGGAGTATGAAATACTCAACTTGTCAAAACGCTTTTCTTCGTGGAATAAATTATTACGTTGTTTGTTTTATATATTTAGATTTCTTAAAGTACCGTATCGAGGACACATAATTGGAACGGACTTAGAGTTTGCAGAACTCAGAGTATTTCGCAAAATACAATTGGCTAATTTTTCCCGCGAGTTTATGAATATTCAACATGGAAAATCGTGTAAACCCTATTTCAATATTTGAGGCCGTTTTTGACTTGATTAGACTTGATTAGGGGGTCGCTTAGTTAATTCAGATTTAGATTATGATCAAAAACCCCCCATAATCCTTCCACGACAGGATCACACATTGAATTTATTGGTTGATTATTATCATAAAATTCGTTGCCACTCGGGTCCCGCATTATTACTGTCTATTTTGAGGCCGAAATATTGGATTCTATCGGCCGTAGTTTAATTAGAAATCGCGTACATAAGTGGAATTCATGTTTTTGTCTACACCCTAAAAGAATCGCACCCTTAATGGCCGACTATAGGGATTGTTGTATCACTTCATCTGTAAAACCATTTATGCATGTCGGCATAGACTTTGCCAGGCCTTTACAGGTAACCATGTCACGTGGGCGTGGAATTTGTTCTCAAAAGGCATATATTTGCTTATTTGTGTGTTTAACAACGAGAACGATACACCTTGAACTAGCGTCAAGTCTAAGTACCGAATGTTTCCTGAATGCATTTAAATGCTTTTTTTCCCGCCGTGGTCCCGTGTCAAATTTATATTCGGATAATGGGACTTACTTTGTATCAGCTAAACGCAAGTTGAATGAATTGCATGCATTTTCAACATCTTCACATTTTGGTGAAGAATTTGCAAGTGTTTTGGCCAATAATAGAATAAATTAACATCTAAATGCGCCAATCGCGCCACATTTTGGTGGAAATTGGGAGGCAAATAACCAAAGTATGAAGTCTCATCTTTTTGCTAGGAGATCAGATTCTGTCTTTCGAGGAGACAACTACAGTGCTCGCGCAGGTAGAAAACATCCTAAATACAAGGCCATTATGTAGGACGCTCTCTTCAGACCCATCTGAAATTCTCGCGTTAACCCCCGCTCATGTCTTAACGACTACCCCGCTGAAACACCTGCCAGCCAAGACCATCGAGGAGGATAATTTGAACCTTCTATCGCGTCATGACTTGCTCGATAAATTAATTTAATCGTTCTGGAAACGTTGGAGGTTGAATTACTTGCATACCTTGCAAGTACGTCCCAAATGGAATACTCCCGCTAACCCTGTCAAAGTCGGTTTAAGAGTAATTGTGGGGGCCGAAAACGCTCCTCCGTTGCATTGGCCGCTAGGAGTAATTGTCGAAGTTTTCCCCACAAAGGACAAAGTAATTCGTGTTGCTCGCGTTAAAACGGCGTCGGGAACATATATTCGGCCTGTAGTGAGGCTTTACCATTTGCTGACTCAATAATGGGTTATTATTTGCTAGGTTTAGTTAAACATAGCTTAGGAAATTTAGGATAAGTATTTGGTTAGATTTGTTTATTTGAGATAATGCTATCACAGTTCGGTTTAGAAAGGGCGACCCTTTCATTATTGTCTATGATAGTAACTGAGTAACTGCTTGTTCCCCTTCCAATTTTTACCTATTATATGCCAAAAACAGCGTGCTTTGTTCGTTTTACTTGCACTTAAGTAGTGTTGTTACACAAAACTCTAACCACCTGTGATCATGCACGGGGCATGGAGATGAGAGTAACCTTGCGGCTACTCTTGCTAAGACGCGGATGGATTTCGCTGAGTTATGCCCAACCACCAAACAAGAAAGGTATATCACAATTAAGTGGTACTCACGATTGTTCTTCTAGCTTGGTGACAGTCATAGATGTCCATGAGCGCTCGATATTGTTCTATTTGATAAATAGACGATAGAAATCTGAGTCACGTCAAGTTCACACAAAGTATACGATGAAAACGATAAGGTTTACATTTTATGTAACGATATGATGGATAACACTTCAGCGTGGTGCGAAAATGTCACGATACGATCGGGGGTTAGCAACGGACTGACTTATTGACGATAAAGCACTTGTCACTTGTTGACCGTGTAGTTAGGCACTCTTATTGTGCGGAATTCCAAAGTCTGGGTTCCTCCCCATCTCGTATGACAATCGGAGCACAAAACGAATGAAATCCATCGGCATTATGAAACATTCCGCCCACCAAAATACAGCAAATTGTATTTTAAAGAAAAGTTGAACGTTAAGCGAAACGCAAAATGCCATGAAACGTAACGTCGATGAAAAGAAGACGAAGCAGAAGAACTATTTTTAAACGATAATTAGATATAGATAAACTAGACGAAAATAAACTAAATGATACGATTAACATAGACGTAAAAAAGAATAAAACGAACCGCGAAACGATGATGATTAGTCACATTGCCTAGGCAATGGACACGATTAGGTGAATGGTCTTGTAAGAGAAGATCCATTCAAAGTACAAAGCGTAACGATAGCACAAGATTTTTAATAATGATTCTAATCACCTGCTCCGTAGAGAGTGATGTCCAATGTTTGTTTAAAGATAGAATACGAATTTCGAAATGATTAAGTAGAAAATCCGAACGACGAGAGGCTTTGTTATGAAAGTTGTGTTCGAATAGATAACAGTAAGCAGTAAGACGTTGGAGTTTCCGAATACGATATAATTTGTTTAATAAAAGTCTAGCAGAATATATCATGTTGGACTAATGACGATTGAACTCGTTCTTCAGAGTGGAGTTCAGTTTTGTTAACATGGCCATCTAAGATGGGCCAATAGTCGTTTGGCTGGAAAAATCCGGAGGGCTCCGCCTACCATAACACGTTACGGATAAGAACGGCCTGAGAATGGCCACGTGAAGCTATATCCGATGGATTATCAACCAATGATGCTTGACGCCGATGATTAGAAGCGATAACTGTCAAAAGCGATAATTGGTCGGTGTACCGATTCTCGTGACAAATGTCATCAAGTGGAGTGTCTGGTGGCCTCCACTTCCATCTCAATACCCTGAGAGTAAGAGAATGATCAACATTCTTGAAGATTACGTCAGTGAGATAGTAGCCCGGCGGTAGAAAGGCGCAAAGTTTCGGTTTGCTACAATCCAACTTTTGCAATTCAAGTTGACCTCGTTTGGTATGTGCGATGACTTCGGATTGCGTTTTTTGAGCTTGTTCCAAACTGGAACAGCCGATGACGATTGAATCGATATTTGAATCCGAAGTGATCACGTGGCGTGTGAGTGATAATCCGTAACCTCTCTTTTCTGTCAACGATCTGACAATACGATAGGATAGAATAAAAGCAGAGATATCAGATGTCACAGGGTGTAATGGGTAATCCGGGGTAGATTCCGATAATTGATGACGCCAAAATGTTCTTTGGAACGCGCGATTTGGCTCTTGAAGAAATATTTGGCGATACATTTGCCGTGCCTCAGCAATGAACACCACAGATTTTTTATTTTATTTTTTTATTTTTTTTATTTATTTACATTTAAACCCGCTAAACTACTTATGTAGTTTGTCGGCAGGTACATAATGACAACATTGGTACATTTTCAAACATTGTATACATATAATTTTATAATTTTGATGCTTAATATCAATTAAATAGATTATTTAAATTACGGAAATAGTATATACATGTAAGTAACACTAGAAGCCTTAAAAAGTACAAATGGATTTAGTATGATATGATATAATAAAAAATTTGTATGTTATGATATAATAAAAAAGTACAAATGGATTTAGTATGAACAAATGAAATATAATCACAGTTATGGTGAATGAAAGTTTTGCAGAAGTTCAGCAATGTTCGTTTGGAGCTTGGGAACGATAAAGAAGGCATCATTTGACGATGATTCATTCACCTCCGTCACCGAGGCATCGAAGACCGTTCGCAACATAGTGGTAACGGTGCCCGGACGAAGAATGCAATGACGAAGTATGTGACGCATTTCCTTGAGTAAATCTTTTCCCGGAATACGTGTCATGTGACCACTGTGCAAGTAGTCAGTCATGAAAGCGAAGTACGGTTCACGTAAACTGAGATTTAATGTCTGTTTACGTTCAAGTGAAAGGATGATGCGCGAAAAGACTTCGCGCGAACCTGGGAAAGCGATATCCTTATCCTTTTCACCAAAAGGTAAGGCTACGATGAATTGTCCCGAAGGGTCACGTGAGTGATTAGTGTGATGGACCTGCTCATCACATTGTTATTCAGGGGTGAGATGTGAAGACTGAGGGAATGTGTCCAACTCCCTCAGTCTCTTGACCTTTTCAGGAAGACGGTACTGGTTGGTTTCGATAAATTGATTAGAAAAGTCATGAATCATGCACGATGGCACGGGGTTTAGAATAACCTATGGTTATTCCTTGCTAAATCAAACGCCTATAGATTTCGATAGAATTATGCCCAATCACCAAACAAGATCGTATACACAATTAAGCAATACTCACTGTTGTGTCTCGTACCTTGATCTTCATTCGGCGGCAGTCATAGGTGTATCCAAGGCGTAGGTACAATAAGATTGTTCGGTTATTATAACCACGATATAGTTTGAGTCACGTTAGGATGAAGCGGTTCACACGAAGCATTCGGTAAAGACGACGATATTATAATGCTTCACATTACACGCTTCCGATCGATAGATAATAACATTTCAACGTCGAGCGAAATGTCACGTTACGTTTTGCTTCGATGGTTGTTGATAGACTGGCGCAGGGATGTTCATCACTGGACTGGCGATATAACGGTACTTGACTTGTCCACCGTATAGGTAAGTACACTTAATGTGCGGAAGTCCAACTTCTGGGTTCCTCCGATTTGAATGGTAAATTGGAACACAAATACCTACGTATGAAATCCATCAGCGTTATGAAATATTCCGCTCACCAAAATACAGCAAATTGTATTTTTAAAGAAAATTTGAACCTTAAGCGAAGCGCAGAATGCCATGAAATGTGACGTAGACGAAAAGAAGACGAAGCAAAAGTTTAAACTATATTTAAACGATAACTAAATCTAGATAACTAGATGATACGAAACTAAATGAAACGATTAACATAGACGTAAAAAAGAAGAAAACGAACCGCGAAATGATGATGATTAGTCACATTGCCTTGGCAATGGACACTATTTGGGGAATGGTCTTGTAAGAGAAGATCCATTCAAAGTACGAAACGTAGCGATAAGCACAAGATATTAATTACGATTCTAATCACCTCATACGTAGAGAGTGATGTCCAATGTTTGGTTAAAGATAGAATACGAATTTCGAAATAATTAAATAGAAAATCCGAACGACGAGAGGCTTTGTTATGAAAGTTATGTACGAATAGATAACAAGAACCGATAAGGCGTTGGAATTTCCGAAAACGATATAATTGTTCTTTAATAAAAGTCCAGCAGAATATCATCATGTTGGACTAATGACGATTGAACTCGTTCCTTAGAGTGGAGTTCAGTTTTGTTAACATGGCCATCTAAGATGGGCCAAGAGTCGTTTGGCTGGACAAACCCGGAGGGCCCCGCCCACCATAACACGTTATGGATAAGAACGGCCTGAGCATGGCCACGTGAAGCGATATCCGATGGATTATCAACCGATGATGCTTGACGCCGATGGTTAGATGCGATAACTGTCAAGAGCGATAATTGGTCGGTGTAACGATTCCTGTGACGAGTATCATCGGGTGAAGCATCCGGTGGCCTCCACTTCCATCCCAATACCCTGAGAGTAAAAGAATGATCAACATTTTTAAAGATTACATCAGTGAGATAGTAGTCCGACGGTCGCGCGAAGTTTCGGTTTGCTACAATCCCACTTCTGCAGTTCCAGTTGACCTCGTTTGGTATGTTCGATGACTTCGGATTGCGTTAGTTGAACTTGTTCCAGACTGGAACAGCCGATGACGATAGAATCGATATTTGAGTCCGAAGTGATCGCGTGGGGTGTGAGTGATAATCCGTAACCTTTCTTTTCTATCAACGATCTGACAATACGATAGGACAGAATAAAGGCAGAGATTTTAGAAGTCACAGGGTGTAATGGGTAATCCGGAGTAGAATCCGATAGTTGATGACGCCAAAATATTCTTTGGAACGCGCGATTTGGCTCTTGAAGAAATATTTGGTGATAAATTTGCCGTACCTCAGCAATGAACACCACAGATGGTGAACGAAAGTTTTGCAGAAGTTCAGCAATGTTCGTTTGGAGCTTGGGAACGATAAGGAAGGCATCATTTGACGATGATTCATTCATCTCCGTCTCCGAGGCATCGAAGACCATTCGCAACATAATGGTAACGGTGCCCGGATGAAGAATGCAATGATGAAGTATGTGATGCATTTCCTTGAGTAAATCTTTTCCAGGAATACGTGTCATGTGACCACTGTGCAAGTAGTCAGTCATGAAAGCGAAGTACGGTTCACGTAAACTGAGCTATAATGTCTGTTTACGTTCGAGTGAAAGGATGATGCGCGAAGAGGATTCGCGCGAACCTGTGAAAGCGATATCCTTATCCTTTTCACCAAAAGGTAAGGCTACGATGAATTGTCCCGAAGGGTCACGTGAGTGATTAGTGTGATGGACCTGCTCATCACGTTGTTCTTCAGGGGTGAGATGTGAAGACTGAGGGAATGTGTCCAACTCCGTCGGTTTCGATAAATTGACTAGAAAAGTCACGTGAGCGATAAATGCGATACACTTGGTCACGACGTTGTTTAGTGGGCTGTGAAGACTGAGGAAATATGTCCAACTCCCTCAGTCTCTTGACTTCTTCTGGAAGACGATACTGGTTTGTTTCGATAAAGGAGTTTGTTTGACGATCGGTAGCAAAACCAACCGAATCCAGAGGAAGCCAACCGAATGGTGAATTGATAGCTGAAGGCTGGAGAAGATTACCCGCTAATTGGGGTCTCAAAAGCGATGGCAAGATCTCAACATCTCGAAGTAGGTCAGTCGCTCCTGTGTCAGTTGTCAGTATGTGACAGTCAGATTCGGCATGAAGTATGTCTTGGAACAGATGACAAGATAACTGTTCGAATTGAATCGTTGGCGATGGAAGTAACTTCGTGTTGAAGGTAGTTTGTCCCTTAACATCGACATCGAAATTAGTGACGCCTGACGCGGTTGTAGAAGATTGGCCTAAGCCACGGATTTTCTGAGAGCTGACTGGACGCTCGGCAGTGCGATTGGATACGAAATGTGCTTGACTGTCTGAATCGGTCAACCCACGAAATGTTTGAAAACTGCCGGAGGGATCACGATTGCTAATATGAGCAGTAGGCAAACGTACGATGGAGCTGACACCGAAGTTAGCGAGGAAAAGAACTGGAGGATCAGAAATAGAAGCTCCTTGAATGGCAAACGTGGTGGGTCGTTGGTACTCCTCTTCAGCAGAAATTTTGTATTTCCTATGAAGAAGAGTGTGGTGCTTACGATGACATTTCTGACAATTAAACACAGATTTGCAATTCGTGAGAGAATGAGAAGGCATGAGACAATTCAGGCACCAACGGTGTGCCTTGGCGAATTGAGCACGTTCCTGAACCGATTTGAGTGCAAATGCTTTACACTTAGCGATATGGTGAATACCCTTGCAAAACGCGCACTTTGAAGGGAACGCAGTTAAGGAACCTTTGATTTCAGGTTTTGCCTTCATCGTGTCACAAGTAAGCGATGATGTTTTTGTTATGATAGCTTGATCATGAAATGTTGAAATGTTTTGGTTTGGTAAGATAATGTTCGCGGGCTCCGATTCGAAAGATTGATTCGTTAATTCCTTGTGAATTACGACGATTTTGAAATAAACATTATCAAAAGCTACGCGAACTTGATCTTCAATGTCCTTGTTTGCCTCATCTAAAGCTAAGATATCAGCGTGAACGATTTCAAAATCATTAACAATTTTTTGCAACCTCGTATAATACGCTAAAAATAATGGGTAATTGGTTGCATCTTGCAAAACGCTTTGACCGACCTCATATACCTTGTTTGTTCTGCTAATGGCAACGTTCCGTCTTCTACGCAAGCCTTGTAAAGTACTAGCCATTTTTTTACAATAAACAAACGTACAAAAGAAATATTCAGGAAAATGTAATGAAATAAATAAATAGAATTCGTTATAATTTAAATACCCGGTAGGTCGCTAATAAATAAGAACTAAGTAACCTAGTTCTACGATTCACTGTTTGAATTCGTTCTTTGAAATGACATTTCAATTTACGTAATATTTCATAGCATTCTTTCGTTCAGTCAAAGAAAGAAATTTTTTATCTAAAGGTTCGCTGGGTTCCGGCACCAATGAATCATGCACGATGGCACGGGGTTTAGAATAACCTATGGTTATTCCTTGCTAAATCAAACGCCTATAGATTTCGATAGAATTATGCCCAATCACCAAACAAGATCGTATACACAATTAAGCAATACTCACTGTTGTGTCTCGTACCTTGATCTTCATTCGGCGGTAGTCATAGGTGTATCCAAGGCGTAGGTACAATAAGATTGTTCGGTTATTATAACCACGATATAGTTTGAGTCACGTTAGGATGAAGCGGTTCACATGAAGCATTCGGTAAAGACGACGATATTATAATGCTTCACATTACACGCTTCCGATCGATAGATAATAACATTTCAACGTCGAGCGAAATGTCACGTTACGTTTTGTTTCGATGGTTGTTGATAGACTGGCGCAGGGATGTTCATCACTGGACTGGCGATATAACGGTACTTGACTTGTCCACCGTATAGGTAAGTACACTTAATGTGCGGAAGTCCAACTTCTGGGTTCCTCCGATTTGAATGGTAAATTGGAACACAAATACCTACGTATGAAATCCATCAGCGTTATGAAACAAGTCACGTGAGCGATAAATGCGATACACTTGTTCACGACGTTGTTTGGTGGGCTTTGAAGACTGAGGAAATGTATACAACTCCCTCAGTCTCTTGACTTCTTCTGGAAGACGGTACTGGTTGGTTTCGATGAAGGAGTTTGTTTGACGATCGGTAGCAAAACCAACCGAATCCAGAGGAAGCCAACCGAATGGTGAATTGATAGCTGAAGGCTGGTTAAGATTACCCGTTAATTGGGGTCTCGGTAGAGATGGCAAGATCTCAACATCTCGGAGTAGGTCAGTCGCTCCTGTGTCAGTTGTCAGTTTGTGATAGTCAGGGTCAGCAAGAGGTATGTCTCTGAAGTGATGACAGGATAACTTGTCGAATTGAATCGTTGGCGATGGAAGTAACTTCGTGTTGAAAGAAGTTTGTCCCTTAACATCGACATCGAAATTAGTGACGCCTGACGCGGTTGTAAAAAATTGGCCACGGATTTTCTGAGAGCTGACTGGACGCTCGGCAGTACGATTGGATATGAAGTGTGCTTGAATGTCTGAATCGGTCAATGCACGAAAGGTTTGAAAACCGCCGGAAGGAACACGATTGCTAATATGAGCAGTAGGCAAACGTACGATGGACCTGTATCCGAAGTTAGCGAGGAAAAGAACTGGAGGATCTGAAATAGAAGCTCCTTGAATGGCAAACGTGGTGGGTCGTTGGTACTCCTCTTCAGCAGAAATGTTGTCTTCCCCGTGAAGAAGAGTGTGATGCTTACGATGACATTTCTGACAATCAAATACAGATTTGCAATTCGTGAGAGAATGAGAAGGCGTGAGACAATTCAGGCACCAACGGTGTGCCTTGGCGAATTTAGCACGTTCCTGAACCGATTTGAGTGCAAATGTAAAAATGCATCGAATATAGACAAGATGTGTGAAGAGGTAAAGGGAAAATTAGGAGACAAATACGATATTAAAAAAATTAAAGCGAAGAAACCAAGTATCAAAATTGTTGGAATAACTCAGAAACAAGACAGGGAGGAAATCGAAACAAAAATAAAATCACAAAATGAAGACATTTTCGAAACAAGTTGAGTTTGAGGTTACTTACATAAAAGAGTTTAAAAATAAAAGAGACCAGATAAATTACACAGTATATGCGGAAGTCGACGGCAACACGTACCAACGAATAATTAAGGCTGAAAAGATATATTTAGGATGGGACAGATGCCGTGTTTACGACAATGTAAATATTTTGAGATGTTTTAAAACTGTAACGGGTTTAACCACAAGGCGACACATTGTAAAAATGAGATATCATGTCCAAGATGTGCAAAATCCCATGATATTAAAAACTGTAATGAAGGATACGATGCCTGCATCAATTGCAAAAAAGCAAATGAAAGACTAAAATTAAATTTAAAAATTGATCACCCTGTATGGAGCAAAGACTGTCCAGTATACTGTCGAAAAATTGAACAGGAGAACAGAATGGTTAATTTTTTAGATTAAACCGAAACTTCATAACAATATACTCCTTAAACGTCTCTAGTTTACTAGCACATATCGAAGAAGTTGAAGACATGCTAAGAGAATACAAACCGCACATGGTAATGATGAGTGAAACTTGTGTTACCGAAGAAATCAAACTACACGAAATAACATTTCAGGGTTATTCGACAATTAGATGCGACTCATTTAGCAGGCATACGGGAGGAGTTATAATATTAATTCAAAATAATATCTCTTACAAAGTTACAACAAATATGGTTTTAGATAAAAATAATACCTGGATGCTTGCTATTGAAATTCAAAAGGATTTTAAGAGGGGAACCTACGTAGCTATTTATCATTCCCCAAATCAAAATGATACAAAATTCTTAGATTTTTTTGATGAATGGTGTCGTAAACAAATAAATACAAGAGATTTAATAATAATCTGCGGAGATCTTAATATCGATATGATGAAACCCAATGCAAAAAGCACAAGACTACAAAGCATCATAAATTTCTTAGGCTGGAAGCAACTTGTCAACAATTATACAAGAATAGGAAAAACCTCTAAAACCATGATTGATTTAGTAATTTCGAATGACTTTTATGCGGAAGTTAATGCTGTAGAAGAACTCAAAATATCTGATCACGAAACAATTGTTACAAAAATTAGATATAGTAGTCCGAAGCCACAGGAAATACGAAAGATAACGTATAGGAATAAAAAGAACTATGATAAGGATAAATTGTGTACGGCATTAAAAAACAAAAAGTGGGTTTGCGATAACCAAGGAAATTTGGAGGAAAAAGCCGATGAACTAGTAGGACATCTGAAAACAGTAGTAAACGAGCTAATGCCTATAACTAATATTATATTAAAAGATACAAATAATTGGTATACGAAATCTCTACATCTTCTACAAAAACAAAGGGATACAGCTTATAAAGCCTGTAAAATACAATTTACGGAAGAAAGATGGGAAACCTATAAGAAACTTAGAAACATGTATAGCACAGAAATAAAACAAACCAAAAATTCGTACATTAGACAAAAAATAATTACCTCTCAAAGTGATTCAAGAAAAATGTGGACTACACTCAAAGAAATTATAAGCGGTAAACAGAAGGGAGACACTAAGGAAGTTCAGTTCCCCGATGGAGTTGAAGATGATAAACCTAAAATAGCCCAAAAATTTAATACAAATTTTATACTCAGTGTCGAAAACATAAATAAGAGCATTCCATTAGTCACAGACACATCTTCATCAATGGAAAGAAGAGAGAATAATAATATTTTCAGGTTTAATAAAATAAACATGGAGTATTTAATGAAAATTCTTAATGCAATGAAACTAAAATCGTCCACGGATGGAATTACGATAGGCATAATCAAAGATGCACTGCCAGCTATAGGAGACAGATTAGTTGCACTAATAAATGAATCTCTGTTAGAGGGAATTTTTCCACAGTCATGGAAAACTTCCATAATAACACCAGTGCCCAAAATAATAAATGCTAAAAATTTCGAAGACTTCAGACCAATAAATGGATTACCTAAATATGAACAATTACTAGAATCCATAGTTAAAGAACAGATAAACAATTTTATTGAAAAGAATAACACTCTTGCTAAACAACAATCTGGATTTAGAAATAAATATTCCTTTGAAACAGCAATTAATTATGTCATAAATGAATGGAAAACAAGTATGGATCAGAAGAAAATCATCATAGCAGTATTCTTAGACTTTAGACGTGCTTTCGAAACGATAGACAGAGAAAGACTTATAATGAAACTGAAGGACATGGGAATTCATGGTAAAGAATTGCAGTGGTTTACTGATTACCTAAAAAACAGAAAACAAAGAACCAAATTTGGAGATGCTATCTCTGAAGAGCAAAAAGTTAACCTTGGAGTTCCTCAAGGATCGGTCTTGGGACCACTACTTTTTATGATATATATTAATGATATAGTGAAGTGTCTAAAGTACTGTTCCATCAAACTGTTTGCTGATGACACACTTTTATATATCATAGCAAATAATATTGAAGATGCATTGTCAAAAATACAAAGTGAACTTCATGAAATATCTAAATGGTTATGCATAAATAAACTCAAATTAAATGTAAATAAAAGTAAATTCATGGTATTAGGGAAAAAACAAAATGAACTTATCACCCTAAATATAGACAATCAAAATATTGAAGAGGTAGAAGAAATTAAATATTTGGGAATCATAATCGATAATAAGTTAAAACTTAACTCTAACTTTGAAATGCTAACTAAAAAAATTGCCAAAAAGATTAATTTCTTAAGAGCGTTTAACCAGCCAGCGGACGAAAATCCACATTTCGTCGAAAGTTGTTCTTCCGATCGTGCAGGGCGGTTACAATGAGAAAGATTGATTATTCTGCGTACCAGCTTTTTAAAATTATAACTCAATATCGAATTTATTTCAATCCAAATTAGCTTTAATTTATACCTTCATCCAAAAATGCTGAAAGGCGTGATGATAAAACTATTAAAATAGTGTACTTTTTGTAGTTATTTTTTGATTATAAGTATTTATCATTTTTCAATAATGTCTAAATTTAATAAGAATGTTAAAAAAGTCTGAAATATATTAGTTTGTAAGTGCGCAAATAAATACACAAATGGACCAATTTTCGTCAAGAAACACATGTACGTACATATTTTTTAATGATTTTATTGAAACTAAAATTAAAATTCTAACACATAACTTTGCTAGATAATGTATTGATTTATTTTACTGCATGATTACATTATTTGAAATGGGTGTGGTATAATACAAAAACTTTTTTGAAAATTTAACAAATCTGCCAACGACCTATGGAATAACCTTGTTATACTAAAAATTAAAAGAAAATCTAAAAATTTATTACATAACTATGCTAGATAAAAGAACAATCTTTCGAAATCCATTTATAATTTTTGGTGGAAAAGAGTCAATACGTCTAAAAACTTTTTTGAAAATGACGTATTTCCGGCTTTCTCTGGTAATGCCCTCTTAAGTAGGATAAAGGGAAAATTAGACATTAAAACTAGGAAATTGGTCTATAACACAACTGTAGCATCCCATCTGAATTATTGCTCAAGTGTAATCTTTCTGAGCAATAAAACACAAATTAAAAGAATGGAAATAATTCAGAACAGAGGCTTGAGATCTATATTGTGCTGTAGCAGATATACCAGGATAAAAACCATGCAACGCCAACTCAATATATTAAGTGTGTGGCAAAGATTAGTTTTCAATACCCTAGTTTTTATTTATAAGTTAAAAAATAAAATGTTACCTGATTATATGTTGAATAATGTTAGAATCAACAGTACAGTTCATTGTTATCCTACGAGAAACTGCAAAGATTTTAGGCTTCCTAAAACAAATTTATCGGGAACACAAAATAATATTTATTATAAAGGTTTTAAAATGTTCAATGAACTCCCTGTAAATGTTAAGGAGGCTAAAAGTCTTGCAGTTTTTCGTGGATTATGTCTTAATGTTGTAAAGTCCAAATTTTAGTCAGTTGGTAGTAAATAATATTGTAGTAGTCATAGAAAAGATAACATTAGATATAAGATGTCAAATTTTATATCTAAATAAAATATACAATAAAAAAAAAAAAAAAAATGATTTGCACTTAGCGATATTGTGAATACCCTTGCAAAACGCGCACTTTGAAGTGAACGCAGTCAAGGAACCTTTGGTTTCAGGTTTTGCCTTATTCATGTCACAAGTAAGCGATGACGTTTGTTTTATGACAGCTTGATCATGAAATGTTGAAATGTTTTGGTTTGGTACGATAATGTTCGCGGGCTCCGATTCGAAAGTTTGATTCGTTAATTCCTTGTGAATTACGACGATTTTGAAATAAACATTATCAAAAGCTACGCGAACTTGATCTTCAATGTCCTTGTTTGCCTCATCTAAAGCTAAGATATCAGCGTGAACGGTTTTAAAATCATTAACAATTTTTTGCAACTTCTTATAATACGCTAAAAATAGTGGGTAATTGGTTGCATCTTGCAAAACGCTTTGACTGACCTCATACACTTTATTTATCCTGCTGATTGCTACGTTCCGTATACGACGCATGCCTTGTAAAGTTCTAGCCATTTTTTAAATAAACAAATGTACTAACGAAATAATCAATAAAACGTTATGAATTAAAAAGTAGAATTCGATATAATTTAAATGCCCGGTAGGTCGTTAATTAATTAAGAACTACGTAAACTAATTCTACGATTCACTGTTTGAATTCGTTCTTCGAAATGACATTTCAATTTTCGTAACACTTCACAGAATTCTTTCGTTTTGCCAAAGAAAGAATTTATTATGCGAATTTATTAAATCTAAAGGTTCCCTGGTTTCGGCACCAAAATGATCATGCACGGGGCATAGGGATGAGAGTAACCTTGCGGCTACTCTTGCTAAGACGCGGATGGATTTCGCTGAGTTATGCCCAACCACCAAACAAGAAAGGTATATCACAATTAAGTGGTACTCACGATTGTTCTTCTAGCTTGGTGACAGTCATAGATGTCCATGAGCGCTCGATATTATTCTATTTGATAAATAGACGATAGAAATCTGAGTCACGTCAAGTTCACACAAAGTATACGATGAAAACGATAAGGTTTACATTTTATGTAACGATATGATGGATAACACTTCAGCGTGGTGCGAAAATGTCACGATACGATCGGGGGTTAGCAACGGACTGACTTATTGACGATAAAGCGCTTGTCACTTGTTGACCGTGTAGTTAGGCACTCTTATTGTGCGGAATTCCAAAGTCTGGGTTCCTCCCCATCTCGTATGACAATCGGAGCACAAAACGAATGAAATCCATCGGCGTTATGAAACAACCTGTGACATACGCAAAAATTCATTATTGCTCGTAAAACCGCCCGCAGCTACATTTTGCTCTTGTGACGTTGCCTGCCGCTACATGTATTTGGACTGCCCGCTGTGAAAGCAACGTGATTGCCGTATATTAATTGTATTAGTTTGACCCGCATCACGGAACGCGAGTAACAAGGAGTATTAATGTTAATTGCCGATATTTTGCATTCTAGCTTTTGTGAAACTGCCCGCCGCAGTACCATCAAGTACCTATCGTTTCATTCCCCGCTACGTAGAAGTGTTATATTACGTTCGATACGTGAATATATTGGAAATGTTGTATTGTGAACTGATTAACTGTTATAATAAGTTTTAGAAGTTATAAAAGACGAAATCAGTGGCCTGAAATTGACGATAGAAGGTGCAGTAGTAAGTTTTTGGCATTCCAATTTACCATTCCTTCATTGCAGTTACTCCGTGAATTGTTATTTATTTGGCACACGCACACACACCCACTATACGAACGGATTGAGTTTGAAATTTTCGCAGTCATTTGGCCCGCCCTACCAACTGGTATAATTCTAATGCATTTGAAATCCACCGCGAGATAGCCGGTGGCGGCTGTACCGAACACTACTGTAATGCGAAATTCGAAAGACAGAGAGAAAATTCTTCGTTCGTCTCTCTTTCGCGTATTTATTGAACCGAACAAAGAAAAAGAGAGAGCTATAATTTTGCAAGACTGCCAACGATATTAACCCTTCAATAATTTGGCATATTTTTCGGATGGTCAAAATATTTTCGCTTTACAATAAAATGCAAATATTTGGAATATTTCTTAGCACATTCAAAAACCAAAAACTGTTTTAGAAAGGTGATGAAATACGCTTTCAAATTATAGAATTAGAAAAATATATTTTTTTTAATTTATAAAATTACAAACATAAAAAAGTTTTCAAAATGGCTCACCTTATGTTTTTTCTAACTAAAGTTACTGATAATAAAAAATAAATAAAAACACATGCTTATTTTATTAGAAAAATGTATAACAAATACATATTGTAACCTTAATTTTTTGTCGCTCTATGAAAATTTTATTTAAAAAATTCCCGAAGTTTCAAATTCTTTTTACAATTTGCGATTCAAAACTTTGTGTACTTAAAAGTGTACTTTTTACTTTTTTTGTGGCTATTTTTTAGATTGGAATATAAAGCATGATGTTTTTCCTTTCTAACACTGATTAGAACATATTTCTAACTATGATAGTAAGGGAGTTACGGCGTTTTATGTGAGAACTATGTGCGTTGGGTCAAATCTGGTCTCCTGTGATTAAACGGGTTAACTGTGAATATTTTACTAACAGCTGTTTTAAACCGTGCTGCGACAGAATATTTTATTTTTACACCGAAATAAATGATGGGTGATTACAAAATAATGCTTCAAATCCGAATTTGTTTTTCTTTGAAATAGTTTTTATTAGTTAGGTACTTTGATCGTCACTAATAATTTACAAAAATTTGACCAAAAAAATCAACTTCTGACTCGATTTACTCGAAAACGAAAGCGCAAATCAATAAAAGTTATACCGCAAAATCGACTCCAAATGTGACGTAGATTTCCCAGTTTCCCGCCTGTACCACGAGTTTCCGGATACCGTGTATATCACGGCGCATACGGCGTGGTGACAGAGATGTACTCGAAACCGGGTTCTTTCAAGTGGCTAGGGTAATAATAATTATAATCAGATACCGGGGCCCGACGAATGGAATAATAGCTGGCGGTTTTGCGTATACAAACTATCTGATTTACAAAGACCTCGCATGCAGTCCTGCAAGCAGTTTTAAAAATCGGATGTTGATTAAGCCGTATATCAATATAAATATAATCACATATAAATATAACGTTGCAGGTACGTGAAGTTCGCATAGGAAGTGATTATGAAGTTCGTATCAAAAATTTTGAAGAAGATATCTCCATTATCTACCTAACGACAAGATTCATCTTCTCCGATACGGTGCGTCCAGTCTGCCTGGACCTGAGAGACACGGACCTGTACACCAACCAGACCAGGCCGGGTAGTGTGGGCAAGGTAATTATTTATTTATTTTATTTATTTATGTACGCTTATTTAGGCTTTTACATATATATATATAACAACTAGCTGGTCCCGGCATGCTTTGCTATGCCATTTAATAAAGAAATGGTTTCTCCCTGAGTGTCCTTTCCCATTCGTCCCGTTCCCCTTCCGCTTCCCGTTCTTCTCCTGCGTCCTCTTCCCCTCTCGCGTTCCCACTCCGTTACCTCCACCTTCCCTCTCCCCACTCCACTCCCCCCCCCCCCTTCCCCCGTCCCGCGAACCCCCCTTTCGAGTTCCCCTCCCCCCTCACACGTCCCCTTCCCCTTCCACCTTCCCCGCTTTCCCTCTTCCCTTTCCCACTCCCTCATCCCGCCAACCTTCCTCCCGCGTTCCATATATTCAATCCCAGTACATTCAGTTTTTAAACAGCCCGCGTGCCACCTTTTACAATTTTTATTCAAATATCTATTTTTCATGTACATTAAATTTGGTACCTAACATAGGTACCTATTTAAAATATCTAAAATTCTTGATTCGATTCAAACTATTAGGGGAGTACCAACTTTAAATTAATTTATGAACTTAAAGATTTTCAAAAACAGAATCCTGATTTAACAATTATTGTTTTGCAAAATGTCATTCTCATACACGCGAACTGTCAAACGAGCGGGTTTTCTGAAATTATCCATTTTTTGCGCAATTTTCTTAATTTTTCTCTCCGTAAGAACCATCCTCGTACTTCAAGGAATATTCTAAAAAAAGAATTAGCAAAATCGGGTCAGCTGATCTCGAGATTTGCGTTTACCAACACTTTCAGCGATTCATTTTTATATTATAGATGTTTACGAAATTATATTCGTAAATAGTACAGGAAACGCCTGTTAAAAACACTTACATAGAAACAAATATAAAGTAAAGATATTATTGAATTTGAATCATTAATAGTATGTAGGTACAAAATATGATACTGTATTACTAGCTGACTGTATCGATGACCTCCAAGACCTATTAAATCTTGTTAATAATGCTGGTGAGCAACTGGGCCTAACAATCAACGTCAATAAAACTAAATGGATGACATTTGGACGACTAGATCACTCTGAATCAGTAATACAGTTAAATGGTTGCAATGTCGAAAAGATGGAAAGATTTAGATACCTCGGCAGTATTCTCACGGAGACTCTTGACCCAGTTGTGGAGGTTAGATGCAGAATTGAAGCAGAAAGAATTGCGTTCATTAAAATGAAATCCCTCTTCTGCAATGACAATATCAGCTTAAAACTAAGGCAGATAATGCTAAAATGTTATGTGTGGTCGGTCTTGTTCTATGGATGTGAAACATGGACATGAAAGTAAATACCATGAACACTATAAATTTACTTTTGAAATGTAGCTTCACCGGAGAATGCTGAAGGTCCCATGGACCGAAATGATCACCAACACATAAATTCTCAGGCGGGCTAGAGCAGAAAGAGAACTGCCTACATTAATAAAAATCAGGAAAATTTCATATCTGGGTCATATACTTCGAGGGCATAAGTATCACTTGCTCCATTTAATATTGAAAGGCAACAAAGAGGGTCGCCGAGGGCCTGGTAGGAGACAAGTGTCTTGGCTGCGTAATATATATACATATTTTTTTTATTTATTTAAATAAAACATACAAAATATATATATATATGCAAATATACGAGATATATATATATATACGGTCCACTGCGTAATATACGAGAGTGGACCGGCATTAGAATTGTGGAGGAGCTATTCCGGGCAGCGCAAGACAGAGAGACATTCTCAAGATTGATCGTCAACGTCGGGGGGACCTGATACGGCATACAAAAAAGAAGAAGGTGCAAAATATAAAAAATCCAAAATATATTTTTTTCTTTCAGCCGACAAAGTACTGTTAATGTGTCAATGTAAATAGCTTTATCAAAATATTCCCCTACTTGATGAAAAAAACTTCAATAAGGTATGCTTTTACGAGAAAAATAAAAAGAAACCAAAACACATTCATCGCATTCATAGACCTGGAGAAGGCTTTCGACAAATTAGAATGGAAAGACTTTTCGAGATTTTGAAGAGAATTGACATCAAATATAGAGATAGACGAATAATCCAGGCGCTATACAAGAATGAGGCCGCTTTAATTAGATGTGACAATGATACAAAAGAAGCCAGTATAAGACAAGGGGTGAGACAGGGATGCTCTCTGTCACCTGTTCTTTTTAACGCTTATATACAAAGTGCGATTGACGACTTGAGAGAGAGAATGAGTCACAGAAAAGGTGTACAGAGTTTGTAAATCGCGGGAACAGAATGGAAATGAAATTAAGCGATTACGATCGTGTTGACGGGCCGAGTCCAGTAGGTGGAATGGTGTCGCTCTCCGGCGGTAGCTGGAAGAACTACATTGGTCACGTGACCAATGTGGCCATAACGCGGTTTCACCAAAGTTTTAAATAAATGGTAACCGGTACTTGATCGCATTTCCATAGTATTAAATATCTTGGTATTAGTCTCCGCCACTGGACTCTAACCAAACGCACTGGAAACTATGAACTACCTACCATTGCACTATGAATAATCGCCACCTACGCGAAAGAGCTAGAACGTCTGGCTGTACCAAACAAGTGCACGCAGAAAGTTCTAGCGATTTCTCGGCTTTGCGTGAGTTCACCCGGCGTTACCTACCGTCAGCAAAACTACTTGCCCGTCCGGCAGAGTATATAAGCGAGCACGAGCCGCATGCAGCTCAGTCTTAAGTCTAGTGTTTTCATTCATTGGTCCACTCACAAACACATCGGGCAGTGCAGTGTCGCTACGCATATCCACCCACGCGGGCTGATATCGTTCTCGCGCAGTCAACAGTGAACATCAATTTATCCAGCGTGACCCAGGAACATTCCAGCACCGTCGAGGAACTTCTCTAACTACCATCTCAACATGAGATGGCAATCAACATCCTGCAACGAGCAGCAACCACAACCGGCAACGCGCCAGCATCCTCATCCTGCAACGAGCAGCAACCACAACCGGTAACGCGCCAGCATCCAGCATCCTGCGACGAGCAGCAACCACAACCGGCAACGCGCCAGCATCCTCATCGCCTCTCAAGGTTTCTTCCTGCGTCACGTGTGTGCCCCGACCCACTGGACACACAGCCGCCATATCCCGTCAACACGACGTCGATCAACCGCCTGGATCAAGGTCACTTCTACACCGCCATGGTGTAGTGCAACACGCCGGCTCCCAGAAGACTCCGAAGAGACCGTAGTCTCCTGACCTTCTCTTCACTCATCATGCAGCATCATCCACTGTCACTCCGCTCCGCATCGACCTCCGCTATGTAGCGCAACAATAAAGACTGACTCACACATCGACTGACGCCTTTCATTTCTCACGCATACTGTCTCTACCGATACGGACCGCTCCCTCAGAGATATGTATATTAAATAGAAAACAACTGAAACAAGTTTACTGTGCTCTTATACAATTATCACTTGAATATGGTATTATCTGCTGGGAAAGTGCCACAAATACTTGCCTAGAGCCTTTAGTAAAGATTCAAAAACTAATTTCGAAGGTTATTATTAAAGTCCCGTTGAGAACGAGCACTGATTTTATTTGTAAGACAATAAATGTTCTTAACCTGCAAAAGTTGTATTCAAAATAATAATATATCCTGCTTCATCAATTTAAAAATACACACATGTTTGAAGAACGAATGAACACAAGAGCCTTAAGAGAGTCAAATGCAAAATCTTTTGACATCCCAGTTTGTCAAACTTCTTATGGGCAAAGAAGTTTTAAATATAATGCAACAAAGCTGTTCAATTCTCTACCTCCTGAAATTAGAAACATGCAAACCAAAAGTAAAATCATTGATCACCTCAAATAAACATATCCATCACAAGTATTTAATAACATGCTTACCTTTATACCTACTGTGTGTATATATGTAACCATGTACCTACTGCAATCTTCTATATGTATTTAACATACGTGAATTGAATATTTAAAGAAAAAAAAAAGATTTTTTATCAACCTGTCATTTTCATAATATTACTTAAACAAAATCTTAGATAACCACTCTGTAAATTGCCATCTCAACACAGGCGTTTCACACCTAGTGAGATGGGCATTACGTCATTATTATAATCAAATGCAATATGAAAATAATTAAATAATTTTTTTTTATTATTGTATAAAAGTTACATACAATGGAAATTTATACCCGCTAAGCTACTGCAAGTAGTTTGTCAGCAGGAGATTCGTTCCACAGATTAGTTCAAACAATTCATGAAATAATCCTAAACTCGTCAGCGTGGCAACAACATACACATTTATTTATTTTTTTTATTTATTTTTTTTTTTTTTATATTACAAAACATTACACAATGAAACTTTGCCTGTCCAACTGGGAAGGATACCCGTTTCAGGACAGCCAAATTGTATATTTAGTTCATAAAATTATTAACAAAGGAATGATTTCGTTCGAACTTTTGAGAACATTAAAAATTGTATTCTGAACGAAGGGATGGTTTCTTAATGTCTTTGAAAGAATCGCAAAGATGTGATTTTTTTTCAAGGTCATTTTGGAGAACATTAATAATTGCATTCAGAGTGAATGAGTGGTTTCTTTAAAATTGTTTCTTTCTGGAATACCGCACAAGAGTCCCAACTGCTCCCGTCTGAATCCAGTGAGACAATGGCATCCGGAATTGGGGTATGTTGTGAGGCTGAAGGTAGTGGGGAGGGGAAGGAGATAAGTAAGAGGAAGGTGGAGAAGTACCTCACTATTCAGATCTGGTCACCAAACACGGCTAATGCCATTTCAAGCAACGTTTCAATTCTGAATGGTGGACTTACACCAGGGTGATACTGAGAGTATCTTCCACTCTGGAACGTGTCGTAAATATATTATATATATTATTTTTTTAATTTAAGACTTAAGACTAGCTAGTGCTGTTTGTGGTGTTAGTGGTGACACCACGTTTCCCGCTCCGGGTGCCACCCATACTAGCTACGCCACTGACTGGCTCTATTTATATACTTGTAGAACAGGCACCATCACGTCTACATTGCGTCAGCGCATTAGAAATAGCAATCGGTCTTTTAATAAAGAATCGTCAATCCGACACCTGCTTTGTTCAGAATCGAGTAGGTTTACCAAGTGTTTTGAGATTCCAGCCCAAAGGTGGCTTCCAAAATCGATTGTCGGGCGTACTTGAGATTTTTATAGGGTTAGCGTTATCTTGTTTTGTCCAAATGTGAATGATTGTGATTGTGATGATTGCAGGTGGGGGGCTGGGGGTTCACGGAGTCGGGCGCCCCCTCAGACACCCTCAACTTCTACGAGGTCCCGGTGGTGGCACGGGAGGAGTGCCTGGATACACTGCGGCGAAACTTCACGCCACGCTTTACACTATCAGATGTGATATGCGTGGGGCTCACTAACGGTAATGTTATAAATAATATCATTATCAATAATATCTTTTTACATTAGCTCTACACGGGAGGCCCTGAGAAAAATAATTCCCCTCAGGGCCTGTGTCAACTTTGGGGGTGCTGAGTGGAGGGTCTTTTTAGGAAAGGAATGAAAGGAAGTTCTGAGAAGGAAAAAGGTATGAGGTGTGGGTAGGGATCTGAGGGAAATACATCCCTCCCACTGCGGTGTAAGGCGATGAGTCAAGAGAGTCCGGCTGGAGAGGTCAAAAAGTTTTTTTTTCACTAAAATAATCCATTTAAGTTATGTAGTAAAATAGTTTGGACTTTACTCCGCGGTCCTACGTATCTAACGGCACGACCTAGTTGCGCCATCATTTCATACAACATGTCATGGACATCGAGTCTATCTGCCGGGCAGTGGTGATTCGTGTCGAATACAGCAGCAGTCACACAACTTAAATAAATTTAGTGAGAAGTACCTACATATCAACACAATTAATAGACAACGAAAAAAGTTTTAATGTGAATTAAATTGTTTAATGTTTTTTACAGCACCCTATTTTCGTTTCTAATTATTACTGTTTTTTCAACAAGAATAATTACGTATAATAGATAATTGACACTAGCTGGTTCCCGAATGCGTTGCAATGCCATATTCAAAGAAATACATTGTTTCTCCCTGAATCACCTTTCCCGTGCGTCCCCGTTGCCCTCCCGCGTCGCCTTCCTAGCTAGCTTTATAAATTATAGCCTTTATGTTATTTTGATATACATATAAGCTATACAGGGTGTCCGGGGGGTAAAGTGTTTTAACTTCGGAATGTAATTCTACATGACAGTACAAGTAAAAAAGAAAAAAAAAATTTGGCGACATTCCAACGTTTAGGGGTAGTTTTGAGGTAAAAAGATAAAATTAATCCGGCGTGTGCGGCCAGATTTAAGAATTTTTAGTAGGTACGTCTTTTTGTATGGGAAAAAATGTTGGAATTTCTAAAAAAGTTGTTAATCTTTTTTACTCCTACCATCATGTTGAATCACCTCCCGAAGTTAATGCACTTTACCCCCGGACACCCTGTATTATTGTAAAGTTTCATTAAAATCTATTCAGTTGTTTTTGTGTGAAAGATTAACTAACACACATACATGCATACAAACTTTCGCGTTTATAATATTAGTGAGATTATAAAACATTTAAAAAATCACAAATACAAACACTTGTATCAGAATTATTTTTATATATATGTAGCAGCCAGCCTCTGCAATTCACCCTAAAAATAGTGCTTCGTGCCGAAAAAGTTAAGGAAGATAGTTATAATTTTGAGGATAATCTATAAAAGAATAGGACAAATCAATTATTGAAGACATTCAAGTCTATGAACTTAAATAAAACAGAAAATACGCGAGAATTGTTGAGAGACAGCAAATACGGTATACTGAGGGGAGAATGGTGGGTGATATTAATGAGCAAACGATATATGCTTTTGAAGGAAGAATGTTTTTTACAATTAAAAAAGACATGGTCAAGAGTCTCCTCTTCCACACCGCACTGGCAGAGTGGACTATCGAGAACTCTTAGGAATTTTATACAAATGCGCTGCAATAGAGCAGCGACCATTTCTCATTCTCGAAATACAGGAAATAAATCTTTTGGATTTTTTTTGCCGTGGAACCAAGGTTTACTTGGAATGTGATTTTAAATTCCAGCATAGAAAGATCCAGTTCGGGTTTTCGTATGTGACCAATTTTCTTCCCACGAACGAGGCATGTTGGATTTAAGAACAAAGAAGACGTCAGAGATTGGAATTTTAAAATCAAAAGGAATAGAACCAGAGATTGTTCCAAGTTTAGCGAGAGAATCGGCTTTCTCGGTACCCTAAATGATCAGGGATCCAAACCAATATTGTCTCAAACTTTGATTTTCTAAAGAATAGGCCACTTGTATGGATTTCATAACGACTTGGAAAAAATCATGTGGATAGATCTTTTTACTAAGATATCGAAAATGTTAGTAAATTTTTTTAGAAATGTACAGATTCTATTTTTAAATAAATAAATCCATTATTTGGGCCCGTGACGTCACTACATGAAAATGTCCCGTCTCCAAAAATGTTCCAATTAATTTTGTAAAATTCCACACTGATTTATTTTTTTTATATGGCATCACTTTGTTTTCAGGTGAATTTTTGAATTCGTTCACTAGATTTATTGTTTGTTCTCTGCGAACTTACCATTTGTTTTGACTTTTTGACAGATATTGTGAAGAGAACCCCGTACATTTTAGATGTCAGTACGTGATTTAGAGGTATAATGGTTATGATGCTGATTTTAACAAAATCAAATTTTATAATATTCTTATTATTATTATAATTTACAAATACAAGTATATTACATTGGATTTAGTAATATAGACGTTGTACATTATAATGATTTGTGATCAATAAGATGGATCAACAAAAAAAAATATTTATGAGATGTAATACTTTTGGTATGCCTCGTTATTCTCCTGTGCCATTCGTGTGGAAAACGTTCTTTTTTTTACATGATTTTCGGCTATGTAATTATTGTTTTTCGCACCTATAAAATTACGTCCCGTCTTTCAGGTTTATAAAAAATTGTCTGATTTTTCGGGTTGAAATTTTCGAAAAATCCCCAGGGTTTCAAAAATACGATTAAAAAAAATATATACAGAATGTCTTAGAATATTTGCCTAAACCGGATTTTTTTTAAATGTGATGCAAGTGGCCTATTAAGGATGTTTTTTATGTTACAAATAAGGTAGTCTTCTGGACATCGAACGATATTTGAGGATATTTTTAATACTGCACTAAGAGAGTCAGTGCACAGTAAGGCTCGACGAATATTGAGAAGCTGGATTTGAATTAAAGCTTGTACAATAGCGAAGCATTCTGCAGTACATGTAGAAATTTCTTTAGGCAATTTATAAGACAGATTTAAATTAAATTCAGGAATATATACAGACGCACCACAATCTTTGAAATCGGATTTGGATCCATCTATATAAATGAGGGAAAACCCAGGAAACTTTATTTATTTATTTATACTGTGTTTTTACAGGTTATTCTCATACATGTGAGAATAACCCAGTTATAAAAACAGTTTAAAAAGTAGGTAAAGATATATATAAAATCTATCAGCCAAATTATACAATGGTTAAATTTTGAAAGAGTTTAAATAAAAATTTGAAAAAATAAAACAAAAAAAAACAGTTAGAAATAAAAAAATTATAAAAATTCAAAGTTTACTCAAATGACAATAAAAGAGAGGCAATACAAGAGACATAATTAAAGACACAAATGATACATAAAAAAATTAGAACATTTTTTCAGCGATCGCAGAGCATTTTTTTTAATCCGTATTAATTATCGGCAAAAATATCTTCTTCAGCACACTCTATCTTATTATATAATCGACACATTTGGTCATAGGGCTAAAATGGGCGATATTATGGCGTCTTAAACAATGGGAATTAGGAAAATTTATATCAATATTGCTAAGACAAAGTGAAGAATCAAGATGGCCGTGAATTATTTTATGTAAACATATTAGAGCAGTCAATTGCCTTCTGATTTTAAATGTATTCATTTTGAAGTATTCAAGTCGCATGTCGTATGATCTAAGATGTTTTTGTAATCCACATTTAAAAGATAACAGGCTTAGCTTTTTTTTAACTGATTCTACAATGTTTTCATCTTCGCAGTAATGTGGATTCCAAATTCAACTTTACTTCTAATTAAGGCATTATAAAGGGTTAGAATTGAAACAGGATTTTGAAAGGTTTACATATTCTATGAATAAATCCTCAATCCATCAATGATTTGCACTTAATGTCGTTAATTTGTACTGTGTAGGTACATCAAATATAAATTTAGAATAAATAGTGATTCTTAGATCTCTTAAGGAAAACACTTTTTTAAGAATAGTATTATTAATAACAGGAAAAATCCTTTATAATTCTATTACGAGTGGAGTATAAAGTGTAACATTTTTTCAACATTTAAGTGCATATCATTGACAGTACACCAGTTATTGAGGGTGTTGAGGTCATTTTGAAGCAGTTGATGATCACAAACAGACTTAATTTTATGAAAAATTGTAAGATCATCGTCGAAAAAAGCATAAGCACAGTTTTATTTTGAACCAAGGTCATTTATAAATATTAGAAAAAGAAGAGGACCCAGATTTGACCCATGTGGTACACCAGAAGTCACATTTATAGGGGATGATTTGTATCCATTAATAAATACTAGTTGCGTTCTGTTACATAAATATGATTTCACCCAGCGAAATAGGTCTCCGTATATTCCTATTTGATCAAGCTTTTTAAGTAAGACGGAGTGGTTAACTTTATCAAAAGCTTTTTGAAAATCTGTATAAATAGCATCTACTTGTAATGTTTTATTGAAAAAACTACACACATAAACACATCCAAAAGATTTGAAGTAATAGATCTGTGAGGAACAAACCCATGTTGCCTAGTGCAGAGAAGGGGCTTAAAGTGAGAAAAATATTTGTATATATCAGAGATTCAAAAACTTTAGCAAAATATGATAGTATACTAACTGGTCAATAATTTTTTATTAAAGATTGGTAACCCGATTTGAATACTGGTAACACAAGTGGTTTTTTCCACAAGCCAGGAGAAGTTCCAGAGGTTAAAGATTCATTGTAAATAATAAAAAGTTGTAAAAATAATGAATCAGCACAGTATCTGACAAAACAAGGTGTAATACCATCGGGGCCGGAACCCTTATTGGAATCTTTTTTATTTTAAAGAAGGTATTTCATCAAATCTGCCAACTGTTGGAGGGGCATCAAATCTTATCAGCAAAACCTGTAATAATTTCTTCTGAAATATGTTTGATACGCTGAGGAGCGTACGAAGAACCGATTTTTTTTAAATTAGTCCAAACAAAAGACTGACGATTCAGTAGAATTTTCACAGAATTTTCGCCATCTAGGCCGCTTTTTTGTTTCAAAATACGTTTAGTTTCTGCCTGAGCGCATTTCACTGAAAAGTAATTTTCAATAGACATACATTTCTGGAAAATAGAAGTTGCTTATTTTCTAAAGTTAACGGAACGGTGCATTCTTCATCCCACCATGGAGTCGTATATTTTATTTTAATGTAAACATTGCGCTTTGGAATTTTTTTTTTTACATGAACACCACACAGGAGGCCCTGAGGAAAATAATTTCCCTCAGGGCCTATGTCATCTTTGTAGATGGTGTGTGGAGGGTCTTTTTGAGGAAAGGAAGGAGTGAACATGGGTCTTGAAGAGACCCATGTTGTAGGAGGGAGGAAACACAGATGCCGGCAAATCGTTCCACAGCCGAGCCGTTGAACTCAAGAACGAGTCATAGAAACGACCCGTTCTCATGTGACTAATGTCAACCGTGTACAAATGTTGGGCGCGTGTTTGGCGTGTTTCCCGACTATGCACCGGTGCCGAGGGGATCAATGATGCTAGTTCCTCGGAGCATCTTCCATTGTAATACCGGTAAAACAAGGACAGCATTCCTACCTGACGCCTATGCTCTAAAGATTGCAGTCCATCTGTTAAGATGGGAGAATCTATCAAACGGACCGTTTCTGCACAGAGTCAAGGGTTTTTTTAGGTATTTTGGAGCTCCAGACCAGAGGTGACTGCCAAATTCAACCGTGGGGCGCACTTGCGATTTATACAGGGTTAGCAGTTGGGTACTATTAAAGTATCTGCGGGCCCTGTACAGTGTACAGTACGCCCAGTTTCTGAGAGGCTAATTTAACTCTGGTTTCCATGGAGCCCCCGTACCTGAGCTGGTCACTTAGAGTTACGCCAAGCATATCGATGGAGGTCCTGTTCGGAAGGTTGCTTCCGTTGAAGGAGACTAGATTTTCATTTCGATCCCTTTTAGACGTTATCAGACATGATTGGGTCTTCGAAACATTAAATTCGACGAGGTTATTCTTACCCCAAGAGAAAATACTCTCGAGGTAACCGTCCATTCTTTGCTTCAAAGCCCTCCGAGCTATTGGAGTTTGTGTGCGCCCTTTGGGGGCTTGTCAAACAAAAAGCTATCATGGACTGTACTGTCATCCGCGTAACAGTGAATCGGTGCACATGACAAGAGGTCATTGATGTGCAACAGAAACAAAGTCGGTGACAGAACCGATCCCTGTGAGACGCCAGCATTTATCGAATGCGAAGAAGAGGTGAAACCATCAGCAATCACCTGAATCGACCTCTCCCTCAAAAAGTCGGCAATCCACTTACACAAGGATGCGGGAAGTCCGTAAGAAAGCAGTTTGTTGACAAGCCCTCGGTGCCAAAGCCGGTCAAAGGCCTTGGAAATATCCAGTGCAACCGTTTGGGTCTCACCAAAACGTTCCAGGCCCAGCCGCCCAGCGCCGGATCTGCCATACGTTCAAAAACGTACAAAAATCTGGCGCCAACTCCGAAGGGGCGCCGTGAGAAAATAAATATTGTATTAAAATTTAGTTATAATATTCCCTAAATCTTTTAAAAATTACCCATAGTACGAAATAATTATTATGCGCAGGCCCAGGTGTGGTTCTCCAGATAGATGCGTCAGATTGTAAGGCTGACTGCGTTTGTTTCTTCCTTCTGTTCCACACCAAGGAACCGTACAGTGATTGATAGAGATTGAGGGTAGTTTGTAGTAGAAACACTTGTGTTTTATACTGATGTTGCACTTTTATTCTGATGAATAAATTTACAGAGTGGTTTGTCTGAACACTTGACTGCGACAATAAATTTAGACTTAATTACTTTACAGAAGTGAACGACGGTTGATTGACGCTTAAACAAGCAGAGTTTAAGCGAATCGAGAGATACTGTTTGTAAGTTTTAGAATGTTTCAAGAGAAGAATGATAATAGTAAGAATGACAAGCGAAATCAAAACACTCATTTTATAGACAAAAAAAGTGAAAGTTTATCTGCCACAGACAACAGAGTGTAATAGACAAAACAATTTATAGCGATCTGTGAGTAAAAGGTGGCATAGACGCGAAAGTTTAATATAAATGGCTCTACACATCGAGATTAAAATGAATGAGAAGGAAATGTTCAGTGCTACATGAATTTAAATATAAAATGGACAATCACAACACACAACATCCAACAATTACGCTCTAGCAACACTTTTCAAAGAAACAGAATGCGCACGTATCAGGTTGGTATCAACGAACGGCTTACGAATTTATAGTCAGTTACAGAATTTTTTTACAAATTCCATATATTTAGTACGTAAGATCTATTTTTCCATATATCTTTTACCGTCTTTTACGACAAATGGGTGCGATCCAAATTCAATAACCAATCATAGCGCGGTGTTTTTGTTCTAGAGAACAAACAAACCGACTTACGCCGTTCAAAATGCTGATAATTTTAGTTAGCGTACGCTTGCTATTGTTTTATTTTGTACGATTTAAGTCTCTAGGAGAAGGTAGTTAAAGACCATTTTCTTATGAAATCTTCAGTAAATTCCACTAAAAAAAACATCGCACAGTTTGCAGGATTTGCAGGTTGCAACGTGTTACGTGTTGACAGTTTCATCCATAGATGTATATAATCATTGATTTGACATATTATTTGAAGTTCGTTAAATGTATAATTAATATCTTTTAGATTTGTTATTTTACGGTGTCAGTGTAAGCGTCTTTCGTAAGCCGTTGATACCATACGTCAGTGTTTAGTGTTTGTATGGTGTTTGTTCGCTCAACACAGAACACAGAGGTAATGCAAGGTACAAATTTGAGGTTATATTCTAGGTTATATTCCAGGGTTCTTCAGAAGTCTATTCTCCGCTATCCCACAATTGGCGTGAATGAATTTTTAATCAAAATAAAAATGTAGGGGGGGCGCCATCGGTACCCACTGCACAGGGCGCCAGATTTCGTAGATCCGGCCCTGGCACCGCCCCCAAACATGCGTCACATACGCAAGAAGATCACCGCATGAGCGGTTCCGCCGGAATCCGTATTGACGGTCGTTAATAATTTTGTTCTTCTCGAGGTATGTGAGCAGTTTGTCGTTGATCACACGTTCCATTACCTTAGACAGAACCGATGTGATCGCTATGGGGCGGTAGTTGGCTGGGTTGGAGCGGTCACCCTTCTTTGGAATAGGGTGAATGATCGCTTTTTTCCAACCAGAGGGCACAGAGCCAGACTTCAGGGACATTTTGAAAAGCTTCGTCAAAATTGGAGCTATTTCTGCAGCGCACCTCTGCAATACCAGGGCAGGTATTCCGTCAGACCCACTAGCTTTATTAATATCAAGCCCTCGTAAGACTTGGAGTACATCCCGATGCCGGATCCTCAGCTTTTTCATATGAAAACCGCAGTGAGGAACCGACGGCGGGGTAGCACCTTGATCATCGAGGGTCGAGTTTTCCGCGAACATTTTGAATAATAAGTTAGCCTTTTCGGCGGCGGTATTTGCTAGGGAGCCGTCAGGTCTGGTAAGAGGTGGCAGACTGGGTTTGCAGAAATTGCGACCTATTGAGCCCGCAAGCGACCAGAACGCTCTGCTGCCGTGCGGGCAGGCAGCCAGCTTTCTGCTGATCTGCAGGTCGTGCTCGAATTTAAACCTATTAATGATCCTCTTGCTTTCCTTTGCCATTTTGTTTTATACTATTCTGTTTTCGGACGTTCGAGATGTGTTATAGGCTCGGTAAGCCGCGTTTTTTCGTCGCATTGCTTCAGAGCATTGTCGATTGAACCACGGCTTTAAGCCCACACCAGTTTCTTTAATAGTGGATTGGATGAAGCCATCCATCGCGGATGTGATGACTTCACCAATTTTCTGGGCACATCTTGAGGGATCCGAGGACCGAAAACAGACAGATGACCACGGGAAAGCATTAAAATGTGCCCGTAGACCAAACCAATCTGCTGATCTATAATGCCACACTTTTCTCTTCAGCCGCTCGATTGGCGGTCTGAAGGTTACGGGGATTGACGTCGTCACCAGGCAGTGGTCGGACGATCCTAAAGGCGCTGTGACGTCAATCTTGTAGCCGTGTGGCACAGTGGTTAAAAAAAATCTCAGATTGGAGCGGTGAGTCTGAACATCAGGAATCCTTGTAGGCTCCTGAACCATTTTCTCCAGTCCGTGGCAGAGGGCAAAGGATTCCGCCTCTCATCCAGCCGAGTCCGTTGGTCCTGAGAACTTTAACCAAGGTTCGTTATGAACATTGAAGTCCCCCAGGACCACAAACTCTGCCGTAGGGAAGCGGGGCAAGACGTCATCAATAGTATTACTTAATTTTTTTATTTTTTATTAGTAATAGAAGGTACATAAATTACAAATAAATTTTATACAGTAATTAATTACATAGTAGATATTATATTTGATGTACCCCCATAATTAAGCAAGGCTTGTGTGTATGGGGGGGTGTTATTGTATTGCTTTTTTTATATCATTCAGTTTAAGTTTTCAGTATAATTTTTAAGGTGAGTTTTAAAATTTTTTATATTGGTATTCAAGTTTCTATTTTTTTCTGGTAATGAATTAAAAAATTTTGCTCCGAGATATTTATGACTCAATTGTCCAATTTTTTTTTTACATTTTGGAGTGGGAAGTATTGATGTTTGTTTAAGACTTCTGTTATTTTTAAATGGTGCAACTTGATTTTTAATATTATCTTTATAAATTTGTAATGTTGCATGATAAAAGTATAATGCACTTAATTTTCTGACCTTAAATTGTTTGAATAAAAGTTCTGACGAATATGAGTAGGGTTTTTTTTTAATTGTTTTTATTATTAGTTTTTGTGATATGTAAATTGTTTGTGTTTGATTTTTATATGTACCGCCCCATCCTATAATGCCGTATTGTATAATTTATTTATTTATTTATTTAAGGAACATAAACAGTCTTAATAACATAATATACATAAGAAGATAACAAAAAACAGACCAATTATTAATGTTCACAGATAGGTATTTAGAAACATAAAAGTAACTGAATGTAAACTAGAATATTTAAGAAAAGAATAAAAAACAGGACAAATCAGCAATAAAAAAAATTTATATATATAATACAGGTGTAGATTCAACAAGTGATAAACCTAAATATAAAAACACAACAATAAAATAAATGCTATTATAAATGTAAAGAAAATAGGGTGCAAAACAGGTATTTGGATTGGGACAGGTAAGGGGAGGACAGGGATAAGGGAAAGTTGCCACGCAGGTAATTTAAAAAAAAATTAGGTACAATTAATTTAATCATCATGAATATGTGTTATGTATTATTCGCACGTAGTATGTTATACAATGAAATTCTGTAGCGAAAGTAACTAGCAGTGAATATGTCAGCAAATGTTTCTAAATGTGCAAATTTAATGTTATAGTAGTTACATGTCCTTTGCATAAATTCATTTTGGTTGGAATTTGTGTTGCATCTATCAATGTAGAAAAGGGTATTATGTCTGCTATATCGAGTCGGCGCGTGGAAATTTATTTTATTTAGCAACTCCGGGCAGTCAACTTTCGAGTTAATAATTTTGTACAGGAGCATCTGATCAGCGACAAGCCTCCTGTTGAGCAGTTTCGTGATTTGAAAATGGTTCTCGATTTCATCGTAAGAATTGTATACATTGAATGATTTAAAATTGAGGAATTTGAGAAATCGCTCCTGAACTCTTTCTAACCTGTTAACATAAACAATATAGCGCGGGTTCCAAACCTGTGAACAGTATTCTAGGTGAGGACGAACATGTGAATTGTAGAGAATCAGATAAGTCTTGGTGTTTTTGAAAAATTTGCATGTTCTTAGTACAAAGCCTAGACTCTTTGTTGCTTTGGTGACAATGTTATCAACGTGTTTTTCAAAGGTAAGTTTAGAGTCCAAAAGAATCCCGAGGTCACGTATATAATCTTTATTTGTTAACAGCAATCCAGAAATGGAGTAATCATGCAGTATTTTCACTCGGTTACGTGTGAATGTGACTTTGCAACATTTAGAAATATTGATAAAAAGCTTATTTCTGAGACAGTAATCCGTCAGTCGGTCCAGATCTTCTTGTAAACGCACAGAACAGTCTGGAGAGCTTATAGGAAGGTATATCTTCATATCGTCGGCAAATAGTTAAATTTGAGCGTTGTGAAAACATGTCGTAATATCATTTATATAGATAGAGAAAAGCAAAGGACCCAAAATGGACCCCTGAGGCACACCGGAAGTGATAATTTTCCAGATGGAGGAAAATCCACCCACTGTCACAGCCTGGGACCTGTTTGTTATGTATGAAGATAACCAACGAAGGAGATCTCCATGAATACCATGATTAGCAAGTTTTCTAAGCAGGATGCTGTGGTTGATCTTATCAAAGGCTTTGCTATAGTCGGTGTAGATTGTATCAACTTGCACACGTTTATTCATAGAGGCAGACAAGAAATTTATAAACGTTATAGGATTTGTAGCAACAGAGCGACCTGCAAAGAATCCATGCTGAAATTCATTGATCGAATTCTTTACCACAGGGAATAACTGGTCATAGACTATGTTTTCGAACACTTTTGAAAAAATGCAGAGCTTGGAAATGGGTCTATAATTATCTGCTTCACACTTATTTCCCGATTTATGAATTGGCGTGATGTAGGCTCGTTTCCATATATCAGGAAATGTACCAGTCTTAAGCGATATATTAAACAGTATAGATAGCGGAAGTGACAAATGATTTGCGCACTCGGTAATGAACAGTGGTGGGATACCATCTGGCCCAGCTCCCTTGTTGGAATCAAGCCGTTTTAAATATTTAGATACAAGGTCAGCATCGACAAAAACTGACCCTATCGCACAGACCTGCTTAACTACGGATTCATTGCAGGAAGTCCCCAGAGGGTCAGCCGGTTCGTAGACGGAATGGAAATATTCAGCAAATAAGTCACAGACTCCCTGTCCCCCCTCGGCTGTTAAATCCTTAAGATTTAAAACGCTAGGAATAGATGCTGATAGTTTTTTTGATTTAACATATGACCAGAATGCTCTGGGATCTTTGGCGATATTCTCTTCAGCATTATTAATAAAGTCTTCGTGACACTTCCTTGCCATTTTTTTCTGTCTGGTGCGTAGTCTTGAAAAAGTAATGTAATCGGAAGGGTTCTTATAAGTTATATATAACCTGTGAGATTTCTGCTTTTCGCGAATAACTTGATGAGCTATACCACGGGGGGTAGGAATGTTTACCAGTACGCCTCAATGGAACCTTATCCGAGATCAAATTATTAATAATATTGTAAAAATGTGATACTGCAGGATTGACGGAATCGGTTAAGTTAAGTACGTTCCAATCTACTTGTGTCAGGCTGTCTCTTATGTCATCATAATTAGCTTTGTGGAATGAGGGCCTTTTAATTGATTTTTCCTTTACGACCGGTGGTTCAACGAATTCAGCAGTGATAATGATGGATTTGTGGTGAATATCCTTAGGAACCAACGGATCGTTCGCGGGAGCAACGCGTACCGAGAAATTACAGAGAACGAGATCAAGAATTCTTCCTAACGTATTTTGAACACCATTATATTGGTGGAAGTTACAGTAATTAATATTGTCGATAAATGTTGCGCTTATTGTAGAGGTATAGTTGCAAGGAATCATGTTTACCTCACCCACAGGAAGAGTCCAGGTAATATCGGAAAGGTTAAAGTCTCCCATGATAAGAAATTTGTCGTCAGGTTGATTCAAAAGCTTAATACCTAGATCATTCGAAAAGGTGGAGATTCGAGCATTGAAGTTGAAGCTTTTGGACAGGTAAATACAACAAAGATGAACGCAAGTAAATCCATTTGCACGTGGGATGCGAAGAGTCACCCAAATGTCTTCATCTGTAGAACACCATGAATTATTACAAATTGCATTGAGTTCCTTTTTGACAGCCAAGAGCACCCCACCACCCATTGTTACACCTTGAATACTTCTGTCGCGTTGGAATACATTGTATCTTGTGTCCAAAAGCTCCCCATCTGAAATAGAATCTGTCAGCCAGGTCTCTGTTATGCCAATCACGTCATAATCACCGCTCGTAACACTGCGAAGAAATGTATCAGTTTTTGTTCTCAGTCCACGTACGTTCTGATAAAAAACACTTAGAGGCAGGGACTCTTTTTCAGTATAGTGACAATAACAAAAATATGCAGAGAATATGTGAACATAATGTGAGGTGTAATATGTATAGATACTTGAAATATGACAAGTACATTATAATAGTTGATTACAGAAACAGAGAATATCTTGCAGTTGACAGGAGTTGAGAAAATATAATAAGGTAATGATGTGCGATGATAAATATAATGGTAATGCAATGGCAATTTGAGATGCAGGATAGGACAGCGTGTGTAGGGAGAGGGACGAGTATGCAATAATAATCGGATGAGCAGTAGGTGTTTCCTTATGTTATTTTCTGGAGGTCGTCTTCCCTCCTGACTAAAAAAGCTGGTGAATTTTCATTTTTTCTCACCAAGATCTTGCAGTCCTTTACCCAAACAAATTTAAAACCTGCTTCCCGTGCTTTGGTTTTAACCTTTGAAAGTAGAATTTTATTATTAATTGTTAGGTGGTTGTTGACATAGATTGTAGTTTCAGGTCCCGAATATTTTAGGTCAGTGCTGCTTATCTTTCTGGCCTTTTTGGAAAGAGCGAGAAATTCCAATTTCCTCCGTCTACTCGCAAATCGGATGATAATTGGCTTAACCTGGGTCGTCTTCGTAGCCACTCGCGTCACGATGTCTATATCTTCTGGCTGTAGTGCGAAACCAATCTGCTCGCCTATTTTCTGGGCTATACAGAGAAGGTTTTCTCCTTTCGTCAAAGGCACGTTCTTGATTTCAAGGTTTTTCATACGGGAGAGCTGATCCCGCTCGTCGAGTTCGTACCTGAAGATGTCCATGCTCTTCTTAATAGATGCCACCTCCGAAACTATCTGGTCGACAGTCTCCAGTCTCTTCTCAACCGCCTCCACCCTCTTTTCCGTATCGGACATGGCTGCTAGTGCAAACTCGAGGCTCTTCTTTATGTCGGATATCTCACCCCACATTGGCTTAATGCGAGTGAGCTCGACATCGATTTTGTTCAGCTTTTCCATAATCTCGGCCAGAGAACCAGCTGGTACCATCTGCGATGACGTCGCAGGAGTTGCAGCTGGAGATCCACTGCGGGCTGCATTTCGCGTGCACGGCTTCATAGTGTTGTTTATAATTTAGTGTAGCGAAAAAACACAATGATTTGATCACTCAAATGTTTTGAAAGTCGCTAGTTTTATCACTTGAAACTCAAGATAAGATTTGTACACTCTTGTAAACTTTGCAAACAGAACACTAAGAAAAACACTTTCACTCTGTTTTTCTCAAAGAGAAAATGGCAAAAGGTATAGAATCTTTGTCCCTGTACAATAGTAACTAGTATAGAGAGGTAATAGTTTACAAACTTTGTTTTTTTAATTAATTTTGCGGGAGCAAAACCAAAACAAACAGCTGTCACTTTGAAGTATTGTTGTATGTATGATTGATTGACAGAAAGCGAAGTATGTGGTTCTAAGTAATTTTTCGTTTAAAATATCTCTTAAACATCTAAATATATATGTTAGTTTCCTTATTCTGTTGTTCAGAATATTTATGTGTGGAGACCATTTTAAACGCTGGTCTATTGTTATGCCCAGGTACTTAATATCAGTTTTGCTTTCTATTTTTGAACATGATATATTACATTTGTGGTTTTCTGTATTTGTCACAGAGTGGATTATTAAGTTTATTTCTTTAGTTGTTTCTTGTTTTTTAATGAAAAATGGCAAATAATAGGTTTTTTTAGAATTTAAAGTCAACGGGTTTTTATCAAACCATAATTTTAGTGCATTGATATCTGTATTTGCCATTTTGTTTAATTCAGACCAGGTGTTTGCTTTTAGTAGTAGGACTGTGTCGTCAGCGTAGGAGACAATGTCTCCATATTTAGAAATATTGAATATATCATTGACATATATAATAAATAATAATGGTCCCAAAACTGTACCTTGGGGTATTGAAAAATCGCTATATTTTGAATCGCTGGCTTGATTTAGTAATTTTACTTGTTGTGGTCTTTCATGTAAATAACTAGCTATCCATGCTAAGAGTTTCCCATTAATTCCTATAGATTTTAATTTATTTATTAATTTTTTATGTGATATGCTTTCGAAAGCTTTTTTCAAGTCTATAAATATTCCGATACATTTTTTATCGGAATCTAGGGCCGTATATAAATAGTTGGTTATTTTTGCTATCGCGTCGTGAGTACTTGTATTTTTTTTTAAGCCAAATTTATTATCATTAATTATTTTATTTTCATCTAAGAATGTCCAAATTTGTTTTTTTACAATTTTCTCATATATTTTTGATATATTTGATAGAAGGGAAATCGGGCGGTAATTTTGTGGGTCATTAGGACAGTCTGTTTTATAAATGGGAGTTATAATTGCTCTTTTGTAATTATTGGGAAATTCGCCATTTGCTAGACTTAGGTTTATTATATGTGTTATTGGGAGAATTAAGTATGTTTTCATCGCTTTTATTGTCTTAGCATCTATGTTATCAAAGCCGGGGGCAGAACCTCCTTTTAGTTCCGAAATAGTTCTGTCAATGTCGGCTTCTGTGACTGGCTCAAATTTATTTATTTGACATTGTGTTCTGTGTTGTGGATTTGATATATTGGTCGAATTTATGGATTTTGCTAGGTTTTTTCCAACGTTATTAAAATGGTTATTTAAAATATTACAACATTTGTTTGTGTCATTTTGTACATTATATATTAATTTCCCATCTGATATTTCGGATATGTGCTTATATGTTTATTTATTATTTGTATATTATTTTTTTTATTTTTATTTATTATTTCATTTATTGTTGACCATATTTTTTTATTATTGTCTTTAGCTTCTGTTATAATTTTTGAGTAATAGTCGTTTTTCGTTTTTCTAATTAGAGTAGTTAATATATTTTTATACTTTTTATAATATAGTACAATTTTATTGTTAACTAGTGGCCTTTGTGTTATTTTATAAAGTTTATTTTTTTTTCGAATGGCTTTTATTAATCCTAGAGTAATCCATGGTTTAATTTTCTTTGTTTTTGAATTGGGGACGATCTGTGTTGTTTTTGTTGCTTCTAAAACGTGTTTAGTTAAAGTTTTTTCAAACAGTAAGGCACTTTGGTTGGTGCATTTATTTTTTAAAACTTCTTCCCATTTTTCATTTATTAATGATTTTTTTAATAATTCATAGTCTAATTGGGAATATGGAAGATTTAATTTGGGTATTGTGTTTAGTTTTTTATTTGTCTCATGTATAAGGTTTGAAGAGTTCGGACGTGTCTGAAACGCTACCGAAGTGAGCGGTATAAACACGCGTAAAATCTTACCGTACTGGCAAGATTGACACGCACCCACATAACGTCGAATCTGGAGTTCTCCAGATTCAACGTCGCATACAGTTGACGTCAGCTCGGCTGAAGAGACAGACACCTCCTTTGGGTCTGAATTTCCAAGCGAGGGCGAAGCCCGGGCAATCCAGATAGGTGGCGTCTGTAGGCTCGGCTGTCTGCGTTTCGGAAAGGAAGAGAAGGTTAGGGCGTTGGGAGAGAAGGTGGTGGTGGACGAAGTTTAAGGTTTTGTGCAGGCCGCGAATGTTGGTGAAATTCATCAACAGCTTTGGCCTGCACCGGGGACTCCTGCTTCTCCGGAATGGATTTTTCTGCTGCTCTTATTAGGAGTTTTACTAGGGAATAATTCACACTGTATTCTGATGTTCTCAAAGGCGTATTTCTTTCGTTTTAATGTCTACGATGTTCTTCTCTAACCTAGTCTTAAATTCACAATAAGATGACAAAGATCGCAACCTAATTGCAAAATTCCTAACGGATTCCCCCACATCCTGTTTTGATGCGAAAAATGCTTCACGTTCTTAAAGACCGATCGTTTTTTAGTACAATGTTTATCAAGAATTGCCAATAATTTGTCAAAAGTTACATCCGTTAATTTTAGTGGAAAACACAAATTAATCAACAAAGACAGTGTTTCTTGCTCGAAAAGATTCAACAGAAAAGCCCTTTTCTTGTCCGCGTTAATTTTTTCATCATTTATAACGGAAAACTGTTCCAGCCGAAGCTTAAACAAAGCCCAATCTCCCACGAGATGATTAAAACTTGGAATCCTTCCTGACTCTATACCCACAAAAGAAACAGACCACAATAACCACAGATAAAAACAAAGAACCCGCAACAATTCCCTCCACAAAAAATGCGAAAAGATTTTTTTGTATAATCACCGCACACCTTGGCCGTGAAAATGGTCCGGTAAACACCGCTCGCCTTGGCAGTGAATAAATGTTTCCCGTTATTGGTGCTTTTTCCTCTGGTCTTATATTCCTCTGGTCCTAAAACAGAAAAATATTCTGACCTCCTCGGCCCTGAAGATCCCGATTGTTTTCCCTTTCTCCACGAAAACTGCAAGTCACGCTTGCCTTAACCCTCTCGCTCCTGGCCGCAAATTGTTTTTTTTTTTTTTTTGGTTTTAGGCAATTCACCCTGAAAAGAGTGCTTTGTGCCGGTAATAGTTAAAGTGGATAAAAAATCTCGGTTAATCTATTGGGAAAATAATAACACAAATTAAATATTGGACTCATTTAGATCACTAAAACAAATTAAATATTGAATTCATTCAGGTTAATAAACTTACATAAAGCTGTATGAACACGAGAATTGTTAAGAGATAAAAGGTATGAAATGTTAAAGGGGGACTGGTGTGTGATTTTAATAAGCCGGCGATATATGTTCTTGAAAGATGAATGGTTTTTACAGTTAAAGAAAACGTGGTCGAGGGTTTCCTCTTCCACACCGCACTGGCAGACCGGATCATCTAAAACTCTAATTCTAGACAAGTGATATGCAATTGAACAGTGACCAATTCTCATTCTCGAAATATATGTAATGAATCGTTTTGAAAGTTTTTTACCGTGAAACCATGGCTTAGCAGGGATATGGTTTTGAATTCCAGCATAGAAAGATCCAGTTCTTATTTTGGAGACTGCCCAATTTTCTTCCCAGGCACGAGTCATGTTGGATTTAAGAATCGGGAAGACATCGGAGATAGGAATTCTAAAATTTGGTGGGATAGTTCTGGAATCTGAACCAGATTTGGCGAGAAAATTGGCCATCTCATTACCCTCGATACCCAAATGGGCAGGGACCCAGGTCAATATCGTCTCAAACCCAGATTCACTTAGAGAATTGAGAAGATTTTTTTATTTTACATATAATATTGTCTTCCGGATAACATAGCATATTTGACCTAATTTTAGTTAGAGTACTTGCGAATCAGTACATAGTAAGGCTCGATGATTGTTGAGAACCTGGATTTGATTTAGCGCTTGTTCAATTGCAAAGCATTCAGCAGTAAATATGGAAGCTTCTTTCGGTAATTTATAAGTGAGATTGATGTTGAATTCTGGACTCTATATATCGATGCTCCACATCTTTTATTTTCAAATTTGGAACCATCAGTGTAAAGGATGGAAAATCCAGGGAATTTTGAAGCCACAATGCTTTTAAAACAATCATCCACATTTTGAAATTTATTTGGGGAAGATAAAATATTCTTCTGAAAGACTGATGTTATTGTGTTCGGCATAAAAGTGATTGCCTTAAATGGAATATTGTATATAGGGAGATTGGGAACTTCTTGAAGATATTAGAGGGAAGATGAAAGAGAATTATAGAGATGAAAACTTTTAATTAGGAGAGGAAAACATTGTTTTTCTCTCAATCTTTTGTTAGAATTCAAATTAACACTTAACTGATTAAGACTTTGTTTAATAGGATGATGTGATAACGATAAAGCCTTGAAAATATATTTATTAGCAAGGAATTGCCTTCTGAAATATAATGGAGGCTCCCCACATTCCACCTGAAGCGCATTAATTGGAGAAGACTTCATAGCTCCAATAATCATTCTGAGGGCTTTTGATTGAATTCTTTCCATTTTCTTATCTAAGTATTTAGGGAGTGGGTCAAAAAGGAATGAGCCGTAATCCGTGGCTCCAAACTAGGAAATTATACATTAATTTTGAGATCCCCACCATACTCTGGAAACTGCTCGCATCATATTAAGTCCCTTTTCACACTTTGTAGAAATTATCTGAATGTGTGGAAGCCAGGAAAGTTTATGGTTCAAAAGAAGACCAAGGAATTTGATTTGAGTAGCGGTTTGTAGAGGCACATTATCAAAAGAGATTGAGAAGTGGGGAATTTTTCTTTTGCGCGTGAAAGCCACGACCCTTGTTTTAGATGCCGCCAGATTCATCCCATTTATTGACAATCAGCTTTTAATATATTGTAAAGCCAAATTCATTTCCTTAGCTGCAAGAATAATATTTTTATGTAACAAATATATAAGGATATCATCCGCAAACTAAAGTCGCTTGATAGAAAAAGGAATTACTAAGTCTAGGTCGCTTATATAAATATTAAACAACAGAGGACTAATAACAGAACCCTGGGGCAAACCTCTCCATAGTTTGCGCCTTAAGCATTTAAAGGAAGACTCAATAATAATGGACCTATCTGAGAGCAAATTAATAATAAATTGGACCAATTTCGGGGGGATTTGTTTTTTAATTAGCTTTTCTTTCAAAACATTCAGTAAAACATCATCGTAAGCTGATGAAAGGTCAAGGAATGTGGCCAATGTATAAGAATTTAGGGATTGAGAAACTCGGATATCAGTTGTGAACAAACTTAAATTATCCATTGTAGATTTCTTTTTCCGAAAACCATACTGATTTGGTGAGATAATATCTTGACTTTCAACAAACCACTCTAATCTGTTTTTTATCAAACGCTCCGCTACTTTCATCAAACATGATGAAAGAGCAATAGGCCGATAAGACGAAATTTTAGATGGATTTTTTCCAGGTTTTAAAATGGGAATGATTTTTTGAGTTTTCCAATCATCCGGAATTAGTCCTGTTTCAAACATATTATTAATAAGAGATAAGAAATATTCAACCGCCATATCAGAAAATGATTTAATGAAACTATTAAATTTTCCATCGGGACCCGGAGCAGAGTCAGAAAGGGCTCTTATTACTCGTTTCATCTCATCAATGGAGAAAGGAGCATCTAGCCAGTTAGAATGAGATGGATATGGCTTAATAGAAGGCATTTCTTCACATCCGGCCACTGATGGGGGGGATATTTTATCCGCAAATCCTATAAGAATTTCTTCTGATATATGTTTGATTCTTGGCGGAGAATACGTTGATCCGAATTTTTTTAAGCTAGACCAAACTGAAGACTGGGGAGTTTCCGGAGACAGGTTCTCACAGAACTTCCGCCATCCAGCGCTTTTTTTATTTTTCAAAATGCGTTTGGTTTCTGCCTGGGCTTTTTTAACTGATAAAACTGAAGTTAACAATTATACTACATCAGTGAAGTCGTGTTTTCAAACGCTCTAAACAAATAAAATTAATATGGCTACGCGATCAAACCAAGCGTGGGAATCTATAAATCAAAACGTCGTGGAGCTGATCAGGAAAATCGATGTGCTCACAACAACGGTGTCCGATCTAAAGGCAATAATTGGTGAGCAAAAATCCGAATTATCCTACCAAAATAACACTTTTGCCAAATTGTGCGCTAAGGTAGCTTCACTCGAAGCAGCCGGCCGCAGTACGCCACTACCGGGGCCCACAACCGTGGAGCCGCGAACCGCGCCTACAGAAGGCCCGCGCATAACAAAAGACAAAAATAAGAAAACGGAGGCTAATTCTACAACCAAGCCTCCAAAATCAGATGAGCAGACATCGTCACAAGACGACGTCGAGGATATCAATAGTGGCTGGGTGCTTCAAACCCGGAAACCGCGTGTCCGTAAACCTGCTCCCATCGTTAAAGGGACAAAGGCTGACACGACCCTACGCGCAGTAGAGCGCAAGTTCTACATTCACGCTTGGCCATTCTGTCCCAACACAGAAGTTAACAACATTAAAGAATTCCTGGAAGGTGTCACACAAGACACCGTCGAAGTCGTAAAGCTTCAAGCCCGCGGGAATTACAGTTCTTTCAAAATCGGGATTGCCGAACAAGATAAGGAAAAGTTTCTAAACCCCGAAGTCTGGCCCGCAGGTATTTCGGTCAACAAATTCAAATTCCCATTTTTGAAATCAAATTAGACAGAGACCCCTCAGCTTAATGGCGCGTCTAAAACTCCTTTACCAGAATGTTAGGGGTGTAAACTCCAAAATAAACGAATTTACAACAAATTTGCTATCTCAAAACAACGAAATAATTGGGTTGACAGAGACATGGTTGAGCACCTCTGTCTACGACAACGAAATGTTTGATAATAGGTATGAAGTACATCGCCGTGATAGATGCGATAGTAATATTACTAATACAAGTGCACTCGCTGGCCGCCATAGCGGCAGTAGGAACGCCTCGCGAGGCGGCGGGGTTTGCATTGCAGTACGAAAACCGATTATATCACAAAGATTAACCGAACTCGAAACAGAGGGCGAAAACATCTGGATCAAAATTACAAAAACTAATTTCACTGCGCTGGTATGTGTGGCATATTTCTACTGTACAGACGACAGAGATATCCGCACCAAGTTTTATGAACATCTCAATAATAAGGCCAACCTATTATCCAACAAAAATGTTATCATTATGGGGGATTTCAATTTGCATAACAAACCTGAAGATGTCATACTTGATCACATATGTTTTATAAACTCTAATGGACTAACGCAACATAGTACAGTTGTAAACAAGTACAATAACATGCTTGATTTAGTGCTAAGTAATTTAAATATATGTGAGGTGACGTACAGCGATGAAGCATTGGTTAAAGAAGATCACCACCATCCTACACTGGCTATCTCGGCCACCCTGGCGAGGACACAATACAGCAGGCGTGAAATGCGTGCAAACCGTCATCAAATGGGACGACACTTATATTCGAACTTTAACAAATTTAATTTAAACACGTTAATATTAATCTGTGTCTAAAAATATTCTCACACTTCAACTGGAGATACAACATGAAATCTGCCAACGAAGCTGTGGAATATTTTTACTCTGTATTATTTAGTATATTTGAATTATGTGTACCTTTAAAAAAATTATCGAAAGCAAATGTTAACTACCCAGTTTGGTTCGATAAAAATATTATAGAAAAAATCAAATGTAAGGAATCTCTTCGCAGGAAGTACAAAGCTACTAATAATAAATCAGACTATTTATTATTTTCTGCAAAGAGATCCGATCTCAAAAAAGAGATGACTGTAAAAAAGAACAAATATTTATCCGATATTGAAAATGGGATCAAAGAAAACCCCAAAAACTTCTGGCAATATATTAGATCACAACAATCAGGTAGGGGCACTCCTATTGGACTTATGAATGTCGATAAAATAATCCAATGTCCCCAACAAGTTTCAGAGAGATTCGCGGACTATTTCCAGTCGGTATACAACCATATGAGCCCTAACCTAGATGTTGAAAGTCTCCGGGCAGAGGTGCCTAGAAACACAGGTTCAATATCTCTGGAACAAATTAAGCCTGAGGAAGTCAAAGCGTGTATTCGGGAACAAAGGCCCAACAAGGCCACGGGGCCAGATGGAATCCCACCTCATATCATTATCATGTTGGAAGAACATTTGTTTAACCCGATATGCTTTATCTTCAACCTCAGTATTTCAACTTCCACTTTTCCTAAATCCTGGAAACTAACCAAGGTTAGCCCGATACATAAATCTGGAACAAAAACGGAAGTCCAGAACTATAGACCAGTAGCAGTTCTGTCAATACTCCCAAAAATATTTGAAACAATAATTTGCGAAAAGCTAAACAAACAAATTAAACCGTTTCTTCAGGGAAACCAACACGGATTTCTATCAAATAAGTCCACCGTCTCTAATCTTCTAGAACTCTCACAGAGAGTAGCAAGAGGATTAGATGCTCAACATCAAACTGATGTGATCTACACTGATTTCGCCAAGGCGTTCGACCGAGTTGATCATGACGTACTGCTACGAAAAATACATAGAATTGGTTTCGACAAACCCCTCCTAAATTTTTTTGTCACGTATTTAAGGAATAGGAAACAATATGTTTGCATCGACGGATGCAGGTCTAGAGAATTCTCTGCATTCTCTGGAGTGCCACAGGGGTCAAACCTAGGTCCTCTACTATTTATAATCTTAATTGATGACATTCAAGAATGCATCAAACATTCCACTTGCCTGCTTTTTGCTGACGATCTAAAATTACTTAAGAAAATTTGTGATGGCCAAGATTGTGTCAAATTGCAAACTGATTTAGATTCAATTTCATCATGGGCTGATGAAAATAAATTATTTTTTAATACAAAAAAATGTGTCGCTATGTCGTATACACGTTCGAGAAACCCTATCAAATTCGATTATTGCATCAAAAATGATATATTGTCAAAAGTAAAATCCATCAAGGACCTTGGGGTAGTCTTTGATCCCAAACTTACGTTTTCGGACCATATATTGCAGTTGACGGCATCATGCTACAAGCTTCTCGGATTTGTCATAAGACTCTGCAAACAATTTTCCAATCCCGAGGCAATGATGACTTTGTACAACTGCATTATAAGGTCTAAAATTGAATACGCCTCTGCTGTATGGGCCCCATACCAACAAAAATATATTGAAAAATTAGAACAGATTCAAAAAAAGTTTTTGAGATACATGTATTTGAGAATGCACGGAGAGTATCACGAAGATTTGCTTGCCGAAACGCGCTACCAAAGTCTCCACTCGAGGAGGAGTGGGGCCCTTGCAGTAACGGCGTACAAAATTATTAATAATTTAATAGATAGCCCATACCTTCTGGAATGCTATAAGTTGTTCGTACCGAATAACTACAGCCAGGGACGGCACCATGATCTGCTTTGTATCCCACGTGGCAGAACGGACGTACTGGCTCGGCATAGCATGACACGAGGTATGGCGCTGTTCAACAACGCCTCCAAGACTATCGATATTTTTAATAGTAGCCTTGAAGAATTCAAGAGTCATGTTAATGCTAAAAATCTATAACTTGTTATTTGTATCATATATATGTAGTTAATGTTACATGTGTATTGTAAATGGACACAGTCTGTAATACAAAAAAAAAAAAAAAAAAATCTAGTGACATACACTTACGAAAAGAGGAAATTGCTTTTTTACGAGAGTTGACGGAGCGAGTGCATTCCTCGTCCCACCACGAAGTAGAGTGTTTTATTTTAATGTTCTCATTGTGTTTCGGGGTGGATTTTTCTGTTGCATTTATAACCATAGAGGGAAACGTCTCACATTGCATTCTGATGTCTCCCGGGGACGATTTTGTTAAATTAATAAGGTTATCTAGTTCAGAAGAGAAAGTGCTCCAATTCGCATCTTTTATTCTAAATTTGAGATTATTTTTAACTGGGGGGGGGGATATGTGTTATATTGATGGTGGAATCGGATTATAATTGGGAAATGATCACTAGAGAGGGGATCGTTTAGGATGTCCCAAGAGCATTTAGATGCTAACGAATACGAACAAAGAGATAAATCAACAGCACTTTTCCGTTGATGAGGGGGGGAGAATCTGGTTGGAGATCCGTCATTTAAAAAACATAGGTTATGGGTATCAATAAAATCTAAAAGATTGCGGCCAGAACGATTTGTTATTTTGCTACCCCAAGAAGGGGAATGTGCATTAAAATCTCCAAGGATCATATAAGGGGAACAAATCTGGGTTAAGATTGGTGCCCATTCATTTTCAATAAAAGTCGTAGAGGGAGGAATATATATTGATAAAATTGTGATATCAGATAAGGCAGCTGCTATTATCTGGATATCGTCGGAGGGAGTATGAATATTAATTTGTTTAAACGGGATAGAATTATGGATTATCAGAGCCGTGCCGCCTTTACCATCCGGTCTGTCGTGTCTGAGACAATAATAACCTGGAATTCTTAAGTGAAAGGAGGGTTTTAACCACGTTTCAGAAATGGCGGCTACTGAAACGTCGTGTTCGTCGAGTAATTGAATTAGGTTAGATTTGTTAGCGAAGAGGCTTCTACTGTTCCACTGAAGAATTTTGTTCAGTTTCGACGTCATTGGGGAGGCAAGATAATAAATATTTAATGTAATCGGCAGCGTTGGACGGTACAGTATTGTTGTTTGTAAGGATTGAAATTAAAAGGGTAATTAAAGTTTGTATAAAAGAATAATTATTCATTATTTCGGAGAGAGCAGGAGGGGAAGTATTACCATTAATGGCACACCCATTGGGCGTCTGGGATTTGGCATTCCCATTCGGGCTGGCCAAAATATTATTCAATTGTTTTTTATCAAGGTAAGGAGTATATTTTGGGTTGGGTTTGACTGGCTTGAGAATGGTTTCTCTGTGAGAAGATGACGTTGATTTTAAAAAGGTGGTTGTTTGGAAAGGAGCTGAGGACGATGTCATCTCTGCGAATGGTTTTTTCGCAGGAGAAAATAACTTTGGAAGTACGAAATGATGTCGGTAGCCATTTTATGTTCTTCTGTCTTGATAATTCTGGACAGGCTAGGCTGACCGCGGTATGTGCACCCGAACAGTTAATGCAAATGGGATCATTGGAAGATTTCGGACATTGATCAAATGGGTGACCTTCTCCGCAAAAGTAACAACGTGGAGGCAGTCCTGGATTTGTCAATAGGCCTTATAGGCCGCGGCCTAGGGGCGGCAGAGTTCAGGGGGCGGCACTCGCTCGCTTTAGTAAGCCGTTAATTTTGTGTACGATTATAAACAACAACAAAAAAATCACTGTGGATAAATAGAGTTATCTATCTATTAACCTTTAGACGCCCAGTGGTCCGGATTTGTTGACCTCGGATTTGTGTCGTTCAATGTCCAACGGTCCAATACGGGACCGGTGATTGTGGTGCGAATATTTCACAAAAAATGCTTTGGCAGTTGGCTACCTTTATTGCACGAGCGTTTAAGGAGATAAAGAGGTGTAGGACATTTTTAGTGATTTTCATGATTTTTTTTAACAAATAAGGAAATATATATAATGATTTTTTATATTCTTGAATAAAACAAAGGCGTAATTGCGTTATTTTATTTGTCATCTGGGTTCTCCCAATATGGCAGTAAGTATCGTGGACATTCGTTATTAGACTTTTGCTAAGTTGTTCTGATAGTACAATTTTTTTCCTTCTTTTATTCTTTTTGAAGTATATTTCATTCTCCAATATAAGTTTTCCATTTTGTAAGTCTAGATTGGTGTGTTGGTCCTTTTTTATATCTTCTAGGTTTATTAAATTTACTACTTTTAAAAAGTCATCAGTATTTTCATAAGGTTCTAGAACTGGATTTCTGCTTAAACAGTCTGCTTCTTGGTTTGATTTTCCTGGGTTATATTTAATTTTAAATTGATATTGGGATAAATAATACGTCAAATCCCCTAGTTCTTCGTCGGTTCTAGCCTTTATGTTCATATTTTCTAATGGTTTATGATCTGAGTAGACCGTAAATTCTTTTCCCATAAGCCAGTGTTGCCAATATTTCACAGCTTCTTTTATTGCCAGACATTCTAGGTATATTGCTTTCTTCTTTTTTTGAGCTTCAGTCAATTTTTTTGAAAAATAAGCAACCGGCTTACGGTCCCCGTTTTTATCTTTTTGTTTCAGCACTGCTCCCACTCCTTTGATACTAGCATCCGTGTAAATGCTTATTGGTAGTTCAGGGTCAAAGATATTCAGAAGTGGTTCTGAACATAACAATGCTTTTATTTTATCAAATGTTTCCTGACATTCTGTGGACCATATGAATTTCACGTCTTTCCGTAATAAATTGTGTAACGGGTCCAGGATAATCGCACTGTGTGGTACAAATTTATGATGAAAATTTATTTTTCATAGGAATTGGCGTATATTTTTTTTTGTTTCCGGAACTGGAAAGTTTTTGACAGCGGTTAAATAATCTTTCAGAGGTCTGATTGAATTGTTTTCTATTATGTGACCTAAATATTTTGCATAATTTTTTGCAAAAGTACATTTCGAAAATTTTAGTCTAAAGCCTTCTGTTAGAATTGCCTCCATTAGTCTCGATATATGTTGCATATGTTCTTCAAAAGTTCTTGACAAAATTAATATGTCATTTATAAAATTTACTGCAAAACTGGAGAGTTTGTATTTTCTTATGATGTTGCTCAATATTCTTTGAAAAATGGCTGGGGCCGTCCTCAACCCAAACGGGAGACAGGTCCATTGAAAATGACCTTCTTGTGTAACAAATGCAGTTTTATATCTATCTTGAATTTTCAAAGGAATTGACCAAAATGCCGAATTTATGTCAAAAGTAGAAAAATATTTACAGTTTACGGTTTTAACCATCAAATCCTCAATCAACGGAAAAGGTTGTGATTGAGGGATGACAATTTTGTTCAATTCTCTGAAATCTATACATAACCTTGTTTTTTTGATCATCTTCTTTTTTATATGCCATAGTTACTGGAGCAGCAAATGGGCTATAAGATTCCTCAATTAAATTCTTCTCTAATAGTTTTGATATTTGATATTCTATTTGTCTTCTATCTTCTGCTGTGCATCTGTATGGACGTTTGTAACAGTATTTATCCACCATCAAGTCAATATGAGCTTCATAATGTTTTACAGTACCGACGTCGTATTTATCTTTGGCGAAGATTGGTTTGTATTTTTCTACCAACTTATCAATTTCTGATTGTTGATATAAATCTAGATGGTTTATTATCAGTTCAAATCCATCCGTGTTTATATGTTCGTTGAAATTTATTTCACCTTTGTTTGTTTTTTTGGTGTCTTCTTCCTCTATTTTACCTAGTACATCAGGAATTTTGATATTTGTTATATTTGAAGTATCATTTTTTGAGTAGTTATTCTTTTTTATATCTTCATTTGAGGTCGCTTCTTCTGGTTTGTTACATTGTATGATCTTTAATTCTTCGTTTTGCATTAATTTGAAATTTTTGATACAATCCAAACCAATTAGAAAATCGTAATTAAAATGTTCATTATCTACTACAAATATGTCCACAATTCTTTCTATATTGTAGATTTTTATTTTTAGTGTTACCATACCTTTTGTTTTCTTCTCACCATTAATAGTCTTCAAGTTAACTATTTGTATATCACTTTTACATGCTCTTGGCTGTATCTTTAATAATTTTGCATTAATTAATGACACATTTGATCCCGAATCATAAATTCCAGAAATTTTTAAAGTATCATTTAATAGTAACTCGACTTTTATTAATGGTGGCACTTCTAGTTTTTTGGATTCTTCTCGTTTAGTTCAATTTCCAATTCAGAGTTATTTACCGTATTTACAACTGCTTTTTTATTTTTCTCCTTAAACCAGCAATTTTCCTCAAGATGGTAACGTTTCCCTTTTTTCTCGTTAACACAGATTCGGCATGGTTTTTTTTCTTCAATTTCTTTAGATTTAGCGTCAGAATACATAATACTTTTTTTTTCATACTTATTCTTCCCAACAAGATGTTCTAATTTTCCTATGTTATTGTAAAGATCTTCCGTTCCTTGTAAAATTTCTCTGTCAATTTTATCAGTCACATAATTAGGTAAGCCAAATGCTATGAGGTCGATAAGTGTCCCAGTATCAATTGATTTCCTTACTTCCAGCAATAATTTTTCTGTTTTTTAAAGCATACTCGAGCAATGAACCTGCTTGATATTTAAAGGCGAGAGCGTATCTAATGGGTGACCATCCTTTGTTTGCAAAAGTATCACAATTTTTTTTTTCCCATTCGTCCCATTCCGATTCCACTGTAAGTTTCATTAGCATGCAGCTGTACCATTCTACACCGGAGTATTCCAAAAAATGTTTTAAAATTTCAATTTTCTTTTTGTCTTCGTTGATTTGGAAGCGTTCACATTCTTTATTAAAATCTTCAATCCACTGGTTCGCATTTGAGCTTCTGCCAGTGAATTTGCCAATCATGAAATCCTTTGCAATTTTCCCTAAATTTTGAGTTTCAGATTTTGTTTGTTTACTTTCAAGCAATTTCTCTAACAGTTTTTCCAGCGTTTGACTTGATCCACTAAGTATAGATTCCGCTTTATTTGTGTTTTCCATAATTTCTTCTAGGTAAATATCATTAAACTGTAAGTTTTGTTCTGTATCTAAATATATTTTTGACATATCATCCGTCAAGGTTATCCATATTTTTCTTGTTTGATGTCTTTTATTTAATGATTTTTTTACCTTATCATAATTTGGAGTGTTAGTAATTCCTTGGTGTAGATTTGTAGGTTGGGATTCGTGTGGTATTCCATAAATCCGTCCATCAGGTGTAGCGATCGAGGTTATGCATATTACGTTTGATTTTCCATCTGCCGCTGGTCTCACAGCAAAATCAAACCTCAATTTTTCCATTTTTTGTGAAATAGTTAAGTATAGAAAATGTTGTTTTATAATGATTTTTTATATTCTTGAATAAAACAAAGGCGTAATTGCGTTTCTCTATAAAAACAAAAGATTTATTAATAATACGTATTTACAACTCTTAAAAATTATATTATCGGTTAACAAAAGATTCACTTACCTATAAAAACAAAAGAAACAACATTTAAAGCCCTTATTTCAGGTTTCTTTAATAAATAATAAATAAAATAAGATAAAATTTTCAGGAATTGTTAATCCAATAATTCTGACAGTTATATTTTCCTAACTTGTTTCATTTGTTTTATATCTAGTGGGCCACCAACTAGCTCAGTACTTACTCAGTACTTACTCAGTGAATACAATCTTAAGGAAAGCACTCATAAGTGGTTTTCTTTACATATATATATATACTTTATTTATACCTTGCGGTCATTTTACGCATATATATTCAAGAGAATATTCTAAAATTTTCCTCAAAAAAAAACGGAGTTATAACTGCCGCGCATTGTAAGTCGCCAACCGGCTGGACAATTTGTGTAACTCCTGGAGGTCACAATTTTCATCCGAAATCAATCTTTATTTAGTTGTTTATTAGTGTTTCTTCTATTTGAACCTCACTTCTTACAAAAAATAGAAAATTGATATTTTTTTGATAAAAGTGAAAATTTAGTTATTATGATTTTTTTACCACTAAGTATTTTAAACGTTTTTTTGCCACAAAAAAATAGTTAAAACAAAGATATTGTTTAGGATTGAGGTTCAATTAGAGCGCATTTATAAAAAGAAACTATGTCCTTAGTTTTCTTGTGTGCAATGATTTAGAAGACGATTTAGTTCAGAAATGGGTACACTTTCAAGATCACATTTCCTCTAATAAGACGGCAGAGAAACCTGAATCTACATCATTACTCAATCTTTTTAAGGAAAGTTTTTGAGGAAACCATCTCTGTGCAACGTTTACCCAAACTTGCACGTTTCCGCGGCGCACTTTGCACTCCGGCCACAAATTGTTCTGGAGTTTTTCCTGTTTAAAACGAATGAAGAAATACCAAGGTCAAATAAAAAGGTCTTCATTATCGCAAGAAAAACTTTACTCTTTGGATCTTCTATGCATAGAAGCAATTATGAAGCCATTATAAATGATTTTGTCAAATAAAAAATCCCGTAAAAAATTGTAATTCTTGTTTCACGTTACACTTTTATTTTACGAATAATTCTTTCTTTATTTCATTTTCGAATACCTACTTAACCAATGTTTAAATATATTTATTTTTATAATAATTGTGCGTCACCTAATAAAAGCCTACAAGTGAGTGATGATAGGTGGCAACTTCTAAGAAGGAGGAAGGGGCGGCGCAAATGAAGTGGCCTATACCAATGAAAAGTGTAAATACGGCCCTGCGTGGAGGAGAGCGGCATACGGGTTTTGAATGTCCAAAGCGGCAGCAATTGAAGCATTGAATAGTTGGGAATTTATAAACATCAACCGGAAGCGAGGTATAATAAATAAAGACACGAGACGGTAGGGATTGTCCTTCAAATGTAATAACAACAGATTGTGAAGGTTTTCAGATCGTGTTTCCATCAGAAGAATCCTTGTAGTTCAGTCGACGTGCTTTTAATACTTTCGGGGTTCCGTGGGAATTATTCAAAGCATTAACAATTTTAGCCTCTGGGATCTCCGCGGGAATTCCTCGCACAAGACCCATTTTCGTAAGGTTAAATGTCGGGATGAACGATTTATATTTATGGTTTGAGAGCGAGTCAATTTTTTTTACAAATCCATTTGCAGAAGCTGCAGTATTAAACTCGATAGACAATTTATATCGCCCTTCCGGTTTAATTGAACCGTTAACAATATCAAGGTTACTATTTTTTGAGTCAAATAAGAATTTTCCAAAATCTAAAGGATGAATAAGTTTTCCTTGTTCAGTTCTCTGAACCATAACGATAAAAGGACCGGAAGCGGAAGCAAGATAAAGTAAGTCAGTACTTTTTGTATTATCGCTAGTTAAAGTACTTGTCTGGGTGTTACTATTAGTGTTAAGGTCTTTAGAGGTCGAGGTTTGTTGAATCGGTGGTATAGGTTTAACTTTCGATGGAATGTGAAGGCTATGCGATGGTCGTCGCTTACGAGATGGGAGCGTAATAGAAACCTGGCTAGTATTAGAATCCGAATCAGAAAAATCTAATATCGACCCTGGGTCGGGAGGCCTATCTTCGTATTCCTCCATTATATAAAAAAAACTTAACTTTTAAAAATTAAACTGAAAAAATAATACGCAGTCTATTTCATTGACTGTACAAACAAAAACGGATTAGCCGTAAGCAGGAATGCAAACAAATAGGTATACGATAAACAAAATTAAATGAAATGTAACAATAATCTCTTATCTGTATGAGGCTCAGGAACGGGCGAACGGCACTAAGCAATAGGTACACACAACCACTGTTGACCGCGGCTCGAATCGGACTCATGCCCGCAAATTGTTGTTGTCATGTGACATCAAGATAAAATCGCAGATAAATCTGCGGTTGCGCCAGCTGTAGTGTTCTGTTTTTTACACATTAACAGTTTCTCCAACACACCTTGGATGGAGATTACTTCTTGGGAATAAATAGATTCTTGTTTATCTGGTTTTATTATTATTATTTTTTATTTATTTGTTTATTTAGCACAGTAATATACATTTATATACATTACTTATTAGATTTTGACTGCCCAACTAGGAGTATTATCCCGTTTTAGGACAGTCAAATAATTATGGGTATGAACATGTGGAACATGATTTGTACAAAAAGAAAGAAAATTGATGAAATAAAAAGAAGAATTGAAAAGAAGAGAAAGAATATAAAATAAAATAATAAAAAAAGTTTAAAATATAGTACCTAACTGTTATTTGTTTAGCATAGCAAAAGAAAAAAAAGAGAAAAGAAAGAATAAAATAAAAATGAAATAACCAATTAAAACATAAAATAGCCGTGGATTGTTTAGCATAATTGTTGAAATGGTAATAATAATAAATAAAAAATTATTTACAAGCAAATGATTAAAATATAAGATGGTAACTGGTGTTTGCATTTCATATTATAGTCTTACGAACACATTTTGCATAGTGAGAACTAGAAAGAGAGCAGAAACAATAAATTAAAATAAAATAAGCAATTAATGCTTTATTATTACTGTACTTTGCTAAGCATAGTTATTAAAATAATAATAAAATAATAGGTATATATACTTATAACTGGTGGTTTACATTGCATATTATAAGCCTACATATATATATTTTGTATAAATATGAATAAAAAAGAGAAGAGATAGAATAAAATAAAATATGCAATTAACATAAGATTGACCACTGTTTTCTAATTTAAAAGTAATAGGTAGGTTCATACATATAGGTAGATACACATAATAAAGATTAGAAGATAAGAGTATCTTTTACTTAGTTCATTTTTTGTTGGATTTTTGTTGTTGTTTTTGGTTTGTGTTTGATTTTATTTTTTATGTAGTAAAAGTTCACTCTCCTTTCTCCCTAATTGTTGAAACCAAGTAGTGGTCAATTTACGAAGAACACCTGTGCTTTCCTATTTCCAAGCATCAGGCATGAAGTATATATAATACTTCGCGTATTACAATATTGACCTCGTTAGTCGACCTAACTAGGAGCTGGCTCAATTGAATCTTTTTTTTTTTACAGTGAATACCGCACAAGAATCTCAACTGCTCCCGTCTGGAGCCAGTGAGACTATGGCATCCCCAATTGGGGTATGTTGTGAGGCTGAAGGTAGTGGGGAGAGGAAGGAGGTGGGGAAGAGGAAGGTTGGGAAGTACCTGGCTATTCAGATCTGGTCACCAAACACGGCTAAAGCCATTTTCAAGCAACGTTTCAATTCTGAATGGTGGTCTTACACCAGGGCGATACTAATAGTAGGTATCTTCCACTCTGGAACATGCCGCAAATATACTATATATTATTTAAAATAAATTAATTGTGAAATAACACAAATTAATCAAATAAAATTTATTTGCGCATGCCGGGTTCGAACCCGCGACCTCCGGATTGTGAGTCAAGAGTCTTACCCACTGGACCACGGAGGTCGTCGAAATCTGATCAGAGAGTTCTATTGAACATCCTCTCTGAGCTGCTCGACCCTCTATTGCTCACCTCAGGTACTAAGCCACATGCCATCTATCGGAATCTAAGGACAGTTCTTAGCACTGCCATCTATGTCTTAGAGGCGAGGTAGGCAGCCGGAGACAGAATGATCTAGAATCTAGAAACTTCGCTTTGACAGCGCTACGCTTTTAGATCCTTTGCGCATTCCTCCTGTGCAGAGGATCTAGTGTAGGAAATGTTGAATGTTTTAAAAAATTTTGATTCGTAGTTCCTACAAAACTTTTTTTATATATTAACTGAGTTTTACAACTGGTTTAATCAGATAAATAAATAATAAATAAAAACACATTTTCCATTCATTTCCTGGAACAACAACCGTGTGCCAAGCATGCCGAATGTATCAACCAATACCTCTGCCAGTTTTGCGACTTTGCAGGGGTGCCCGGGTTTTTTTTTATTTAATATAATAGTTTCAATTACATGTTTATATACATTAAATAAATTTTTCTTTTAAAATCCATTTAATAATACGCTTTGCACCCTTTTTAAAAGCAAAGCTCGAGTTAAAAAGGCGGATAAACGCATGTTAACCACAATTTAGCAAAGGAAAAATTTTTTTTTTTTTAATATATAAAACAAAAAATAGATAATCAACAGTAAATAAGAAAAAAATCATATATATATAAATATTTTTTATATTGTACAAGGTGTTAAGGGACGTACTTGACTTACTTTAAGACTCTACTACCCGAATTTCTACCGATTTCTTACATATCCCCGTTAAACATTTGAAGTTTTTAAGCTCTTAAAAAAATACATGTTGTTCTTCAAGATAGTATCCAGGTAATCCCCGGCCGAAACGGAAAATATATGAAATTCCCTCGATAGAAATTAATCGCAAAGTATACTCCAAAAATTATGATTTACACATTTCTTTCGATTATTTAAAAAGTTATATGAATGAAAAAATTCTCAATGTTTCCAAGGAAATGCCCGCGAGATTTTTTCTCTTTTTTAAACATGTCGCGTTTAATTAAATTTATTCAAAATAGTCGCTTACGTCTGTTCATATTAATGTCTTTTAACATTAGCGCGCTCGCTCTGTCTTTAGAATTTACATATTTCCCTTTAAATGCGTCTCATTCGCCATCAGATTGGCGTGCTAGGTGGACCTATGCTGGCCGTTCCGGCAACTAAAATTACGTGAATTAACAAAATATATCTTTTTGCTCTAAAATAATATTATATTTATTACAAATAAATATTATCACAAAGTAGTATTATTAACACAAATTATATTTGTGATTATATATAACATACATATTATAATCACAAACAGTATTATTATCACAAACGAGTATTAAGTATTATCTCATCTTACCTCTCTATTTTTATACACAATGTTGGTAGGTTAGGTACCTACATGGAACTATGATTGTAAGGAAGCGGCATAAACATACCGGATCCTATTATACCGCCAAAACCAGTGTAGCTCTCTTCATTTTTCGGCGGCGGGGAGTGGGGATAGGAACGGGATTACCGCTCAGCGTGCGGGGGGAGGGTGAGCGCTTTGCAGGGAAGGGCCGAACTGGTAATGGGCTCATTATTTAATTTATTTTTTAATTAAAAAACGTTTCTCAGTTTTTTTTTCGTATTTTAAGCACAAAATATAATAGCCCAATACGTATTATTTGCTGAACGAATTTCTTTTCCATAATTAATATTTTTTTTAGTTTTAACCAGTTTATTGTTTATAAAAAACCGACATATTCCTGAGCAATGCTCACTTTCTCAGCGTTTAAAAAAAAAGATTATGAAACAAGATTATGATTGATTCGTGTAGATTAAAAAAATATATGTAAGTATATTAGTTAGTATTGTTTTTTAAACATATTTTAAATAATCAACAGACTTGCAGTGTAAAATTCAGTGCGTTTTTATATTTTTTCTTGATGTAAGCTGGTGTTTGAGTTTTAGGAAAGAAGTGCTCGTTATTAATCTTATAAAAACTGTAATTACAGTGATAACAAAAAAAATTGAATGCTCGAACAAAGGATGGATAAGTACAGGAGACATTAATAACAATTTAAAAGTTATAAAAGCATAATAAAATAAGTGTCACGTGAAGAGAGATACTATCAGTGTTTCTCATTTAACAGAACTGGTTCTTGATCCTGCTGAAACTTCCGATGTAATCAACGAGCTAGATCCTCTACCATTTGCAACAACCGATGTGCGGGAGGTTAGTGCAACTTTAGATGCTTACCGTATGATAAAGTTAGACAAGAATATATTTACACAGGAATCCAAACAAAATAATTATCGACAAAGACGGCAAGGTAGCGCGGTGGGAATTTATCGAAAAAGTTATTAGGACCCAAGAAGAGCAAGGCCTAAATTTCGCCCATGAAATAACATACCAACACTTTATTTCAGAAAACAGATAATGAAGGTCAATCTAGCAACCCAACTACTAAGCCGAAGTGCTATCACAGTCGTATAATTTTGTAGAGAAGAGTTAAAAATGGCGTAATACAAAGATTCAGAAGCCACTTGCAAGTTGTTAAAATCTTGAATGATCTCTTTGACGTTTTAAACTCTCGAAATCTTCGAAAATTTGTATTCCGGTGACCCTTGTCTCCCTTAAATAAAGAAACCGTATTGATTTTTTTAGGTGGAGCCACTGATTATCTTAACATTTTAAAAATAATTATAGTAACCAAACGGATGAATAAAGAAAACAAAACATTTAAAATAACAAAAAACGAAAAACAAAGTGTGTACAAAACAGGCTTCTTGGGAATAGTATAGCGTGCATACAAAGTCTGAAATATTTATGCAAAAATTTAATTGAGGACTATTAAGTAAAAAAATTAGTTTCTTACAAATTAAGCCAAAATCATATTGATTACCTTTTCGGCAATATAAGATCACACGGAGGTCATAATAATAACTTGAATGCTCTGCAGTTTAAAAACATTTATAAAAAACTCCTCGGTCATTTAAATTTAATAAAAACCACTAAAAGCCAGAATCTGTTAACCTACTGTCCCTTAAAATGCAATAACTTATTGTACAATTGTCGCTTTTTCAAGAAAACGGGCATTTTAAATCTTGTATATATATCACAAGAATCGAAACTGCTTCCATCTGTAGCCAGAGAGACTATGGCATGTATGTTGTGAGGCTGAAAATGTGAGGAGGGGAAGAGATGGGGACGAGGAAGGTGGGGAAGTACCCGTCTTTTCAGATATAGTCAACAAACACAGTTAAAGCCATTTCAAGCAACATTTCAATTCTAATTGGTGGTCTTACACCAGGGCGATACTGAGAGTATGTTCCAGCTGGAACGTGCCGGAAATATATCTTATATTATTTTTAATTATAAAATGTTGAAAAAAAATTTATCTGCGTGCACCGGGATTTGAACCCGCGACCTCCAGATTGCTAGTCAAGAGCTTTACCCCTTGACCACGGGGGCATGTCAATGTGACTTTTACATAACAATACAGTGATTACATACTTTGAATTAACATTGTAAACATATGTAAAAGGAGTGTTAAATTAGTAGGAAAAAAAACTAAAAATAACAGTGCAAAAAAAGACAACGTAAAAATGTTTAAAAATGAATAAGCTAAATGATAAAAAACACATACCTATGATATGTATAAATCTCAACTTTATATTTGTGCGTTATGATTAATAAAAACATAAAAAATTTTAGGTAATTTTTAATTATTATAATTTAAGTTGACTGATTCGGCCCATTGGCAGTCGGAGTTCACGTGTAAACATCGGGCCCATGGCGATGGCGGTTGAAATGAACACGCCGAAAATTATAAAATGTATATTTAAGCTATGTTTAAACACTTATATGTGAAAGGTAAGACCGTCTTTCTTCTTGAAGGTCTTCATAGAACTACTTTTACACAATTTTACGGCGCACTGGACCATTTTTCTATGTGTTATGAACGTTTTACTGGGAGCTCTATACGCGACCGAGGTGTAAAAGCCAATGTTAGTAGTTCAAAAACCGTTCGGTAAAGTTTTTGAAAAACATCACACTTCGGGAGGGTGTGCACACTTTACATGCCGTCTCTCTAATATCCATACTCTTAGGGTACCTACGTCACATTTAAAAATAATAACTCATTTCTTTCATTTTACAGAAATAAACCAGTTTTGTAAAGTTTTTAGATTTTCACGGCCAAAAGTATTTTCGTTATTTGTTTTTGGGGTGTTATGCCGTGTTGCGCCTCCGCCTTCTTTAGCCAACGCTTCGGGCAGCATTGCAGTGTCCATCATCAGGGCAGATCCGGCAGATGAGTGATTCACTGTCCTGTCCGAAACGGATCGCTGTCCGAAACGTTGGCTAAAGAAGGAGGTAGCGCAACATAGCGCATAACAATCCAAAAAAAATATCGAAAATAAACTAGTTTTTTTTTTTAAATCGGTCCACACTTAAAAGTATTCAAGTATCCACCTCTCCATTTTTAAACACAATACAAACTCCACACAGGAGGCCCTGAGGATTTTTTTTCCCTCAGGGCCTATGTCATCTTTGCATATGCTGTGTGGAGGGTCTTTCAATGGAAAGGAAGGAGAGGATGTTCTGGGAAGGATAAGGTTATAGGGGTGGGTGGAAATTTGAGGGTCAGTGGGTTCGGGTGTGACGGACTTTAGAATCCATCCCTCCCACTGCGGTGCAAGGCGATGTTCCAAAAGAGTTCTGCCTGAGAGCTCACAAGGTCTCCCTCAACCAGTCTCTCCCGATCTGGCCTACCACGATCTGGCCTACCACGCAGGTGGGCAGACACAGACACATCCGCCGCCAAGACCCAAACCCGGGCACCCCTGCTAAGTCACCAAACGTAGCGAACCACTAGGGGTTATCCAATGAATGGTTTCCGGGGCGGCGGTACCCTTACCCGCGTCCCAAATTATTACGGACAAAGAAATATGTATTTATCATCATAAGTATTATTCGATGTTCGTTGGATAATAAATCCAAAATGCGTTCCGTAAATGTAAGTAAATAAAAGTTTCGCTTGTTTACTAAAACCGACTACATCGTTATAAGCAATTACTTTGACCTTTTTATAAATGTTTAATAATTTAGATTCCATCGGTGGACTCGTCCTAGCACAGCTGTAGTTTTCTAATAGTTTTGAGGGCTGCCACTTCATAAATTTCTCATAAACATCGGGAGGTGATTCTACATGATGGTGAATGTAAAAAAGACAAATAACTTTTTTCTAAATTCCAATTATTTCTCTATACAAAATCATTTTTCCGTAGAAGAATAATATTTTTTTTTCATACAAACAACAAAACTTTTTTACCCGTATTTACCTTAGAACGTTTTGAAAAAAGTTTCCTATCTTTTTTTACGTGTACTGTCGTGTAGAATTACCTCCCGAAGTTTGTGCACTTTATCCCCGGATATACTGTATAAATAAAGAGCAAAAAGATGCTTGTAGGCGAAAACAGGGTGGGCAATTCACACGCGGTAGAAGTGAAACCTTCGGAAAACTAACATAGATAAGAGTGGGGAGGCTACAAAACACCGCAAAAAGAGAAGACCCATTAGGTATATTATCTCATTCTCTCGCAGGATAAATCATATAGATGTATGTGTTTGTCTCTTTTTAGTGTCGCTACTTTTCGTTTCATCGAGCTTCAAATCACAACAGTGCTAAAGAAGTTTTCACTTCAATAAATAGATATTTATTAAAATGTATTAAACGCCAAGTCATTTTTTCACGTAAACGGCACTAAACAAATATTATTAAAATGTTCATTTTACCATTATACCATTATAATATATATAAAATGCCATTTTTTGAGTAAGACTCAATAGAAATATGGAAATGGACCCTTATGGAAAACGGCGTGATGGTTAGTCATAGTCAGTTAGCTATTTTTGAAAAATATCACATCGATGGTGCTTTAAAAAAGCTAGACAATAACAATCGACAGTTAAAATAATATTTTTAAGATTATCATATATGTTCAGTAATATAAACGATAATTTATATAAATGATAATTGAACATTATACCCGCCCCTTCACACAATATGCCCACAGATGCCGTAGGCCTTGAGCGAAATTATTGCGAAAGTTTTTATATAAAAATGAATGATTCTTTGTTTGTCGCTTATGCATTACTGAACTATTCATCCGAATGCGATGAAACTTTGGTGATATGTTGTGCGCACGCCTGCAATGGTATCTATAATAAAGGTGAGCTCTGGCATTATTTCCTATACAATTCATCCGATAGCGATGAAACTTTGGTGTTTTGTTGTGCGCACGCTCACAAAGGTATATATGTATTAGCGAGCTCTGGCGTTATGAAATTTATATACAAAATTAACTAAAGGTGATGCGCGGTTGAAAAATGTGTGTATTTCATATAGTTTAGCGCCAGGGAGGGAAAGAAGGAGTGGGAGGGGGATACGGGAGGGGGATACAGGAGGGGGGCGGGGAACAAAGGAGGGGGTTCACGGGTGAGAAGGGGGATGCGGGAAGAAAGAATTTTGATTTTTCAGAGTGTTTGACGAATTTCACCAAAACTTAAGAAAAATTATAAGCTTGCTTTGAGCACACGGACACGCCCACAGCACAGTTCTTGTTATGCAGTTATGGTTTTATCGCGATTTTAGAAAAAAGTTAGGACTTGTAAGACAAAACTGACAAAATTACACACAAAAAAATCAAGGAACGATATCGTAGACCAAAGATTTCACATTTGTTCAATTTGTGATTTCATCTCAAACCCTATCCATTTTAGCAGTCGGTGGCTTAATTGAAAAATGGGTCGGCCAAGATGTCGCGGGTTCAATTTCAATGCCGAATAAGTCCTCTTTCAATGCATAAGTAACATCTTCCGCTTATTATGATGCTAGTAGGAGATTTTCAAATTGTCAGGTTATTAGTAAACCGGGAATACGAATTATGAATCTTTTTCTTTAAAAAAAAAGTAGTACCCAATGAATACATAAGCTTCACCCCACGAACACGGGCACCTCTGCTAAATCACCAAACGTAGGGAACTACTTAGGTGACCTACGGCAGGGGTGTTGGTTATCCAAAAAATGTTTTCCGGGGCGGCGCAACGGTACCCATCCCACCCCGTCCCCCAAATTGATAAGATAAATTAAAGAGAAACAATGATAAATAATAGTAATTCCGTTAAAATAAATAATATAGCTTTCTTTTGTGAACGGTCACCTCAAGTGTACATAATACTTTATAGGTAATCTAACGTAATACATTGAGAAAATAACAGATGTTTTCGTATAAATATTATGTGTATTTTAAATTGTGGCAGCCCTACTACTTATTATCAACTTGTCTGGAAAAGAATATTTGAATCCTTGTCGAGAATTATTAGCCAAGTTCCAAACCAGACCTTTTGTAAATAATGCCCGCGCTGCATCTCCGATTGTAACATCGCGCGCTGCAGATACACCTCCCATTGAATCAGTTTAAAATTAAATATAACGAATGGTCCGAATCGAAATGTTCCGTGCGGAGAGTGGGGCCTTAACCAGCGATTCCTGACATTATTTGGAGTAAAAAATGTAAATGAAATTTTGGTCTCCGGTGACTTTTTTTTTGTAACTTTTTATTTTTTCAAATTTTTTTTCTTCAAAATTGTTAAAATATATACAATGTAATACATTATTTTAACAATAATAATGTTGGTTTAAGGGTTGGCAACATTTTGTATGTGGCAACCCATTTTAGTTCTTTTGTTTTTTCTCTGTGCTCCAAGCCTTCTTCTCTTGTTTTTCATGTAAAATGTACATCTTAAAATAAAGCCAGTTATTAAAGTGTTATATTTCTTTTTATTAAAATCACTAACTCAATAGATTACAACAGGTTATGGGGCCCAGACACATACACCTTTATGTATAATATAAAACTTGCTGAGTTGTGGATAACTGCTGCAAATTGATTGACCGGCGAATTGAGGTTAAGTTAAAACCACGCCGCGTGTGTCGCTTCATTTTTTGCAGGAGGAAGGCAAAAAGAAATTAAAAAAACATCTTGTTGAGTGTAATGATCAAGATGGAAGGAAACCAAAACGTGTTAAAACTGGAAGGTTCGAGAAACTGGAATGTTTGGAAGTTCCAGACTACAGTGCTTTTGCGTGGACAAGGATGGCTCGATGTAGTTGAAGGCCGAAGTATAAAACCTGAAGAACAGGCACAGAAAATTCTTTGGGAAAACATGGATGCAAAGGCTCAGACCTTAATAGTCACAAGGATGACAGAAAATGTTATGTTGCACATTATATCCTGTTCTACTTCAGCGGAAATGTGGAAAAAGTTGCAGAGTGTTTATGAACAAAAGACGGAGACTAGCATTCACATTGTTCAACAGCGATTTTTCCAGTACAAATACGAAAAAGGTACCGAAATGTCTGTGTTTTTGTCAAAAATCCAAGAAATGCAGAACCATTTAAAGCAAATGGGGGAAGAGATTTCTGAGAAATTTGTTATAACTAAAGTACTTATGTCGCTGCCAGAAGAATATAAACATTTTGTTTCGGCTTGGGAATCTGCCCCAGATGATAAGCAAACCTTGGACAACTTAGTGGCCAGGTTATTGATGGAGGAAGAAAGGCTTATGGATAAGAATAATGAACATCAGCAAACTTCATCATCGTCAGCTTTTTTAATGAAAAATAAAAAGACTGGAAAGTGTTTCAAATGTGGGAAAATAGGACATTTCCAGAGCGAATGTAAGAATAATAAAAATAATAGTGAAAAGAACGTAATTAAAAAATGTTTTTATTGCAATAAAGTTGGGCACAACAAGAGTGAGTGCTGGCACAAGAAAGGAAAGGAGAAAAATGCGTTTGTAGTACAACAGATACCTAAAGAACTTTATCAACAGTCAAAATGGTTGGTGGACACAGGTGCTAGTCAACATATGTGTCAAGATGAAAATCTGTTTTCGACACTTTCACCAGAAGTGTCACAAAAGTCTGTGATAATAGGTGATGGTACTGAAATAAATGTTATTGGCTGCGGACAAGTGGAGCTAGAGGTATTCAATGGACACCAGTGGGTTGAGACAACCATAGATAATGTACTGTGTGTGCCAGACTTACAAATAAACTTGTTATCTGTGAATTGTACGGCAGACAAAGGTTATGTCATGTTGACAGATCAAAACATTTGCAAGTTTTTCAAGAATAATAAAGTATGTGCGGTAGCAAATCGTGTTGGAAATGTGTATATTATGGATGTTCGTTATAAATATAAAAACTGCTTTGCAAATGTAACTACAGTTAAATCAAGCTTGAGTGGGTGGCATGAGAAACTTGTACACCAGAATATACAGAAGGTGAAAAACGTGTTAGAGAGCAATAATATTAAAGTCTCAAGTAATTCTCTTCAGAATTGTCAAGGCTGCTTACAGGGTAAATCACACCGGCTGCCCTTTATGAACACTGAGACAAAACCTGTCTTTGAGGAATGCGATAGCTTAAACCTAGAGTCTGTAACAGAAACACTCAACAATGAAAATGAAAATAACCAGCAAGAGTTAGTAGAAGATATTGTGAGTGATCCAAACATTACAAATCAGATGTCAGATGATGAGCAGCACAGCTTATATGAACCTGAAGAAACAAGTGATGAAGATAGTGAACGCGATAGTACATTAAAGCCAGCTTCTCCTCGCAGAACCAAACGTGTCAGAAAGGCACCACAATTCTATACTTGCCAAAATGTGTACACTGCAGAGACAGAACCAGGCACCTATAAGGAAGCTATGCAGAGGAGTGATGCCTGTCAGTGGGAAGAAGCTGTCAAACAAGAACTGGATACTCTCAAAGCAAATAATACTTGGACAGTGTGCACTGTACCTCAAAAACAAAACATTATTAGTAGTAAGTGGGTATTCAAAATAAAGAAAGTTGATAATATTATCCAATATAAAGCAAGATTGGTTGCCAGAGGTTTTGAACAGAATGATACATTAGATTTATATGAAATCTACTCACCTGTTGCCAAATTGTCAACATTTAGATTATTTGTTTCAGTTGCTACAAAATTAAAACTATCAATACATCAGATGGATGTCACTGGGGCCTTTTTATATGGGGATATAAAGGAAATTGTGTTTATTAAATTACCGGAAGGGGCGTATGATGGTTGTGATAATATTGTAAAACTAAATAAATCATTGTATGGGCTAAAAAAATCCCCTAAATATTGGAATGAAAAATTTAACCATGTAATAAGTAAAGCAGGCTATGTAAAGTCAAAGAATGATCCTTGTTTGTTTACTAAGTGTAATGGAGAAAACCAAACTTATGTTTTATTGTATGTCGATGACCTCTTGATGTTTAGTAATAATGAACAGGAATTAAGTGATCTTAAATTAAAATTACACAATGCATTTAAGATGAAAGATTTGGGACCAATTTCAAATTTTCTTGGTATCAGTGTTAAACAGAATTTGAAAGACGGTGTAACTGGATTATGTCAAAAATCTTATTTAGAAAATGTATTAAAAAGATTTGACATGGAAAATTGCAAACCAATATCTACCCCTATTGATCAAAATTTTAATGTAAAAATCTTAGAATCTAAAGAATGTAAGTCTGACAAGGATATTGAAAACACTTGTAGGAAAATTATTGGAAGTTTAATGTATGCTGTCTTAGGCACTAGGCCAGACCTTTGTGTAGCTGTATCTATATTAAGTAGGTACCAAAATAATGCAAGTGATGTATTGTTGACTCATTTAAAAAGAATTTTAAGATATGTAAAATATACTCTAGATTATAAGCTGATTTTCAAATGTAATGATGATGGGCTTGTTGGGCATTGTGATGCAGATTGGGGTGGTGACACACGAGATAGAAAGTCTACCACTGGCTACTGTTTCAAGTTCTCCAATTGTCTTATATCGTGGTGTTCTAAGAAACAGTGTTCCGTAGGCTTATCATCAACCGAAGCAGAGTATGTTGCAGTCAGTATGGCGGCTAGTGAATCTTGTTGGCTGTCAAGTTTATTGAAAGACTTTAATAATATAAATGTTTGTCCTGTACCTATGTACTGTGATAACCAGTCTGCCATAATGGTTGCAAATACTGATAATATTAAAAGACTAAAACATATTGATATACGTTATCATTTTGTCAAAGATCTAATTAAGGAATCTAAGATATGTTTAATGTATGTTAAGACTGAGGATCAAATAGCTGATATGTTTACTAAGTCATTGAACAAAAATCTATTGTTTAAATTTATTACTCAATGTGGACTATACTAGATAATGTAAGAGTGTATTACATTGAGCGGGGGTGTTAAAATATATACAATGTAATACATTATTTTAACAATAATAATGTTGGTTTAAGGGTTGGCAACATTTTGTATGTGGCAACCCATTTTAGTTCTTTTGTTTTTTCTCTGTGCTCCAAGCCTTCTTCTCTTGTTTTTCATGTAAAATGTACATCTTAAAATAAAGCCAGTTATTAAAGTGTTATATTTCTTTTTATTAAAATCACTAACTCAGTAGATTACAACAAAAATCAAGCAAAAAAAAAATTCTTTCGAACTTCGTCACTGGTCACTCAGCCGAAAATCCGACCAACCCCTTACCCGGCCTCCAACTGTCCAACACCTACCATTTTTTATGTTTTTGTAGAAAAAATAAATTAAAAAAAAACATCAAAAATGTCACCGAAGATCAAAATTTTATTTACATTTTTTACTCCAAATAATGTCAGGAATCACTGGTTAAAGTAAGTCAAGTACGTCCCTTAACACCCTGTATATAAAACAAATAATAGATAACAATTATTATAAGCAATAATTATCAGCCTGAAACACTCATCCACATTGAAAAATCTTTCGAGAAAAGATACATGACGCCAACGGGACTTGAACCCGTGTCCTTCTGATTGCCGGTCAGCTGCTCTCCCAATTGAGCTATGGCGACTTATCTTGTACCCGCCAAATGATTCAATATATACTAGTGTTTCATTCAACAATTACTGCTTATTATATTTTTTCCACCTGAAAACAACCAACTTTATTTTTGCGAGAGAAAAATTGTTAGTGTTAAATCCCTCACTAGGTGGCGTCGAGACAAATTATGTCTTCATTTTTTGGGGAAATACTTAAACTAGTCAAATATTAATTATTATTTTTAATTGTTAAACTAACGTTTTTTTTAAGACAAGATTTTTATGCATATCACAAAGGGTAACAATTATTATAAGCAATAATTATCAGCCTGAAACACTCATCCACATTGAAAAATCTTCCGAGAAAAGATACATGACGCCAACGGGACTTGAACCCGTGTCCTTCTGATTGAATTGAATTGTGTGTGTGTAAAGTTGAGTAGAATAATGGTACTAGGAAATCTAAAACATAATAAAATTTAAAACAAATTTCTATTTTAAATTATTCAATAGGGTTTGACCTGAGACAAGGATAGCAGGAGAGGTAACATTCTTTCTTATGTAAATTTTTGAGTTTCGCACCCATAAAAAATTATAATTGTTTAAGTTTTTGAAGTCTTTAGCTGACCTCAACAGTGATTTGTTTTTTTTAGTAAGGTGATCATTTATATAAAGTTTACCTCCTGCGACACCTAGGCTCTTACAGTCAACCCCCTTCTTCTTTTTAATGGCCGCCAGCAGCTCATCCTTCTTCCTTTTGTTGACAAATTTAGCCACCACATTCCGAGGGCGGGCTTCACGGGGAGCCGCTGCTATTTGCTCTTCAGGATGTTGGCGTGGTTTGGCTCTGGTGATAAATTCAACGTCCTCTTCCTTAATAATTAGTCCGACATTTGACGCAATTTTAGTTAGAGTGGAAAATAGGTTTTCATCTTGCTTTTCGGTCAGACCGAAGATTTCAATATTATTGATGAGCGACTGTTGTTCTCTATCGTTGTTTGTTTTGTCCAGATATGTAACGATCTTTTTTAATTCAAAAAACCCTTGACTCTGTGCAGAAACGGGCGGTCCGTTTGATAGATTCTCCCATCCTAACAGACGGACTGCAATCTTTAGAGCATAGGCGTCAGGTGGGAATGCTGTCCTTGTTCTACCGGTATTACAATGGAAGATGCTCCGAGGAACTAGCATCATTGATCCCCTCGGCACCGGTGCATAGTCGGGAAACACGCCAAACACGCGCCCAACATTTGTACACGGTTGACATTACTCACATGAGAACGGGTCGTTTCTATGACTCGTTCTTGAGTTTAACGGCTCGGCTGTGGAACGATTTGCCGGCCTCTGTGTTTCCTCCCTCCTACAACATGGGTCTCTTCAAGACCCATGTTCACTCCTTCCTTTCCTCAAAAAGACCCTCCACACAGCATCTACAAAGATGACATAGGCCCTGAGGGAAATTATTTTCCTCAGGGCCTCCTGTGTGGTGTTAATGTAAAAAAAAAAAAAAAAAAAATTACTTCGGCTTCAAGTTTGTCCATTTTTTTTAGTTTTTCTTCTAGTACCAGAATTTTATTGGTGTAGTCTTCAATTGTGCTGTTATTGTGAACGATTGTTTGTTCAAAAGAAACCAGTTTTGAATTCATAGAGTGCAGTTGTGAGGAGAGTTTCTTTATTTCGCTGAGAAGAATTGTCGAGTCGTTAGAGTTGAGATTGCTGGAGAGCGGTGATTGTCCTATTTTACATTTAGCGCATATCCATGACTCTTTGGTCTCCTCAGACATCTTCTTAAAAACTGCAGAGGTAATTTTGGCACAACTGAGATGCATTAGGTTTTTGCAACTTATACACTTCATCCAGTGAGCCGTTTGTACTGACTTGCTACATTGGTTGCAGGTAGAACTCATGGTGGGTAACAATAAATATTATCTGCGATGATAATTAAATCCTTCAATTTTAATTTTTAATGCCCTGTCACTTGATCCACCAAATTCAATGTTCAGTACACAGAATAACTGTTAAGGTAATTGTTTGCACACAATATATCACCTGAAAGTACAGATTTATATTTTTAAATTTGCTAAGAACTTTGACACTTTAATATGTGATGTTGTCACACCGGTAGTTGTGACAACATCACATATTATTAATATAGCCAATTATCGCCCCATTTGTATACAGTCAGTACTACCTAAGCTTTTTGAATCACTGGTCCTTGATGAAATCTATCCCAAATTAATAAAATTAATTGACCAAAAACAGCACGGTTTTATCAAAAGTAGATCTACCGCAACTAACTTAACAATATTTCAAAACTTCATAATACAATCTTTTGCAGAAAATAAACAAGTCGACTGCATATATACAGACTTTTCGAAGGCATTGACAAAGTATCCCATAAACTACTAATCCAAAAACTATTTGCTCTAGGAATAAGGGATAACATGCTAAAATGGTTTACTAGCTACTTATTTAATCGTAAACTGTTCGTCAAAATAAAATCTTGGATCTCGAAAGCTTTCTGGGCTACTAGTGGCCTACCGCAGGGTAGTCACCTTGGCCCAGTTTTGTTCCTCATTTTCATCAATGATATAACCAATTGCTTCAATGATGTCGAGGTATTGCTCTTTGCTGATGACATCAAGCTATACAAGAAAATAACAGATATAAATCATTGCCATATACTACAGTCAAATATTAGTAAGTTTAAAGATTGGTGCGTTCAAAATAATTTATTTTTAAATGTAGAAAAGTGTAAAACCTTGACTTTCTTTAGAAATAAAAATCCTGTTTTATTTGAATATTCCATCAATAACACAGCTTTAGAAAGAGTCACGGAAATGAGAGATCTTGGAATTATTTTGGATGAAAAACTAAGTTTCGCAAATCATATCCACCAAATTATGAACAAAGGTATGAAAACACTAGGCTTCGTATTAAGAACAACTAAAAACTTTAGTTCCATAGAAGCCATTAAACTATTATATGTATCTCTAGTTACAAGCCAAATTGAATATAACTCGGTAGTTTGGTCTCCATCTTACAAAATTCACGTTAATAATATTGAGCGAATACAAAAAAAATTTCTGCGTTTTATAAATTTTAAATTAAGTATCCAACTAGAAGACTTAAAATATAATCTATTACTAAATATTCTAAAAATACATACACTAGAAGACAGACGTAAAATAAACGACTTAACATTTTTATTCAAAATACTTAACTCTAAATTCGACTGTTGCGAACTCCTACAACTCATTAACTTACGAATACCGACAGTAACCACGCGACAAAATACATTATTCTACTGCAGCATTCACAAGCGGAACTACATTGCCCACTCTCCTATGCAACGATTTCACACTATGGGGAATCAGTACTTAGGTGATGTCGACATATTTAACATCAACTTGGCGAATTTTGTGGATGTTGTAAAAAACATATTCCAAAACTATTACTAAACATATGTGTATTTTTGTAAACTTATCAAATTGCTGTATTTTTTTTTGTATTTTTGTGACTTGTGTGCATTTTTTATCTAATTTTATTTTTGTTATTTCATTATCTATTGAAAAATCATCTGTCATCATTGTACTACCAAACATGTAAAAGCCCTCTGGGCGTTGAATAAATAAATAAATCTTCTAAGATGATGTAAGCCCTGAGGAAAATTGTTTTTTTCAGGTCCTCCTATATGGTTCCCTAAGCCTGACCGCACACATGAGGTTTTTTCATCCGATTGTTTGATCAAACAAATATCTGATGACCGGATTGGACGGCCGGCGCGGAGGTGTCGCGCCGGCCGTCATATGGCCCCGGTATTATAACCAATCCGGTGTTCGAATCGATTTTTGCCTGATCAGACAATCGGATGGAAAACGGAAAACCCTGATGTTTGCGGCCAGCCTAAGTAATAATTTTTTTATTTTTTTTTTAATAATTTTTTTTTATTATTTATTTACAGTTTTTTACATTTTTAAATGAAGTCCCGTTAAACTGATTGATATCAGTTTGTCAACGGGTTCTTTTGACAATTACATTTTTTAAATTGAGATAATATATAATTATTATTTTTAATTGATAAACCAATGTTTAAGACAAGATTTTTATACATAGCACCAGGGTAACTATTATTATAAGCAACAATTATCAGCCTAAAACACTCATCTACATTGTAAAAAACTTCCGAGAAAAAACACGGGTTCGAGTCCCGTCGGCGGCATGTATCTTTTCTCGGAAGATTTTTTCAATGTAGATTAGTGTTTCAGGTTGACAATTATTGCGATTAATAATTGTTACCCTTAAGTAATACATATTTAAAAATAAATACTGCATTTTGCCATTACAACGCCAATGCCGTGTAGGAGACAGGAAGTTTGAGATTACACGCTATGTGTCAATATGCTGTTTCTCAATTGGGAGGCGGGCATGGCTACCGCCTCACAGGGAACTATTGATTGATAACCAACATGTTTCATGCCATTTCAGGAGCATCCGTGTGCCAGGGAGACAGTGGGGGTGGGCTGGTGTTTCCGCTGCAGGACACAAGTGCAGGTCCCCAGCGTTGGGTCCTGCGCGGTGTTCTGAGCAGCGCAGCGCCGTCCCGCAATATTTATAGTTCCTGCGTGTCTAACTTTTTCGCCTTCTACACAAATATATACAGACATCGAATGTGGCTGTCCACACAGATGGGTGACAATCTACCCCGAGGTTAATCTTATTTCCTGGAATTACAAAAAAATTATTTATTTATTTACTTGTACGCCATTAATTTTTTTATTTTTATATTTTTATTTATTGAGTTAAATTTATTGAATAAACACAATGTAACATTTCATTTGATAAATTTAAATATTTTAACAGTAAGCATAACATTTCTTTTTAAATACGTTCATTCTTTCTTCATTCTTCATACTTTCAGGCATTTCATCATACATCTTTAAATGGCTTTTTAAAAAAAATTATCAAGTGACACTAGTGATAGAGTGGTAGTACACAGGAGGGTAATTATAAAAAAATATTTCTACATTTAAAGCAAATCTAGAAAAAGTTCAGAAAACGTTTATGAAATATGTCTCTTATCGCGTGCGAAATAATGAAAACTATATCCCCATAAACCTTAAATCTCTTGATCAACGCCGAGATATCAGAGACCTAATAATTTATGTATTTATTGCTTCTTCGCAATCTAAATGAGTATTTCTCAAAAAAAGTGTACATTTTTGAAAAATAAAGTGTGCTGAGAAGCAGTTCAAAAATTACCCATTTTTAATTAATCATATAATATCGATTTTTACCTTTCATACAAAATAAAATTGCCACCCTACCTACTTCATTTGTTTATACTTCATAAAATGCGAGTAGAACGTTTTAATATGTGAATTTTTGTAAGTTTTAGGGTCTTAACTAATTGTAGTTTCTGTACAAAGTAATTTTATAAGGGGTTTCATAATAAATTAATAATTTATGCACAAAAATAAAAATGAGTCATAGTCATTTACTTTTTAGTAACTACTCTTTTGTTACGTTTTATTTCTACTTCCACTGTAATTTCTGAACCCATTCATTAAATTTTACATGGGCAACACTAGCTTCATTCTGGTTGGTTTTTGGTCTGACGTCTCCGCCATAACATTAATTGATAAAATCAGTAAAAACGTGTTTCTTTAGTGGGACTACTATTTCGAGACAGGAAATATTATAGCCCTTTTTCACGAAACGGTAAGTCTTTTTTTACTCATATTTTTGTAATTCGTGCGGTACGAACATTGCTATGCTTACCTATTTACAGTTTTAAATTTTATCAAACCATTAACTTTTTATAACTCCATTTTGTCTAATTCTTATTACAATTTCGTAACTTTTATTATAAATTCCGTAACGTAACGAAAAAGTATAGTGTAAAGCTGAGTGTACACAGTTACAACCTGATTTTTATTTTATTTATTATAAAGACAAAGTAATACAATACGACAGGAAAAATAAACATATTTTACAAAAAAAATGAAAATTCCCAATCAACTACTTATAAGTAGTTTGTCAATGGGTGCTTTTACTTTGAAGATATAAAAATTATTTCTTTCGGCGAGCCAATTCTTCAACATAATATTTTTTTACCATTTGTACATGTTTTATTTTCGATGGGTAACACATTTAAGCAATTAGGTATCATGTGGGCCAGCGTTATTTGTCCATATTTGTTTAAATGCTTAGGTTAAGAATAGTATAATGTAAGTGTGTCTGTAAGTATAAGTTGTCACTTCAAATTGAAAGTGTTTTTATGAATTAGTAGTGCCTCAAGCTTTTATAAAATCTTATTTAAATAAATATGTATTATAATTTACTCATATAATACCGGCTACAGGATAACTTTTTTTAGGAATACCCCCAAAAACCAATGCCGGAAGGCAAAAAGCTTCTTAGAAGAAATTTTACCAAATGTGTCCATGGCAGAAAAAGAGAAGGTGAAAAAAAGCTAATTTTGCTAAATAAAATTACAGATTCTTTAAAAACAAAGTTTAATAAAGCAGATCCCTGAGAAAAGAAAGAAGGTACTAAAAAAAGTAGCTACCAACCAAATTGTAAATAAACACAAATTAAAACTAACTTTTTCGATAGTGATTCAAATTAATACATTTTTAAATGTTGTTAGCAGTGCCTGTTCTTTAATTTCTAAGGATTTGTTGAATATTGTGTTAGGTACTTAAATTTGGGAAGCTGATAATTTTATTAAAAAACATTAATTAATACTTCTTTGTTTTATTTTAAACCCTTTACAATAGGTACAACAAGAATTTGGGAGGTACAACAAGAATTTCATGAGTTTATGTATGTTTGTAGGATGTACAATAAATAAAAAAAGTAAAAGACGTACATTAAGAAAAGACGAATATTTTTTAAATTAAATTAAATAAATAATACAAAAAAATAAAAATAAAATTAAAAAAAATTGTATTGTATATAACAAGCTTTATGTTTACCATTTAGTTACAGCTTAGGACTATTTCGTAACAACCTTTTCGTTACGTACATTTATTTTGAGAAATACTCAAATACTTTTTTTGCATGTAATTATTAACCCCACTAGGGTTCGCCTGTATCGGGTTTAATAATTTCACAATTTAAAAAAATAACACACGCAAATATCGGTCATTACCAAACAGTTAAGTAAAAGCAAAATAATAAAATTAAAAAATAAAATGATAAACGAAGAAAATTATACATGATAAAAATTCATAAATTAACAACAAAAGTGTTGAGAGATCAAATAAAATGTTATCATTTATTATATCATTAGTTCATACCATTTTCAACAATAGATAAAATTAAAAAAATATATAATCTTAAGGTTTTTAAAAAAAATATCTGTGAAAAATAACTTAATGAAAAAACAAAAATTTATAAGCGATTACATTAAAGCAAATATTTCTTATACAATATTAAATACATTGTTAAAGTGACTATCAAATAATTATAAAATAAATATGAAAGAAACTCACTTCTCTCTTGTTTCTTTACCTTTTTAATTTAGGTGTTATTGTTTAAATTGAAAATTTGAACCTCATTTTGACTTGAGGTTAACAATTTTATAAAGTGCACAAAATAATATAAGTGTTTTTATTTATTTTCAATTATTTCTGGCTTTCACCCTTCAAGGGTGTTCTAGGCCATCATTTATAATTACAGAGAAAGGAAAGGTGAATTTATATATTAATTTTATTTAAATGTGCAAACTTCAGAATTTTATGGAAGATTGGAGTGGAGTTCAGACTTAAAAGAGATGAGATGTTGAATGGAGGAGAGGCAATTTTGGATAAATCTTGATAGAAGAGAGGATATTTATTTAGAGAGAGACAATCAAAAAATATGTTATCTAAAGTTCCCACATCTAGACCACAGAACGTACAATCTGGGGAGTCAAGCACGTGAATTTTAAAAAGGTGAGAAGGAACGGAACAATGTCCGATTCTCATTCGAATAAGTAAGGAAATTTCTTTTTTGGAAAAATGGGGGAATTTTTGAAACCACGGTTTTGATGGGATATGCCTTTGTATTGAGGCGTAGCGGGCACCCTTGGATTGACTAGCAATGTTCCAATACTCTGTCCAAACATTGCGGGATCTATCTTTGATAATGGAAAAAATATCAGATAGGGGAATATGGTTTACGAGGGTAACGGTAGGGTTAGACGCTCCTTGTTTTGCCAAGGAATCAGCAATATCGTTACCCACTATGCCAACATGTCCAGGAATCCAAATCAGAGTGACAGTTTTTCCAGAACTTTGAATGGAGGATATCAGTACACGAATAAGACATACAAAGTGATCATCAGGATGAAGAAGAGGACTGGATTTAAGTTTTTGGAGGGAACTGAGAGAGTCAGAGAGAACAAGAGAATGTTCAAAATTATTCTTTATTATATATTTGAGAGATTCAATTATTGCAATGCACTCGGCAGAAAATATTGAAAATTGGTTTGAAATTGAATAAAATATTCTTTCATTAGAATTATTGTGGTAAACGTTAATACCTATACCACAGTTAGGAGAGTCTGGAGATTTGGAGCCATCAGTAAATAAAAGAGAAGTGTTGGGCCATTTAGAAGAAATAATGTCATTGAACATATTATTGACAGTACAGGCTGGAAGATTGGAATGACTTTTAAGGATGCCGATCCCTTCTAAAATCGTTGGGGATAGGGTGACGTGACTATATTTTAATTTGAATAATGGAAGAAGATCATTTTGGATAATTTGAAGCTCTGAGATAGAACGAAAATTTTTACAGATGGCAGGAAGAGGTTTAGTTCGAGCTCTGATTGTAGATGAATGTGTTGAGTCTTTGAACAACGACACTCTGGGAATAACCTGATGGCATTTAGAATTTAAACATTTAAGAACAAATTTGTCAGCAAATAGTTGACGTCTTAAATAAAGTGGAGGATCAGAACATTCTACTTGAAGAGAATTGATGGGCGACGATTGCATGGCTCCAGTTATTATTCGCAATGACTTTGATTGAATTTTGTCTAATTTGCTGAGTGCATTTTTGGATGCAGTACTAAAAAGTGGGCAGGCATAGTCGAGATGGCTTCGAATAAGTGCGTTGTAAAGCAACTTAATGCAGATAGGGTGTGCACCCCACCAAACGCCAGTCAATGATCTGATGATGTTTAAATTTTTTTCACATTTAGTAACAATATTATGAATATGGGAAGACCATTTAAGTTTCCTATCAAATGTTACTCCCAAAAATTTAACTTTGGAGACATTGGGGATTGGAGAGTTTTTAAATAAAATTTGAACAGAGGGGTTATTATGACGGTTTGAAAAGGTGACACACTGACTCTTTTGGACTGAAAGTTCAAGACAATGGTCTGTATTTAAATGTAAAGTGAGCCATGTGCAAAGGGCATCCATGGCTTCATTAAGATATTTGACGGCGGGTGGGATGATTTTGGATGATAAGAAGAAAGCTATGTCATCCGCGAACTCAATAACTTTTACTTGAGGGGGAATGGTGACATGCATATCATGTGTGTATATATTATACAGTAAGGGGGATAATACATCGCCTTGGGGTAAGCCCTTCCAAATTGACCTACTCTGAGGAGTAACATCTGGTAGCTCAATGAATATTTTCCTATCGAGAAAAAGATTAATAATAGATTGTGGGGTAAGCCAAGGCCTAAAAGCTTTTTTTTAAGAATTGGGATGGAAACATTGTCAAAGGCGCCTTCTATGTCTATAAAGACTGCAAGGCATACTTCTTTGTTAGAAATGGATAAATTAATATCAGTGCTGATGATGGCAAGGTTATCTTGTGTGGATTTTTTTTTTTCTAAATCCAAATTGAGATGGAGAGAGAAGATCATTACTCTCGACAAAAAATTCTAACCGGTTTTTAATTAATTTTTCATAAATTTTACTAAGGGTGGATGAAAGAGCAATTGGCCTATAGTTGGATCCAGAATTGGGTGATTTGTTTAATTTTAGGATTGGAATGATTATTTGAGAACTCCAGTCATCAGGAATTATGCCAGTCTGGAATATTTTATTTAAGATGCTTAAGAAGTTAGTGATTTAGAACATTATCATTACTATTTTTGATAATGCTATAAGGTATACCATCTCTGCCTGGAGATGAGTCCTTGACTGTTGATAAACAATTTTTTAATTCAATTAAAGTGAATGGAGAGTCTAGCCAATGATCAGACAAAGGAGTGTTGTGGATGGGAGTTATTTCATCTAAGTTAGGTACAGAAGGGGGGGCAATTTTGTCCAAGAACTTCCGAAATTGGAGTGCTCGGAGATACAGAACTGCAGAAGTTGTACCACCCAGATCTTTTTTTTGACCTCAATACCCTTTTGGCCAATGCCAAAAGGGTATTGAGGTCAGGTCTTTTTTTGACCTCAATACCCTTTTGGCCAATGCCAAAAGGGTATTGAGGTCAAAAAAAGCCAATGCTTCGGCATTCTTGTATACGAGATAGTTCTCCATAGTCATATTGTGGCGATAAGAAAGAGATTTAGCTTTCCGAATTCTCACTTCATTGGAACATTCCTCATCCCACCAGGGAGTCGGAGGGAGTTTTTTGAGAGATTTGATTTTAGGGGGAGGATTTGATTTATTAATTGCAGTTATGAGCATTGATTTGAAGTTATCGTAGTCATCTTTGACAGATAATGTATCAATAGAAGGTAAATTTTGTATAAACTTATCCATATGCGAGTTAAATTCGTCCCATTTGGTGTATTTTGTTTTAATCTTTGACGAAATATGGGACTTGTCTAAATAATCCACTACACTTCGACCGTCTCTATCAGAGAAAGCAGAACCCCAGACGGGGGAATGGGCATAAAAATCGCCCAATAAAAAGAAAGGAGGGCTTAGTTGACGGATAATTTGCAACCACGCTTGTTTATTGAAGTGCGAAGTTGGGGGAAGATAGACTGAAACAAAGGAAGTGTCCTTTATTTTACCTGCAACAATTTGAAAGTCAGCATTGGGGGGTTTGATATTATTTATTGGGAAAAAAGGAAGGGATTTTTTAATAAAAAGGGCAGCACCACCGCCCTTACCTTCCGGGCGATCATCGCGGAGACAAGAGTACCCTCCCACATTAAAGTGGGTGGATGGAGTAAACCATGTCTCCGAGATAGCAGCCACAGAAACAAGGTTTGAATTTAATAGGTTAAGAAGGTTCGATTTGTTGTAAATAGCACTGCGGCTATTCCACTGAAGAATTATGACATTTTGAAGAGCCATTTTGAATAAATGATTTTAATGTGGAAATAATAGAAGCATAATATAGAATGGAATAATAGAATCCAACGACGGTAGATTAGTTTGGGAAGAAATTTAGGTCAATTAGAAGCATAATAAGAGTTTGAATAAATGAAGAATTATCTTGGGAGAGTTGTTCAGAAAGCTTTTAATGGTTTGTTGAGGATGAATTATAATTGTTTGCACACATGGGTGTGCAAACAATTATAATTCATCAACATGTGCAAATAATTATAATTATAATGGTTGTGGCATTTGAAAGAGGTGAACCATTGGGATTTAAGAGAAGTGAGTTGTGTTGTTGCTGATCGTATCCAGGAGCCGGTCTAAACCTAAGGATAGGGTTTTTGTGTGTGAATTTAGTTGAACGAGAAGATGTTGAGGTGGAGGTAGGTGGGTTGGATGA